>CM049398.1:10772500-11422500 GCA_026929865.2 Hyperoplus lanceolatus
TTTCATTGTGTCCTGTACAGTTAGTACAAGAGTGAATTGGATTTGTTATTTTGATGTTATGGCAGCTGCAGCAGTGTTTGATAATTTGCCAAAACCAAAAAAAGAAAGAAAAATAGTAAAGGAAGTTGTGAATGAAATAGTTTTGACTTCATTTGTCTGTACAATTATCACTATATTGTGCTGTTATGTTTGACAAGGCAACTTGTTTATAGAATATCGCAATATATCGTGATATATTGTATCGTGACCAGTGTATCGTGATACGTATCGTATCGCGAAGTCCTTGACGATACCCAGCCCTAATATATATATACATATACATATATACACACACACACACACAATAGTCCGGCCTTGCCTGTTTTTGTGTATACACACACACACACACACACACACACACACACACACACACACACACACACACACACACACACACACACACACACACACACACACACACACACACACACACACACACACACACACACACACACACACACATAAAGAGAGAGACAATAGTCCGGCCTTGCCTGTTTTTGGCTGTATCTTGCAGGAGGCTTGCCATTTACGGCATCTTGTAATGGTATCCTTGACACTCCTGAGGTTTTAGTAAGGAACAAACTGCCAGGCAAGGGTCGAATAGCCTGGCGCTTCTTTTTCCTAATCCGCATATCCTGCATATCGCGTGCCAGATCTATGTTATGAAGATTCTGAAACATGTCTGAAGACCATAAACACATCATTACTTTACCCATGTTGTGAAGACTCAGACTGTAAAGTTTGTATTACCGAATTCATCCAAAAAGGTCACATCACCTTTGCTTCCAGACAACGTCTCCTCCTCATGTGACGCATCTGCAGCAGAGTCCTTCGATCCACAGCCGACCTGAAGGTTTTGATCAGTTGTAGCGTTAGCCAAGGCCACCCACTGAACATCTTCTTTGCTTTCATTACCAGCTACATCTGTATTGCTTGGTGTTTTTTTAGATGGCGGCATAAAGGTGTTGCTGTTTAAGGTTGTTACACACAGATCTTCCTGTGGTTCAGAGGGGTTCTCTTGAACAACAGTTCTTTGTTTTTTGAATGGAGGAGCAAAAGTAGGTGCTCTTATGCTGTCCTTGAGCACAGTATTGTTGCGACTCTCTGTTGGTTTTGCACTCTTGAAGAATGGGGGAACAAAAGCTGGCATCTTGGAATTTGCAGAACTGCTGTAATCTGGGGTTGACTGTTGTGCTGCATTTGTCATGTGAAATCTGGTTTTCATGTAGTTTTTTCCTTTACTGTAGGACAACAACACATTTATTAAGAGGTGCAAATTACCTGTGTCAGTCACTCAAAAATATGAACATCAATTCGCAGGCAGCTTACCAGAGGGGCCTTGTGATGTTTGGATGAAGAGATGTGCTGTACTTGAAAACTCTCCTGTCTTTCATTGCACCTTTATAAAGAAATACATGAAAATCCAGAGTTATTTACTTAATAAAGAAAAATGATGTATTCTTAAGATAACTTGTTACAGTTCTAGTGATTTACCAGTTGGGCAATTTTTTTCAGGATGGAGTGTTGAACCTCTTGGACCATCAACAGTCCTGTCAAACTCTTCAAGTAATCGTCTCTTAAGTGGAGGCTGACCTACAATATTTTAAAACAGTCAGGCAGCCGTTGATAGTTAATAATCATGATTGTAAGTAACAGAGAAGATTAAAACCTTAAGGTACAAGTTCTGTGTTGCAATATGAGAATAATACAGCAAATAAAAACATTGTGACAATCTGTGTGGCATAAAACAAACATAACATATTACCTAGAATTTCTGAGTAATAACACACACTTACCAGTCATATCTTTGTCCTCTACCAGTCTTTTCACTGTTCCTTTCTGTTCAGCTACAGAACTGTTGCTGGGTTTTGGGTATTCTTGCAGTGGCAAATCTTCTAAAGTCATTGGGAGACTTTGGCCAGCTAGACTTTCATCTTCTAGCAACGCTTTGGTGCAGTCCAGAGCTTCCTGGGCGAGAAACTTCTGCTGGGTTTCTGTGCAGCCTCTGAGATTAAGCAAGTTAAAGTTTAAAACTGAAGACTCCCCCATCCCATTGACCACAGGTTCATCCATGTTGCTTGTCTGCTTTATTTCATAGTCCAATCCACTTAACATTTCTTCTACAGGGCTGTCATGGACGTCATCCTCCCCTGATTGGTTAATTGTGTCTTCTTTACATTTCAATGCAGTGGGTGCCTTGTCTTTGACACAATTCAAATCACGTAGACTTGTTGTTTGAAGAGTTTCACTTTTATGGTCAGTGTCTTGTAAAGACGTTAAAGATTGAACTGCCTGAGGGGTACTTCCGTTGGCATTGATTTCCTTGGCACTGGCTGTGGTGAGATTTAAATTGTCTTTTTTCACATCCAACACAGAGTTTGAATCATGGCACTCCCCATCAGCAAATTCTTTCAAAAGAGTCTTTGCTTTCAAAAGATTTTTCTGTGACACATGAACTTTTGCTCCACCTGCAGTCGAGAAACCACAATGTATTTTCACTGTATTTTCAACATTATTTTGTTTCTTGTCACTGTTCTTTGAGTCTGAAAAAGCTGGGATCTCTACACTGAAACTGATGTCATTTAGGAGAGCTTCAGCCATCTGTAAGCCCTCAGATGAAATCGCCACTGGTCTACCACTGGCAGCAAGGAATCCGTGATTCCTAGGTGGTTGACCAGAAACTGGCATCTTGGAAGGTGTTTGCTTCACACCAATTTCATTCTCAACCACGTCACATTCGCTTAAAATAGATTTCGCTTTCTTCAGGGCTGCAGATGA
Organism: Hyperoplus lanceolatus; assembly: GCA_026929865.2. Lineage (NCBI taxonomy): Eukaryota > Metazoa > Chordata > Actinopteri > Uranoscopiformes > Ammodytidae > Hyperoplus > Hyperoplus lanceolatus. The sequence goes on from CM049398.1 coordinate 10,775,318, forward strand.
AATAGCAACTCCTTTGCCACTGGCGGTCTGAAATCCACCATTCTGTCTTGGCAATGTGTCTCGTTTTTGATCCAGTTGTTTGATTGTGTCCTCAGATGTAGCACTTTCATTCAAGAGAGACTTTGCTATCGTCATTGCTTCAACTGACACGGATACCTTTTGTCCTCTGGCGGTACAGTATCCACCACTGTTGCTAAATGCACCTATTGTAGTAGAACAAATGTTCTTTGACTTTGCACACAACGCAGAAGAAAGAGGCTTTGCCATCAAAGATGAGTTACCATGTAAAACATCTGCATTGGAAGAATCCAGTTTGTGAATCTCATCATCATCATCACAATGCAGCATCTTTTCATGTTTTACTATTGGTCCCACATTTGCGTTCTCAAACTCAGTGCGTTCACTTTCAGGGTCTTCAGGATTGCTGCTCATCCTTTTAAATTCTTGACCTTTTGAAAGGTTTTTCTTCTCACCATCACTTCCACTCAGAGATGTTATACTTTTCTCATGTTTGACTGATATTTTATCGATAGCATCCATATTATCAAAGTTCTTGAAGAAAGCATCTGCTTCTTGCATATCTTTTCCTGAAACAGAACCAACATCAAGTTCTTTGAAAAGCTGCTTTGCTTTCAACATATTTTTCTGTGACACATGCAATTTTGCTCCCCCTGCAGTCGAGAAACCACAATGTATTTTATCTGTATTTTTATTATTGTCTTGATTCACGTCACTGTTCCTTGAGCCTGAAACAGCTGGAATCTCTGCACTGAAACTAATGTCATTGAAGAGAACTTTGACCTTCTGGAGGGCCTCTGATGATATCGCCACAGGCTTAACACCGGCTACAAGAATTCCATGATTCCTGGGTGGTTGACCAGGAATTGGCATTTTGGAATGTGTTGGGTTTACACTTATTTCCTCCTCAACTCCATCACATTCAATGAACAACGACTTTGCTTTTTTGAGAGCAGCAGATGAAATGGCAAGTCCTTTTCCACTGGCTGTCTGAAATCCTCCATTTTTAGGTTGTGTAGCCTGAATTTGATTGGTAAGATGACCGGTTTTTAAAGCATCTCCTTTTTGATTCAGCTGTTTCTTTGTGTCTTCAAGTGTACACATTTCAGTCAAAAGACTTTGGGCTTTTTTCATTGCGTCAGCTGACACTGATACTTTCTTTCCACTAGCTGTGCAGAATCCACCACCATTGCTTAATGCATTGATTGCAGAGGAGCCAATAGTATTCGATGTTGTGCACAACAGAGATGATGGCGGCTTTGCAGTCGAAGAAGGGCTTCCATGGAAAGAACCAGCGTTCCTTAAAGCCGCTGTATTCTCCGAACCAACATCGTGAACCTCCAAATTACTTTGTTCCTGTGTATGACAGACAGCTGCTCCAGTTTTCACATTACCAAACTCACTGACTGGTTCTTCATAATAGTTTTCTTTCACCACATTTTTCAATTTCTGATTTTTCTTAAGACTGATATTTCCATGCAAAGGTTCTATGGTCTTTTTATTATTTACTGACATGCCAGCGTTAACATCCATGTCTGCACAGTCTTTGAAGAAAACATCTGAATCTTGCAAAGCTTTTGCTGAAATAGAAATTCCTTTCCCACTAGCCATCTGGAACCCACTTTGACAAGTGATTGTGTCCATTTTGCCATTTTTAAACGAAATTGCAGCTTCTTCATCTGTAGTGCATGTGACCTGTCTGTCTGAACAAACCAGTTTGTTCATGTTGGAATCACAGCCCCTAATCCTGCGCTTGGTATCTTTACCATCTTTATGATGCAAAATGTTACCAGAGTGATTCTCCACACTGAGCTTATGAAGTTTTTTAGAATCAGTTTCACTTATTTGCTTTTCTGGGGATTTTTTATCCGTCATAACAGTCTCTTCTATATCTGCAAACAAAGCTTTAGCTTTACTCAGACAACTTTTTGAAACTCTCAAAACATTTCCTGCTGCGGTCTTAAAACCAACACCTAGAATCAAAGGATTTTTGTTCTCTAGCTTGCTTGTTTTGGTGTGGCCAGCTTTATCAAGATGTTTGGCTGTTGCCGATATAATACTGCTACTGCATTCAGGGATGTGATTTGAAGAGGAAGGCATCTCCTCAGTAAAGGAATTTTCCTTTTTTGTTGCACTGGACAATGACAAACCTGTGGATTTACTTGTGACGTTGGGTGTATCAACATTTGTTTTAGCATCTGAAACCAAGGCAATTTTGTCTTGCATCACAGTAACCGCCAGATGTTGTTCAGCATCTGATCTAAAACTGTCATCAAAATCTATACCCGTAAGAAAATCAGGGTCAACTTTTTGGAGAGAGAAGGCATTATCTTGACAATGTAGTTTTATCTTTGCAGTTTTGAACTGTGTAAATTCGAACTGGCTATCTGCGTCTTCCAAAAGGGTGCATAGCTCTGTTACGTCAGCTTTTTGTGAAGGTGTTAACTGACAACTGATTGTATTACTTGCAGAAGGTGGCTGGTTTGAGATAGAGGTTTTATTTTTCACCGATTCGCGGCTCATCGGAATGGCATCTTTTGTCTCATGGGCACAGTTCGTGGGCTGATAACTTAACATTTTGTCCCCCTCAGTCTCTTCAAGGAGAAGCTTGGCTATCTGCAAGTTTGCCGAAGAGATTTGTATTCCCTTATTTGAAGCGGTTTTGAATCCAGATGAATGGAAGGAAGGAATAGAAACTGTTGTTTTCTCTGGCAGATAGCCATAAACTTGACCATTAAGTGGAATGCAATTCATTGTATCGACAGTTCCTTGTGCACTACTGGGTAGTTGTGTCGAATTCCTCTCAATGTGCAGATTTTCCTTTGGGACAGGGTCTAGTGTATGGCTTTCCTTGATTGTATTGGACAGCATAGAATCAATTTCAGCTCCTTTTAAATTATCATCTAAATGTGCTTTTCCATTTTCTTTTTTTGTACATGGAAAAGGAGTAGTCCTGTATATATCCGTTCTTAAGCTAGTCCCCTCTTGACTTTGGTCATTGTTCTCCGAGCTGGGAAGAACAAATGTCATTTGAGTGATATCTGCAACAGCATAATTAAATCCACTGTCACTTGCAATGCCCTTATTGATAGAGTTATTTTGATGAATAGTTGAAACATGTCTTCTGTTATTGATATCATTACAGTCATCGTTAAAGTGTGCTTGCCTTGCTTTCTGCTTAGTTTGTTTCATTGCTGAGAGACAAGCTAATGGAGAAAAGCCATTCCAAGGAGTATCCTTTTTACCGGGTTCTGACATTTGACTGAAGTCCTGTGCAAAATCTCTGCAAAGCTGCGACATGTCAACATCTTGGACTTTTGCTTGAACTGAGAGAGGTAGATTTTCTTCAGCAATATTTTCCGTTTTTTGCACTTCATTCTTCCCGATAAGGTAATAACCTGCTTCATCTGAGGCTTTACCCAACTGCTTTTCGTACACTTCTTGTCCTGAAATGAAGCATCATGATAAAAAAGGGTAAATTCAGTGATCATAGAATAGGGTCTTTTACCATGGTAATACAGAACGTATAAAGCATTTTACACTTTACATATATGAGAAATGTGTTACCAGAGCCTGGAGTCTGTGGAGATGAGTCCATCTTCTGAGATGGTGTTTCTTTTCCTTGAAGTTTTGAAGGCTCAATAGTGTAAACAAATTTTCTGTTTTTCTTAATAAATCCAGAGTCTGTAATCACAGTTGGCCCGACTAGCTGGTCAGAAACAGAGTCACTCTGCAGCTGTTTTGTTAAATCGTTTTCCACTTGTGTAGTATAACTTTTGTTGCAGAGAGTAGAATCCACAGTGCAAGGGGGAATTTCATTTAAACTCAATGGAGACCACTGAGTGTTTATAGTTTTCACAGGTGGGGATAAGGGAAGTCTGCCAGGTTCCTGATCAGCTGATTTCTGTTCACTGGATGCAGCGTTGTTTGCTGTTGAGATGTCCATAGAGATGCAGCCATGTTCTTTTGTTGGAATGATTTGCTTTCTTTTGAATTTGTCCATTTTCACTTTTCTCAATGCTGAACTACTGTTGGTGAAAAATATAGATAGAACATTTTCAGCTCCCTCAGGAATACTTGCTACGGTGTTGTGAATTTCTCCATCTTCTATAGCATCTGGTAGCTTTTGTTTCCAAACATCTTCAATCTGATTCAGAGGACTCTGGGGGGCATCATGGGACTCCGGATCCTGAAAGGCCTCAGGGGAACCAACACCTGGTGATTCAGACCATTATAATTTAGCATCATACAGTTTCCCTTCAGGGATGAATCAAGTATCTATCTTGCCTAGAGCTGCAACGATTAATCGAAGAATCGATTATTAAAATAATCGACAACAATTTTGATAATCGATTAATCGTTTGAGTGTTTTTTTTAATACATTTTTTCCAAATTCTCTGATTTCAGCTTCTCAAATGTGAATATTTTCTGGTTTCTTTAATCCTATTTTGACAGTAAACTGAAATATCATTGTGTTTTGGACATAACAATACATTTGAGGACGTCAACATGGGCTTTGGAAAATTTAATAAAAAAAAAAAAAAAATAAAAAAATCACCATTTTCTGACATTTTACGGACCAAAAAACTAATCGATTATGATAAAATAATCGACAAATTAATCGATTGTCAAAATAATCGTTAGTTGCAGCCCTCTTGCCCAACTGCATGTGCAACACAAAAAAGGGAACATTTGCAAAGTATAGTTATGCAATTTGTATTCAGAGTGTCTGCACCATCTTGGACATTAGCATATTTTAAAAGGGAAAAATGTAAGAAAAAAAGTACCTTGATGACAGGTGGGGATGCCATTGTATTTAGGTGACACCACTCCAACACTGGATGCGTTTGAAAGATGAGGGAAAAGCTTCCGTACAAACTGAGAAAGGGACAGAAAAAACTGACGGCATGTTTGCTCTGTCCTATGCTAGGAACTTCTCATGGCAGAAAATAAGAAGAGTTTCTATGCCCTTTTTCAATGCTTACTAGGATTATGTATGTATGTATGTATGTATGTATGTATGTATGTATGTATGTATGTATGTATGTATGTATGTATGTATGTATGTATGTATGTATGTATGTATGTATGTATGTATGTATGTATGTATGCGCTGGGATACTTCTTTTCTATACAATTGAATATTCAATAAAAAAAATTTAATTTACATTGCATAGACATGAAATCGTTGAAATGAGCAGAATGTGAGTCAACATTCAGTAATATTCTTCTAACAGAGAGATATGTCAGTTGAATATTTGGGCTTGACAGATTACTCACAAAAACATTGCTGTCCTCAGAAACACTCACAGGACAGGGACTCTCATCAGCTTTAGCTATGAAATTAAGAAAACACACACATTTTTGAATAAATCACATATACAGATTAGGGGTGTGAACGTTTACAAAAATGTCTAAATGGTTACACTGCAATTTTTACTAAGTTAGGTTCATTCTAAGTTTCGCTGATTTTTCTTAAACGGATATGATTTACCAACCGGTTACACCTGTACACCCCTAATACCGATATTCAAAACAACAATTTGTTGTTGCGTGTCATTACTTACTTAAAATCAGGGTGTCTGGTACTCCTGGCGGGGTATTCAGAGAACTGGTCCATGATATATCACCATGAATCTGTGCACCTAGACTTTCAGATATCTGCTTTGCATAGTTGACCTGTATCATTCAGAAAATTAAACAATATAAAGAGAGCAAACTTGCCTTTTATCCATTACTCAAAATTCAAAAACTGGTATTTGCTGAAAGAAAAATAAGATCCCTGGTAGATTCAGTAAACTTACTGAGGATTTTTGTGGAGTTTTAAGCAGATCTGCAAAGATTACAAAAGCAACCAAACAAATTAAAAAGTGGTGATCCAATCTTGTAATTCAAACATTTGAGATACAGGTACATTTGACTCACCAAAACTCTCCTCATTCTGGATACCTCCAAAGTTCAAACCTCGGACCCTAAAAAGAAAAGGACAGACATAAAAAACTGCTAACCTATGAAACATACCGCTGTAAAAACAATAAACCATTTAATATAAATGCTGTTGACATTGAAATGAACTCTGCAGAAATTAATTTTGGGACATTTAAAAAAATCATGATTACTCTTTCAAACAACAGAGACAGCAAATAGTTATTGCACTCACCTCTCTTTTGGCATCCGAAATAAACATGGACTTTGAGATGGCGTCCATGGCAATGTTTCTTTTTTTAGTACGTAACAAAGACAAACATTATTTCAGGTGCAACCTCAAGAAAGCCTATACATGCAGCCCTAAATAGGTTACTTAAAAGCAATTAATTAGAACATTTACATTTTAAATTTAAAAAACGTCCAATGCAGACATGAATATTCCTGTTTAGCATGAGTTTATTAACGTGCTAGAAAAGTTTAAAGTAAACAGTCAGACTTCATTCCAACGTTACCTTGTTCAGCTGTGAAATACTGCTCATCCTCATCCTCAGTTTCAGGTGACACAACACGACTGCGTCGAAAAACTTTTGGGGTTGAAAACAGCTGACTGTCTACTGCAATTTTGTCAAAAGGTGTTTTAAAATTTCCCTCTTGGTTAGCACACAGCTCATCTTGATCAGAGACATTTCCCTCATTTTTACACGTTTGAGCTGTCAGTGCGAAAAACCAGTCGGGATCCAGTGGTCCGAGCTCTTAATAGGGAGAATAAAAAATGGTTTATAGATCAGTGTAAGTATAGTTAGCCTACTACACTACAGCCAACATAAAAACATTATGTTTTTTCCTTTAATTTCACAAAACTTCTCCTTTGTGGCTTTGCAGTGGGATTTATTAGAGAACATATTATTAAGCACTCTACAATGCTATGCATTACAACTTTAGTGCAAACACTGTTTGTGTAGCTTATAAAGTTAAAATGTTTATTGCTACTGGTGTCTTACCTCTCCAGATATCGTCTTTGAATGTGTCGTACATGTTTTTGGAGGGTACATCCATCCCAGATGACTCTTGTACTTGCTAAAGTTTGCTATGTGACACACCTGAGAAAAAACCTGAGTTTTTAAACACGACTAGTTTCCATTTGCAATGATATTCGCATACATTTATCAGGATACAGTAACAGCTTTCTACTTCTACTCTTAAGTTTCTAATGATTTCACAGCAACCCATGACAATGTAAGAGACAGAACTGAAGGAGAGTAAATAAAGAGGCAGAAACTCTTCAAAAGTTAGTTAGCTTGAAGGTGAGTGGTTTTACACACTTCTGGTGATATCACACGTTATGTAGCTAACTGCTCGTCCACTAGCCTACCTTAGGTTACGTATTATTATAGTGATACTGGTAAGGACAAGTTATCGAGAAGATGAAGATACGTTAGCTGACGTTAGATTCACAGTATCGTTAAATGGTACAGAGCTAGTTGCCAATGTTTACAAGATAAATACATTCAGGTTAACTTATTTTGACTGATGAACGCTTCGAGGATACTTTTACTTACCATAGCGGAGTGTTGCCGTTCATGTCAAAATCAAACTCTAAACTAAATGTTGACAAAAAAAACACAAAACCACGAAGTAAAATGATAGAAAAATAATACTACTCCGACTCAAGCTATTAGAATGCCCGTGCTACATAACAAACCTCGCGCGCCCCGCACACCGGAACTCAGATCGACTTCAAAATAAGAGTCCCGGTGTGGTGCGGCTGTTAAAAGAGACTGGATTTGTCCTGAATGAATGTTATAATGTCAGTTTGAAGCAGAAATATAATTTTAACTACAAGATTCGGCTTCAGATAAATTTCTGGCAGGAGCAAAAACGACTCAGACAGGTTATATTTGCCCATGTAAAGGTATTTCATCGAGTAAAAGACACTGGATGGGATATAATCTATTTAATGTGATACTCATGAATGTTATCAACTCATTTTAAGGTAGATAAAACATTTCAGTATCAAGATAGGGCTTGTGATCATTTTCTGACAGTAGGAAAACGACTTAAATGTTATATTTGCCCGTATTACAGCTGTTAAAATAGACTGAATTTGTTCCACCCCATATAGCCCACATTTAAGGCAGATAGGCCTACAACATTTCAGTAACAAGATAGGGCTTGAGATTCATTTCTAGCAGGAGGAAAACGACTCCAATGTGTTATTTTTGCCCTTTAAAACGTATTGCAGCTACGTATTTAAGGTAAATAAATAAATACATTCATTTATTTCATGACATGCTTACTTGATTAGTGATGAAAATTATTCTGTTATAATCAGTCGCAATACAAAAATAATCAGTTTTTTAGCATTTCAGACACAGACATTGTTGGACGCATATCCTCCTCCTTATGAGGATTCATAGTCTTCCTGTCTGCCTTGTGTTCTCATCTCTGCACTTGGCATGTAGGCTAGAGCTTTTGGTTAGTCTCAGAATTTTTAAAATATAGAAGACTACCCATATTTTATTGAAACGACAATATTGATTGATCTATAACACAAATGACAAACGAAAACCACAGTTTAACAAATGTAAGTTTTATTTTTTCTTGTTACATGAGTGTACAGAACACCAAAATATAGTACATTGCAAAGGCAGTAGTATTTACAAGGTGAGAGGCTACACCAACAGTTCTTGTGGAAGCTATACAAATATGTAGCTTTCGCTTTCACTCTACAACATGCAACTCAAATGGTTAAGTTCATAAAAATACAATCTTATGAGCATAGCCCCCATTGCAATATGTACAATTATTCCATTAAAATAGTTTCTGTATTTGTTCATAAACATCACTACTACACTTTATAGGACATAGAATTTGCAAGCTTGGCAGGTTTAGCAGATGAAACAAAATATTTGTTTTCTATAAATCTAGTCTGATAAAAGCATGTTTTCGTCTTGCAAATAATATTAATAATGTATCTAAATGCTAAAAGCTGCACAGTTAAAGGTACAGTAAGATGTTTTTTAACAGAGAACCCACACAGCAACATGTAAGTTTAGGTTTGGGAGACATTACAGTAGTTTTGCAGCATGTCAAAGTAGTTAAATGGGATGAATTTATATAAATCATTATTCATAATTCCATCTGGGATGGTCGTTAAATTTATATAACACACTCGTCATCACCCACACACACACACACACACCCACACACACACACACACACACACACACACACACACACACACACACACACACACACACACACACACACACACACACACACACACACACACACACAAAGAACCAGTACTTTCAACAAGTAATAAAGCCTCCCTTTTTCTGTACTGACAATGTTCATGTTTTCCAATTCTATGATATTCAAATACATTCTTTCAGGGTACAGAAAGAGTTATCCACTTCTGTACAGGATTGCACATTTTCCCTTGACAATTAAAACAACAAAACTGAAAGAGAATCATTTAGCTTTGGTATGTCATTTGTTAAATGTGAGAGTTATTGTCCTCAGTAGCAAGTGGTCGCTTTGTGACAATAACTATTATTAGTGCAATATAAGCCTATGTTTCTTTGCAATGGCAAAGTCTCTCATCTTTTTAACAGTATTGCTGGACATATGACTTTATGACATTCTGATGAGCAAGAATAGCGAAGGGGGTTTGGTTATTCCCAGGGGAGAGCAGAGTGCTTGTTTACCACTGAGATGATAGCAGCAACCCCAGACAGGACCACAGGCTCTGCATGGGGCCAGGGGGCTGTGTGTAGGGATGGCTGTCACAGGTTGCCTGACCGCCATCAAAGGGTTGAGCCTGAAACCCTGGAGTCTGGGAGGAAAGCTGTGATGGCTCGGTAGCCTTGGGCTCGCCGAATCATGTCCCGAATTTCTCCATTAAGTTCCATTAACTTGACTGAGATTTCTGTCAGGTCCTGTTTTGAGCCCACCAGAGCAAATGTTCCCGTCTGACCTAAAGTTTGATGTCTGAAGTAGATGTTAAGTAGAGTCTGGACCTCGTCCTCAGAGGGGCAGCCAAAGATGTCGTTGGGCCACATTGATCTGCAATGGAAAAAGAAAATATTATTGATCTGACTGGGGGTATTATTTACTCCTCATGTACAGGAAAATCTGTCTTTCTTACCTGCACTCGCGAATGTATTTGATCGCCGTCGGAGACTCGTTGTTTTTCAAACACTCCAGGACGGCCTGCACAGCGGTCTCAGAGCAGCTGAAGGTGGGCTCAGAGCAGGAGCTCTCTCCAACAGCAATCTCCTCATCCTTCACTGAGGCTGCTGCTGTCCTCAGGTTACTCTTCAATTCATTTAGCTCCCTGGACATGTTTGTCAGCTAAAGGTTGAGAGGGATGAATGTAATTAAACAGGGATGTCCCCGGGTGCCATGGTTTCATAAAGAGAGGACAAACAAATTTTAAAAGTACCCACCTCGGGAATAGAGCCTATTGCATGGATCTGTTCGATCAGCTTACAGTAGGACTGAAAAAGCAGCAACAGCTGAAAGTGGAGTTTGTAGAGTCTTTGACAGAGCTCCAGTTGCTGTAGAAATAAGAGAAATGTTGTTGTTAGCAAAATATCCTATTTGTGGGTTTGCTCTCTCTTTCCTATGTTTTACTTTATAGTGTGTCAGGAGTTCTGCATTAGGGGATTACTACTGTGGAAGAACTACTTGTAAATTGATGTAAAACCTGGAGCACTTATGCAGGAAACTTGACAAGTGCTGAAAGCAGGATTACGGTAAGGACAACAAAGAAGAAGTAACAAGTCTTTCCAACTTACAGCCAGAGATTCCATTTGCTACAAAGCAAGCATGTTAGAGGATAGAACAGAAGTAGGGAAAACAGAGAATCAAAAGAAGGGCATGCAATATCTCGTTATTTTCATTAAGAGGTGGATGAAAAGTATTATTTTATTTGCATGCAGAGAGGAAGAAAAGTCTGGGTTGATGTATGTATGAATTATAACTGAAAGGAGGGCTGAATTAAAGGTCCCCCTATGGAGTTTTAATTGAGTGGGTCACCATTTTGTAGCTTGCCAATATATGCTGCTACCCGCCAAGAAAGACGGGGAAGAAGAAGACTACAAGCCAGTACATGGATGTAAACAGTGCTTGATTTCTTAAACGATTCATGAGGAAGGAAATGCACTCGACACGTTAGTTAGAGCTCAGAGATGCCATCAAAGTGTGTTGGTGAGGAACACTGAATGTAAACATAATGTTTGTTGTCAAGAAAACTCCACAGGGCCCCTTTAATTAAAAAGCTAATAAAAACATGCCAAGTTTTGCCTGTTAATTCGCACAAATGCACTCACTTTGGTACGAATATCTTAGCTATTAAGCACCAAGTTCTAAAAGCAAAATATTTCCATTTTGCGGTTTCCCTTCCTCGGTTATGAATTGAGCGGAAGTGTTTACTGTTAGGTCAAATGCAACTTAAAAGAACTTGCTCCCATGCCCAGCAGAGCTGAAAATGATCACAATGCACATAGGAATGACATAATCATTGTGACGTGCGGCAACAGAGGGTTGTCAGAGACTCGACATTGTGTGAGAAAATTAGAAGTAACACTCACAGAGCTACAGTGTCACACAGTAATCGCAATGCAGAAAGTACGGCGTGAAAGGTCAGTTGAAGGGGAAATTTCAGTATTTTCAGTCAAACAAACTGTACGGTTATTTTCTTTCAAAATCATACAGCCTTTTATGTGTTTGCACACTGGCTGAATGCATTAGATAAACAACACAACATAGCAAATCTTTATTTTACATTATTGTACAATTGATATGAAAGCATGGCAGATTTATTGCTAAAATTCCTTAAAAAAAAGAAAAAGGATTTACCTTTTCCTCATGCTCAGCTGGTTGACATGTTATCACGGTGCCTGCAGAATTCCTGGTAAAGGTTGCCCTACAGTTGCTCAACCACTGTGGGTGAAGTATAATAACATTTTAAACAACGTCAGTGTCAACATACAGGTTACATTTCAGACTGGAATGCAGAATATTGAATTATTTAATCTCCTTACAGTGACAGCTGCCTCCTTCCTGTTGTTGTACGTGTCATGATACTCCTGAATTTCCAACACGCTGAATTTCATTTTTTCGAGGAGCCCATAAGACATAATCTGTGAAGAAAAATAAGTTTTGTTGTTGAATTGGTTCAACTGCCACTAACGTACTGTAAAAAAAAATGTATTAGAAACTGAAGAATGACAGGTTTCTCACCGTGTCTGCATCAATAAATAGTGTTGGACACTCGGAGCACAATGTCAGCATCTGAGAAGACTTCAAAAGCTTTGATCCTAATCCTCTCAGGCCATCACCAAGGTAACTCACGGCGTCACAGGTCAAGGAACAAAATTTGGTCTGGATACTCTGCAAAGCAAAAACAAAATAAACTGTCAAAGTCACTATCGCATCATTCAAAGTTCTTAAATTCTTCTCATTCTATATCAGTTGTTTTAATGATTTCCATTCCCTGTCAGCTTTGGCCAGTGAAGTGAACCACATCTGGTTAATGAATCTAGGAAGATTTTCAAGCTGAAAGCATCCACACAGTCCCCCCTCTATTCGTAATTAATCAGTGCTATTCTGAAAGGAAGCCTCTTCTTCTGAAGGTTAATCAGCCAGATGACTAATCCTGTTAACCTTTCACTTGTAATGGCTCAGTGTTACATGGCACCCTGTTGAATGAATGTAGGCCGTGCAACTATATTAATACCTGGAATAGTGAAGAAAAAACGTGAAAAGTGTAGACGGCACAGGATCCATCCGAGTCACAGACAAGCTGGTTGACGTGACTTCTCCAGGCCTCCTCTGCGTCATCGCAAATGGCGGGTTGGAAAGCTGCCAGGATGGCGGAGAAGAAGGGTGACGGTGGAGGCGAAGAACGAGACCCCAGGGTGTCGTCTCTGTCCTCTTCGGCCAGACTGAGAGGACACAAAGCTGTGTTATTATTAAAAGAGTCATTGCGACTTAAAGGTGGAGTCAGCGATTCTGGAGCATTGTTGTTGTCAAAATCAGTGAATATCTCCTTACGATCCACTACCTATACTTACTGTGTGTGCACTGATAAAAATACAGTGTCAAAATACATCCTAGGCTCTGTAAACATGCATGTTGCTAGCTACGGTCGGCCCTCTTTGTTTACATACCTTTTGTTAACCTACCAGTTTACAGAGCCAAGGCTGTGTATTAACACCTCGTTTTTTTTTCAGCACACACACAGATAAGTATCAGATCGTGATGAGATATTCACTGATTTTTGACAAAGTTATTTTGTCAACAAGCGCTCTCCAGAATCACTGACTCCACCTTTAATAGAGTCATCACAATGCTAACTTTATTCATCTATTCAATGAGAAATGCTGTGAGGAGGTACCGGGGTAAGCAGCTGTCAAAGTCCAGTTCTTTGTATTCAATGTGAACCATGTCCATCGTCAAACTGTCGCCACAGTGAAATTCGGGGGGAAGCTCAGTGATGCTGACAGACAGGTCATCCTCGTGGACAGCGGTGTCTTGGTCTTCTTGTGATGCGTCATGCTGTAAGAGAGCAAGAGGGACATGCTATCTCTGTTGAAATGAACTACAGTTATGAACCAATGCTGACACAGCATGCAGTAAAGGTTCAAACTAATAGAATATTTCCCTCTGTTAACACTTAATGATTAACAGAAAATTGTGTGGGTAAAATGTATACACTAACCTTGGGCATTGGACCCTATGGAAACTCCTTCTGGTGTTTTCTTTTATTTGGTCAATTTAGTGTGCAGGAATTGTGCCAATCAAAAGAGATTATAAAATGTTTGAATCCAGCCAGCCTTGTGTGGCCCCTGCACACTCATATTTTGGGACAGGCAATGTGTAAACCTTTCTTGACCTCCCACATGCCAAGAGTTTTTAGTCGTTGCTTAGAGCCACCCACACAAAAGCAATAGGTATACACATTGCCTTAAACAGACAAGACAGAAAGAAAGATCCTGTTTTTTTTATTGCTGGCTACGATTCCCCCTAACAACCCCATACAACCTCTGCCACAATTAGAATGAATCCAAACTAGCCCATCGCCCAAAGCATTATGGATTGCCTGCTTGCGGGTTTTAGTTCATTCTCTTTTAGCATGCAACTACTGAAATAATAAAAAAAAAAAAAGCTTGGCTCATGCTCTACTCGGAAGAAAGGAAATGTATAAAAGTCACAGCACCAAAAAAAAAAAAAAACTTAACACTGAACCAAAAAGCACATCCAAGACATTTCACAAGAAAAAAGATGCACCAGAATATAGCACCTATTTGGCAAAATTAGTAAAGAAGTCTAGTATGGAATTGCGATAGGTATTAGTAGTTCCCAGAATCTCAGACACTCTGAAGCCCTTATTCACCCGCTGCTTCGAGTCCTCTGGCAGTTGGACCTCGAAACAAGGATGGTTGGTGTTCAGAGGGGTTGATTGGGCTGAAGTTGTGTCATAAAAGGCAGAGGGAGAGTCCATACTGATCTCTGCTGTTGGAGAGAGGTTGACAACCTGCAAAAAAGGGGAAAAAAAAGTCAAGGTCGTTGTAATCAAAAAAGCAGAGCGCAAGAGACTGAAAACTGTCACAGTGCAAAATCTACAGCATTCCTGAGCAAGCCTGTAAGCACAGACAGTGGTCGAGTGGCTGGCAAATTAGGAACAAGAGAGGAGTGTGGGATGACAGCTGCATTGGACACATGGGCTTTCCATCTGCCACCACAGTTTACTTAAGATTTGGCTATACTGTACGAGTATGACCAGCGACAATGGAATAACAGAAAGATATTGCAAACAAGACACAAGATGAGACAAAGTGTTAAGGCCTGACACACACCCGTAGATACTGCACTGAACAATCTGTGTTAGGCAAACACTAGCTTGTGTACGAATGTAATATTTTTAGAGCATTCAAATCTCTCATGACATATCGTAGAATGCAACTTAATACCTGTTTCACAATTTGGCCACTTCCCATAAGTATATCGCAATAACTCTTGATTGTATAATTAAATGAAGCGAGGAAACTTTAGATTAACCCATTGATGACGGCTGCTGCGCGATGCCACATTGCCTCTCCTGCCTGATGCTGCATCGTGCAGCATTGTTACTTTATCTAATTTTCATGGCATGCGCAGCATAGAATGCACTGTCATTGGTTCAAATACACATGAGGTGGGTTTTGTTGATTTTTTAAGACCACGTGATCACCCAAAAGTTGTGTGGTTTGGCGAAAATCACATCAATCAAAAAAATTAAAAATTAAAAATAAAACAAAATAATAAAAAAAAATAAGCCGGCTGTGTCAGCGATAGTGTATTACAGAACAGTTAGTGGCGTTTGGTGAGCAGAATCAAGGTCCACTATAGGCTACTGACGAAAATCACACTAAATATTTTATATTATTTATTCTTTTTTTTCTCCCCCATCTAATTTTGACGATTTTTAGAAACATTTGTTGGTGTGTAAGCGCTAAGGGAGCATGTTTAAATAAAACCTGTGAACCTTAACTTTTAAATGTATTTTATTTCATGTTTCTATGTGCTACACAGGCTTAGATATTAAGGTTTTGGTAGACTTGACAATTCATACTATTTCTTCAGAAAACCCTCAGGCGTTAAGGACATGCATCCTAGACTGCCATAGTCATCAATGGGTTAAATGACATGGACACAGATAAACAAACAATAAAGGTTGGAGTAACCCATGAAAGTCATATATTCAAGTTAATTTCAGTTTTAACTAAAATCAACACTTTCTACATGTTTGACAGTGCTGAATGGAACTCCTCAAAATGATTGAACAGTTAGTTATTATTGAGGAAACTCATTTGTATTCATCAATGCCTGCATATACCCTATGATCCTTTTCTGATTATCTGCCGGCTCCACAGAATGTTCCCCGCATTATGAGACTCATTTATTTTGCATACAAACAAAGGAGAACTTACGAGCTGTGAGTGGGAGAGTATCTGGCTGGCGGTGAGGGAATCTTCCTCGGACGATTCGTCAGAGTCTTCATGGGTGACATTTCTGAGGCTGGGCATGCTGCTGGACAGCTGACTCTCCTCTAGGGGCTGCAACTCACTCTGGTCCAGGCTGTCCACGGAGCGTCTACGCACGCCCCAGTTAAAGTTGTCCATGGTCTCACCCTGCAACAGATAATAGCCTTGAGTAACCAATGACTAAAGAAGTAAAGCACAATCTCTTCTCTAACACTAACACATGCACACATTCACACAACCATGCTGTTGCAGGTTCAGGAGGGGGCGGAACTCTGAGAGAGTTTTCCCTCTCACAGCTAAAAATAGAAGGAATACTGGAGCTTCACACCGTGTTGTGATCCCCTCCCAATGGATCATAACATTGAGAGTTCCCCACTACAACAACAACTACTACTACTACCCAAATAGCCAAGGTGCTGGTGAAAAAGTTCAGGATTGAGGAATACCCCGATACTGTCAGATTTGAAATATTTACAGGTGTTTTTTCCCTCCTTGTTTAAATCTTACATTAGTAACATTTCAACTGGACATAACTCTGAAGATGTCGGCCAACTTCCACATTCCACCAAAGCTCCGCATCAACAGAACAAACAAGGCAGATTTCTGGGGGTGATTACCTGAATACCTGCCGCTTACTTTGGCCAATCTGTCTCTTTTCAAAGCACATAATGTTTCCAATGCTTCAAAACCTGAGTGACTATCTCTCTCGCACCACATGAGCATCAGGGAATCTGTTTTGTAAATAACACGGCATGCACACACGTTCTCTACTCTTCTTTGCCGTCAGTATGGCAGTGCACTAAATGAACTGCACAAGTGAACACTCTTTTATAAAGAACACAGCAAGTAAAAAAATGCAACATGACTAAACTCACCTGTAGCTCCTAGATAGCACAGACAGAAAAAAAAACAGAAAAATTAAACCCCATTATACAGAGCAGGCAGGACCTCTTTGGAGGACAATTACTCTGGCATCTTGATGCTATATAGTCAGTCATGTTTTTTCATACTTATTTAAAAATGTGAAGGGGGTGAGAAGGATTTTTTGTTTTCAAACTTTTTTGAGGTCCCGAGACTCACCTCTCCATCTTCAAGCTCCACGTCCAGAAAGTCAAAGTCTCTGAAGACTCTGAACTGCTGCTCTGAGGTGGTGTCGTCCGTGTTGTCTGGTTCCCGGGTTCCATCGTCGGAGGACACCAGGCTGGGCTGGTGCTCCATCAGGTCCAGCTCCCCACAACTGGAGAAGATCACCTTTAAACAGAAACAAAACACACCAAAAATGAGTAACACAATAACAGACAATGAAAAAACTAGCCAAAAGAGTATTGAAATGTATTAGCAGTGCTAAAGATGAAGTAGATCTTACCGAAGGATTTTTTGTGAGTCCCACTTCTTGTCCACACAAAGACAATACATTCACCAGTTTTTCCCGTGTTCTTTTCTGCAGAGGGTAAAAGAAAATGACAATGTTCTAGTTCACTTTAAAGGTTTAAGGCCCCACTTATTATTAACAAGTAAGCTGTAGAATATACTGTATATTATCAAGATAATGACATCTGCTTAATGGGTTTTTTAATTTACAGCTGGTATTAAAGTGAGCTCTATATTTATTGATTTGTGGACGCACTGTGAGGTTAAGGAAAGCAATGCCACCTACGGATGTCATTCATTTTCTAAATCACAGCTAATGCTACTTCTTTGCCAGGCTTGCTAAAGTCAGCAGATAGAGGCTGGGGAGAATGTAAGCTGACATTCAACTTACTTTGGGAATTGTTTTCTTAAGAATGTGGTCTCTCTGTATGGATACCATTTACACCTAGCTAATATCCAATCACAATAATTTCAGCATGTATTCATAAATAAATGGCAATGTAATGCTAGGTGTAAACGGGCTGACAATGTGTTAAAGGTGGAGTCACCGATTATGACAAAACCAATTTTGTCATAATCAGTGAATATCTTCTCATGATCTGCTACCTGAACATACTTAGTGTGTGCTGAAAAAACCTCTGGTGTTCATACACAGCCTAGGCTATGTTAACTGGTATTTCAACAAAAGCTATGTAAACAAAGGGGGCCCACCATAGGTAACACCATGCCCATTTACAGAGCCCACACACAGACACACATGGACAAGTAGCGGATTGTGAGGAGATATTCATTGATTTTGACAGAAAAGTGATTGTGACAATGAGCATTCTCATTACAACATAAAACAAATACAGCCTTTGATGAGTTTTCAAATGATGATATAATTCTAAAGGTGTACAATGTACAAGAAGGAGTGCTGACCTGTGAAGTGTGTGGCCTCTTCCAGCTGACGGGCACCAGGACGTTGTTGGACGTAGATCCAGAGGAGGTAGAGGAGGTGCTGCGTGTCACCGCTGTGGTCCTGCTCTTCACATCCTGGCCCGGAGAGCGCTGCAGGTCGTCATAGCGCCGACCAATCACCGGCGTCTAACGTCACGGACACAAAACAAACAGATATAAACTTTGATGACTGACTCAGGGAAAGTTTTTTAAAGAATAGAAAGTCCCTCTTTATTCAATCCATGACTCAGGCTCCACAGCAGTTCCTTCCTCTCCCGGTCTGAAGTGTACACTGGTCAATGTAACAACACAAGCTGGCATTGATTTTTCTTCGTCGCTGATAATGTTTTTTTGATCTCCACTTCCAAATCTAAATGTGTGAAGCATCAGAGGAAAAATAAACAGACTTTTTTTCTCTGCTTATCCCGCAGTCTAAAAATATCTAGGTATTTTTAAGAAATATCTGTGGTTTTACCAAGAGTGTCTTAAGTTTAAATACACATGCTTCTGGCTATGCACTAGAACTCACCGATTCACACACAAAGGACGGCAGCAGAGAGCTGACATCATTTCCTGCCATTCATGGACTACACAAATAGCTCCCTGTTCAGTTCCCACACACATGCACCACCCTGTCTGTAGCTTTGACGTCGCTTTCCAGCTCCGCACTGCTTGGCTAATTGTGTTTACCTTTTTGGAGCTATCAGGCTAATCTCACAGGGTTTGGCCTAAAAGACATGTCAGAATTAAGGGAAGGGGAAGAAATGTTTCCTTTCTAAAAAAAAAAAAAAGCTTAACGCGATTCATGACAAATTCGACAAGCACCACACCCTGGATAACAGGAAAAAATACAGGGGGAAAAACATACACGCACAAAGCTCTGTTCAGGCTACAGGGACTTAAAAGAACAACTAGAACTTTAAAAGGAAAAGTCAGACAAAAGAGTCTCTAACCTCAGATATGTCAAAGTGGAAATCCAGCGTTTTCCCAGGCAAGGCCTTAGAGGAGCGGTCCCAGACGCGACCGATGTCCTCATAGAAGAGTTCACTTTGTGGGGATGAAGGCTGCACCAAACTGGCTGATCGGGAAACCACCAGCTTCAGGATATTCAGCGCTTCCCCCCAATGGACAGTCTAAAGTCAATGCATAAAGAAACACACACACACACACACACACACACTTACTTACTTACTTACATCAATTCACCTGTACACAATACACATAGACTAACACCAACACAGCCACATATTGAGAAACAAACAACCACAAATGTCTTTCTGTGTGTTTTTTTTAATGCAGGAGCTATTTTTGGAGACAAGTGTTCTGGCAGTTGGCTTACAGTAGCAAGCAGAAGGAAATGGATTCAGTATGAGGATAAGCAGAGCCCTATTCTGTGGCAGAAAGGCAGACTGTTTATAGTTTTGGGTGTGTCTACAAATTCACTGCGCCCCCTTTTTTTCCCATGAACACTTACAAAAAGGGACACGGAACACAAGACTCTTACTCGGAGCATGATGCCTAAAGATTTCCAGTGATTACATCGGATGTGAATGGTGATCTTTTTTTTACTAAGCACTTGAAAGTTACCACAGAAATGTCCTAAAAATATAAACAGCCATTTAGAAAAAATACACGGCGTACAGTCATTGCTCGTTTCATGTAATTGTCTGCAGTGGTAGGACACAATATCCGGACGTTTTGTTTATTGACTCACCTGGACAAATTTTTCAATTGTCTTGAGCACTTCCACGTTGAAAGGTTTGGCTTGAATTCCACTGTGGTCCATGTGACTCAGGAGGCTGTAGATGATTTGTAAAAGGGACTGCTGCATACTGGGGAGACCTTTCTCCAACAGCTGTCACAACAGAATGAAATACAATTCATTTATTTAATTTAATTTTGATAAACACTTAATATTAACTACAGTAGGGCTACTTTCACTGCTGCTGGGCAAATAGACAAGAAGTTAATATGGCTGCACAAACCTCTGCCATGTACGTGACCAGGTTGAGGGTGATATCGGAGAAAGCTTCGTGGAGATATCGACACACCACGTTGACCCAGGAGAAGCAGTCTCGTGTGTAAGCGTGCGTTTTATACAGAGTCATGACGTGAGCAAGGTTGGAGAGCTTAATGTTCTTCTCCTCAAGGCATACCTGCACACAACAAAATGCATTAGCTCAAAACGTATAACTGTCTTTGAGCCAAAATGATGATAGAAAGGTTAACAGAGCCAAACCTGGGCGATCCTCTCAGCAACATCTTGACAGAACTGTGTGGGGCCGTCAAAGTTCTGCACCAGATGTGGGAGCAGGCAGAGAACATTCAAGGGAAAACCTGATGAAAGAAACGGACATTAAATGTGTTTTTATGGGCTTAACCATGGGATTTTATGGAGTTTGACATCATGAAATATAAAAATGTTTTGCTAAATAAAACCTCAAACACACCTACAATCTAAATTTAACATCTATCTATCTATCCATCCATCCATCCATCCATCCATCCATCTATCCATCTATCTATCTATCTATCTATCTATCTATCTATCTATCTATCTATCTATCTATCTATCTATCTATCTATCTATCTATCTATCTATCTATCTATCTATCTATCTATCTATCTATCTATCTATCTATCTATCTATCTATCTATCTATCAAAACCCTCATCTTTCAATGCCTACAGTGTACCTATGGCTTGTGAGGTGTCCACTACAGCCACTCTTGACACAGGCGTGAGCTGGCAGAAGAGCTGGAGGGTGAGGTCTGTGGTGGAGGTGGAGGTGAAGCCCTTCAGCAGCAGCTGCTGGAGGCCGGTGAAGCTGCTCCACTGCAGCTGGCTCTGCAGCTTCTCCAGCTTCTCCCGGTTCTCCTGTTTGTCCAGCGACATGTGGCCCAGCAGCTTGTTCAACAGTCTCAGAGACATCTGATACTCAAACTCAAAGTCCGACTCCATCAGCGACACGGCCACCCAGAAGATGGTGGCCAGCAGGTTGCTAGGGTGGTTGACGTTGGTAGGGTCGGTGACGTTGTCTTTGGAAGAGGACGTGCTGCGACTCTTGGCTAGCATGACGTGCTGTTCACAGGCCTGGATGCGGTCCAGCGTGGCACTGCGGGGCGGATCAGACCACCTGTCCGCCTCTCCAAACTTTTTGGGGACAGAAGAGCTCCTCTGATGTCGACTCCTCTCTTCTCTCCTGAGGTTGAGCTGCCCTGTGCTCTTTCTGTTGGACAGCAGCTTGAAACTGGTCAGAAAGTCTGGAGATGTGGCTCTGGAAAGAAAATGTATATACATAGATTTTAGTATGTATAGTTGCTATATGATGAATCAGATCATACAGAAATTCAAAATGGAGATAGATAGAGAGGGTGGACACAAACCTTGACAAGATCATCATGAGATCATTATTCTTTAGACATTCAGCCAAGTTATCCACCACAGATTCCAGTGTGAGTAATACTTCCATCACATAGCCCTGCAGGGGGAAAAAAGACACAAATTCAGCTTTGAGAAAGTTTTTTTTTGTATGTTAAGAAATAAGTTGTGTTTTTCAATGATGCATGTTTGTCTAACTGCAAAAAAAAAATAAAAAAAAAATGCATAGGCTACTACTATACTACTGCATAGTACAGTGAGTTCCATATTATTATGCAAATGATATTTTTCTCAGATTTTCCTAAATAGTCGATGCAAATGACAGTCAGTATCATTTTCAAGTCATCAACCGTTAGAGTATGATTCAAAATGTATTGAACAAACCTCCAAATGATAACATCTTTTTTTTTTCAAAAATAAAAAACTCAAAATGCACCGATCCAAATTATTATGCACAACAGTTTCAAAACATTTTATAGGTTGTAAAGATTAAAAATGGTCATTTGTTGAATTTGCAGGATGTGGAGGTCATATTTAGTGAAATCAAAAGCTATTTCAATCAAAAACATCTTAACAGGCCAAGTTACATGTTAACATAGGACCTCTTCTTTGATATCACCTTCACAATTCTTGCATCCATTGAACTTGTGAGTTTTTGGAGAGTTTCTGCTTGAATATCTTTGCAGGATGCCAGAATAGCCTCCCATAGCTGCTGTTTTGATGTGAACTGCCTCCCAACCTCATAGATCTTTTGCTCGAGGATGCTCCAAAGGTTCTCAATAGGGTTGAGGTCAGGGGAAGATGGGGCCACACCATGAGGTTCTCTCCTTTTATGCCCATAGCAGCCAATGACACAGAGGTATTCTTTGCTGCATGAGATGGTGCATTGTCATGCATGAAGATGAATTTTACTACGGAAGGCACTGTCCTTCTTTTTGTACCACCGAAGAAAGTGGTCAGTCAGAAACTAAACATACTTTGCAGAGGTAATTTTCACACCGTCAGGGACCCTAAAGGGGCCTACCACCAGCTCTACCAAACATGACTCCGCCACCCCCTTGCTGACGTCGCAGCCTTGTTGGGACATGGTGGCCATTCGCCAACCATCCACTACTCCATCCATCTGGACCATCCAGGGTTGCACGGCACTCATCAGTAAAGAAGACTGTTTGAAAATGAGTCTTCATGTATTTCTGAGCCAAGTGAAACCGTTTCTGCTTGTGAGCATTGTTTAGGGGTGGCCGAATAATAGGTTTATGCACAACTGCAAACCTCTGGAGGATCCTACACCTTGAGGTTCGCAGGACTCCAGAGGCACCAGTGGCTTCAAATACCTGTCTGCTGCTCTGTAACGGCATTTTAGCAGCTGCTCTCCTAATCAGATGAATTTGTCTGGTAGAAACCTTCCTCATTATGCCTTTATCTGCACCAACCCGTCTGTGCTCTGAATCAGCCACAAATCTCTTCACAGTACGATGATCACGCTTACGTTTCTGTGAAATATTTAATGTTTTCATACCTTATCCAAGGTATTGCACTATTTGACGCTTTTCGGCAGCAGAGAGATCCTTTTTCTTTCCCATATTGCGTGAAACATGTGGCCTTCTTAATAATGTGGAACGTCCTTCTTAAGTAGTTTTTCCTTTGATTGGGCTCACATTGCAAAATAATTATCACAGGTGTCTGAGATTAATTTCAATGATCCAAGGCGTCCTGAGACACAATATCATACATGAGTTTAATTGAAAAAAATAAAAATTTAAAGTTTATGACTTAAATTTGCATAATAATTTGGAACATGGTGTAGAATGAATCAGTTTCTGCTTCACAAACTTTGGCTATACATTGTACTGCTGATGAAAAGGTGCAAAGGAGAAATTCCTATGATTGTGTATTATCCTAAAACACTTACTAACTAACCAATGTACAATGCTCTCATATCCACATGCACATGCTTACTCACCTGCACTTCTTCTCCATGTTCCCCCACCACCTCCACCAGCCTTGATAGAAGGTCTGAGACGGCGTGAGCTGAGATGGGCTGACGCAGGGCTCGAAACACCTGGAAGGATCGGCTGGCGTAGTGACGTGATGAACTGCACAAGGCCGTCTGCAGAGCCACGTCACTCAGCTGCTGCTCCAGGTGGAAATCTAACAAGGACAGACGGAGTCGAAATGTGTCAATGAGTGGTAAAGACAGGATTCTGTAGAACAATTAAATAGAATGTATTGAAATCTTACCTGACTTGGAGTCTTTGAAAACAGAGACCACGTGTCGCACAAAGTTTGTCAGCTGCCCGGTGCTTTTTGAAATTTGGTTCTTCGGTGAAATGTCTTCATGGCACCACAGTGGTCCACACGATCTATGAAGTGTTAAAAAAAAGGTTACTAGCACCACACAGTGTATTGTCTGTCTATGTGGAGGTGTGCTATGGTAGAAAGATTGAAAATTGGCAAATTGTTTTATTATAGAAGCCCAAATCTAATCTAATCTTATGGGAATCTATTGCACTACACAAACATCACCACTAGATGGTAATCAACTCCAAGAAATATCGGGCAAATCCCACTGGATTTTTCTGCTGTAAAACATGTATTCATTGTGTATGTGTAAAAATATCTCCAGCTTTTCTTTACGTAAGAAAGTAAAAACAACATTCTTAGAGTTTATTTGCTGCACTTGCTGGAAATGGTTCTAACATTTGGACAGTGACGGTACACATTTGACGTTTCAATGTGTACCTTGTGGTTAAAAACTCAATGAGCTTGTTAGTCTTCTCGTCCACTTTATTGGAGGTGACCAGCTCCTCCACCTCGTGTGAGATCTCAGGCAGGTTGTTGCTGCTGCCTCCCAGACTCAGACTGGACGACGTGGAAGAGGAACTGAGGCCAGAGTCGGGCACGGGAGACGCCTGGCACTCCCGCAAGAAGTCAAAACCTCCACCTGAAAAACAACAGAGCAGAGGGCACAGGTGTGTGAGCATTAAGAACAGGTTACGGCAGTTCATTTGGATGTTTGATTTCATTTCCCTAACTGCAGGATAGGCAGTTCGCAGCTGGAGAGGGCAGGAGTTAAAGGTGGAGTCCGCAATTCTGTAAAAGATGTCAAAGACACATCCTAGGCTCAGTAAACTGCTATGTAAATAAAAGGTATGTATACAAAGGGTGCCACCGTGGCTAACAACATACCACTTTACAGAGCGTAGTCTGTGCATAAACACTGGATTATTTTTTTCAGCGCACACAGCACAGAAAGGTAGGATCATGAGGAGATATTCACAGGTTTTGAGAAAAATTTGTTTGACAACAGGCGTTCTCCAGAATCGCTGAGTCCACCTTTAAAAGAAGAGACTGTGCAGGCAGCACCTTGCCCTGTGTCAAGTTTAACTACTGTGTTGCAGCAGACCCCATCTCCTTGTCCTTCATTGTGAAATATATTCCCCATTAAATACAGATGTAATATGAGAGTGAAGCCGTTACACAGACTAAAGAGACATTGCGATGTTTTTGTTGGGTCGTAATGGTATGGCGTTAACATTACGAGCTATCACTGCAAAACACAGACACTTTATTTTTAGTGTACTGGTTGTATTCAAATGGTCAAATGGACAAAATGTCTAGACATTTGCAAGACAAAACAAATTATCAGCCTGTGGAGGGGGGCTACCCAAGCCTGAGCAGATGGCCCCGGTTTGGGCAAGAGGATAAAAATAGCACAATGGAATGCTTTAATCAAGACCTTTGATGTCCTCTGTGCTCAATATTGCTTTTGGCACAGCGTCCAGATATTTTTCTCCCCCAGATAAGCACCGTATCTATCCTCCGAAAGGAATGTTAGCCATTCCCTCCTGATGTTCCAGTTTATATTAGCCAGAGAGAAGAGCAATGTCAAGAAGCTCCCTCAACTGGACCCATGCCTACTTGAACCTTTTAGTTAAGTGTGAATACATTTGTAGTTGAGTGAAAACTCAAACAGGTGAATACTAGGGACTATATTGTTTACCTGAAGGTGGATACTCTGGCTGAAGATCTGTTTTGGAGGTGAGGGTCTTAGTGCCGTTGATCTCACGTGTCTGCAGTAAGACTGAAGCGATGGCCTGGAAGTTGTTGTGACAGGACAGTGAGATGAGCAAGTGGAGGAGGAGACGTTTGCTGTGCTCATACACCTCCGGACGGTAGTGATCCATGCCTAAAGAAGGGAACAGACCAGTCACACTGTGAACTCAGGGGCAAGATCTAGTCTGGTAGAGAAAAGACCAGAGTTTGTTTTCAAGTTCCTATCTGCGGTATCAAGTCAAATATTAAATCAAATGTGTACACATCATGTAATTATTACAAAGACAGGTTTATAAGAATGGGCCAACAGAGTATTGTGAGAGCTTACCCAAAAACAAGGCATGTAGCAGTAAAGGCAAATGCATGGCCCAGTCCTCTCTCACACTGTGGTCCACCACCATCTCCGTCATGCAGATGACCGCTATATTACACCTAGAACAATACAAAAAGACACTGTTAAGCCTCTATATAAAATGATGTGCACTCATAAACAAAATGTAATCTAAAAACATCTCATCCACAAAAACATGACCTTGAAGTGCACAGCATCAAAATGGAAAGAGTGTTGCTGCCTTTGTCGTCAGGCATTAGAGTTATACTTTGGCAGGTTAATAAAGACCAGAGAACAGTTTGATTGCTGAACAAGTTTTTTGTTATATTTTGAAAATGGAATTTCTATATTTAGCAGTCTGACCTGTGCAGTGGTCCTCTGGGAGCGATGGTCTCTGGCAAAAAGTCCACCAGTGGAGCCCAGCATCCTCCATTCAGAGGCATGGGCAGCGGATGGGGCTGGTTGGTCTCAATGACAACCAACAGCCAATCAGCGTAAGGGGGCAGAGGTTCACCTGAATGGTCACACAAAATTAAACGTCTGGCATTTATCTCACACACACATATGGCAAATTCTGTTCGAAAATGAGAGTTTGTGGCATCTCCGCAGCTGCCCCCATCACAATTATGCATCCCACATTACTCTGCAGGACGAATTCGGACTAAGAGAGTGCAGCAAAGCTTTTTTTGGGTCACTGGCAAAAGTGCAGAGGCCCTGGGCTCGACTACTTTTATTTCAGTGCCAGTTCTCACAGAGGCCTTTCAAGAACCCCAGGCGACTCCGCACTGCTCATGCATTATCAATGACACCATGCCGGTCCCCATATTACCCTCCATCTGTGGTCTGGTGGATCACACTCTCACCAGACCATGACAACCACATTTTTCTAAGAAGGCGTCTGGTACAGAAATTAACTCACTCTTATCTTCATCGTAAGATCCTCCGGAGCTGTTGCTGTAGCGTGATTCCACGCGGTTGTGGGCTCGCATTATGTGGCTTAGCCTGAGGTCAGAGGGAAGAGATTCATCATTATGGGTCTTTCTAGGACAGTAATCAATCGAACTATTAGGCTTCAATATATTGTTTTGTACCTCTCTTCATTCTCCTTTACAGTCTTGGTGTCATCCATGTCAGGGAAGCTCTCCTGGCCTGCAACAACAGTGTTGCTGCTCGACGTGGTGCCTAGAAAAGAACCAAAAGAACAACTTAATACTTCAGGTTAACAGAATGTTTGAGGAAAGTTAACTTAGCATAATCCTCAACACCGCTTCACATTCACCACTGGTTTCTGTCCAGAGCAAACACACTTTTCTATGGTTTGCCACTAAGTGCTTCAACTGGATCATTTAGGATTTCCTGGTTGGTTGATTTTTCCCATAAAAAACTAAAACAATTTCCACTTGGTGCTGTTTCTCTTCAGTGAGACTGTCTTTTTAAAAAGTTGTACCTGAAGCTGCTGTGGAGGCCTTGCTGGTTGCAGTGAAGCGATAGAACGGCGGGCTGTCGCAGTGCTGCACCACAGGGTTGACTGGGTCCGTTTGCTGTAACTCAAATATCAACTCCTCCATGGTTTGCATGGTGTTGTTCCGGCACAGGTAGATCACCACCTTCTTGATCTGAAACACATATCACAGGACATCCATTCGAGAACTGGAAAGAGTTAAAACCACAACAATTTTTCCAGATGACCAACATTCCCTTACATGTGGCAGGAGGCTGGTGTCACTGCTGACGCCACACAGGCTGATGAGAAACTGCAGCGTGGTTCTCAGATTGTTGCTCCACTTCTCGTTGCTGACTAAAGCATTCCAGGCGTTTTCCATTTCTGGTCCGGGTATGTCATCACCATACTGACCAAATGGGTTAAAAACAGAAACATGGCGTCATGTTCGTTGCACTAAACTTAGAATTACATTTCCCTAATGTGACTTTACCTTGGCGGTCATGAACATGAGGTTATTGAGAACCATGGATGTGGCCTGTAACGAGCCCCAGCCGGTTCCCTTCAGTGGATGGGAGGAACCTGGGTTAGTCGCACGGCTAGTAGCATCATAGTCTGCGATGCACGGTGTGAAGACTGGGAGCAGAAGCCCGCTATCAACTAGCTCGATGTTAGTGAGCCACGGAAGGAGATAGGTCAGCATGATCTGCCTCCCATTGGGATGAGTGGTGGGGAACCTCTGGCTAACCTCTGGAATAAGCAGAGGAAAAGGCAAACATAACATCAGATTACAATAAACTCTATTCTACTAGGAAATCAAGCACATACTGTGTACTTAAGTTTTTAATCCTGATCCTCGTATGACTCCTATAAATTAAGAGAGTCCTTTAATCGAGTTAAGCTCTCAGTGTTTGTGTGCTCAGTCGGAATGTGAGTAGATACAGTTATTAGAGTCTGGGTTGGTGAGGGGAGGAATATGTCTTTGGTAGATGACAGGCCTGGCTGAAATACCATGGTTAATTTACACAAGACAATAATGTAATGGGCTTTTATATGATGTACATGTATCTGTATTTTGATGTTGTTTTGACTTTAGGATGCCTATTTACAACAAGCGAAGGGACAGCCAATAAAAAGCTTTTAAGCAAACTCGGGTGCATTAAAACATGTTCTTCTCTAAAGAATGTAAATTATTGTACACTGTCCCTTTTTTTAAATACATAATTGAACCCAACTGTGGCCACACACACAGCACACATATGACAAACATTTACCCGAGAAGAGAGGAAGTGTGAGTTCAGGGTACATCCTGGCCAGCTGGCTGGAGAGCTGAGACAGGGAGACGCTGTACAGAGGCGGCAGTGGACCGTGGGTACCGTAGAGGATGCCGTTTGGCTTCTGCTCTGCAATCCTCTTAGAGTACACAAACAACTTAGATTCCAAAATCTGTTTTTCGGAGAAAGAGAAGACACTGGTCACTTGTCAATTTGACCTCAGAACACTGCAAATAAGCAGCCACCTGTTTGTGTTTTTTTCTCACCTGCATTAGCTGCATTGAAATCTCATAGATGTCTCTGTTGGTGTCCGATGCCTTGAAGAGGACCAGATTCAGCAGTGTCACTATATCGCCCGGATAGCTTCTGCTGGTAGAGACGGAAAGAGAGAAAAATGACTATGAAGTAATGTTTCTGTATAAAAAAATTCAATGGTCAGTAATCCACATAGTGTTTGTGCTCATGTGTTTTGAAATAAAGCAAGAGAGGAAGGCCAATTTAAGACACATTAAGGGCCACTCTAACGGGATTAGCAGACGCAACGCTTTGAAACACAAGCTAATTGGCCAATTTCCTCATTGGTAAATCTGGATGATCTGTAGATAAACTGCATTTAGAACACAACACAACACAACACAACACAACACAACACAACACAACACAACACACACTCTACAAAAATAAACGATGATGAATACACCAGTGGTCTTGATTCAAACTATGTGGACAGCAGGCCAGTTGTGAGGGGAACAGGTGAGGGAGAGATTGTGAGGTTTTGTACCTGCTGCCACAGACACTAGCAATGGCCTTGAAGCAGCCTGAGGCGAGCTGGTAGGAGCCTGTGTAGCAGCGATCCACGGCCCAGTTGAATAGGTTGACCTGGTCGGCATTGAGCTCCAGGAGCAGGATGACCACTTCACAGCCAAGCTGGTGGACCTGAGCCAGGAGCGGAGACCAAAAACACACTCTTGTGAATTTCACGTCTATTTTAAGGATCCCTTGTATTCCTGATTACACAAATAGCTGAGGCTTTGTGGATGTTTGAAAGATTTAGGGATTACATGTAAAATGATTCCAGTAGCTTTACTTCTACAAAATGATGACAAATTACACTTTCTTGGCTACATTCGCGGTTAATGCAACTCCGCAAGCCATTTTTGAGAAAAGATGTTGGCTCTTGTTAAAAAACACATGAACATGCTTCATTTTCACAGTGAAGTCATATAAAGACAATATCTGACAAATCTATTTTGAAACAAAAGTCTCCTTCACTACTTGCCAGCCCTCCTGAAAGATAATAGTGAGCTCTTGGCAAGGTCTAGTGTTGGGCTTTTTACAAGGCAGGCTTCAGCCAGCTTTCAGAGGGGCTTTTCTGGGTCAGCTCTTTGTTAAAATGCACCACGGTGGTAAAGCATTGGCCACATACCCGCTGATCCTGGCAGGCTAGTATATTATCCAGCCACTTATAGAGGTATCCGTCTGGAGAGAGCCCAACGTTATCAAACACAGGCCCGCAGCACAGCACAGCAGACATGGCCTGGAGGGAACAAACGGTCAACATGTTATATACTGTACATACCAGACAAACTTATTGACATTGCACAAGACTGCACATGCACATGACTGTTCTCAGGGTTGTGTCTTAAATATTTGCTTGCTGCTACAATAGGCAACAATGCACATAGCTCAGCATTGCAGCAGGGAGAATGTGTTGATCATGTAAGTCATTGTATGTAACATTACACTGTATCAACCTACTTTTGTTTCTTTAGACCTAAAGATAGCAGTTGTGCAACAGATGTCAAAAACCTAATCTTGGTACCCAAGAGATTTTCTGGGCGGAGCACTCATTCAGAGACTCCAGATCATTATTATTATTATTATTTAATTTATTTAAAAGGGACAATGTACAGTTAGAACATAAATGTTGCCATTTGATGCACTATACCAGATTATAGCTTTAAGCTAATTTGCATCTGTAGTCCCTTGGCAGGTCACAAAAATACAACACAGTAACAAGACAGATTATTAGTATACAGGGATAAAACACCACAACAACATGGCTACACACGTCTGCGTGCAACTCCCCCCACCTTCCTCATCCCACCCACGCCCACACACACAAAAACAAGTCTAAGGACCAAATTAGTGGTTGCAGAGCTGAGCAGCTTTTAACAGATTTTTTAGGTTAGATTTGAAGACTCTGAGAGAGCTACTGCCCCTTACGGCGTCAGGTAAGGTATTCCACTGGTTTGTGGCTCTTACAGAATGAGAAATCATGAGAAAGTTTACTCAAGTGTCCTTAAGCTTGTATTTGTCTTGTGGGCTGAGTCAATACCAAGGATCAGAATTACATTCAAATAAATATCTTGGCTGGTAGAGATAGGATTTCTCTGAAGTACCACAACAAGTTTATTCAGGCGCACCTTGCACAAAAGACTGTCCCTAAAGGAAATGAGATACAATACATAGCCTACATTTCGCTGTATCACTCTATAATAGAAGGGATAAATATAAAGATATATTTTGCTAATTTCCTCAACTATATGCCCTTTAATTAGATAAAGTCAGACAAATCCACTGCCAGACCAGATTATTTTCCTACTAAATATTAGGGGCTAGATTCAATTTTTGAACATTTAGATTTAGGGTGTCATACTGTACGGAATGTGAAGCCCACTGAGGCAAATGTCTAGTTGTGTTAACTGGCTATACAAAGATTTAGATTAAGATTTGTTGTCGCTAATATAAATATATATGAACGTTTTACAATTCAGGAAGTACAGTATGTTTACCTTCAGGGCACAGTATTGGTATCTTGTGATCTGGTGGTTCCTGTCACTGTAGCGGTCCAGAGGGGTGAACATGATGCTGAAGGGGCCGGCCCACTGACTGAAGAGGATGAAGAGGTGATGTCGCAGGCTCTGCTGTGGAAACAGGAAGCGCCTGTGGTGCACTGGGGAGGGGCAAGAGACAAGAAAGCCTGTTAGAAATCTGAGAGTGTAAAATCAGCAAAATCTATAAAGTATTTTCCGATACGATAATTAGGTGTTGACGTCCCCTGACAGATCATTAGCCATTTAGACATCAGCTGCTTGGAAACCCATGAGTCGTCACCTCTCCTCACCAGCTATGTTCTTAAGCTGCACTAGTTTTTGCAGCTCTCCTTGTCAAGAAGTCTTGTGCTAACCACAGCCAATAGGAAACTTATTAGGTAATTACCCATTCCACAAATGTGTATGACAATGACAGATAGATTATATAAGGCAAATCCACATACTGTTAAAGTCAAGTTAAATCTTTTCTTGAGTTACCTGGCACACACTGGATGAGGTTGGCCACCATGGCGCTGAAGTGAGCCCGGATGTCCTTGAGGATCTCGGCATCTTTGTCATTCTCAGCTTCCAGGAGCATCCGGGTCAGATCCACATACTCCAGGAAGAGAGCGCCCAGGGCCAGGGTGTCACGTTCAAGAGCTCCGCTTGTACTTCAGGATAAAAACAAGACAAAAAAACACCAGATTAAATTGAATCACAAACCAAACATGACCCTCTTTTTTTCCGTGCACATATTGCGCTTCAGCAAATAACAATAAAGAGTTATAAGGCAAAAAGTTATGGTTTGCATTGTGCAATGTGGGGCTCTCATTGAGTGGACTAATGACCTGCTCACCTGTCACTGATGACACCTGCATCAGCCAGCAGCTCAAAGATCCGCAGCAGCTGCAGTCTCAGCAGGTCTCGTCGCTCACGTCGCTTCTTGTTCTGTAAAGAAAAATCATTTATGTCTAAATTCCTGTTCCTAATATTATCAATCTTTACTAAGTGATTTTATAATAGTAGCATTACTGCCCACAATCTAATGCTTTGTTCAATTCAATCCAACTGTAAATATATTGTGCTGTAAATACCACCAACCTCAGGTCTTCTTTCCAAAGCTTCTTTCATAAGGGGATGTAGCTCTTCCACAAGTTCCCTGTGTTGCAGCGGGTGAAATATTACCATGGATTAACAAGTCTTCATGAGGTAAAATGTCAAATGCTTTGTCAAACAACAGGCTTACACATTCAGTAAAGTTAGTGGACAGAAGTAACCTGCGGTAAGACTGTGTTTTGTTTGTTTATTCAAAGTAAACAGATTCTAGCTAAAAACTGATTTTTAGGAAACAATTTTGATGCAGCGGTACATGGCTACAAGGTACCACTCAGCCATAATCTCTTGTTTATCTCCACTCTTAATCCACACAAATGCAGGTCAAATGGAACTTGAACTACAGAGTGAATAATGGATTGTGCTCTAACTTTCATTGGACTGAGTTGTCCCATTACAAAAATTCAAAAACAACAATACAGTGACACACACAGCAGCTAAAATATTATGATCCTATGGTGCCATCCATCTTTGAAACAATGATATGTGAAAAAATATAGAGAAAAACAAACCAACATTGGTAAGATTTTTTTTTTAATTTATATTGGTTTGTTATGGCTTATAACATATAAAACACTGTCCTCTGATATACCTGAATATAAGGGAATTGGTGCGACCAAAGCCCAGAACTAATGACTCTGTCAACTCGATGCTATCTGTCCTCATCAGCGGAACCAACTGCTTCAGAAGCCAGGCCACAGATGGGCTCCCGATCACCTGAAAACATTAAACACACCGTGGGTTCAGTCAGACAAGTTCAGTAAACCTCTTAATGCTGCACAAACACCGCTAATTACACAGGGGCTGCATTGACATGATGGCCTGTACAGTTAAGAATATATATCAGCTTCCTTTTCCTATTCATGTAAGGTAGCTTCTGTGTCATTTGATGCCTGTGAGTTTGAATGTCAACATACTCCGTATGAACACCTGATCCTGAAGAGACAAAGCAATGGTGTGTGTGTGTGTATGTGGGGGGGGGGGGGTGAATAAGGCCAGAGGGAGAAGGAGGAGGAGGCAGCTACCTTGTTATCGTAGCTGACACCGCTGTCAGGCGTGGCGACCGTGATCTCAGGTGTCGATACTCTCAGATGGCCTGGGCTCATGATACTGGGCTTGGCAACACCAAAGCAAAGGATCAGGTAGTTTCTCCACAGGGTGACGTAGTTGTCCCCACTGACAGACGTGCTGGTCTTCTTCGCATACACTGGGTTACTGGAGAAAGACAAAAAAATGCAAAAAATGTAATCTGATCATTATTTTTAGTTGAGCAGTTTTTAACAGGGGGATCTCCAGGGTGAGCTCAGCTTTTAATATACAATGGGGAACTGGTGTCAGATGGCTATACATAAAACAGGAACTCTAAGTAGGGATGTACATGAAATATAGAACATTTAGAAGAGTTTTTTTTCCCGGTTCCTCCTCAACTTCCTGCAGGGTTGGGAGGACACTTACTTTGGGTCCACCATAGGCATGAGCATCTGCATTCGAGTGAAGGCGTAGGGCCAGGCGTAGCTGAGAGCTGTGGGGCAGTGCTTAGGCAGGTTGTCTTGTCTTAGGAGGCTGTACACACACAGCACCCAGGGGTCCTTCACTGACTGGGCAAAGATCCACACGTGAGAGGGGCTCCTGATGTCATAATGACTGTTGACCAGCAACGCGTTCCACTCCGCCAGCCACTGTAGGTCCACGTGATGGCCGGCCTGCAAAGCCACCTGCAAAACAGGCAAAGGTCAGGGGTCAAGACTGAATAATGTCTCCAGTTAGCAACCACCTCCCTATTCATTCTTCTGCTTACAAATAATGATTTAAATATGAGTGAGGCAGTTATAGGCATATAGGGACATTTAAGGTATCATCTCATTCTCAATAAATCTTAGCGTCACGTTATAAGCTAGATGATTATATAAGTCTGTGTCAAAAGGACAACAGCTGCTCAGTTCCAGCTGTTCATTCAGTTTGTACATGTTAGATAACTAAGTGGAGCTTCAGTGTTACAGACAGCGTAAACGTCATTTGTAATTTTTGTTCAATTTAAATGATCCCTCTGATCTTTTTATGAAAGTAGCTAGAATTTAATAATTAAACAATCAAACTAGCATCTCACTTTTCTACCTGGCATGCGCTATGACCCCTTCTGGAGAAATGCATGTGTGTGGCGTGGCAGGGATACAATTGTGTCAAACTGCCTTGTGTTCATTGACAAATATAGCAACTTAACTTTATGAAGTCATGTGAAATGAATACAGTGTGAATAAACTTATGTAAAACACAAGCATATAAAGTTTGGAGTCAAGCCACCAACAGCTTACTGTGTCAGAGACTGCGACGTTGACGAAACTCTCCAGGATTACAGGGCTGAGCTGGTCCATGATCTCTATCATTGGTTTATCATCGTCCTGCAAAGCATAAATCATATCACAGTTCACAAACTCAGTACTCAAACTCCCCTGTGTTATGTCAGCTGAGATGATCTTTGGTCTGATTTTTACCTCCGACTGTCCGATGGTCATAAAGAGACTCCGTATCTCTTTGAGTATGGAGATGCCCAGTCTGCGTGTGCTTAGCTGACAGGAGCAGAGCAGCACCAGCACCAGACCCTCCACAGCATGCAGCACAGTGGAGTGAGGACCTCGCTCTGCAGGTAACTTCAGACTTGAGTTGGTTTGCAATAGCTGGGAGATAGACATAGGAAAACAACAAAACAAAAGATGATTTCATAATCCCTTGCTTAGAATGTATTTTTTTTCACTAGCAGTGACTTGGGAGGGATTATCTTTGGTATTTGATATTCCTTTTATTGTTGTTGTTTTGTTATAAGAACATACGTTGTAATATATTTATTCTTGTCATATAATCTGTCTATAAGAAATGAACAACGTTGCACCTTGTTATGACCTGAAACTTAATAAAAATAATTTGATTTAAAAGAATATAATACATTCCATTTCTACAACAGACGTTTGTCACACAGGTAAAAACAAAGTTTTAGCAGTGGCAATCAGGAGGGGAAAATAGCAGGAAAAAATACTAGTCGAATTACAAATAGTCTTGGTGAGAGACACACAAATACGGTATGTCATCAAAGAAAACAAAGGTGTGTACCTCTGCGGTGTGTATTTTTGCCGTGTTGTGGCTCTTTCCCGGTGCAGCCAGGGTGAGTTTCCACTGCGTGAGCAGCTGCAGCAGCAGTTTGAGGGATGAATCTAAGAGTGCCGGGTGAGTGTCCTGGACCTCGCGCAACAGGAAGTTTGTGAAACCGAACAGGACATCGTCGCGCCAGTCAGGGAAATCCACCAGCAGACTCTGCAAAGAATTCTGAGCGATGAGTCGCAGCTCGTCGTCCATGTGGATCGTCAGTCTGACAAACAAGACAAAGAGGAAAAACAAAAATTAAACAGGTATCTTAAGTGGAATACAATTAGGCTTTAATTTACCACTTATTTCATGACAGATATGTTCTATAAATAGTCATGGCCATCATATAAGGTATTGTCAAACAATAAAATAATTGGTTGGAGATACAAACTGGAGCAGCAGGAAATTCAGGCTCTTGCCCTCCATGGCAGTTTGTTCATTCCACACAAACATTAATAACACTGACTGGTTTACATTCCAGTTAATAATGTTGTCAGATGGCCATAGAGTTTGAAATCAGTGCTTGTACCTCCTTATTGAGGGGGATGTCCCCCAAAGAGGCCACTCACCGAGAGAGCAGGTCTATAAGCTCTGGTTTGGACATCCCATCAGGCAGCATACGAGGGATGGCAGCGACACACGTCCTGAACAAGTCAATCTTGGGCTTCCTTTCACCTCTGCAATAAAGGTCAGATTTTGCGTTTTACTACAAAATGCTTGCTTTCAGTGTGTGTTTCAACTGTCACGTGTCAACTAAACAAGCGTTGCTATAAATAACCCTGCTTGTGTCATGCAGAGCTAATTAAGCTGGGGATGAGCTGGAGTGGTAACACATTGTATCACTCCTCTGCTGAGTCACTCTGGCATTCGGCCAACTTGAAAATGTTTGGTCAGCAGGAGGGATGACGGTTTGGCTACTTACGTGATCATGTCCTCGGGTTCCTTGTTCAACATCTGAGCGTTGGTCATCATCATGCAGCGTCCCACCTCCTTGTCCAGGTGTCTGAGGATGTTGTCAATAGCTTTACGCACGTGGAAATAATACTGTGACATCCCTGGAGAAGTTGACAGAGAAAAAAAAGAACTTTAAATATACTGCTTATGTTGTCACTGATATGTGAGTGTGAGCAGATGCATGCCATTTCCAACATTCCCCCGACCAATAGCCCGGTGTCACTCACCAATGACTTTGGCCTCCTCATCTGTCAGCGTCTTGCTCAGGTATGTCTTCTTGACTCGGAGCGTGTGCCCAGAGGGTAAAGTGCAACCAGTGTTAGGCATGGGAGGCTCGCCGTCCTTCTGCTGCAGTTTATCGGCTACGACCAGGAATGCTCTCAGACCAATATTCATTCTCTGGACAGAGGAGAAGCAGTTTGGATATCAATTTACAATTTACTGTATTAATAGTCCCAGTGAGAAACGAACACTGAAACGCCACTTCAGCAGAAAAGATTCAATTTCAACAGCAGTGCCTACAATTACAGGAAGTTACCTAGCAACAGTAGGCTATGCTATTGTAGGCACATTTTTAAATAGATTTGCTGCTATACAATCGAGAACAATTCTGTGACGTTAAGTTGCAAATCCTGTTGATAGTAGTATATAGTAGCTCCTATGTGCATTGATGTGAATACCAGTCACCTACTCTTCATTTTCTTTGTGAAATATAAATTAATAAAAAGGAGCCAAGGAAACTTTATCTGCGTCAGTATTACTCAATTATGATCAGGACTAGATTAGAAAACATTATTAAGTAAATGTTGAATCCATACCTCTGGATTAAGACTAAAGGCTTTCGCGGGTTTCCCAACACAAAGAAGGTCAAAGATAATCTCTTTCATGGCAAAATCAAGTCTTTCCTGGAATGAAATAAAAGGGGAAGAAATTTGTTTTAATATGATGTCAAGAGATCTTATTGAGTTTCAGTAAGATACAATAGTGGCTCTAACAAGGAGTTCCATGAAATACTGTTAGTGACATTTATATAATGCCATATAGCATGCCATTGTGTTTACCTGTGCAATAAACTGAATGATTTTGACAAAGATATTGAGAGGCATGTCTCTTGGCACCACACTGCGGGATCCTTTGGGGAAAAGTGTTGTTATAATTGTGTTGAGGCGACTGTGGAAACAGAGAACAGATGGTGTTATGAGCATACCTCTTACAAGCATCAAACAGGTTGTGTGAAATGACATAGAGACATTCTCATTCTGCCCCATTGGCAATAGATAGCAAAGGAACAAGAGCAAATGGAATCCACACATGTCAGTTAGAGATATTTACCCCTGCGTTGCAGTGTTGCTCTCGCACTTGATTCTGATCATGTAGACCCACAAAAGTCGATACAAGGACTCCAGTGCAACACGAGCCATTTTAGGATCTCTGCTCTGTAATACAATGATAGTTATAAAAGAAAATCAAGAATAGAACAATGCTGGAAGAACTATCACAAAAAATGACATTTTATTGTAGGCAATGATAGAAGAACAAGATTACAGAGTTGAATACTGTAGTACTAGTAACACTATGCTACCAATGATTAAAAAAAAGAGTAATTACTGACTAAAACATTCAATACACTACAATCATGCCTTAAATATACAAAAATACCACAAAACAAGCTTCTGTTTGACTTCAGTGATGAAACATATTATGTGTAACACTAATGCATATTTGTACAACTTATTCCTCTGATATAAACAAAATAGCTCTGTAACTGTGGATTAAAGGCGGCTGGTTCCAAGGTTACCTTCAGATTTGAGAGGCAGTTGTTAAGGAAGACATGCCATCTGTTAAGGAAGAACTGTTTCTGGCTGACACACAGCAGGCACGTCACCAGCGGGTAAAACGCCTGTGAAGAGAACAGGCAGTGCTGCTTAGATCTCTTTTTATCGTATATGGCATTGTTTCAAGAGCTTTACACACAGACTTAAAAATAGGCTGAACATTTAGTAGTTTCCACATTTATCATTCAAGCTTATCCTTTGAGAGGATAATCTGAGGAGGTATACATTATGTCTATACCATTTCTCCAAGACTGCGATTTAAGACGTGAGCCAGTTTTTTCTTTTTGAAGACATAGTGAGGTTTTTCTCCCTTTTTTCTTCTTTTTTTTGCTGACAATGCCTCACTCATAAAATGTGACTTTGAGCCATAATCGCTGCCTCGGGGGAATGGAGGCCTTCTGTAAGAGCAAAACTGCATAATACGGGTTGTTGTCTCTCTGTTTCACAGTCAACCGCTGTGGTGAAATGCTTTATTGAAGACACACCGCTTGCATGCTTGTTTTTTTATACTTTGAAAAAAAGAAGGCTGAATGTCTTCCCCTCATAAATTATTTCCAGCGTGGAGTGGGAGAACATTACTAAAAGGGTGACCTTGAAATGCTTGAGGATTCACAGAGAGACCACTGGCATCTAGGGCAATCCAAGCATGCGACAACAGAGGGTGTCAGAGTGGAAACGGGGAGATAAACAAAAACAAACACCACTGCCAAAGAATCAATGTCAGTTTGTCTTTTTTTTTTTTGCTAGAGGAACTCACCAGCGAGTGCTTTTTTCTGGAGGACAAGTCCAGGGTTGTGTCATATAAGCTGTCCACGAAGTTCCTCAGGCAGGGTACGTTCACCTCGTTCTTCACGGCCTAGGGTGACATCACACAAGGTCACATGACAACGTCTACAGGGTATTGCTCTCTTACTATTTAAATTAAAATGACGTGAAATGCAACATGTACTGGAGGAAAACAAACGTACTGCAGCAACAGGAACCAAGACTTCAACAAAGAGACCCGCCAAAGCGTGTTTTATGTCCTTGTCCTTGACTTCCAGGAAATACTTGGCGCACTCCTGTGGAAAAGAGTAAAACGTTATATCACTTTAAATCTACTATTAATTATTTTTTTCTTTGTGAATGAATGGTTTATGTAGAAAAGGCAAAAAAATGCCTTGAAATGAATTTGTATTTGTTTGAAATCAATTGATGTGAAATGTATGTTGATCCATTGCATTCACACACATTGTTAAAGGAATACTTCACCCATACGGAACCAGCGTTCTATCATTATAAAATAACTATTATAATATAATGAATGAAGTTTTTCTTCCCTCAGCCTTCCCTTAGTCTTCCCTTGGCCCAGCTGTCCTGTTAATCCTAACCCTTACTGTGATGTCACAAGAAGGAAACTGTAGGGTTTGACAGTGAGACCATAACATACTCTTTCTGCCTTTTCTCAGGCTAAGATGATCCGATTTAATTATTTTTTGTACATTTTTACTAAATAGGATCTCCAAGTTCAATACACCTTCATATTCCAACCGGTGAAGTAGGCCTTTAAGTTTGTTCCATATAAATAAAACTATTCATCCATTCAAGTCTATATATGACTATATAGTATGTATATACATTGAAATATTGTTCAGCAACTAATGCCTGTTGTACCTGCATGAACTGAAATGAGGCTTCGAAATCCTCGACAGGATACATCTTAATTCTGAAGAACTTGACCCCCATGATGAGACTGATGGTACTCTGGACTACGTATGGACTCTGCTCTTTCTGACGCAGCTCCTTTAGCTCAGTCATGAACTTCTTCTTCACAGCAGGAAACCTGAGAGAGAGAAAGAGAGAGAGTGAGAGAGAGAGAGAGAGAGAGAGAGAGGAGAGAGAGAAAGAAATAAAATAAAATGAAATTCTAAATAAAGACATGCTTGCCTTTCCTTAGGCAAAAAATAAATCCCCAAATCAGCACTTCCATTTCCACTCTGGTAGAATACAGTCACAATGTTGAGGGGGCACACCTCCCAAAAATATCATCCCCCCTTCACAGCACCCTAAAAATGCAGACTGTGAGTCTGTGCACCAAGATGAACTCCTCGTCCAGCAGCTGATCCCTTGTCTAAACTGAGCCAGAGACGTGATTCTTTAGCTGGTCTAAATTTGGAAGATAATTCATCATTGAGGGGCTTATATGAGCATCTCTTCACTTCTTCACTGGTAGCTAGTCAAAAAAATGGTAAATGGTAAATGGACTTGTATAGCGCTATATCTCCGTTTATAACAGACCCAAAGCGCTTAACATTGTTTTTGTACACATTCACCCAGTCACACACACATTCATACACCGATAGCAGCAGCTAACTATCGGGAGCAATTCGGGGTTCAGTGTCTTGCCCAGGGACACTTCAACATGTGGCGGGGAGACGGGGGAACGAACCTCCGACCCTGCACACCAGAGGCGAACTCCCTACCCACTTCGCCACTGCCACCCCAATACTCATAAGATACCGAATACAGCTTTTTTCTCCAGCTTGCTAATGTAAGGAGGAACTGTTCATTGTTTCTACATACAAAACAAAAGCATAACATACAAAAGCTGATGAAGAGAATAACTAATTTAAACATATTTAATACAGCATTGATCTATCTGGAGATATTCCAAATAAAATAATGAATCATATTTGATTGATTTGAGTTCACTGTAACATTATTGACATCTATCTTCCTTTCTTGACTTCTGAGAAAAAGTAAAGATAGATATTAAAGCCTCTCAAAGTAGTATCTCCTCCAGGAAAATGAAGCAGTGTGGGCTATGGAGAGGAGGTATGCAGTGTGCTCACAGACCATATCTCTATTTTAGGGGTTTGGTCCTTGCCGCAATGATCTGAAAACCTCAAATAAACATACATCCATTTCCAGTCCTAGTTTGGTGTGAAGGGTTCCTGCCCAAAAGTGTGTTGTCCCGAGAGAGTATGTTCCAGTCTCCTGAACCGGGGAATGCATTAGGAGTGGTAACACACCATTATGATGTGGCATGGCACCAGTGTCCAACAGTGCAGAGGACAGAAAAGAGAGAAAAACAATAATAGTTGGCTATATAATAGCATAGTTCTGTCTTTTCTACTTACTTTGACTGGGCTAATACCCCTATGATTTCAGCATAGAGGTCTGCTACAGTGTGCATGTTGCCAGTGTTTGGACCATGATACCTGTTGGGGAAAAAACAACATAAGATAAAGGTAAACATATGTTAGAGTAACTTAAAACTATGAAGGAAAAAAGGAATGGTGCTTGAGAGAGATAGACAGCTTACCCTTCTTTGTATCTAAAGTGCTTAAAGGCTAAGTTAATGACTTCATTGACCAAACTGTCAAGGACCGGATGGAGCGGCATCTAGTTAGGAATAAGTAGACACAGCATATCAATAAAGGCTCAATAAATATATTTTTCAAACTAATGGGCATATTATGTTCATAATGTTTCAGCAGCAGCAAATCAGAACATCTCTCCTAAAGTGATTTTTTAAATCATAAACATAAAAGATAAACCCAGTAGCCTTTGTGAACAGCAGAGCTAAGTCAAATCACCTGTTTCAAAACCTCTATAAGTACAAGAGAGAAGATGAAGTCAATGGCCAAATCCCTCCTTTCAAGTAGATAATCTCTCTGCTGCTCGTCGCTGTTAGAGAGAGAACAGACAAGAGCAACAGGTTTGCCACGCTCCCAAAATTCATTGCAATTTTTAATTTTTACATCAAATATACAGGTTTTATATGCATGTCACACGGAGCAATCAACTTAATGCCTCTCACTTTTTGGACTTGGTGTTGGCTCTTGGCCGGTACTCGTGCAGCTCCTCGTCCAGCCCATTCTGTCTTTTGTACCAGTCGAACAGAGTGCGCAGGATGGAAGGGAGGCAGTACTCAGCCAGAGAGCTCATGGTGCTTATCAGCTGAAACAAGCAAGACATGCAGCGTTCAAGTGCGTGTTTGGGTTTTGGCAGGTTAACATACCAAAGTAAGAGATAAGAATCAGTGTTTCCTTTGTTTATCTGGGCAGCTATGTAAACAGAAAATCAAACAGCACAAGAGAAACCATTTACATTTGATCATATTGGCTACATTTGAACAATAAACGGTCACGTGAGGCAGTTTTTTAAGGTAAAGTCCAAAGTTATTGCATGTAAGGCATATTTATCAATCCAAATTGAAGATATTGTTACAGAAATGAGATGTAGATGAGGCTATGCTCTGGTGGTTCTCCGGACACATTAAGCAAGATCGTTTGATATGGCCACATGTATCATTTATTTTCAATCAGAATTTTGTAAAAGCTTAATTAGCCACCCAACTTTGATATCATGAATTTATTTCTTTGTACTATTTTATACCAGGTTTACAGAGGCTTTAAGGGAGAGAAATGAGACTGAAGGGGTAAGCTTGTCCTCATTGGGACTGTAGTATGTGGAGGGCCAAGGTGCCCATGGGGGCAGCTAGCCTCTCCTCAGTCTTGGGGGGGAGGGAGAGGGAGAGGAAGGGCCGGGCACACAGGAAGGGAGGAGAGTCTGGTGGCTCGGGGGCCGGGGGAACACAGCGAGCCCTTCATTCAGCACCAGGCCGGAGAAGAATCCTGGCTCTGTGCGGCTGGCTGAATGGCCTCACGCAGCAGCACAAACACGCCCCTGTAGCCTGTGAAAAGGGCCTTCTCTCTCTGCACAGCCACAGACCTGCTGGACTGACACACCTAGCGCAGGAGTCAGTGCCAGCTCTCAAGGTAAACACTCCCTGCCCTTGACTGGAGCTGAAAAGACCTATTGGGGGATGTGAGCATGGCTTTCACCCATCAGCTCTTTCATGGTGTCACACACGCATTTAAAAAAACTGACCTGTCGAGGTGCTCATAGGGAGAGGCAAACAGATATGTGTTGTTTTATCATAATGGCTTGCAGGTTATGATGTAGGCAATACAAATACTACCACAAAAACAGCACCTCATCCTTTTATATAATGGAGAAATGAAAACAAACCGCACGTTTAGTCACTTATCATCAGTTTTTGCAATGTCAACGCACTTACTTGGTCAAACTGAGGATCTTCTCCCCTCTGCAGTGACTTTGTTAATGGCTTCTCCTAAAATAAAAAAAAGAAAGCGAATGAATTAATTAGAACTTTTTTGTGGGTTTTCTTATTTGTACAAATTCAAAGTGGCAAAGTTCTCTGAAGTCTGGTGTGAAGCTCATAAATCTGCCGACCCTGTCGCGAAGGACTGTAGAGTATTTTTGAAACAGGGACTCATTACAATCTGGCTAATGAGAGAGCAATCAATCAGTCTGATGCCAAGCATGAGCGGGGCAGGGTCACATATTAGAGATGGGACATTCATGACATTAATACAGTCTTCTATCATCTGAGATAATGGCCTCCATGAGGGATTTGGGTTGAACACAATATTCTTCTAAGCTCTGTTGGATGGTGTCCTGACTTCTGATTATCACGTCATAGAAGCACACCCTATATGTTAGTAGATTAAGGCTGGTTTTGTTCAGATATGAACAGGACGGTGAATTTAATGATATTATTCACTTCCTGATAAATGCTGCCTTCATGTTTTTTTTAGAATTATGTTCAAAACATTGAAGGACCTGGGGACCTGTTTGGCAACACAGGTTACACCTGAACAAAACATTAATTTGTCAACTTTTTTAAACGTTACAATTTTGGGTAACTACTAGCTGCTAACTCACTTATCATCCTGAGTCTGAATGTAATTGTTAACAGTGATGTTTAACCTTAAAATATTTAATTAATTTTTTGGCCTTGAGATATTTCTAACTGGTTCAATAAAGCAGGCATTTGTTTAGTCCATTTAATAGTGCACAATCAGTATTTATTTTTCCACTATACATTACTGCAAATGTTCCCAGATCACAGAAATTACAAACCAAACAATCTAACTCACATTATGTCAGAAATAAGGTGCTATCTGATTACATTGCTATAATGCTAACACAATTAAAATGAAGAGGAATGTGGACAATTGTTAGGAAGGCTTAATTTGAGCTTTAGGTGGCCGGATGTATTCCTATACTTTTGGAGTGAATCTAACAGTGTTAACATCCACACTTAACCCACAGTTGCCATCTATTCTATCCTTGTACAAATCAAAGTATCTGCTGTCCTTCACCTTTTTTGCCACTACGCTCTGATGGATAGTTCCCTCTG
Organism: Hyperoplus lanceolatus; assembly: GCA_026929865.2. Classification (NCBI taxonomy): domain Eukaryota; kingdom Metazoa; phylum Chordata; class Actinopteri; order Uranoscopiformes; family Ammodytidae; genus Hyperoplus; species Hyperoplus lanceolatus. The sequence goes on from CM049398.1 coordinate 10,820,157, forward strand.
ATGTCTCGTTAGCCTCACAGAAAACCACATCACTTACTTGACGATTAATCTAAATAGCTAACTCTGTCTGATGTGTCTGACATTGACTGTGTGTGGGCTGATGGTAATGTCACTCTCTCTCTCTCTCTCTCTCTCTCTCTCTCTCTCTCTTTGCGGCTGGAATGCCAACTAAGCCCCCACGCTATAATAAACCCTTTAGCTTTTGGACAAACGCTTGCACCTGAGGAGCCCGTCCGTGATAGAATGACAGGGAAGTCGATGCCCGCTGCACTGTCAGGCCTCAAAGGATTTTACTGCCCTTTGTTGAAGACTGGTAAAGCAAAAATGTGTATTGTGTATTTCATCATCTTACAGACTTAGCATTTTACTACAGTTTATTAATTTTCTGCAACTTAGTTATTATGTACCTCTGCTCTGTATATAGATTTATTGTAATTCTTTCTGTGTTAATTAATTAATTAACAACGGATTATTCAACATGATGGATTCAGTTGAACAAATATGAGCAGAATCAACAAGTGTAGTGTACTGTACGCAAATAAATACAAGGCCGGGCTACAACAAATGACTCTGCCAGGTTTCCACTAAGAGGAAAGCAAAGTGAGACACATGCTCCCTGTAGTTCTCTGTAGGGAGCTACGCTGGAACGAGGGGTGGTGGTAATTAACACTTCCCTGTGGACCAATGACTAACAGCTTCCTGGAAATCACAAACTGGTGACGGCCTGTTCATAGCAGCCACGAGTAAACCGACAATCTATCAGAGCTGTATAACAAACATAATCATATTGTTTCAATATTATTACACAAGTATCGATAACAGCCCTGGGATCTGCAGGGTGGTATTTCTGTTTGAAATATTTGCACCTGATTATGAATTTTAGGTCTCCGTTTAGTTTTAATTTAGTTTACTTTTGCATTGGTAACTTTATTTGATGTTAATGTTTTATTTCCTGTATACTGTATATACCGTATAGCCATTTTTTGTGGACTTTTAGTAGCACTTGATGATTGCTAATGTGGTTCTAGGAGCAGGTGGTGAGAGGTGCCCACTGCCCACACTAACACACAGCGGCTCTTCCCTGTCTGCCTGTCTGTCTGTCAACACATTTTTGTAGGACATCTGTTGTTGTCAAGCCTACCAATCAGCTTCAACCTCCACTGGACAAAAAGGACCTCGATTCATGTCTCAATTTCAGGAAGGCTCATTAGTCATTACCTTTGGTCACAATATAAAGACAGAGACTTTTGACTTCAGGTATTAGGCACTTTGTCTATTGAATTTGGATAAGGGCTGCAACAAGCGATTATTTTCCTTTTCGAGTAATCTGATCATGATTTTCTCAATTAATTGTTTGGTCTATAAAAATGTAGATAATACTGAAGTTACACTCCCCCCTCCCCCCAAAAGAGTCAAATATGACGTCTTCAGGTGGCTTTGTCTGCCAAACAGTAAAAAAGTCAAAGATATTAACTGATTGGATATTTTATATATTTTGTTTTAATCAATTTATTGTTTTCTAATTGTTCATGTTCTAAATCCAGCCTATTGAGAACATTCTCTAGACTAATTCAAAGCTTGAGAGTCAGAATACCTTTTTATTTTATACCTTTTAGAGACTTGACAAAACATTTAGATATTGACACAAACATATAATTATTTTCTGACATTTCCCAAGCCCAAAATCCTAAAATTCCAGCCTTTTCTGTTCTCTTCTTTTATAAATTTCATAGACTAAACAATAGACTGATTAAAGGAAAAATAATCAGCAGATTAAATGATAATGAAAAGAGTTGTTTGTTGCAGCCCTGCTGTAAGTCACTATGAAGTACAATTCACTGAACTGAACAGCCAAGTGAGGTTGATATTATCTGAATCTCCCAGAGCTTATAACTGTAGTAAACTGAATGTGCTGAACACAGCAGAAGCCTGTAAACACTGAAGCTTGCACTATGAAGCAAAGTAAAGATTCCACAGTTTGTCCCAGTGCTGCTGATGGAGCTGCTGCTTTAAACAAAACTTCCTATGCTGACAGCTGACAGCAATTTAACATGACAAGGTAGTTAGAAGCTCTGCTTTTGTGTGTGTGTGTGTGTGTGTGTGTGTGTGTGTGTGTGTGTGTGTGTGTGTGTGTGTGTGTGTGTGTGTGTGTGTGTGTGTGTGTGTGTGTGTGTGTGTGCATGCCCGAGGCCCTGACAGTGATATATCACTGTGCAGTCTGAACGGTTAAGGGCTTCATTAGCAGAAGCCAGGCTGCCTCTTGTCAAAATTGAAAATATTTATGTCATTCATCACAACTCAGGTGATAACAGCTGACAGAAACCTTCTACATCAAATGTTACTGTATGGCAGTTTGAGATTGTGTAGAAACTTGTTATGTTTTTTGGCAGTATTGGAAATAAACCACATACAGTACATTTATCCAGGTACTGTATATACATGTAAGTACAATTTAGAGGTATTTTAAGTAGATCAATATACTGTATACATGTACATTTTCCACTTCCACTTTAGCACAGACTATTACTGCCAAACCGGCTCCTGTCCATCATGCTGCCTGTCGGACCTATAGTGGTTTACAACCTGGGGGTCGGGACACCCGCAAAGGGTCACGAGTTGATTAAGAGGGCAGCAAACAAGACATAAACCGCAACTACAACTGCAAATAGAAATCTTTGTATCAAGGATGTAGCAGAGCACAATGTCAAAACCTCGCCTCCCCCTGTTAATACCAATAGCCTATTTTTTTTTTGATTTTGTCGAAACTGCTGAAGCAAAATCTTCTCCATCAAAAAATACACTCACCAGCGGCTCGGCCATGATGATGCGTATCTTGCGCTCTGACACGGTGGTGAAGTTGGCGAACAGGCTCTTGAGGACGTACTCGCCCGGCTTGCTCTCCGGGTCGATGCTGATGGGCATCATGGCTGGTGGACCCTTCTCTCCCTGAGGATAGCACACTGGAGGGAGGGGGGGTTTACTGTATCCGTTCCCCACGGGCGAGGCTGCGGAAACACACAGAAAGATAGTCAAACATTACCAACTGATACACAAATAAGTAGGGGTGTAAATAGCTGGTTTCATCACGATACAATATTAGATACATAGTCTGCAGCGATACAAATTCGATTCAATAGGATTGAGGGGCAGGCGATCGATATGAGACAATATCATATGCCCATTTAACACAACCTGTTATTTTTATATATTCGCCAACGAATCAATATATTGAACAATATTGATGAATCGTTGCACCACAACAAATGAGTGGGACAAGATCAGCTGCAGATCTGTTTACAAAGAGAGATCACCTAATAGAGTACTACTGAGAAGTTCCCAAACATGGACATGAAGTTCCCAACATGTTGATCATTCCTGAGGGAGACTGTCCAAAGGGCACCGGTTTGCCCTGACACGGCTCTTTCTTTCCTACTGCTACCGTGAACAGAGCCGTGCATATGGAAATGAAAAACACCACGGCCAGCAGCTGGTGTTTTCATTTCATACCAAAGATGTCATTGCCCTTTGAGGGAAGCAAAAATATTGTCCATGTGACCGTCTTTCAGTCAGTGTTATGATGTGGCCCATGTTTAATTATGGTTGGCCTGGCTTAGGCCATAAAACCCAGAACACACTAACACAAAAGTTAAAGTACAGCCCAGTGTTACACTCCGCTGCTTCCAGACACAAAAGTGCTAAATATAGCAGAGAACTGCATACGAACAGTGAACATTTTTATTCAGCCTGAAACTCCACAACCATTAACTGCTCGTCCACCTCTGGAACTGCCATGAATCGGATGTATAAAATATTCAGAGGGGTTTCGGGACAATCAGAATAGACTAACTGCCTCACAAAGAGAAGCACATTTTCTTCAGCTACTACATTGTGGGTGTGTGAAAGAGTGAGTGTGCATATGATAAATAAATGTGACTGGACATTAATCTGAAGCGGCAGCAGCAAAGCACAGCCTGCTCTGTGTCAAGTTGGGACAAGAGAAAAACCTACAGCATGTCCCTAACAGAGGAAACTTAAATAACTGGTAAGTTCTTAGTCTGTCAAAAGAGAGCTAATAGAAGCAGAAGCATAAATATTATTTTCACATCAAAGGCTGTCAGGATGAAACAGTTCTAATAAATTGCCTTAACTGCTTTTCTCAAAACAAGTTCCTCTTTATAGTTAGTTGAAGGAAACATACACATACAGTAAGTGAATGCGGAATTGAGATACATCAGCACATGTTGAGCACAGCTTAAAACCAAAGGAGTTGAGCAAAGCACCAATCAGCATTTTTTGTTAGAGGCTTCACAGTAAGTATGAATTGAAAAGCTTTGCACAAATCTGCACAAGGAGCGCTGGAGAAACGCTGTGCCGTCCACCAGTAAACAGGTCTTCATCTCCAAAACTTTTGCGATGTAAAATGTTTGGTTATCGGTCAAGGAATGATCAGCATGTCTGACTGTCTGGTGTGGCTTTCAGAACATGCTTCCATCACTCATGGCAACTCAGCACCTACCCAGACCCTTGATGAAGCTGATGACGCTGGCCTTACTCCAGCACACAGCCGTCCCGTCCATAGTGGGGAAGGAGGATATGGTGGTATCCAGCTTTGTCCTGAATCAAGACAAATTGCTCGCTAGTAAAATCCACCAACGTCCATGTGTTGTGTGTCAGCTGGCTCTGTCCGGCTGGGCATAGTTTCCATGGCGCACTGAGCCAAACAGCGGGCGGGTGTGTTTCAAAAAAAGGTGGGAGTAGTGTTTGGTACGGGAGACCACGCAATCTCTATATCTCACTCTCACTCTCTGGGAGCTGCGTCTGCTATGGCTTCCTCTAGCCTTGTGACCAACCCGCTGCCTTCCAAGAGTGAAGGTCAGACAGGAATTTTTAGCTGAGGCATAGCACAGTGATGAGGTCCAACATGCTATGGTGGCATAGTTGTGTGACTATATTTATCCCAGGAGGGTACACACTATACTGACAGAGCAGCCCTCCCCTTTCCGCCCTGCTCTGTGATCCTAAACCACAAGGCACACACCACCAGAGTGTAAACACAATCTTTATCAGGCATTGTTTTGGCCCAATGTAGTATTTAAAGGACTTTGTCAAGCACTATAGTCATAAGTGCAAAATCTAAATGAATAAAAATATCAGATCTTTTAAGAGGGCCAGGGGGTCTAGATGAAATCGAATTGAAGAAACATTTCACATGGAACAATATGTTTTAAAAAATGACATGGACTTGTGCATGGATATGAAGAAGAGCAACCCGTGTGCATATAGTTCTTTCTGTTGCTCTGGGCCGCTGTACCAGGTCTCAGACTCAACATGTGACTCTGCAAACAAGGAGCTCGGCACAGTGTGCATGACATCATCGCCATGCTGGAAACACCCTGAGCATGGTGGTGCTCCCTACAGGACAATGCAAACAGGCTAACAAGTGGCTCGCTCACACACACACACACACACACACACACACACACACACACACACACACACACACACACACACACACACACACACACACACACCCTATATATGCATCCACAGAGACTGTCCCGCTGGGTAAACAGCCTCTTTAGCAGTCGTTTGTGAACAGAGTGGGTGGATATTTAGATACCACTGACCTCCTTAAACTGGACCAGAAATTCCAGTGTCAACATAGGCCGTTGGGAGCACAGTCCAGCTGCTGTGAGAAACATTGACCCTGCACTTCTGTCATAGGGAGTAATAGGAAATACAGGCTTTGAAATCGCAAAACAATAATCCTCTCCTTCACCACTGTGTGTGCAGTATTCATACAATTTACCTCCAGGCTGGGAATAAAGAGGCACTGTTCTTCAGGTGGGTTGCAATAAAAAAAAATGTTGCGTCATGTGACGTAATAAGTGGGAAAATGTTGCCGACCGGTCTAGATCATAAAGTTTTAGGTCAAAGGAAAACAAGCAGAGTCCATGTTAACAACCAGATGTGTCAGACTGACTATATTTCCACATTTAAATAGAACCGAATAGGTCACAAGACCTTAGGTTTAATCTAGGTATTTGTATAAAAAAATAAATAACCAGATAGTGGGATAGCTAATAATAACAGTAACATTTCCACAATACTTGTTACATATCTCCAAAAGAAAATTCTGTCTGGAGTTGACACTGAACTATTTCTTGTTGAAATATTTATCAAAAGAGGAGGCAACAGCTGGAGCCAATGTTACAACATCAGAATACTGAGACATTATCACAAGTTCTGAGTGTCTTGAAAAAAAGGGGAGAGTGAAGGGAGTGATTACAGACCTCTGTGAAAAGCAGATTAAACGTCGACCTCAAACTACTGACCATCAGTCCCATTTTAGCAAGATGACATCATGCTAGAAACTGCTGCCTGCTGTGAGAGAGCATTTCAGGCCATTTATATAAGTCCCTGTTAAAAAGCCTGCATCTGTCTTTTTCCAGCTGAAGGGAAGGGATTTGTCTATATGCATAAATCATGTAACCCTGTTTTTTCGGCTCCTCCAAAACGAGTATTGCATTGCACACATAGTTGCATGAAGCTAATCATAGAATTATAGAGAATAATCAAAAATCCACTACTACTGCTACTGAACAAACTATTTGTGCACTATTGCATCTCATAATGAAGTAAATAACAACACCATGATTGACTACCTATCAGAGGTGTGCAGTGTGCTCGCGGCTCACTGCAGCTCATCTCCTGCTCTGATTGGCTGATGGAGGACCAGCCTTCAGGCAATTTGAAGCCGTCGCTGGACAAAGCCAGGTCTGTGCTGCTGGTGCCACTGTTTTATTAGAGCTGGACACACTGACTTTTGAGAGACCAGTGTCTAAATAGCCTTGACTTTGTTTACCTTGTGGTCAACAGTGCAAACAGTATCTGGTAGACAGCAGAGAAACACATACTGTTGGTTGAAGTCACTTATTCAAACCCGATCAATTCGTATAGATTTGAAAACGACAAGATTATTTCCATATTTTAAAAATGTCCGTGTCAGCAGCGTCTATGTCTGGAATCCTAGAGCTTTTAGATGAGTTTTTATTGACTAAACGGTCTCCTTTGCCATCATCTTGTGATTCATTACATAACGCCTCGTGTAAATGGGAGCAGAGAGATGGGATTACGAGATCACATTTTCAATGAAAATGTTAAATGCATAGCCGTGGGTCACTGCTGATGCAGTACAATGACTGCCTGTGCTTTTATCAGCCAAGTGACCCACTGTGAGGATTATGCAACATCATCAGGAGATGGCTCTATGTTGAGTGTGTGGACAGGGACAGCTTGTTCTACAGTATCTCTTTACAGTCAGTTTAATGTATATACACAAGGCAGCAGGCTGCCTGACGGGTGCAGCTGACTAGACTGCCAGCTTTGCTCTGTCTAGATTTTAAGCATTGGGACATGACAGACGGATGGTTTGTTACTAGATTGTGACTGATAATCAATACTGCAAGTTTATCAATGGCTGGGGTGCAATTTCCTGGTTTGGCTACTGCTCTTCTGTTTGTTTTACTTCTAAAGTAAAGGAGTCAATCTTTAGTCCATCTCTTGTATCCTCCATAAAGGTGGAGACAGCGATTCTGGAGAACACTTGTTGTCAAAATCTTTTTTAGTCAAAATCAGTGAATATCTCCTCAAGATCTGCTACCTGTCCATACTATGTGTGCGCGCTTAAAATAAATCTGGTGTTAGTATGCAGCCAAGGCTCTGTAAACGGGCTTGTTATAGCTCAGGGGCCTGTTTCAGGTAGCTGGTTTTGAGGCAACCCAGAGTTTGTTCGCTCTGAGTTGGTGGAAACTCTGGGTTTTCCGTTTCAGGTAGCAGGTTCAGCGCAACCGAGGGTCAGTTACTGCGGCAACATACGCCATGGGTCTAACCTGCTCGGGAGGTGGTTAGACCTACCCTGAGTTTGTTTTCACTTTACGCTGCAGCTCCGACTGAAGAAAGAGTGTCACTGTCACACGTCCCTGTACAGTTTGAAGCAAAATCACGCCATAAAAATCTCCATCGGGATGTTTTTATCAGTAAAGCCTTGTTCTCAGCCCTCGGTCCGTTCATAGGCGGCCACCTTACAAATCGTGACATGCTCTACATTCAGAATAATAAACCTATTTGTACTGTATGTTTTTTAACGTAGGCTATGTGCCACTGAACAGATTTATGTCAGGTGGATTCATGTAACGCTGCGGCTGCACGCGATCGTTACAGTTCACTTCTGCGATCATAAAGTCACAGACGAGCCTCGTTAAATAGCCTAATATGAATATAAAAATTATATAATAATTTAAACTGTGATCACTTGAGGAAAATGGATCTGGTAATAAATCAATAAGGCTCTTCAATGGAAACTGTCACCTAATGTATCTTGACGTTAATGTCTTTCACTCCCCATTTAAAAGAAGCGACAGTCTGTTCTGTTTACTGCACAGTAGGCTATTAGGCAATAGCTTGCCAACATATTATACAGCAAATATAAAACACTGTTAGCAATGCTGTGCCGCGCCAGCTTTATTACTTTACTGCTGATATGCGTAACTTTTTAAAATAGACTATGGCTTCTCATACGGAAGCGAAATGATTCTCTTGACAAAAAATGTTTGCTCTGTTTTTTTCTGAATTGCCGAGGAGATTAGATCAGAGTTATGAGACAATATCCCGTTAATTCTTCTCCATAGGCTATAAACTCATTCGTTAATATGTCTAACTCTAGTGGGAGGAGCGGAGATTTTTTTTTCTTTTTTGAGAACTGGAGAAGTGGGAAGATCAAGCATTTGTTTCTTCTGTTTCCATGGTGAATCATGTTATCAGCGATCCATTGACGATGGCTTTTACGCACATGCTCCACCCAGAGTGAACACGCTCAGAGTTGATAAACCCAACGCTGATCCACTGTTCGGAAACCGAAAACCCAGAGTTGCTCATCAACCCTGCGACTCAGAGTATGTAAAACCAGCTACCTGAAACAGGCCCCTGGTGGGTCCTTTTGTTTACACACCCTTTGTTTACATACCATTTTACATAGCATATGGCTGTGTATTAACACTGGATTATTTGTCAGTGCACACAGTATGGACAAGTAAAGGATAGTGAGGAGATATTTACTTCCACTCCCATCCACATGGGCCAGATTGACAGCAGAGGAGCTGTGAGCTGTGGACAGAATATGCAACCGGGCTGAACCTCCACTAATCCTATTACTCTGTCCTTGCACATAATAGGAGCTATTTAGAATCTGTCAGAGACTCACACACGTGAGCTAAAATAAGGGTGGAATTTAGAAAGAGGCAGAAAAAATGTGATTGCTGAACTGCCATCAGAATTTATAATGCACAGGTCAATGTGAGTAATGGTAACTGTGCCACTGTGACTGTGTGCCTGTGTATAGTAGAACATATGTTTACAAAGAATGGATTTTTAATTGAAAGAGTCACAGAGTATAAATATCTCGGCATCTGGTTAGATGATAAACTCACTTTTCATGTTCATATAAATAATCTTGTTTGTCGACTACGACAAAAAATTGGCTATTTTTATAGGAATAAAACCACCTTCCCTTTATTTAGTAGGAAAAGGATTATTGAGGCAGTTTTCATGTCTGTCCTTGATTACGGTGATGTGGTCTACCGGCATGCATCACATTCATGTCTTAAACTCCTAGACTGTTTTTCACTCTGCTTTAAGATTCATCACAGGAGATGCTTATGATACACACCATTGTCTCTTATATGAAAAGGTTGTGTGGTCCTCTCTTAAAGAGAGACGTGACGCACATCGGCACATTTTTATTTACAAAGCCTTGACCGGGAAGCTTCCTCGTTATTTAACTGAAATGCTGCACATTTCAGATGGGCTTTATCAAACCCGCTCCACTGACATACTTATGCTTTATGTCCCACAAGCCCGGTCTGAGCTGGGAAAGACAGCTTTTAGCTTCAGTGCCCCCGACTCCTGGAACAACTTACAGCAACAAATTAAACTAAATACATTCATATCCTTTGGCCAATATAAACAGACTATCTTGGATCTGCCAAACTCTACTTGTAACTGTTTTAATTAGGCTATATTGTATTTTATTCCTTTTAATTGCTGCCACTCTTCACCACTTTGTAAATGTTTCAATTGTTTTTTTTCTCTTCTCTTCACTTGTGTATTTGATGTATTTGCATTGAATATTTTGTATGTATTGTTGTTTTGAATTTGTTTTGACTCGACATCATTGAAAATGAGGGTCACCCCTCAATTGATCTCTCGAGGATAAATAAAAGTTAAATGAAATGAAATGAAATCTTCTTCTCAACCAGTAACTCTTGCTATAGATGCTTGTAGCTGTCCCTCTGGCTGTTGCTATGAGACAAGTGAAACCCTTTTGAAGTGTGGTGGAGCTGCTCTGTTGCTAAAAGTGTGATGCTTCCAAGTTTGCAGCAACAATACATTCACACTCATCCCAATCTGCAGTAAGCACAACACTTAGCACATCCGCGTCAACAACTACCATAACAGAACAAATAGGCTACAATGAAGTCAAGGCTCCCGGTAGAGCTGCAGCCTAAAGCTCTGTCACTCAGCTCTGTCAGCTGATCACACAACAAAACCACCAAGGCAACTACAAGAGACAAACTGCTACTCACTGCCGCTCCACGATTTCAGCAAGGATTTGATGCTGATTTCAAAGAAGCCAGAGTCCTGCTGGCTGGCCATGGCTGCAGCTTCTTGTTGAGTGTTCCCCCCTCTCTCTCTCTCTCTCTACTTGTGCTTTCCCTCCAGTAGCAGCGGTAGCAGGAGCAGCTGAGCCAGGGTCCAGCAGGTATAGCGCCTGCTGTCACCTCTCTCTGTGACGCACCACAATGCTGCGCTGCTGACAAGACCCTGGGAAAACACACTAGGATTGCTTTACCCCTCCTCTTGTGTCCTGTGCGTGGCTATCAGCCCTCTCTCTCTCTCCCTCCCTCGAAACTGTCTTAACATCTCTCTTTCCCTCTCTCTCTCTCTCTCCCTCTCCCTCTCTGTCTAAAGCCGTGGCAGGCAGTGGGCGGCAATGCAAGCTCCCTTTAAATAACTGCGTGGAGGCTGAGAGTGCAGGAAGCAATCCTCTTAGCGGAGCGTAGTTAATAATAACTACTATTGGTCTGTGTGCAGGGCCTGAAAATGATGACATCACTGCGTCGGACAGAGTGACAGGGATCATCTGACAGGCCACCACTGAGGGAGATGGAGAAACGTATCTGGAAGTATGACACATAAACATCTGGGAGAGCAGTGGAAAGAAGAAGACACTTGAGTTATCAGCGAGTATACGGGATTAACTGCCCACGAGGGATCTGCACATACAGGGGCTGGCTTTTGTCTTCTGACCCTTTTAATTTAAGAATCTATGAACAGCTGTCATATTAAAAAAAAAGCTAGTAAAATATTGTGTATTCCTTTAAAAAAATTATTTCATCGGGGCATTCTTTTATCCTATCATAAAAAGGGTCAAATAAGAAAGGTAGTCCCAGAGTACGATGTTGTGACATATTCAGCATGCTTCAAAAATTAAATACAGAAAAAAAGTAATTGAGTTCAGCTGGTTATGCTAATGGTATGTTGCATCTGATCGACTTATTATTTTAAAAGTTAAATTCATTAATTACTTGTGAAGCCGTTTCAGCACCATTACCATACGAATTATCTCTTAAATCATTTAGAAGCCTTCCTGTCATCACTGTTGTTAGCTTAACAGAAAATAAATCAATCAATTAAGACATATGCATTGCAGGCATGCTGAAATTAAGATATAAATCACTTCCACGTTTGTATGTTCAGCCTACGAGACTAAAACAACAGAACTTGTGGAGATGATAAATGTGAAGGCAAACCAGTGGAAGTCCCCTTCTTTTTATGGATGCCAATACAATACTCTTTATACTCTCACAAAGGGTCAAATGAAAATAAACTTCCCAGCTGCTTGTTTACATCTGACAACTAAATCCAATATTCACACCATGCGATGTTAAGAGCAAAGGCATGTTGTCAACCATATGGACTATAACACACATCCTCCAATCCCCTTTCCTCTGCTGCCTCTCAGTGCTCTTACTATAATCCTATCAGAACCCTGTCTGTCCATCAAGCGACAGCCACTTGACCTTCCTTACATAACACAGTCTGTGATAGAAAAGCCATCACCGGCTTTGGTAAACACACATTTCCTGGGGCTCAGGTGCCCTGACTATAATGTACCCCTGACAGTTCTGCCTGCCTGGCTGCTGTGGTGAACTGGTATCTTTTATAGTCCCACAGGATATTTTAGTTTTGAGCACCGTGACATAGCAAGCAGTTTGTTTGTGTACAATTCCGCCCTCCTTCCCACAGCAATGACTATATGTTGGTACCACTAAAAAAAATAAACCAACTTGTACAAAGGTTCACTTGTGTCTTGCGCCATCATTTACGAGGGATCTGTTTCCAACTTGTTACACTTTGAAACGTGTTACACTTTTCTAGACGCTGCCACATTGTGTCACACTGTAACAGATTAACACCCCAAATGGAGTTTTAAACACATGAAGAACAGCACAGGTGACAATGTGAGCAGTTCGGCTGGTTATGCAAATAAAGATGTTGCATTTGTTGTTTTAGTTATGTCATGACAACGCAACAAGTAGTGATGAATAGTGTAATTAACATTGTAGGCGGGACAGTCTGTTGAGTGTTGACAGTCCAAGAGCACTGTGTGCTTTATGGTTGATACTGATACTGTAAGCTTAACTATCATATTAAGAAATAAGTTCTCAGAGCTTAAGTGGTGCTGACACTTTCCCAATTCACTTGGGGATGAACTAGTTGGTGAAAATCTCCAACTAATTATTCATACAAATCTGCATTTCCTTAAATGATAAAATGAAGGGAGTAAAAACTACACAGGTATCTGATGAACACTCTACTGTAACTGGTTCTGTTTTGGTTTTTACCTAAATATTTGTAATGATAAATAAATCTTCAGATGTCGGCATCTTTGCCCTATCAGCAAACATCTCCTCAGTAACAATCACCCTGCTGCAGTCAGGAACAAACTCTACAATCAGCTCTGTGTTTTCACAGTATGACAAGTTGAGGGTTTTGCAAAGCGACTGTTCTTAGATATGATCTCGGCATGTTCTAAACAACAGGACATTTACTTATTACAGAAAGTATACTGTATTTAACCCTGGTTGCCAAAATGTCTATAAGATCTGTACAAAACAATTACAAAAAAAGTGCAATTAGGAATATGTCTAATAACGTTTATTGAGAGCATATTTGACTAATGATGGGCCAGTGCTTGCCCTATTATGGTCACAGGTAAACACTTTGAAAAGGATTTTCTCAACATTCTCTTAACAAACACCGTTTACTTCCTAACTTATCCATCAGTTATAATCTGGTCAGCCTGACATGTCCAGGAAGAGGCCCTCTGAAGGGTCAACAGTTATGTAATTCCATATTTGAATAATTTTAGATGTTCTTTTAACAAGGCTGTTCAACAGTAAAAAGGTAAAGTAGAGGTGGAGAGATCTCAGACTTGAGTAAAATTCAGAAAAACATTATTATTTGACAAGAAGTAATACGGTAATAACTTGTGTTTCAGAGAGAATTTTGAGAAGATTTTGAGATGAGTGTACTAGAAAGCCAAGAAGCAGATTGTACGCTAATAAAAATATCTAAAGTGTCAAAGCAGAACAACAAATATGTAGTGAATATCCCAGAAAAGAAAACTAAATCTTTGTATCTCACCACAACAGAACATCTAAAAATGGATATCATGAAGGAATCAGACACAATGCCCATCCCTCAGCTTGTCAAACATTAAGACATGAAGCACGTTTTGCACGTTTGCTGGCACACTTCTTCAGAAGGAGTAATACTATCAAAATTACCAGCTTTGCAGGTTTGTCTATTGGCAGCTTTACCAGCAGCCGCATTCAGTCATTGTGAAATGTGTTCCTGATTAGAAAAACAACTATAAACATGTTTCCCTAATTGGACTTTAGGTGTGTGTGTGTTTGTGTGTGTGTGTGTGTGTGTGTGTGTGTGTGTGTGTGTGTGTGTGTGTGTGTGTGTGTGTGTGTGTGTGTGTGTGTGTGTGTGTGTAGGCTGGGACACATTAAGCACTTATTAAAAGCATTATTAGGCTCTGATGAAGGGTAGGAATGTGAGGTATGTCAGTCCAGTTCAGCCATCTTAGTGGTTATCAAGCTCAAACACTTGACTCCCCCTTACTCTTACTCTCTGCCCCTAGCGCCCCTTGTTCCTTCATCTTGCTTCTCTCTTTCTGCTCAAATATTTTGCTGCTTTACCTCTCTACCTCAACCCATTACTGTGTCCTTTTTTCCTCATTTGTCTGAAGGCAAGAGCATAAGGAGTAGCGATATTTTGGAAAGTGAGATCTACGAAACTCATTTTGTGACAATCTTCAAATCTTTATCGCATCAGAAATTGTGTGATGTGTATACTCTCTCCACTGTCTGACTCTATTATTGACATGCCATCAGATTCCTTGGTAACTATGATGAATACAATAAAGCACTTCACAAAGTGCCGGTGCTAGTAGCACAAATGTCAGTACCACATTCAAAACTATAGTAAAATCAAATATCTCCCAGTTTAAAATACAGAATCTTTGAGGTCGATAATTTACCACTGCTTCAGAGTCAAAGCATTATACCTACTTTCAAGAATGGTGGGCCTCTTCTTTTGGTGCATCTTTTTAAACTTCCCTCTGAAGTTACAGGCTGGGAATGGATCCAGAGGTGAGCTGGCAATGCGCCCCGGGACAACCTCATCCCGTCCCTCAGAGCAATCCGTCTCACTCTGAGCCATGTCTCTCACAGCAGCACTTTCCTCCAAAGACATGGTCGGATGGCAGGGGGCCCGCGGCTAACTTCTATCATGCGTCCAAAGCAGTCATTTGGAGTTGTACCAGGATTTCCCCCCTTTTTTAATGTAGTGATAAACTTTTCTCTTCCTTTTCCTTCCTCACAAACTATAATCTCTTTCTCTCGGGTCGAGCAGCAAATGTTTCAGCTGTGCGCGGGGAGATGCGGCCAGAGCTGTCAGCTTCGGTCTGCTAATGTGTTTTAACCCCTTGCACTTGTCCGGGCAGTTCAGCAAGTTACAGTAACAGTCATGAATTGGGCAGGTATTGGATTACTTAGGAGAGCCCCTCCTCTTTTCAGCTAGAAGGCAAGAGACAGAGAAGAGAGGGGGCAAAGTCGCAGAGACCGAAGAGGGTGGGAGAGGGAGAGAGAGAGTGTGAGAGAGAGAGAGAGGTCGCTCTGACAGCTACAACATCCCCACCTACTGTATGCCCACAAGGCATTCCTGAATAAATATCCTGTATTTATCTTGGAGTCTCCTCATCAAAATATAAACAGACATGTTTTGCCCACTGGCAGTGTTGATGAGATGCAAAATAATTCCTTAAATAATAATGCACTCAGCATAGATTAGATTTTTTTTCTTCAAATCTCCAATATCTCCTCTTCACAATCATATACACAGAATGAAATCCTCCACACGTACTGCTGAAAGTCCTCACTCAGTGGTTCCATCAGTTCGATACACAACAACACCTGCCCATTCCCAGCACTTTCTCCTAAATCCAGTCCCGTGTTGAGGCCCTTGTTGTTCTCCCACCGTGTTATTTCCTGGCATTCATGGCTGGCGTCATTGAGGAAATGAGTGAAAGGTGTGAAGCCATCAAGTAACAAGTCAGCAGCGATCCAGAGAGAGAGAGAGAGAGAGAGAGAGTGAGAACCATTCACTTTAGCCTGCAGCTTCTGCTCTATTCACTCTCTCAAAGTGAACAGTAGCTGGACACACCTACCGCATGAACCAGTTTTTCCTAGTCCGACCTACATCAGCAATACAAACACCCTGTGTATATAGGTGAAGTGAAGGCGTTTTCTGTTTTAGTAAGAAACCCACAGATAGAACATGGAACAATCAGCCTCTACACTCACTTTTTTTCAAATAATTAATGTTTTTTTTTCATCAAGGATTTGTCTTGCGTAACAGAACAATGTGGCCCCCATTTAAAATGTCATATCGAAAACTAAACATGACTTCAGGGATGACTGAACATACAGCACTGATGTCAAGAGGGAGTCCTCGGCAACAGGTTTTTCTTCAAACTAATGAGTTTTGCAGTAATTTCCCTTTTCATCCTCCAGTCAAAACAAAAAGGTAGCCTAAAGAAAACAGTTTCAATGGAATGCTTCGGCAGCGGCACGCTTGAGGAAAACTGTCAAAAACAACAAAGTACATTCATCAAGTTTCCAGCACTCCTGCATAGTAGTGGAGTCTGAATTACAATTAGCTATGAGCCTGGCCCAATTTGTAACTTCCTTCAGGAGAAGAATCATCATGTTGTCACAATAAATGACAAGCAGAACAAAGACATGTCTTCAAAACATCTAAAGACGTGCCTTCTGTTTTGGGGTTGAAGGACATGAACACAAGTCAGCCAGTGAACAAATTAGAATTACTGAAAATAACACACACAAACACACACACACAAACACATACACACACACACACTCACACACTGCATTGGCTGCATATGCTCACTCTAGTCCTGTACCAAATGAGCCTATATATTTTTTTTCAAACGCCTAAATATACATGATTGAAGTGTTTAACTTTGTGTTTTATATAGATTTTTAAGATTGTTATTTTAACTTGTTCTCTCATCAGAAATGACTGTCCCTTGTGGTTCCAATTACATCATATGCAACTTACGTTTTATAACTGCATTTTCAAATTTAGATATATCAAAAGTATCAAAATTCTCACACACTCCTGAATTCATAGGTCCTAAGTACCTGAGACAGAGGCTACTGTACTCTAGAAAGATTTAAGTTACATGAACTAGCAAAGGATGTTGTGGTAACAGTGCACCCTCTAGTGTTCAAAGAAAATACACTCATAATTCATTACTATATTATATACTATACTGTATATTTATGATATGGTTTCAGTATAACTTTATCTGAGCAAGAGCTTCTGACAGTATGTTTCACTTCGCATACATGCAAACACACTCATTGTGAGACAATAAATGACCTTTAATCTGAGTTAAACAGAAAACAAAGTTGCAATCCAACAGGAGTCACAGATGTCATATTTATTTTTCTTCACTGATAATAACTGGTCATTCTGTATATTGACCGATGCTGAAGGTGGTTTAACTTAATATTAATCCAATGGCTTATATTGCAATATTTGGACATCTTAAAAAAACAATGAATTTAACTTTTAAAGTACAGGTGAGTACTGTTGCGTAAAATAAAAATAAAAAATCCCTCCAAACAGTTTGAGCCGCATATTTATAAGATTTTGCAGATTGTAATGTAATGATGGTTATTATATTATATCAATTTATAACAATCAATAAAATAGAAGTAAAAAAAAATAAAAGATCAGCATTAAGAGTGAATAAAATCTACAACTAATATAAGACTGATAATACTGACGTTTAACAGAAATCCACACAAGCAAATAAACCATCAAGCAGGGCATGACCGCCTGGACTGAGAAACGAGGTTGGGGTGTCGGCACGGCCCCTGAAACCAACACCCTGCGGCAGACACAGAAGGCTGTTTCCATGGTGAGACACATTTAGATTTGAACAGGCACAGCAGGACATGATAAATAATTGATAGATATCAGGCCCTAATGTTAGCACAAAACCCAGCTGAAGGTTAATCCCAACTATGCTCGTGGACTTTTGAACAGCACACTATGCAACAAAAAGACAAACACACAGTACACTGTGGGGGCTGAGGCTGGATACAGCCAACAGTTATGTAACACACTTAGCAACTTCAAGTGATAAAATATCAGCGTGTATTCAATGTGCTACTAAAGTGCATTTCACTTAACGCTTTACCTTAGAGGCTCAGGGAAGAAGCAACGTTAAGATGCTGTACCGAGTGCTGTTTAAACATTTACAAATATCTTGAAAGCTAAGTGGAATGACTTTGCATAAAAACAACTTAATACTAGATGGAATCAAGGTTTGCAAACCCTTTAAAGCTGATTCAAACGTTCACAGGTCAAGCACGCCACAGTCTGCTACTGATCTTGGCCTTTTGATTCAACCCATCTTTTCCACTGCTTGCACATAACAGGTAAGGATAGAATGGACAGAGGGCCAGAATCCACAGTGAGTAATCATTCAACAGGTCAACTCTTTACCTACACAGTTCTGAGTTGAGCTTGGTTGAACACACACAAGGGACGCTGGAAAGGCTGCTAACAAGTCTGCACCTGCACCTGTTGCCTGCTCTGCCTGGCTATTATCAACGTGGGGGGTGGGGGACACAAGCAGCCATGTGGAAAAGGAAAGGAAACGCTGCCACTGAATTCTAACTGGAAATGGCATGTCTCCATGTCTCCTTTTACAGTGTTAAAGATGTCAGTATTGATAAGTGGTAGTTTTATTTTTAAAGCAAAGTTTGTTCATGTGAGAGAAATGTTTGGTTCACTATCACATTGACATGCGCATTAGTTACTGGAGTGACAGTTGGAGTCAGCGTTATTTATGGAACGCTTTGGCACGCTTTATTCTGGACCATGACAGTGCTGAAAACTGTATGTAAATCAATGGCTACTAGGCAACTAATTGTACAGTTTCACATCTTTTTCAAGCCGAGGTAATCGGGGTTTGATCATTTAGGAGGTTGCTAGGCTATCAAAAATGTGTCTTTAAAAGTTATTGCTACATTGGCAGACAATACAGGAACCTATATGAATGTGCAAAATAGGCCTAGGCCTACTGTTTGAATCAACAAGTTATTTTTTCTCTCTCAAAGCAACACATCGCACTCGTTAGGTGATTATGTTTAGGAGGTAGCCTTTGTTCAGAAGTGTGTTCAGTAGCCTATGCTATAACAACAAAACACTTGTTAGGCTATAACTTCAATGTAACTTAAGACAGCACCGCTCAGTTTTCTTCTAACTTAAAAACAAAACAGCTTGTATTGCACCGAAATAAAAACGCAATGGAAGTGCAGGAAAAGCACAAACTTCAGAAGACCTGCTTATATTTGAAAAATATGATAAATACCTTCAAGTAGAGCAGGTGCGTTAGTTTTGCTTACTCCATCTCCACTCGCGCAGTGAGTCCAAGATCCAGCCTCCGTGTCCCTGCAGGCGCCACACTTGTTTAGATGCTCTCTCTCTCTCTCTCTCTCTCTCTCTCTCTCTCTCTCTCTCTCTCTCTCTCTCTCTCTCTCTCTGCTTGGCGGGAACAGACTCCGCCCCCAGCAGCCAACCTGCTCATCTCTTGAATAATGAAAAACATGCAAAGCATCGGCTTTCTGCAATCTGCACGATGCCCGGGCTCGTGTCTCAGGGTGGTTAGTTTTACAGGGAAGAGTGCACAATAAGAGCACAACAAGTAGCCTACTACCGAATATAATCAGACCCTATAGCAAATATAACAAAACTAACATTAAACTGTAGTGTTTGAATAGAAAACAGAGTTACCAACACGATTTTTTTAAACTGCTTTGTTTATTTTGCGTAAACAACTAGGCTATATTTAGACCTATAATGTTTGTGTAGGCTAAACAACTATATTTAGGCCTATACCTTAGTCTATATTTAATCAAATGCATTTGAAAATATTAGCTTGTTAATTTATTTAATGCCTATTTGTATATGTCAGAATATGAGGCATAAACCAATTGCACAGTATACTACAACAGCATCCATGGGCTGCCTATTATAGGCATGGGATGTTTGTTGACACTTGTCCCTAGAGGGGTTTTATTGTAAAATCAATACAAAACAGACATGTGCTAAGAGATAAAAGATGGATGTGTGTGCTGTCTTCATGATGTCTACAGTCAGTGAGGGACTGGCACTTTAAAAATGAATTGAATGAGAATCCAGCAGATGGCGTCAAAGAACATGATAAGAGTGGAAATAGCTTGACGTTGGTGAAGAGCAGCACTACTGACATGTGTGTTTGGAAGAGAACAAGAAGTGATGGAGAGAATGAGTTTCAAAGAGAGGCCTGAGGGGATATAAGTTAAGTTTTGACTGTTTGACAAGGCGTGATGTTTTCAAGTTTACACCCACACACATCTTGAGAGAAAGCACAATCCACAAATATCTCTCTCTGCTCTAATAGATGTGTCAGGAGGAGTCAAACTGTACGGTCTTTGCTGCTGATCTTTGTAATGTGTGAAACCCAAAGCCTCAGAGAGACACAGCTGTTGTAGATCAGGACGGACACAGTTCAATGGCTGACCATCAACCTCTCTGACATTACTGTCTTAGTGCCCAGGGATAGCGTGCTACTGATTCAAGATGATGGCATTGCCCAAAAGCTCTGTCTACAACACCAGAACAAATCAAATTGCTTCGTCAACTGAATGCGCACACCAGGGCCTGTCACAACGGCAGCACAGCTCAACAATGCTGGTGAGTAATAGAGCATCAGGTGCACTACAAGACAATTGTTTGTCAATGTTTCGACTAAGTTTAGATGACATTTTAAAACCGTGAAGTAAACAGCCACAAGCAAGGACATAATTGTGGTGTTGTGAGAGAAAAAAAAACCCAGCATGTATTCAAGTTGAATAAAAGGAGCACTGATGCAATGCAAATTGTTTCATAATTTGGCTTTGAGGAATGTTTTGATGTGTCATTTCTTCTTCTAAAGTGAGCCAGGTGTCCTTGGCTGCAGCACATTGCCTGTGGTGATCGTTCTGCTAGGCTACCCACCAATGTTATAACACATCAGTGCCACACAGCAACAACAGAATAGACAGTTTCATAACTCCAGTTCTCCACAGTTCTGACCTGATCCAAGTGCTCCTGTCTGGCTTCTTCACAGAGTAGAGAGAAGCCAGCATAAAGGGGGGATGTGGATGATGGTCGCGGCGCCTTGATGCACACATGCAGGTGTTTTTTTCCACTCAGATGAAAGTCTGCCAACCAATTAAAAAGAGCTTGCATGAAGCGCTTGTGGAAGCCATGACCCACACAGACGCTCATAAAATCACATTAGCCTTCCTCTATCTTCTTCAAAGTAACCCGTCTTTTACTTTCCACTCGGGGGGTTGTGGGTTCAATGCTGTCTTGACTTTTTTTTCCCAGGGGGATATTTCTGTGGCTGCTAAAACTACTGTAGCAACTTCACATTGGGGGGATTTTTTTGCAACAATGTGAAAGTTTCCAGCTTGGAAGCTGCCCCTGTAGACCCCTGCCGAATGTCAGAGGCACAATGACCCTTAATTCAGACTGTGGCTCTTTAAATGGAGAATAGATTTCTGCCTTTGAGTTGAAGCACAAAAGTTCAGGCTACCACATAGAGGTGGATGCAGAAGGAGAGGGCACTAAAGCGACCGATCAGGAGTGTGGATCAGATTTGTCATGTCCTTGCTGGAGTGCTTGACTGCATGAATTGGAAGGTGCAGCACGTTTTCCACAAACAATATTGATGAGACACAGCGAGCCTCATCGAGTATTTGAATGATGACACACTGGTGACACAGCCCTATAATGGATGTATGCCGTTATATTAATTGGATGGTGTGTCAGGTTTGACCGTTTGGAAAACAATGTAGATCCCACCATCAGTTATAAAGCTCAGCTGCACAGAGCTTAGTCTCATAATTTGAATTACCATCAGTGAGTTACTTAGAATTCTGTTCCTAACATTTCTCAGATAATCGGAGGCGACTG
Organism: Hyperoplus lanceolatus; assembly: GCA_026929865.2. Lineage (NCBI taxonomy): Eukaryota > Metazoa > Chordata > Actinopteri > Uranoscopiformes > Ammodytidae > Hyperoplus > Hyperoplus lanceolatus. The sequence continues at coordinate 10,841,889 of CM049398.1, forward strand.
AGGTATTTGTAATTCTTGCCAAAGAGAAACTTGGCACAATTAACAGCGGTTTTCTTGGAGAGGAGCTTGGAAGCAGCAGGTGATGCTGTTGTTTCCGGAGAGAAGGAAAATTAGAAATTAGGTGAGAGTGGATGTGTATGTAAGTACTTCTAGGCTTGTACAATCTACAGACCTGTGCCCGTTTTTAAGTCTGACAGCTATAGAAGTAAATGAGTGTCATCGGATTTTGAAAATAAAAAGCTATTGAATTTTAAGCACTGAATATTTATGCATTGAAATAACGTATCTGAACAAACATGTTTGTTTCTTTCTTTTTGCTCTTCCTTGGGCCCCCAAAGTTTTACTCTGAATTTCATACATGGGATTTTGCAGTTGAATTTGGCACGTTGAATTTTTTAACGTTGAATATTTGATTTTGAATTTGAGAACATTGTAAAATAAAGGTGAAAATTAGTTGTTTAAAATTTAATGAGTTAAATTCAGAGGCAAACAATTCAGATACATTATTTCAATGCATAAATATTCAGTGCTTAAAATTCAATGGCTTTTTATTTTCAAAATCCGATGACACTCATTTACTTCCATAGACAGCCATCTGTTTGATGCGATTATTGGTTTTCAAACCAAAAAAAAGTGTCTGAGATACTGCGGCATTTGCATTCAGGACCTGGGGAGGTGTTAAGACACCGTCTTACACCACTCATATTTCCATATCAACATCTTAAGGCCTAAATACCAGAGTAAGCCTTTCAATCATTGATTTTTGAAACGTCTCCAAAGCCTCACTTGCTGGCATGCTGACAGCTCCGAATGGAAGCAAGAAGTAACAGTTCTTACCCAGAATGCATGTATCATCAGTAAACTGCACACAGCACGCTCATGTTTACTAACCCAGGCTCTGATTGCTTTATGCCAAGGGATACCAAAGGGAGAAGGGAAGAAAAAGATATAATTAGACCAGCCTTCTCTGAATGGAGCAATCACAGTTTGCTGTTTGTATTTTGCTTTTAAATTTGGTTATTTTCTGTGTTCAAGGCTCCACTTAACAGGGGTGGGACGCTATTCTCCACTGCAGCCCCATTTTTTTTAAACCCATGCTGCTAATACAGGTGTACTTCTCCATTAATATCTGGCTTAGTGTGGCGTTTAAAAGCTGCTCTGCCACCCTCATTATGGTCTTTAATGCCACCACAGCAAAGGCTTGTTTAATCTGCATGTCAAGACTATTTGCACATGAGCAGAGATGATAAATGCCAAAATATTGAAATTACGATGCATTCTATAGATGCAACCAAACCTGAAACACAGTAATACTTACACCCCCACATTAATGTATTCTCCTCCACACCAGTGTCCAGAGATAAGTTCTCCTCCAGCGAAGGGCCTGAAATGTATACAGAGAGGTCAAACAAGGGACATGGGACAGTATGAACTTTAAAGACACTGTATTATATTATTCAGATAAAACAGTTTCAATTGACTTATATGCAAATCAGGAGCTGGCAGCCTATGCCACAATTCACATCTAGCCACTTGGCACACCATTCACGGCACACTGCAGCCCCGATGCTCTAAGAGGGCTACTATAATGGGTTTTTCTTTCCACTTTAGGTTTAACGACAAAACCTACTGGCACTTTCTAGACTTTTCTAGTCGGGACATCGGCGTCACACCTGTCTCGTTCTATTGCATTTTGCACAGTCAGCGATTCACACACAATAATGTAGCCTCAAAGTGATTGGTAAGGAGCTTGTAGCTTGTTGCCCTGGTCGTTATAGCTTTCAGGAGGTAGTTATAGCCCAATGAACAGATGTTCTGTATTTATAACTGTTTACCCATCACAGACAGTTGTTGTCAAGGCTAAGAAGACAAATAAGCAGTGAGTGCACTTAAAGTAGCACTGTTATTAATGATAAACTGTGGATGGTGCCAGCATTCCTATTAAGATCCACTGCAATGTAGGTTTTTCCAGAGATGAATTAATTACTTTCACACCTGTAAACATCTGATGGATCTGTTAAATTAGCTTGTTTTCCCTAGGATGTCATCATTTTCTATTAAGAATGTATTAGGCAGGGTTGTCAAACTCTTAATGTAGTGTTATTCAGGTGAGTGATTACAAACATTGTACAACATAATTTAGCCTTGAGTGTTCTCTGTATCGTCTTCACTTCACTTGAAACTTGAAGCATGACTGAGTGTTAGCGCCTCACTGCTGCTCGGCTCATATCATTACTGGTTATTAATATAGTGACCTTTGCATCCCAATCTGGCTTCATTTGCACAATATGCACGATATTGCCTCTGATCTCTCTGTCTTTGACCTTGTGATGTTTTTGTTGCTCTGTTGCTTCTTATTAGCTGCTCCACATGTGAGGCGGCAAAAATGAATCGAATTATGCTAAATGAGTGGGAGTTTACAGAGAGGACAAGGCTGTGAATGCTTGAGAGCAGCTGTAACATCTGTGTGAGTGTGTGTTTGAACAGCATCTCTCTCTCTCTCTCTCTCTCTTAGGACCCAATGGCAGAGTAGAGGTGAGTACTGTGTATCATTTTCCCTGGAACCGATGCCCCAATTCATCATCCAGCTTTCAGTCTGGTTTCAATCTGTCCTCTACCTGCTAATCTCCCCCAGGAGGGATAACAGGCCCTGGCCCAGGCTCAAAAGTGTGCAGAAAGGCTGCTTGTTTATCTTTGATTTTATCAACAATGTGCTTCGCTGGAAATATAACATGCCACAAGGGCGACGCAGCTTCAAGTTATGAGGCTGCTGTAAGAAATACAGCTCCAATTAAAAAATAATTAAAGATAAAGTAAATGCCCAGATGAGCTCATCAAATCATTTTGAGAAGAGAGGTTATTGGGCTTGTTAAAAACTCACAGTCACCGAGATGCATCCTCAGAAGTTGAAGGAAACGGGTGATCAATTCTGCCTGGACACACATACAGCCCATTAAAGCTACAGTGAGTAACTTCTGTCGCCCCAATGAGGAATTCTGAGAAATTAAAACAAAACTGTCAGTGCATCTACATGAGGTAAGCCTTCGGTGATCGTGCATGGATTTTATACCTTCTGCTGTATGGCCAGGTTTATTCATAGCAGTATAATCAACAAGGGAATCATTCTGTGGGCGCTTCTTGGGAAAGCTGCCATACTGATAGATACAGAGCAAGTTTTGTGGAGCTGATAGGCCGCTAAATCAACTTTGTGTCAACTCATTTTGCAATGGCTTGAATGTAACCAACAACCATTTATATGAAAAAGTGACACACTATTGATTTAATATTATAGTACAAAGAAAGGCATCACACACAACAGTGTGTATGCTATGAAAAAGCCTTTGATAGTATCAAAATTAATCTCTACTTGTCACTCCATTGATTGGCAGGCTATTTAAATGTTTCTCACCATCAGCCCATTCTACCTCTCTCTGCATTTTGTTTAGTGTAAGGTGTGAATTTTGTCCTCTGGTCGTCCCCTAATTTGATTACTGTGCACGGATCTAAAGGATGAGAGACAGTGATATCAACTCATTAACTGCAGGAATATGTAGGCCTATACACCCTTCAGTTCTGCTTTACACTATTTTTCCTCATATAAGAGGATTGGACAACTACAAAACAGAGCCTATATCTGCGACGATAAATCTGTAACACACAAGTTGAAACTAATAATATTGAGAGAGACATTCTGGCAAAGAGTATGCTTGCAGGGACGCAAATGCAGACAGATTACACCATATACAATACAATTTATTCTTATGTTCTTATAATGCAGCTCTTACTCACCAACATGATGCATAATTATACACTCAACAAAAATATAAACGCAACACTTTTGTTTTTGCTCCCATTTTTCATGAGATGGACTTAAAGATCTAAAATTCATTCCAGATACACAATATTACCATTTCTCTCAAACATTGTTCACAAATCTGTCTAAATGTGTGATAGGGAGCACTTCTGCTTTGCTGAGATAATCCATCCCACCTCACAGGTGTGCCACATCAAGATGCTGATCTGACATCATGATTAGTGCACAGGTGTGCCTTAGACTGTCCACAATAAAAGACCACCCTGAAATGTGCAGTTTTGTCTCACAGCAAAATGCCACAGATGCCACAAGCATTGAGGGAGCGTGCAATTGGCATGCTGACAGCAGGAATGTCAACCAGATCTGTTGCTCGTGCATTGAATGTTCATTTCTCCACCATAAGCCGTCTCCAAAGGCGTTTCAGAGAATATGGCAGTACATCCAACCGGCCTCACAACCGCAGACCACGTGTAACCACACCAGCCCAGGACCTCCACATCCAGCAGGTTCACCTCCAAGATCGTCTGGGACCAGCCACTGAGACAGCTGCTGAAACAATTGGTTTTCATCTTCACGGATGAATCTCGGTTTACATTGTTCAGGGCAGATGGCAGACAGCGTGTGTGGCGTCGTGTGGGTGAGCGCTTTGCTAATGTCAATGTTGTGGATTGAGTGGCCCATGGTGGTGGTGGGGTTATGGTATGGGCAGGCATCTGTTATGGACGAAGAACACAGGTGCATTTTATTGATGGCATTTTGAATGCACAGAGATACCGTGATGAGATCCTGAGGCCCATTGTTGTGCCATACATCCATGAACATCACCTCACGTTTCAGCAAGATAATGCACGGCCCCATGTTGCAAGGATCTGTACACAATTCTTGGAAGCTGAAAATGTCCCAGTTCTTGCATGGCCAGCATACTCACCAGACATGTCACCCATGGAGCATGTTTGGGATGTGCTTGACCGGCGTATACGACAGCGTGCACCACTTCCCACTAATATCCAGCAACTTCGCACAGCCATTGAAGAGGAGTGGACCAACATTCCACAGGCCACAATTGACAATCTGATAAACTATATGCGAAGAAGATGTGTTGCACTGCATGAGGCAAATGGTGGTCACACCAGATACTGTCTGGTTCTGAGTCCCCAGACCCCCAATAAAGCAAAAAAATGTACATTTCAGAGTGGCCTTTTATTGTGGACAGTCTAAGGCACACCTGTGCACTAATCATGATGTCAGATCAGCATCTTGATGTGGCACACCTGTGAGGTGGGATGGATTATCTCAGCAAAGCAGAAGTGCTCACTATCACACATTTAGACAGAGTTGTGAACAATGTTTGAGAGAAATGGTAATATTGTGTATCAGGAATGAATTTTAGATCTTTAAGTCCATCTCATGAAAAATGGGAGCAAAAACAAAAGTGTTGCCTTTATATTTTTGTTGAGTGTATTTAAACCAAACAGAGCTGAACAATATTATATTAATCTCCATATATCTTGTGGAATTAGTTGTCTCATAATTCTAATAGTGCAATATCCTCATGCCATTAACGCAATCAAATGCATTTTTAATTACATCTGTGATGGGTTTTTCTTAAATGCTTTAGATTAGCAGTGTAAACACTCAGCGGACCATGGAGCCCTTAGGTCCAGAGGAGACTGCATTACAACAAAAAAATCATTACAACTTTGGCAAAGCAATCATGTCAGGGCGAGAAGGTTAACTCAAGTAATAAGAACATGCTTACTCACATCTCAACTTTGTTAAATTTTCCCTGTTCTGTGAGTACGATGAAGGGGCAAAAAGGGCTTAAATCAAGAAAGTTATAACACATTGACTTTAGGGATTGCAATCTGTCGGTAGATCCTCTACTTTGGTAGCCTGGCACAGCCCGCCTACCTACAGTCAGTCTTGGTCCACGGTATATTCGCAGATTTTTTCTCTGGACAGATTTTTACCGGTCCAATCAGCAAACAGAGGGAGTGGCTGAGAACAGTGAAGTTGAGTTTGTGCGCCAGTTTTACTTGTAGTCAGAAGCCGGCGCATGACATATATCACGACCAAACGTTATGCGATTGGTTGGTAGATCCAGAGTGGCACTGGGCAGATCCAATAGTTTTAAACTTCAACCGACACTCGCCATCAAGGGAGTTTACGTTTGTCAATTGAGCGATTCCAGACCTTCTGTACAAATGAAATGAAGTATGATGGTCTGGTAGGACCAGGCTACTACTTTGGTCCAGACAGAAATATCTCAACGCTTCACTAGATTGTTGTAGAATGTGGCATTCATGATGACCTGAGGATAATTCGTCCTTTCTTTGGTGAACCCTCGACCTTTCCTCTGGCTCAGACTTTAGGTTGACATTTGTGTTTTTTAGTGAAATGTTTTAACAACTACAGCATTAGATAAAATGTTATTTGACATTTGGTGCACAAATGTATGTCCCTCTCAGGATAAAACTGAATAATTCTGTCTTTTCATAGCGTCATCATGGGGTCAATTTGTTATTATATCTAAATTAATTTAAAAATAAGGCAATTCCCATCATCTGTTCTTTGCGTTCAGTTCAAAATAGCAAATGTTAGCATTCTAACACACTTAACTGACGATGATGGACATGGTAAAGGTAATACCGACCAACCATCAGCATTTTAGCAGTCACTGTGAGCATATTAGCATGCTGACGTTAGCACAGTGCACTGATGTGTCTAAGTACAGCTAGTGTGGCAGTATACTCTCTTTAGAAACAGTATTTCAAAGTACCTGGAGTCATACACTTCCAATACATCTTTGACCTGAAACAGGCACGCAAACTGAACTGAGGGCTATTATCGAGCACAGTGAGATTACTACATAAAACAAAAAATTGGAGACCGTCAGTATCTGGCTCCCTGCAATGTCTGATGAAACTACAGAGCTACATTCTGCTTCAAATGTCACGATTGATTACATCTTTTCCTTTTTTGTCCTGATCTGTTAAAGGTTTCCAAACTCTGGCTTCCCCGCTGCTCTATGAATTTCAATTTGAATCTGGAGTTTCCTGAGGCCACATAGACAATAAAGATAATTTAATATTGACAGTAATCTGAGTGATATTAATGACCATCGGGATGCATTACTGTAATAAAAAAGAGAAAGACTCAACTATAACTAGATTTAAACTGAATGACGTGATAACTGTATCCCTAAGCATTTGGAGTTATTTCCTCACAGGCAAGGGGAACTAAAACGGTTAGTGTGCGTGTCTGTCATCTGTGCTCTTCTACCATCATATTGGCCTTTTGCCTAAAGAAGAATTATGCCATCCAGAGCAATCGTTGACAGCTTGATGGCTTTGATTACAATTTCAAAATACGCATGAGGATTTCACCATAATTATTCTTTCACATTCATTATATGGTGAAACTGAGGAGATACACAACACTCAAGGGAAATAATGTTTTCACTGTAAACTATTTCAACCACTTGCTTCTGTCACTGACTCATTCCATTCAGTAGTATAAGAGGAGTGTGATCAACACAAATACATAGAGACCAGAAACCAACCTGCACTCAAAAAACAAGGACAAGCATCACTGTGCTTATAGTTTCATACCACAGCTGCTGAAGGGCAAACTCTTTTGAAAGGTGCTTGATCTTATTCCCTTCATGCTGTGGAAGCACAAATAAAAGCTCCCACGTGTAAAGTATGGTCCTACATATAGAGGGGGAATGAAGGGAATAGGAAGCTGGAACAGCCTCTAGAGTCATGATGACCGTTGCTTATATAGTAGCAATTAGATGGCAAGCAATTTGTAGCCATATATTTAATCAACCCCTGGCCCACTCATGCATACAGTTTGCTGTTCATATTTGTACTATTTTTGTTCAGCTGAGTGGGCATTGATGGATCCAGCAATTCATGTTTGCCCCGTATTTATGCCTGATCATTCATGTTTGGGCTTATACAGGCTCTCTGGGCAGAGCATGGAATTGTAAGCACGAGATTTAGGGAGCTAATTTCCCACTGGCATTACCTACACTAGCAAAAACAACAAAAATGTAATTACTCATGACCTACTTTGGATAAAAGAGGGTTAGGGAACACTAATGAAATTGCATATATTATAAAAATATAGTTATCTAGACCTGAATATGAAAGTCACTGCACACCAAACCTAACCAGGAGAACCATGATGAACAAAAATCATCATTATCCATGAGCTTCAAGAGCAACACTATGCAGGCCCGGTTCTAGACAGTGGGCCTGTAGAAATTTTAGGTGGGCACACTGGGCAGAGAGACCGAAGATGCGAGTGCTGTGTGGGAGATTTGATTCTTGCATGTTTTTTTCCCAAATGTTTATGAATAACATATAATATACATTATATACAACATAATGTATCTTTTTTTTTTAATCGCAGTATTAGCTGTAGGCAGCCTGAGCTGATTGAAGAGAAAGCTTTGGAACTGGGCAACCTGGATGGTGGTAGTCCAGAGCTATATACTATACACACTATATAGATACTGTATATAGTCTTTCCACTATTGCCTCCGATGTCCAGCTGGGTGAAAGTAGTAGCCACCCGAAGTCACGACCCTGCTAGGGTGGTCCGGGGGTATACCCCCCCGGGAGATTTTTTTTTACCTTTTTAAAGTGAAATGCATGAATCTGGTGCACTTTGAGATGAAAATTAAGAGGCTAAATCTGAGGAATTTTGTGTGAACAAATAATTTGGAGACACTGGGTCGGATGAATTAGAAGCTATTGAAGAAAGACACATGGATTTTCCATAGAAATATAAATTTGAAATAAAATATTAGGCAGGGTCCTCTGGGTTGGGCTTGGTGCTCTTTTTCTTTTACGGGACATATTTTTCTGTAATATAATGAATTCATTTAAATGCAATGAGAGGAATGAAGCAGAAGAACTCTGTTGTCCAGTTATCTTTTTTTCCACAGACAAGGCTGAAATAGGCTATAGACTATACTCAGTGCATGGGCAACAGAGGGCAGCCCCATTTTCAAATATTTTTAAATAAACTCAATACACACTGTGCATGCCATGGACTTGAATTTGACGTGATCAGTTATCCTCGGATTACCTCCCAGATGAACTGATTAAATTATTAAGCTATTAACTATCTACCAAAACATTGAATTCCATTTATTGTATGATAATTTACATTCACATACTATGATGTTGATATCAAACACACAAAAAAAAAAAAAACTAAACATAAAAAATAAATTGGGGCGGCCCCTCTGGCAGTCGGGACCCTAAGCAACCGCTCATTACGCTTATGCCTCGGGCCGACTCTGCTGACCAGTGACCACTATAAGCGGTTGGGTAACTTGGAGGCAGGCTATCCTGCCCACCCAATAATACAATTAGAAGCAATGCATGGTAATGTTATATTCTTTAGTATTAATCAATTGTCTGAATTTTATTTGACATTTTCTTGGACAGCGAATGAACAGGTCCGTCCGATTGTGGGTCTGGACTTCCACCAAAAAAATAAAAAATTTTTTTTTTTTTTTTTTTTGATTGGGTGGGCACTGCCCACCCTGGCCCCTGGCTACTGCTGGCCCTGACACTTTGTAAGAAGTGGCCACTCAGTTGTAGCTACCATGCTGCTTGATATTTGGCAACAGATGCCAGCAGGAGAGAGTATTTATGTGGATTGCTTTCCCTGTGTGGGGCCACAATTTCAGTGCAGATACAGAAATTAGCAACTGCCTCAAATGTGCAGCCTGGAGAGCTTCATGCAAAGCCAAAATGCACAAGAAAAACAACGAACCAACAGTAAACACCAACCACAAACAATTGCCAAAAAAACAAAATTACAATTTTATCTTTGGAATTCTACACAGGTTCTCAGGTTGCTCATATTTAATTCTAGCCTGGTCCAACCAGACCACCGTACTTCATTTCATTTGTACAAATGGTCTGGAAGTGCTGTAATTGGCAAACGTTAACTCACTTGGAGGCGGGTGTCTGTCGAAGTTTAAAACTATTGGATCTGCCCAGTGCCACTCTGGATTAGCCAACCAATCGCATCACGTTTGGTCATCACGTGTGTCATGAGCCGGCTTTTGATGGTGCCTTCCAGTTGGACAGGGAACTCGGAAATTTCCGACTTCACTACATATTGTAGTCTATGAATCTACCGGTACCAGGCAACAGTAACTTGTTAGAGCCTAACGTTTAGTTATTTGGACGAGAAAGGTTTTAGGCGTCCATACTTTCGCGAACAGATGCACTGGAACACAGACAGGTCGGAACTCGGAACTACCAAGTCGGAAATCTCCTTCTTCCGAGTATAAAGCAACGCAGCATTCAACTGAAACTGGAGCGTTCTCAGCCACTCGCTCTGTTCGCTGATTGGCCGATCGTAGATTCTCCGGAGAATCTGGGAAATGCGCTGTACACCCAGACTGACTACTGAAGGGAAAATGAAATTTGGCCGGAAGTAGGCGGGCGGGCGGAGCCAGGCTAATTTAATTCTGCACCTTATTGAAATGCATATTGCACCTCCTTTCTCTGCCCTTCCACCACAATAAGATATTCTGGTTTAAGGGCTACAGGTAATTCGTTCAAGGTATTGTTATTTTTCTGCTCCAACTCATTGACTCCAAACATACGCACAAATATCAATAAGCAATTATCCCATACTATTCACTTTAATTAAAAAAAAATAATAATAATTTTTGTTATGGGGCATTTTGATTGATACAATGAATGTCAACAGATCATCATTGAGTGATCGAGGATCTATAGAATCAGACCACATGGTTTTTTGTCCAAACATCAAAGCTCATGTCATAGATAGTTGCCAGGTACATTCTATTGTTCTGATCACCAATTGTAAGTCAGAGAGGCAGGCGGTCTTGATTACTTCAGCCTAATTTGATCTGTAGTCGTCTGCTGATTTAATTCTGCATATCATAAAACATCCCATAACATGAGAGGATTAATGAGCTTTTCTGAAGTCATTCCAATTTAATGTTTCGCTTCCAACATTAAACTTTGATGTTCAAAATTAAATGAGATTAAAATAAATGATAATAATCGTCAAAGCATAAATATATAAGCAAGACGGATAGTACATAGATACATTAAACATTATTGCTCATGATTATATCTTGTTTAGATAATATTTAGGCACGGACATAATAAGTCCTCTTATCATTATTCAACACAATATCCATGTAGAGGGGGTATGATGCTTAACAAATACAAAATAAAATACTGGCATTGGTTAAGGTAAAGTACAAGAGAGAGAGAGAGAGAGAGAGAGAGAGAGAGAGAGAGAGAGAGAGAGAGTGCTGAAATGAACTGTAAGTGAAAAAGACAAAACATTCATTAACCAGCACTGAATGCGTACTGTCTTGTGAAAGCTACGCTCACAGCTGGCTGAACTAAATCCTTTTGTTGTCTCTCACTTGTTAGTGATCAAAAACAAAGTTTGGTTCAGTTTCCATGGTACAACTGTTGGTAATAATGAAATACTTTGAATGGAAAGTTCAAATAGCAGCCTTCCATTATTGAATCCAAACATACGGGATAGCGAAGAATTTCCTGACATTTCTTCACATATCGGAGACTATAGCTGTGAATTATTGGAGCTTATGCTGCTCCGACTTTCCCACCTCTCTCCAGATAATTACATTTCATGCCGGGATGAAAGTGAACAGCTTTCTGTGTCTCAAAGATAAATTAGGGTTAACATGTGGAACGGTGTGGATCCTCTGGCAGCATCTGAAGTCTTCCTGCATCCACACTAGTCGCACTTTACTTTAGTATTACCGTAATCACCTGGTCAATGATCAAATTACTTTGTGATTTTCTCTACTTATGACATCTATTGCAGTATGTCCGTCCTAGGAGAGGGATCCCTTACTTTGTCGACTCTCCCTGAGATTTCTTAAACATTTTTTTAATCCCGGTAAAGGGTTTTTACTGGGAGTTTTTTCTCAGCCGAGCTAAGGGTGTAAGGGCAGGGTGTCATATTGTATGAAATGTAAAGCCCACTGAGACAAATGTATTTGTGATTTTGGGCTATACAAATAAAACTGATTTGATTTTGATTTGACATGTGTGGGAGGAATTCTACTATACTTTCATCACGACACGTTGTTTCATTGTGCAGTTACAGTTTCCAGGAACCTACACACTGAGCTGGTTAGGTTCCAGCAGACTATGCTTTCTGTGTGCAGCATAGTATTCTACCATACACCACCTGAAAATAATAGGTGCCCCAGTCAAGGACAGTGGCATCAAAACAAGAGTTGCTCCCCAGTTACAGCCGTGTATCTCCTGCAAAGTAAGTTCAGGTCATGATTCGGAGGACGAGAATGACCCTCAGGCATTGATAAAGTACCAATAAACTCATAGACACTGTGCCACACCATACATTAATCTGGGTGCAGAGTAGATTAATGTGACAGACCAAACCCCGTTATAGTCCTTATACTGCAGTAAAAGAAGACAGACAGTTGTCACATGCAGGGTTACAACGCTGGGGCGAAATCAGCTCAGTGATACAAAGCTCAACCCTAATCCTGCAGCTGTGTCACACCTGAAGTAAGGAACTGAAGGAACACAGAAATCAGGCTCTTCAACCCCTTTTTCACGTAACAAACTAAGCCTGTTAAAGTGATAACTTTCCCTGAGCCCATGACTATGAACCGAGCTGCCGTCGGTCTGTCCTCCACCCTTCTTAGTTTTTACAGTCACGCGTGTTAAGAACAACAACATTCCTAACATCTATGTCATTAAAACCTCAGGTTTGACACCGACACACTCTGATTGATCGTTAAATTGAATACCACACGTCATAAACGTCATGTACAAACAATTATTCTCTGTGTCTGGAAGAAGTTTTTCGAATGTTTGAAAAAGATCAAACCCACAAATGATCTGCATTTGTGTGTATGTGTGTTGGGGGTTGAAAGTCAAACAGAAAAAAATAGTTTTTGTTATATCAATAAAAGGCTGAACACACACACACACACACACACACACACACACACACACACACACACACACACACACACACACACACACACACACACACACACACACACACACACACACACACACACACACACACACACACACACACACACACACAGTAAAGTCAGCTATCATCTTGGACAGCTAATTTCAACTCTCCTAGTCATGCAGATCATGTCCCATGCTGCAGCCTGAACAGACCCATGGAGCCTGTTGTTCCCCTGCCGATAAAACTGATTAACTCAAAATGATAGGTTGGGTCTCCACTGCACAAACACACATTAATAATATTGACAGGTTATGAACAGTAATTGGACAGGATTTCTCCCCATAGAGTACTTCAAGTAATTGCAGTTTTGTGTGATATATTGTTTTTATCCTGCACTGCCGTTTGCTGATGTTTTCATTGACATTTTGGTGTCCTTGCTGCTGAGACTTCCATGTCCAAGAAAGATTTCCCTGGATGGGCTACGATTATTTGATGTAATCTAATCCTCTTTTGGAATAAGCAGCTGGCAGAGGGTAGGTATTCAGAGATATTCTAATCGCTATCAGTAGCCTGGCACTATGACAGCACTATTTATTTTAATATTAACCGAGCTGTAAAAACCAATGTTGTGTAAACGGTGTTTAAGAGCTATCATTTTGACTTTCAATTCATTTGTCCTTGGCCTGGCTTTAAGTGCAACCGGCCAATTTACCAGCACATCTGTGCACGTTTAACACCTTCTGTGTCATCCACTCCACCTCTTTAAAGATACCACTTTCAAGCCCAGTGTCTTAATGTAGCACTGCATTTATTTTGAGGGGCTAAATTGCTCAGTAACAATCATATTACCCTTCCCAGGCCACTGCTTTATTATAGATATCCAGGAAACTAATTCATTCCCCAGCCGTGCCAACATTCATTATGAGGAATTTTGTATATTCGAAATAGACAAGCACAGAGATGCCTCTTGCTGAGGAACACCTTATATGCGTAATGTTTAAAATCTGTTTACTGTTTTTTATTGGATAGCACCAGTAAAATGTCCCTGGGGCAAAACACAGTTTTAAACACTTCTGAGGCTTCTGTGTATATATGCATCAAACTGTTAACTTACAAGCAAAGTTACACTTTTGACCCATCGAAAGCCATCTGGCTAATAGTTGGCCCTATGTATGAACTGTATGGCAGAGGAGTGTGACCCTCAGTGGTCCATATTAAGGAGAAGATAATTAGCATATGTTGAGTTATGAATAAATATGTTTGCACTCTCAACCTGAAACCTTACCTGAAATAATGTTAAAAAAAACTCTGCTTTCCTTTTGTTCATAACTTAAAGATAGTCAAGCACATTTGACTTAAATGCTAACATACTCACAATGACAGAGCTAGCATGGGGATGTCCAGCAGGTATTATTCCCCTGTTCTCATATAAGTTTAATGAGATGGCCGGCTACCATCTGATAAATAGCACTTAAAACACAGCCGAGGTGAATGGGGATCACCAAAATGTCATGGCAATTCATCCAGTCACTTGTTGTGACTGGATGAATTGCCATGAATTGTTGTTAAGACAATTCTGACAGGACTAAAAAGAGGTGGATTGACCAAAGGACATAATTGTCACCTCTAGGCCAACTGATGCCACTCTTTAGAGATGACAATAGCACACATCAACAACAACAGAAACATGAAAATTATATTGTATAGAACATGGATCACTTTTGCTAAAGAGGCTTTTGCTGTCACTGTTGTTCTGCTTTGGGGGATGGAAAAGAGATAGGCAACAAGTGATGATAAGTGTCAGCTGAGCCAACGGTGACAGAGATTTCAGATGGCAGTGACTGTGGTGGCTCTCATTGGCTCCGTACTGATAACAGTGAATCCTCTGAGGAAAAGACAAACATATGTTCAGACTGCCCCAAATGAACACTCATTTCAACTGCTCCCTTATCAGCCCAAAATAGGTGCAGAGGTGTGTGCTTCTGCAAAGTGCAACCTTTTGCTGTTGCTCCAAATTTAACCCACAGCAAATTGAAAGGACTGATTCGCCCAAATTACAAAGCAAACCACACTACTCATTATGAATATAAGGATCAAATAAGTAACTAATACATCACAAACCCCTAACTGGATAAAATGCATTAATTATGATGATACCAAAGGGAATAAAAACCACATTTTTGAAAACTGAAACGGCTCACAGAGCAATATATTGGCACAAACGACTGGAATTAGGTATTGTAGACATCTGTGATGTTTTTTGAAGCACATGATGCAAACCCCCTTGAGTGCCCTAAATGATCATCAAAGCCATATTCATAGTAGCATGGCGGATGTTTGGACATCCAGTAGACTGTGGTGCTCTTACGACTGAGGACACTGATGTAACCTCTTTTATTATGTAGAAATTAACATTTGTCTGCAGGGGAGTTTACGGTTGAAAGTTACATTTGTTTTCTTAAGCATGATTCCATATCTTCAGGGAAACAGAATAAAATATGAAGGAATCCAGTTTTTCGATGTGAAGATTTTATACCTGGCAGTGTGCAGAGCCTTTGAAACAGTAGAGGAATACAATCATGCAGTTCACCTCATTAAAACAATATGTGAAAAAGGATTTTTTATTTTTTTTAATGAGGGGCTGGAGTGTATAACCTCAGTTTTTCATTAACCCGTACAACTCTTAGCTGAACTGGATGGGAAAACTGTATTTCAGTGACTGACACATCTTTCTTTCATGGTTTTGGACAAGGATCAAATAATAAAAATCAAGGCCAGAAACAGTCCAACCTGGCTGTTGCTGACTTGCTAGAAATATTGGTAGAGCAAGCACGTTGTGTGGACCCTATTGAGAATCACGCGGAGGATTTCCCTCAGTGCAAAGCTCTGTCTCAGCACCACCACTCATCTCTCCATGTGTGGGTGTACCCCTCTAGGAATTTAGCTTGTTTCCCGCAAATAGGTTACAATTCACAGGTGTGCTCGGAGATGTCTACTTGACTTATTGCAGCGCTTCAAATGCCTGAAGCTAATGGTCTTTTCATGGAGTGGAGCTGGCCTAGTGTGCTAATAGGACATTGTCAATTTAGCACCATACAATACCGACGTAATGAGTTGAGGAACACTCTGCGTTTCACAGACTGACGGTAATACGTTTTCACACATTAACATTTCAAATTCTCATTAGTTCAGTGAAGTTAACAGGCATTTCATAATCCACAGGTTTTCTAAAGCTTTTGCGACCATTATGAGTCCGTAGTCACTTCCAGTTTATTTGGGAATGAAGCCTGGATGATGGCAAACGGCCAGGAGAAAGATTCAACACACCAACAGAGGCTCAAGGTCTATGAGAGACCTTTAATAATGGTCAGCAAAGCCATTGAGTCCGCCAATTAATTATATGAAGCATCATTTTGTGGAGAAAAAAAATGCAAAATTGGTATTGATGGTGATAAAACCTCTGTACCTCAGAATATCAGCCAATGTCCATTACATATGGACACATTGAGAAAAATATGTCCTTGGCCAAATGTAATGAGCAGCAGCTAGACCCCTATTAAATACTAAATGTTGGGTACATTTTGGAAGTAATAAACCTTCAGCTTGCATTTTAGAGTGTGCTGTGCTATACCCATTAGCTCAACCAAAAAAATCTGTGTTCATACTGCTTTAGCCTTTTAACAGCTTCATAACTCATTCATTGGTTTACACTACATTTGCTTAATAGGCCTCCAATGAAACAGTAGAAAATGAAATCATTCTCAAATATTTATAACTTTTATGTCAAAATAGAGCACATTGTACAGCATTAGTGATGCTTTCTGAAGGATACAGGATCTCCCAAAGAGGAAGATTCTCCTCTGTATGGTAAGATTATTCATACGATATAAATATACACACATTACATCCATATTTCCAAAATAATAGTTACCTCAACACGCAACTCAGTCGTAAAGACACTCTAATTCATAGACACACGCTCGCATGGTCCCTCTTGATAACATCAACAATACAAAAACATTTACATTTGTAAAGGACAATATTTCATTTCCATGACTCCAACAGGTACACACACATAAACAAACGCGCGCACACACACACTCATTGTGTGCTTAAAATAATTATAACTCCGTCTTAGTGCTCTTATTTAGGCCATCTGAAGCGTTTACCATCACATCTTCCCTAAGCCATTTGTTGAAAACGGCAACGGGATCGATGTTCCAGTGTTTATGGAAAGAGATGGGCACCTGGTGGGCTAAGAAGTCTCTGGCGTAGTCCTCTGGGCGTGCCTGCAAGGTAAGATTAAGTACAGAAATTTATATTTGGAAGCAGTCACAAGAGACTGTGTGCAAGTGGCACAGATAGCAAGAGTAAAGTTCTAGAAGTGTATGTAGAAACAGACACTGCATACTGAAAAACTGAGAAAAGCCATGGCTTTCTGGGACTTTTGGTTAATAATATTAGTAGCACCTGCATTTTCCTACTGTGTAACAGTTTGCATGCAGTATCATCTTCAACCTACACGTAATGCCACATTCAAGTCTGAGCTCCAATAATAACTTATTTTGATTTGTAAATATGGTGTACATCAATATCCAAGTTATAATTACAACTGTGAAACTCTGATTATTAATAAAAGAAAATATTTGGATGTTAATTCATCAAGTAGAATACAAACGCACACATAGAAAGACAAAACAAATATATTGTTAGACTTGAAAACAACCTGGTGGAAGAGTGGACTGTGTGTGACGGGCAGTCCGAGAGCATTGAGGCACATTCCTAGCACCATGTCATCCGGCGCGTCATTGCTGTAGCATTTGCAGCCGCTGCCAAGAAGTTGAACCACTGCCTCCCTGCTGAACACCATACTGCGGCAACACAGAGGCTGACATCAGAGACATGCCACATAGATACATAACACAGCTGAATCAAGCTAAGCTAAGTTTTAGAAGCAAACATCCAGAAAATAAAATATGTGTTTTAAAGCCTGATCTAAAATAGTAAAAAATAATATACAATATCAAAATTGGGTGTCTTAATAAACTTTTACAGAAATCAGATTGAAAGAAAATATTCATAAATATCATAATAAGGTCCCAAAGCAAAAGTCATTGCTTTGGCAGCAATGGCAGCTAACTGCCGTGATTGGTTTAAAATACCAATAAAGTCATAAGAACCAAAGCATAGCCCGCGTCATCTACACCGGATTCTCAGAGAGGTACTATCATGCAACTAATTCCCCCAATGACATAGTTAAAAGGAGTTTGTGGATGTGGGTTTACATGGGTTTGAAACTCCAGGTCAATCTGAGAGGGAGACGTGATTATTCTGTGAATCAGCTCTGCACAACAACGATTTGACATCTTTGAAAATAGACACAATTACACATGAGAAACAAGTCTTTAAGCTGCCAAAATAAAATCCCTCATTGCCACTCAAAACCGTATTTAGGAGCCATCACTTTGGAGATAACTGGCAGTTTCAGTGCTGTTTAGTGTCACAGCAACTGAAGTGTCCCTAAATAGAGTTTCTCACATTGCTCAAGATTTATCTGGAGGACACAGCCTTCCACCCAATGCTGACAGATGACACATAACTTGTTCTTATTGCCCACTTTTTACTGCATGCAGTAGGAGGGCTTCCAAATGTTGAACCTATGGAATTGCAATTATTTTTGTGCGATATGTTTTGCTTGCAATAACCAACAGTTTGTATAACACAGTGTGAGTATTAAGCAAGGATTCTGGCGTTTTCTCTTATCAAATGATAAGCGAGTGTTTACTGTGTATTTGTGGAGATTTATTCCATTCTTGTAGAAAATGTCTGAACTGTAATGCAGCCTGCGAAGCAAAAATGTCCCTTAAGGGAGCAACAGACTTTGGAAATTGAATTTAAAAACTGTTTATCCATAAATTACAAACTACAGGTTTTTTCCATTACAGATTTTTTATAGTCCCTCAGCTGCGCCTGCATCCTTCATCATTATTCCCCGAGCATCTGAGCTGTGAAACTCACCCTCCACCTCCCGTGATGTAGCTGTAGCCGCCTTGGCTCAGGCCATAGCCGTATCTCTCCCCCAGACACACTGGTTCAGAGGGGTTGTAACAACTCAGCAAGTCTTGCAGTCTGGGGAGGCTGCAGTGAGAAAAGCACAGATCCAAAGTCATCACACACCCATCATCACCATACACACGCATGCCTGAATGTAAACACATAGTCCAAGACTAAAACTGTCCATTTAGAAAGCTGAAATAACTCCTATCCCTCAGGTACCATTACACATCCACAGGCTTTTATATATGGAGGAGGGCAACTTGACGGGTAGAAAGCGAAAGCCAGCTGGACTGGAATATATGTACAGAGCTCTTTAGATGTTTCAACAGGATGCTGATATCATTGGACTCATTTTCTAAGAATGACACTTATCCAAGCATTTCCCTCTCTTTCACCATTCAAACCTTTTAATGGCTGTGAGACAGAATCTATTAAGACAATGTATGAATAAAATGTCAGTCAAACGCTAGAGAGGAACAGGAAAGAATGACATTTAAAGAGCAGGACACTGTGTCCCAGGCTGAAAATGCCATGTTGAAAAAAGCATCTTAAGACATCATGGACACATCACCTGATCAGTGTGTCGTCGTCCACAACGATGAGCCATTTGGTGTTTGGCACGGAGCTGCTTAGAAATCTGTGAAGGATGGCAAAGGTTTTCCCACAGTGGCCTGCAAATAGAAGCAAGCCATCAATAAGATAGGCCTGTTACGGCTTAATCACATATTGACCGCTTTCTGTATTTCTGGTTTAAAGAGATAAATAACCCTGTTACAGTTAGATAAAACACACTTTGCCTAAGCAAGTATTACCATACACACACACACACACACACACACACACACACACACACACACACACACACACACACACACACACACACACACACACACACACACACACACACACACACACACACACACAAAAAGGTGTAGAGAACAGGCGTAAACGATGGCTAAGCTGAAGGATTTGAAAGGAATCAGCCGAACCAAGAGTGACAGCTCATGACTATAAAAAAACCTTTTAGTTTACTTAGACATCTCTTTAAGGCAAACACTTAAAACGCTAATGCTCTACAATTCTTGATAGGAGCCTTTAGGGTGCCAACAAAAATAAGTGGGACTATATTGTGTCCACACCTAACAAGGGTGCAGTACATTTGTAACATTCATGTATTTATATTTCAGCATTAACCTGACAGTTTCATGCATCATGAGACACATCAACTACAGCAGTGATCAGAAAAATTACCTGAGATTTAAAAAAGTGGCAAAAAGACCACCATTTTAAGATTCTGCAGCATTACAGAAAATCGTGACAATGTGAGGATGCGTCCTCTAGAGCTTTGTGAACAGAAAGAAAGACGTTGTTTGCATTCTGACATTGCAACCAAATAATAAGGTATGTTTGGCATGACGGACGACAAAGATCAAACTTTTGCTTCGGCATGTTTGACATGACTGCCAGATGGAACAAAATGTTCTGCCAACTCCTGAAAAAACAAACAAAAAACAGTGGCTTGGCAGTGCAGAATAAATACAAGGAACCCAGAGAAATATACCCATCAGAAAGCAAATACCTGCAAACCATCAGGGCTGAGAGTGAAGACATGGAAATCCCTCGTGGCAAGCATCACAAAGAATACTGAGGGCCTGCTGTTTTATTTATAAGGCACCCAACGTGTTTTTTATTATTATCTGAATATAGAATAAGTAAGGACACCTTGAACGGCTGAGAGGAATACAATAAAAAGTACTTTTAGAGACAGGTCTCCAGACAAGCTTGGCAATGTTATTTCTACTTGGAGTTAGTGAGTGACGTGCAGGCAGGGGGCTGAAAAGATGCAGTGGTTTCCACACATGCATGTGTCAGGTAGCATCCATCATTAAAATGTCAACCCCCCAAAAAAAGACCTACCAAAGCTACCTTTTCTCAAACATTTTGCTACATGTAGTTCCACCTTGTTTACATAAGTGTTTTGAATAAGGATTATCTATGTATTATCAGGTATTTGTTGTTCGACACGTTGAAAGGAAGTACAACACAGCTGACCATGAAAAGTTTGTGTCTAGATAAAATTATTTTGCCATTTTCCCATGACAGCAATTTTCTGACGCAAGACCATTAAAATGGGAAAGGTCAAATCACTTCCACTCAGACTATCTCAAATGTTAACCTGTTGTTTCTGTAGTTCCATTTGAAACATTTCTAAAAAAGAAAGTTTATTTGTGACTTCAGATGGCAGCATGATAGTTAACCTCACAGTTCTAAATGTGGGTCAAAGATTGTTTCCAGTAGCAACCAAGTCCATTTCTTTAACGTTTAAATTGTCTTGGTCCATCCATCCGATTGCCAAATTTCACTACGTCAAAGTTTGCTGCGGCTTTACAGAAACATGTTGCTTAAAATGAAATAGATAGCTTGGCATTCTGAACTCTTCAGAATATACACAATTACTGTATTTTACAACATTCAATGGCAATACAGACTGAAAACAGTTGCAAGTCAATGGGATTAATTGAGTCATTGGTAGGTGAAAAAATAAGGAAGAATGAATGTGACTACACATTCCTGAGGTATCGATGCTTGTTGACTGTTGATGAACTCTGTGGCTGCCCCTCAGCAATCATTAGCATAAACCTTTAGGGTCTTGGAGAAGGGGCAGTAATTATGTGCTGACTTGGTTTTAATCCAATAACTGAATCAGTATCATGTGGGAATTTGGCACTGAGGAACATTTTTGCATTTGACCTCAATCATACAGTGAGTATATCCGTGGTTATCTGATTTAACACAGTGGCAAGTGGCTTCATTGTATTTCCATAAGTGACTGACTATTGTAATGCTTCTGTTGAAAGATACAATATGATACCAATTACATTTCCCCCATTGTCATGGTGTTGTTTAAACATGTTATATATCTTCCCTTTTCAAGACTCAAACCACGGTAAAAATAAGTACAATGCTGACTGCTGTCCCCAAATGTAAAAATACTGGCATGCAGCAGAAGACACTTTCCCCCTAGACGATCTATGAAAAAACACTAACATAATGTACTGTTTGAGAGGCTTTTTCTTGAGTAAGACACAGACTGAGAAGTAAGCCACACCGGTTCTCGGTACACCCTGAGTGATAGGAAACGTGTCAAGCTATGCAAATGAGAAGTCGGAGAACTTCCACTTGAATTTCTTTTCTGTCATGAGAAACCAGCTGCCATCCTGTCAGCTTGGCAGTAAGCAAACGGTGAACGGGAGCACAGATAATGATATCTCACCCTGACCTGGCATGAGGAGGGAGAACTTCATGACAAACATCATTAATACTGAATACAAGAAACTCTGCAGTTATGGCTCTGTTTAAATGAGATGCATCAGTGAGGTCAGGATACAATTGACCTGTTATCATGTTAAATAATCACAAATTACACATATTAGCATTTACAGGATGATGTTTTTTAAGTCAGGTCAACATTTATATTCAAGGAAATCCACTATTTAAGAGACAGCTTTTCCAATAAATTTCAAAAAAAGTTACTTCATGCATGATGTTTCCAAAGTCAACTATATAAAAGTAATTATTATGATCTCAATATCAAATCAAAATAATTGCGATCGTGATTTCTAATCCAGCAGCCCTAGCATTTACTGGTGTCCTTTTCAAACACTGAAGGAAAACAGCAAGCACCATATGCATTGTCTGGCTTCTCACAGATCAACAGCGTCGAGGTGCAGTGTACAAATTCATCCATCACTGCTGATTCCTGCTGCTGCCATGTGGTTAGCCGACAGGGATAACATCATTCTGGAAAGGTTTCTTTTCACGTTGTGAGTGAGGTACAGTTTTAAGATCAGATTGAATTCAGAATGGGAGCAGGTGGGTTGAGACACATCTTTCGAAATTTGATCAAACTTTAAAAAAAAAAAAAAAAAAAAAAAAAAAAAACCCTGAGAGCGATGCCAGATTTGTGCAGGGCAAACTATCAGTAGTTCAGAGTCAAGAAGGCAGAGACGCTGGGAGTGGATTTGTTACAGAGCGACGAGCCACTGAAACCTGTCACTATCCACAACCAAGGAGGTGGAGATGAAGCCGCGCTAAAGTACAGGGGTTGCATATCAACAAACCGATCTGATAGCAGACTACCTTTATGAGAAAAAGCTCGACTCTTATTCTTGACGAGGCACGGCTCTGCAACATGTCCACATGATCCAGCAAGCACCCGGTGGCAATTTACGTCCTTCACTGCCTCGCAAACAGGTTGCAAAAGACGTCGTTGTTAAAAGAAGTGAGGTGCCTGGAGACAGTAAGTGAAGGGAGGCTTGACACTGATGCACAGTCTTTGGAACAAAAAATCCTCTCCCCTCCTACAGTGGGCCCAAAGTGGCTAAAGCCGATGCATCATCATCAAGGTGCAACATGAGGGGTCTTAGGTGGCGTTTTGTGCCAACAGCCATCAGGGTGTAAAGTAATTCCCCAGTAATGCCTCAAGGCAACTGTGAGGGCACCCAGGCAAAAAGAGCTTGTCCTGTCTTTACAAACTACTTACACTCCATGTACATGTTCTTATACTTGCCTGTGATTGTAATACATTATGCATTCACAGCTTCTTACTCTCCCTAAGGTGAAGCTGGGGGATGTTGTTGGGCTACATTTCTTATGAGGGATCACCAGGCATACAGAGGGGGATGTGTTTTGACTGACAGAAGCGTAGTGTGGTCAGCAGTGCACCGTGCACTGGCAGAGGGAGGCAATTTGGGGATTTCTCAACAGGTGCAGCCTCTTAATACAGATAAACAGTGGTCATCTACCTCTGAGCCCTCCATTTTCTCCTTAAATTTCACCTTACATTTGTGATAATCTACACATTTTTTAGCGTGTGTGTGTGTGTGTGAGTGTGTGCATGTATGTGTGTGTGTGTGTGTGCACTTTTGCATGAAATCAAGAAGTGAAGATGCCTCAAGGATAATTTTCCTCAAACTTGCAATATCGATGATTAGATTTTAGAACTTCTCTAGAATTTAAAGTGAGGTTTTATTTTTAGAGAAATACACTTATTGGCCTTCTTACAAAAAAGTTGAGAGAGGATAAATACCACCATCATATCTGTCCATTAAATATAAGGACACACTTAGTAGCTGATAAACTTCAGTTAGTATCTGTTTGCCCGCACAATAAGCTCTTTGTTTTCTTGTTGGTAGAAGCGAGGTCGGAAATGACAAACGATTATATTACGAGCGCTTGGCAGTGAAGGACCTGACAGGAAGTCTGGTGAAGTGTAAAAGGTGCTGTGGTTAAAAGCAAACTCCTTCGAGTGATGAAATGAAATTTCAGATCACCGCCAATAAACAAACACTTCAGTTATTAGTTAACAGTCCAGCAGTCTGTGGAAATAGCAGGGGATG
Source organism: Hyperoplus lanceolatus (assembly GCA_026929865.2). NCBI lineage: Eukaryota > Metazoa > Chordata > Actinopteri > Uranoscopiformes > Ammodytidae > Hyperoplus > Hyperoplus lanceolatus. The sequence continues at coordinate 10,866,162 of CM049398.1, forward strand.
TTGGCCAAGCCTCTGGTGAGAACATGTGAGCTTTGTTTTCAGGCAGAGAAAAGTTACTCAAAATTAAAAACAAGCAGAAGGCACAGACACATTTATCACTTATGAGAAAAAATAAATAAATAAAATAAAGCCTGCATTAGTTATAAAAGCACACCAAAACAAATAAAATAAAAAAATGTACTAGACTCTTCTATTTACACAGGGCACCGAATAAAATATCAAGCTGTGCCATTGTGTCATTTTGGAAGGCAAACACATTTTCAGTGAAGCAAAAGGCGAAACTTGCAACTTGTTTTACTTCCAATTTTCCTGCAATATTAGCCTTGAGTTACTGCCATCTCTTCCACAAGCTGTTAGGTTGGAGACATTTTGACATTTAATTTTGTATGTACCTTACATGCAGCTGAACTTGCACCATTACACAAGGCCAGTAATTAGTGTTGTGTGACTGAGGCTGAGGGGAGGCAAGGCAAGGCAAGTTTATTTATATAGCACAATTCAGACACAAGGCCACTCAAAGTGCTTTACAGGGGCAAGTCTGCATAAAGGAGCACTTACCTGTGGTGGCAGTTTTTGCATATGATATATCTCTGGACTCAAATGTTGGAATACTTATTAATGCAATAGCAAACATTTGTTATTATCTTGTATAGGCTTATGAGGATAATGAAATATATTGCATGTTGGTGTTCCCCCCACCATCCCCCCTCTATCTCCCGTGTGGAGGGAGATTAGCCAGCCTGACTATACATTTGAAAGAGGACAACGTTCCTGCAGACAGCCTCCTGCTGTTCTGGGTCAGCCTGCCCCACCCACAATTATAATATGAATGTATATCTCAAATCTGTCTGCCTCCCAACCTGTCTCCCCCTCCTTTCTCCCACCCAGCTTACCTGTCTCCTACTCCCCCCCCTTGCCTGTCCCTCCAACTCAGATCAACCTGACCCCTCCCATGTTTACAATAACAATGTATGTATATTAGAACCATAGACATTATATATGGATAGACGCCGCGTTGGCCGCTACTGCCTATTGGCGCTGACGAGAAATGCGGGCGCCATCTTGGACCGGTCACACGTTCCACTCAGTGCAGTCTGTTTGACAGGTGCAATGAACTGTCAGCGCATGTAATTAATCAAATCTCATTAAATACCAAACTGATTTTCACGCGGTTTTCTTTGCTGCAAAGATCATACATGTCGCTATGATACAGGGCACATGTTTCGACGTGTTTTAATATTCATAGTGGACTTAACAGTCATAGAATATTCTGATATGATATAAGTAACCAGACGTCCGAGATCAAAACGAGGAACATCCCCCGAAAAGGGAAGCAGAAACAGATAGGGGCAGTAAAGTCAGCTATTTTAATAAGTTAACAATAGGCCTATATGATTAGGCTATATATAAATATATTTACTCATTTACAGTGACGAGCATACACAATAAAGACAATCACAGGGATAACATAAACAGAGAACAGAAATAAAATAGGATAAAATATATTAATTTAAATAAAGTAGGCCTATACAAAATACAAAACAAGAGCAAAAATAAAATACTAAATGAACAATGAATTCAGCTAAAACAGTTGCAGTCAGATGTGTAAAATTCAGAAATCATAGATTTCAGATAAACCAAGAGGAAGAGCAGTCATTTTTAAATTGCTCTGCAGAGCATTCCATGAATTAGGGGCACTACATGAAAAGGCAGTTATTCCTAAACTGGAGTTAGCTCGGGGCAATTTAGGAGGAGTAGTCGAGCATGGTACATATGAAGGGTGGATGTTTCCCATGAAGGCATTAAATATAAATAAAAACCAGTGTATATAATATCTCATTAAAAGAGAAGGACAACATGAGTGTTCATGTAAAAATATGTTTTATTTCTCTAATTTAAAACACAAGCTTGTTAGGCAATTGCCTCTTAAAAGAGGGCGGGATTTTTTAAAAGCAAAGTCTTCTTGGTTGTCCAATGTTCTTTACTGGGGGGGAATACCAAGTTCAGTCTAGTCTCGAGTTGGTTCCTCAGACACAGACAGGAAATCAATGCGTGCCTTGCAGCGCGGTACATTTAAAAACACATTCAATACAAAACCACAGCAATCAAAAGTATTAAATTAAGGGAAAATCAAACAACAACAGCAAACAATAATACTCAAATGCATAAAATAAAGTTAACCATCCTTACAATCGCATTTTACTCCGAAGAGAAATTCAAGCGAGGCGAGTTTGGCAATGTGGTGCAGCCTTAATTTGTGAAAGACAGACACAACCAATGACAACAAGTCGGAATGGTGGTTGTCGATGCCAAACTGTCTCCTCAATATGTTCCCCAAGCAGAAACACATCCTCCGTTTCAATCTCCTCCCGGACGAAGTGTGTGACTCGGACGTCTGGTTATTATATCATATCAGAATCTTCTATGACTGTTAAGCCCACTATGAATATTAAAACACGTCGAAACTTGTGCCCTATATCTTAGCTACATGTATGATCTTTGCAGCAAAGAAAACCGCGTGAAAATCAGTTTGGTATTTAATGAGATATGATTAATTACATGCGCTGACAGTTCATTCCACCTGCCAAACAGACTACACTGAGTGGACGTGTGACCGGTCCAAGATGGCGCCCGCATTTCTCGCGCTCAACGCCCAATGCGGCGTCTATCCTTTATAATGTCTATGATTAGAACTGTCTGCCTCTCAGCCTGTCTCCCCTCCGAACCCACTGTTAGACGCCCCCCCCCCCCCCCCGGGAGTAAATGTTCCTTAAATATGTGACGATTTTAGGAAAGGTTGTCACTCTTTGCAACAACTCACATGTGTTGGAACTAGTGACCACTCCGCGGAGATTTCTTGCTATATTGATTGAAAATAAACCTTTTGCTACTACAACGTATCACTCTGCTTAATTTCTCACCACATACCTCTTTCAGTATTTGGTACTCCTATATCAATGGTTGGTATTGAAGGATCAGCGTGGTCACTGTAGTACTCTAAAAATAAGGCATCCTTTTCCCAAGTCTTCTTTATCACTGGAACTAGAGCAAAGGGGAGAAAATCAATACAGGGTTTACAAGAAAACAAAAAGCAGAGCTGTCCAAGCGGCTCTTTGCAAAGTAGACTTGTTCCCCAAACAAATCATAATTTCATATTCAATGTAATACATAGGTTATCTGATGTCCGCTTTTGGTAACATATCATATTAAAGACCATTGAATAGGTTTATAAAGAAATGAATCATTAGCTGAGGGGAAAAATTGAAAAAAAAGAAAAGAAGAAGAAATACATCAGATACAATTGTACCCTTCTACATTCCTTCCTCTCTGTTGAATGCCCAAAATAAATCGGAATAAATGATCAGAATTGGTATTTTGTGCTGATGGGCAAACCTTTTTTCATCTGACAAAATGGTTATACCTAATGAAATTCACAAATATTCTGCACACTGTACAACAAAAAGCACTTTCTTCAGCAGTTCAAGCTCAGAATGAAATCCTGGGATTTTTGTCTTGGTTTTGGCAGCTTGTGCTCTATGCTGTAACACTCAGGGACCGGTGGCCTTTTGACTTTTTCTTCCTTTGTCAGCTGCTTCTGTGTACACATTTCCCTTCGATTTATACACAGTGTCCTTCCGCTAATCTAATAGTAAATCTAGCATTAATCACTGGGCCAACTGAGTAGCATCCAACATTCCTAATTTACTATAGACGTGTTAGAAGAATGACTACTGAGTTTTGTAATGAGTTTCTGGGTTGTGGAGGCGAGAGGGTATGAGGGCTGAGAAACATGTAACACCCAGAGATCTGCAGCAGCATCTCCAGGCTGTCTTCAACTCTCATTAATCAACTCAAATGGAATCAGTGGCATACTTAGCATTGAAATAATGAACCAAAAAACTAAAAAGTTGAGTTGGCTAGCGCTCAGTCCCATTAAAGGCTCTGAGAAATAGACAACTGCACTGATGAATCACAATAACAAATTAAGCTCCATTTTTGTTCTCCATGTAGGGATTACATGTTTGTTGTTTCATTTTAGATTGTATAGCCATAAAAAAACATGTGCCATGCATAGGGTTGTTTTTGACTGAATAAAAACCCAACCAAACAAAGAATTGGGAATAATTTCCACTCATTTCCTCTTTTGTACTTCAAATGTGCAAAATCTACACATAGCCACACATAACACCGGAACACAAGAAATAACAAATAGCTTTTTGTGGTAGTTGTGCTATGTTGCAGTATGAAAACTTAAAGGCAAAATAAGAAAGATAGACATAGTGTGAAGGTTTCATACTGTTACAGTAATAGTCTGAGCCACTATAAAAAGAAATGCGAAAAAAAAGATACTGCAACCACAAGTATGTTCCCCCTATTTTTACATCAATTCTAATTTCTAAATGGATGAATGTGCATTGTCCCTAATGCTTTTTACAATTGAATCACTGGAGATAAAGACTAATGAAGAGCCTTTAGAAGTATAATTCACTGTGAATCCAATGCGAGGCTCTTTCATGTCTACTGGCTGATTGATTTTAAACTAACCCCTTTGATATATTCATCTCATATTCATTTTCAGCCTGTCTACATTTTAAACCGACAATGGCAGCTTGGCAGAGGAAATGATCATTTGACTAATTAAATGGACTTACTTTTGAACTACGCTCTTATAGTACACTGAACAAATACTCTGATCACGAAATGAACCTGCTACATTTTGATCAGGTTAAAATGGGAAGCAGCAAAACAAATGGCTTGAGATCATTAAGTGATTTCCTCACATCCGCAGGATTGTTGACTGATTGTACATATCCAGCACGGAAGGAGGATGGGCCTGTAATTAAGCACTTCACTACTTCTCAGACATGATGGTCCAATTATCCATTGGAACTTGGAAGACTTTATCGTGATAATAAGGCAAAGCTCTTTAAAAAGGCCACGCGTGTCAGAGGTTAAACAAATCCATTACGACAAAAACAAACGGACAAGAGGACCGTGACATTTAAACGGGAAAATGTGCATCTTTGGTGGATTCTGTATAAGCGGTGGGAGTATGACTCACCTCTTTCACTGTGAAACTTCCTACACGTTTTCACAGCGATGAATATTTCTTCTTTGCTAACAGGCTCCCCCTATATGATGAAAATAGGAAATGTGGATCACAGGAATGTGTAGTATTAATATATAGCATAAATCTCCCATCATTAAAACAGAATTCATCTCATATGCAGGCAAATGGTGGCAATTGAGCTTTTCAGAGGGTATTAAAAGTCAAAGTGAGCAGTGGGAGTTGTTATCTTCACAGTGAAATTAAAATGGGATATTTCTGTTAATGGTCTGAGGTCATTTGGCCCTCCGGTCGTCTCTGGCTCTGCCTCTCGAACTAAAGATAGCAGATACGACTGCAGCATGTACAGAATGTCTTATTACTTTATACTCAATTAGGAGAGCATCTGTGGAATAAAAAAGGCCTTAAAGTAATAAAAAAAAGGATAAATGAAATAAAGAGAGAATAAAAAACTGAAAATGGAACACGTCGATATGCATCTCCGCGCCCTTTGCTACCACATTCAAGAGACTGAAAGTTTTTTTTTTCTTTGTGCTCAGACTGCAGGCATATACAAAAAATATCCCTGAAACAACAGCAGACGTGTGTTCAAAATGCATGCTATGTTATAGTGTCATCAGCTGCTGCACAAACCATCACTTTTCTATAATAATCACAGGATGAGATGTACAGTAACCATCTCTGGTGCCGTGATCGGAACTGTACCTTAAACAGGAGCTAGAACAAGAAGCTGGAAATGTAAATAATAGCTGTAAAACCCAGCTTATTATTATTATTATTATTTTTTTTTTTACTATTTAAATCATTAAGCAAAAACCTGCATTGGAAGAGGGATGCTGTTAAGGCACCGGCTGCATGTGGAGAGATGGGAGTGACTCAGCCGGAGAAACAGCTGGACAGAATCAGGTAATAAGTGACGAGCAATGTAAGGATAGGCTGGGTCTGGGGACTACTGTATAAGGAAGCAGAAACAGCTGAGAGCAGAGCAGACAATTGCTCATAGCAACTGTGTAGCCTGCATGGCATTGTGTTGGAGTTGGATGGTGTGTCCACTACCTTTATGTTTTTACACTCCTGAAAAAGCTTGGTTTATGTCCTACATGTGCCTTTATTAAAACATATGTGCCCCAAACCCTCTCTACTTCAGTAGTTTTTCCTCACACATGGCCATATCAGCTTTTAAGTTGATATGTTGAACCTGCTATTAGCAGCTATTTATTTACAGGCCAAATCAACAGTTACAGAGCAACACAATGTAATCCCTTTTATTTTAGCTCTGTTTTGACTATCAACTCCTGAAGAAAAATGTTTCCCTCGTAAATGCTCCACACTGTTCACCAGCTAGTCTCTAACTGTGTCTGTCTGCAGTTGGTGATTGAGAGGGTATGGTTATGGTTATAGTATGGTTAAAATGTTTTACCATAACACAACCAAGTACAACAACCAAAACGTTTTTATTTGCTTGATAAATAAGCGTGATCAATCATTTGTCAAAATCGATGCATTAATATTTTTACTTAGTTTAAGCACACGTGAAACCTAACATTGTTGGCCGTACAGAGCATGATGCTGCCATGATGCTCATCTACAGCACTGTCAGACATACCTCGTCCTGTTATATTTGGAGATGATGCCTGAGAGCCCCAGAGACTGAAAATACATTCCTACTATACTTTCATCTTCCTCCTCAGACTTGATTGTCTTTTTATTTGTCTTTTTCACTTATTAAAAAAAAAATGACTCATGCCTGATAGAAATTTAAACAAGCCTCTGAAATGAAATGTTTGCCATGCAGATATAGTATGAGTAACACCATAGCACGTTTTCATGACTAAAATAAGGACAACATGTTTTTCCACTTTGTAGATTGTCGTCCTTCACCCCCTTGAATCTGCCTCTAGAGGCTTTTGATTGTTTGTTGACATCGCAGCCAAGTGCTGCCTTGGCCCCACTTGGCAATTTGTCTTGCAACCGTTTTCCAACGCGGGCCCATTACAATACGTCCCATCTTGTTTTTGTCTGGATGGAACTTCTCCCTGAATACTTATTAAACCTGTGACCTTCATGTTTCTATACTGCCTGCTCCAGTTGTTGTCCTGTTTCTCTGGTCTAATGAATGCAGTTTTATGAGGATAGTGTTTTCCATTGAGAGGGAGGTAAATTGGGAAAAAACATGTTAATATCAATCTTATAGTTTAGACACACATGACTCTAGAAAACATTATGCACGTGTGCAGTATGTGATTTGGATCATAAGTGAAAATATCAGATTGGATTTTTTTCCCCTGTCAAAATAAAGATACATCTGAATTGGGACACTTTCAGCTGCAGTTCCAGCATCCAAAGATTCAATTCTTTGGGTTCATGTGGGGTCAACATCATTCTACTAGAGCCGACATAATACAATCAGTGTGTGGACAAGTTTATAATTCAACAAACCGACACATCAGTCAGAGAAATACTAAAGAGTAAGGTTCCAAAAGTGCACGTCAATCAGGTCAAACTGGACTAGCATTTCTACATGACAATAAAAGTTCTGGCCTCACTTACTTTTTTACACAATCATTTTTTTTCTTCCTTCAGCCACACCCACTCCGATACAAACAATATCATACAGTCTAAAGACAATGCCAATTATTTACTGCAGTATTATTCTATAAGTAACTGCCTGCCACCTACTCAGTTTTCCCTTGCGCATACAAATCAACTGTATATTCTTTTCTCGGTTTGAGAGTAAATAGGAAACTACACATGAGATGAATTACTGGAGATCAATACTCATTTTGTAATACAGCCTTTGGGACACAATGAGAGATGAAAGATATTCAATGAACTGTTATTATTGCAGATTAGCAGCAGTTTCTGATTGTTTAAGCGGTCTCTTCTATTTTTCATTTTTAACAAGCAACACATATCCTTCAGACAAGTACACTATGCTTTACTTTACATTTTTATTTTGAGCTTGTGTGTACAGTGGCCAACAAAGGACATAAAGAGGATGAAGGAGGTATGATAGTCACGAGCTGTGGACAAAATAATTTTTTTTTTAAGATATTTTTTTGGGCATTTTTATGCTTTATTGATAGTGTAGAGACAGAGTTGAAATGGGACAGAGAGGGGAGTGACATGCAGAGAACAACCGCGGGCTGGAATCAAACCCGGGTCCGCTGCTGGCCGAGGCCCATGGGGGGGCCCTACCAACTGAGCTAAGGGCGCCCCCGACAAAATAACTTTTCATGTGAATTTTGATTTCCTTTGTTTGAATTTGGTATAAAGGAAAAATCTAACAGACGATTAAGACAAAAAACCTGTTAGAATGACCTTTAATTTTGACACCCAGTCAGAGTTGAAGATGGATGAACTTGAACACATTTAGATGAATAATATCACACATAATTTTGAAATATAGCTGTCAGACGCAACCCAATATGCTGAGGGGAAGTACAAGGACATTGCTTAGCAACAGAGGCGGATTTCTTTCTTGGTGGATGACTAAATTCAATTTAACAGAAGAAACCCAAGAAAAACTGCTGTCCTTTTAAGGTTAATGCACAATGTTCTGGTTCAAGGTTGTGCTGCTTTGCTGCAGTCGTGGGCAATAAGGCTGAAGACAATCAAAGAACTGCAACAGTCTCACAGGGAGGAACCTTCTTCCTGTTGTTGTTTCATTTGGTTCCCTTGCCATTTGCCCATGTAACTGATGTGAAGGGAAAGCAGATACTCACACACAGTGGAGGGCTGCTGCTCAGAGTGGTGGCACAGTGGTTGGTCTGAGGAGAGTCCTCCGGCTCAGTGCACAGCTCAGGAACAGCAGTGAGATGTGGACCGTTCCCGTTGTCCCAGATATACAAGGCAACCTGTTGGAACACAGATTGAGCGGTTTCAACTTTACACAGATAAATAGATGCAAACTTTCAGACATTAACGCTTTGTTATTAATTTAAAGAGACGGACATGGTCTTCTTTCATAGCGAACATGGCAATTCTCCTCTCAAAACAGGTCTTTGTTGAGAATATTTAATATTGTAGAAGACTTTATGAGCTGATAGAGGGGGATGGAAAAAGTATAAAAACAGAGCTGGTGGGTATTACTGTACCTCGGTCTGAGGAAGAGCGAAATTATATCTAGGATTTGGTTTATCTACAGGGGAAGATCCTGCCCTTACAGTAAGAGAATATGTAATGAGGAGTCAGGACAGTACATTCAGTGCCGCTTGAAACACAGGAAACACAGGAAACAGAAACTGTAAACTGTCATGTTTCGCTGGTTCACAGCCTGGAGCTAATCTACTACCAGTGAACTGGATTGACACTGAAGATTCATGCAATGTCTGCCTATACTTTTGCATACAATGTGAATCATCTTTAATTTCACAGAAATACAATACTTCAACTACAATACCACCTTTTACCCACTGAGCCTGATAAGTCTGATGCCGCGTTTACTCAACATAAAATCCCTACATGCCTCGCTGACTGAATCGCAGTGATACAAATAAGAACCTCAATGCTGCACCATGACAATTCTCCAAAGTAATGAGATTTCACTTCAAGGTTAGATGGATTTCATGCCTTGCTTTTTTTTGTGTGCAAATACATAATAGTCACTCACTGTCGACTTGAGTTTGGCTAAAAATACGATTATTAGAACAAGAAATGGCTGGAAACCAGGAGCCTCAGTGTCATCTTCCAAACAAATAAATGTCTGTTGTGACTAGAATATTATCTTACCTCATGTTTCAGGTCAATGGTGAAGTCAGATTTAAGGGGCTCATCTCTCACTTTGTCTGAAAGCCTAACATAACAAATCACACAATTGTGTTTTGAAATATGCAATGAATACAAAATATAACCCATTACAAATATGGAAATACGCTAGTAATATGAACCAAACGTCTCATTTTTTACAGAAAAACTGAGTCAGTGCACACACTCACCTAACAACAAGAGGAATGCTTAGGGCCCAAGCAGCAGTAAAGTCTGGGTATTTAAAGACGGAGGGTTTCTCTGCAAAGGCGTAGTGATGGATGATGGTGGACTCCTCGTCATGGAGAGGCTTACCAAGAAACCACTCCTGATAAATGACAAGTAAGTGACAGGATGGCAGCATTATTGTAGGCAACTTTATACCTATATAAGACTTTCTAGTTCAATAAATGTATGTTTATGATGCTTACTTGTGTTTCAATGTCAAAAGACAGAAACACCAGCTTTCAATCCTTCCCTTTTAAGAGTTATATCTACCAAAACACTCAACTTATGTTACATGTATCACAAGATGTAGGCTACTTGTATATCTAATTATCGTTGTCAGTGTCTCAGTATTTCACTGGTGAAAGATGATTCAGAAGTCGCAGTTATAAAGATCCTTTAAAATATTCTAAAAACTCCTTCTGTCTTTGTTCACAATACGAGGCTGACCACTTTAACACCTGAGAGAGGAGTCTTTGCTTTGAGGCATTTTGTAATGAATCCAATCACAAGGTTACTTATTCATTATTCCCAGTCAGTCCTCAGAATGAGGTCAGTCACACAATACTTTATTCCAGCTCTGACTTGGAATTACAATACTCTATGCATGGTCAAAATAGGACAAGATTACAAAGAAATGCATAGAGAGTGCAGAGTGGAAATGGGCAGATGGTACATGTATGCAGTAAATGGCCACAGGTATGATTCGAACCCAGGTCCGCTGTGACAAGGACTGAGCCTATGTGGTATGCATTCTACCCACAGCCATGGAGCATGCCTAGTTTTGCAGAGTTTGCTGACAGGCCATAGCAAACTTGAGCATCTGCTGAACAAGAGACAAGCTATGTTTTGCTGTAGGCTATATTTCAACGTGTAGTTAACATGATTGTTAACTTGTTCCACTTGAAAGCAAGCTCAAAGCTTGTCAATAGCTATAAACTTCAAATTTGGGTTACTTTGAAAATTAATCGCTGAAGAAAGCTATTTTGCTAAGCTGCTTTGATTAAGAAACAATATTATCCTTGCAACCCCGATGTATGATTTTCTGACTGCAGCGTTATTACATATTTATAGTCGACCTACCCACCGACCCATATACAAGAAATAATAATTTCATGAGTGGAGAAACAGGCCTTAAATTAGGTCTAGAGCAGGGATAGGAGGGAAACGTTTGACAGGTTACTTTGTGAGTTGGCAGAGCGCAGTGCAGCTCAGGGTCTTGAGCCAACCTGATATCCTGTATCTCTTAATTGAACCGATGATCAACTAAGCCGGTGCTCCAGACTGGAAGCTTCCGTCTCGCTGATTAATTCTCACAGACAGACAGACAGACAGACAGACAGACAGACAGACAGACAGAGTGAGAGAGAGAAAGAGATGGAGCGACCACCAGAGACAGAGAAAGATTGGAAGTTTGATGGGAAAATCGTACACTTACTTTTTTCTTGTCAAATTTTGCAAGGACTTGAAGAAGCTCGGCCATCTTCACATTCGTGTCCTCCTCAAGAAATACAATCCAGGATGAGTTTTTACCAAATGAGTTTGAAAAGCTGAGGACACACACACACAAATATAAACATCAAAACTTAAGTTAATCAAAAATTAACAAGATATTGAACATTGCCATGCCCAGTCACTCAGTGTGTTTACATAGGACAGGTAAATAGGATAAAGCCATATCGATTTCGCCACTCGAACGGACCGCGTCAGTTGTCTGAGTATACATGGCCTTTCAGAGAATCTAATAGCCGGAGCATGGCTGACTCCACTACGCTTGGTGGAGCTGTAGCCCTTTCAACAAGTGGTTATAGAGTCACGTCCGGTTCATTTCCGGCAACAACACTACTATTTATTACGTCATCTCTTTCCACTTCCTTGTGAAATCCCCGGCGGGAATGATCAACATGCGGTGAACGCAAACTCCAATACGATGGCTGTATACATGCAGGTAGAATGCCGACTATGAACAACTTATCTAGGTTTTCTTATCCGACTTTGTGTGTTCGTTAATGTGCTGATTTTTGTGCAAAGTAGATTGGATAAAGGTGTTTACATGCATTTTAAAAGTCCTGTTGAAGTCTTATTCATTTAATTACCCGATTATGATTCTCCATGTAAACATGCTGACAGACTACAAAAAAATCCTTGGACCAAGTCAGATCAAGGCAGCCAGCTTTCCCTACAAAAAATAAATACAATCAGAGACTACCTTCAGGGAGGGAGCCTGTGTAATGGTTTGGTGGACTTATGGTGATTTAGATGCTAAATCTCTATGTATGATGGAAGAAGAAAACCAATTCAGACGTTGTTTCAAATCTCCCCCAAAAAAACAATTATTGAACAAACTAGATTTTTTAGAACGCCCAAGCACGACTGCTAATGGGGTTATCATGCTGTTCAGACAACTAGGTAAGTGCATTCATTATTAGGCTTATGATACATTATAGATACATTACTAGGAACATTACTATCATAATGTGAAGCAATCAATCACACTTTGTGAGTTAGTAATAAGCTACTAAGCAAGTTGTAGCCTTCAAACGAGGGTAACAAAATGTCCGCAAGATCAACGTGTACCCTCCAAAATATCAACTAGAGGAAGACACATTGTATCTGATCCTTTGCATGAATATTAAAGTATTAAATCTTTTGGGTAATCAAGTGAACATTCAATTCTGAGCGTCCAGGGATACTTACTAAGGCAGCAGTGGAAGGATACTCCAATCTCCCTCATTATCTGATAAACTGTGGAGCAGCAAAACCACTGGTGGTTTCTGAAAGGACAAACCAGAGATACAGTTAAGTGTATTAACTGTACGACAGCTACACCAAGCTTAAGTCATTGAAAGGAACATTTCTGGGGCGAAAGACTAGAGGGTAGTCTAGCGTTGGGTGAAACTGTCCTATAACTAAAAGGTCAATGCTAATGATCTCTGAAGTTCTGGACCATGTCCCAGTCCCTTACTTAAAGGACCTGTGGTTTTTCCTGTTTTATCCCATTTTCTAACACATTACATATACTCTTACTTGAAGCTACCACAACTATTTTAGAAGGTATTTAATATCTATATCTATTTGTGACCCAACTGAATATGTATTATTAAGAGACGTACTAATGCAGGGATCAGAAATATTATTTTTGTCTTTTGACTCCATGCAAGTCACCAACGGCAAAGTCCCAGGAAATGACTTCAATATTCCACTTGACAAAAAAAAAACACTTTTATGAATGAAAATGAACCTATATCATTCATTGTGGCTTGTCAGGGCAAGTAGGCTTAGTATTTACCTGCCGCTCAGCACAGCTATACAAACAGTATGTATCCAGAGGGTGATATAATGTCACACTCACATGGGTAATTATTGTGGTATAATGTAATAATAAAAAAATAATTAGATACAGTATAATATTGTTATTTTTTTTCTCTTTGCCTACGGACGGACATCACATAACACACTGTAGAAGTGCAGGAGAAAAAATGCTAGTCTTTTTGTTTCAACCAAGTGAGGCATCCCAAATGTTTGTTTTACAATAAAGTAAAAATAAAAACATATATATTCTAGTTTTATTTATATAGCCTTATATCAAGTATATTGGGTCCATTGGGTCGTGCAATAATCAGGCTCATATAAAAACACATTTGGTACGATCCTTTAAACCCCACATTGCCTTGAGGATCACTGCTGTTACATGAATAAATAACCTGTTACCAAGCCAGAAATATCACTGGAGACAAGTGCAAGACATTGAAGGCATTGCACACATTTATTCAATAAATAATAAGAGCATGTTTTTAGCAGAATTTGTATGTGGAAAGAACAGAAAGAAAGAAGGTGTGTGATGATTGTGTGAGCGAGCTCCTGTTTCACACTGAGAAGAAAACAATGCAGCCGAGCGTGAGACAGTCTGTGGTTCATTACTGCATGGTCCACTCATCATGTAGGAAGTCAGGGGGAACAGTTGCCTCTGAGCCATTATATCTCAACAGAAGCCTGTTTGATTTAGGCAATGTGTCTGCCACTGTTTACACTTATTAAACCCTATTAGTTATCGGGGTTAGCCATCTCATATCTAATATGAGTTTTTTTTTATCTTAAAGCTAATGCCATAACGACACCTACCATGTTTTATTAAAGTGCTCTCTACTTGACATTCACAACATCACTGTTAAAAAAAATAAAAAAGACTTAAAAAGTTAAAGTTAAATAGAAAAGTAGAGGCCTAGTGTTCAGATAATAATGCAATCTCAAAAGCCAAGCTTTCACTTCAAATAGCTATTGACAATCCTGTGATAAAAGGCCCGGCTGAATCCTTTAAGACAAGTGTGTGCGAAATCCTAATCAACAGATAAGAGTCCTCTCGTGTTGACATGATTGCAACGAATAGGACACTGACTTGGGGGAAGATGAGGGTCAGTGAGACCTTTGTCTAATGAAGGGAGAGGAAGCTTTAACCAAAGGAGGGACTGGAGGGGGAGCCTGGACACAGAGCAGCCACCTGTCAAAGCCTTTTTTGTGATACATTTTTGAGATTTGGGATGATCACTTAAGCCAAAATGTCTGTATGAAGAATAGGGTTCAATTTTTAAATATTTTCATTTATCACATCATCATCATGATGCCTTACATGTATGAGTTGTACAAAACAAAGTGATGCATGAGAAAGCATTCAAACATAAAAAAAAAAATTTTTTTTACTGCTACTGTTAAAGGTTTCAGAGTTTAATCCAATTCTGTTGTACTTGGTGGAGCTCTGTGGAAATGAGCATCGGCTAAATGACACATATTATAATATAATTTTTTACTGAATAAATGTATTGTGAATTCTTCCCAGAAGGCGGAATGTCATATTGTAAGAACATGTGCTGATAGCTGCCACATAGAATACACAAGTCCCTGTAAACTCTGGCGAACATCACAAAACCTTTCACAGTCAGACACCAATAAAAACGAAATATATGCCGAGAGTGAAAAAGGCTCGGAGACATAAATACTGATAGTACACATTGGTGCATTAATCAGACCATACTTCTTAATTTTATCACTGACGTTGGTCTGAAATATCCCATATTTAGTGACACCAAGTCAGCCTGAAATAAATTAAGAAGCTTTAAATGAAAGTTTTTTTTATCAAATATTTTTTCCCAACTATGGCTGTATGACAAGTTTGACCAACACCTGCTCTTTCTCTCTTGAGTAGGATTAGAAATCTAGTAAACTCTTATTTCAGTTCTATGTATCGCAAAAATTATTTCAATATATTTTTAAGACTTTAAAAAAGGGCTTAGCACAAAGCTATCCATCCCAATGTTCCACACCATACAGCCAACATGTTTCACAGCTACAATCTCAGAACATCTCTTGTATTTGGCTTGGATTTTTTTTTCTTAAATATACCAGGAACACGCTAAGACTGATAAAAAAAGTAGAATTATCAGCGTTAGTGGGTTTTGCCTCATAGGGGGGATGAAGTGGTGGATGGCTGTAACTCATATACAGCTTAGGAAGGTGGGTGCAGTAGTAAAGAAGATATATAGAACGGTTAAGGTGCCAACACACTGCACATCGCCGTGCGGCGAGTTTACATAGAAAGTCAATGTATTTTGAGCGCCGCCGCGCGAATCGACGGCCGCCGGCGAGCGGTTCACGCGGCGCGGCCACCGCAGAAGTTGAAAAGATTGAACTTTTCGCCGCGCCGCGATAGCCAATCAGCGTTGAGCTCCTCCCGACGTCACTCGGGTGAGTCTGCTGAGCTACAAGACACGTGAAACTTGGCTGGCGATGCTGTCGGGAAAGGAGGGATGAAGGGAAAAAAGAAGGAAGAGAGAGAGAGAGAGAGAGAGAGAGAGAGAGAGAAAGAGAGAAAGAGAGAGAGAGAGGGAGAAAGTTCCAACACATCGATAAAATGTATGACAGAAGTTTAATGAGACACCTTTTAGTAAAAGGAGCATGGAATATACTCACATTATAGAAGAGAGAAGGAGAGAAAGCCAGGGAAGATGTACTGCAGATGAGTGAATATGCAGAGACAATGGAAACTAAATACGACAACTGACACTTCCAAACATTTCCCTAAGCATCACAACAATATCAGAGGTATTATGAAAACAAATCTGGAAAAAGGAAAAATCTGTTTGGGTTTTCTCTACATGTTGATATGCCGGCGTGAGTGTGTATATGCACGGCCATGGATACATATGTGCGTGTGTGTGTCTGGGCGGGTTGTGTGTGGGTGCATGTGTGGGTGTGTTTACGAAGCTTGGGTGGCAGGTGGCGGGGAGAAATGTGTGAGAGGTGCAGTGAGACCAATACAAGGGCCGATGGCAGAGATGATGAAGGCAGAATACTTCAGAGACGCTCCCAACAAAAACAAATCAGTGAGGATGACGACGATGATGAGAGAGATGTAAATAGCGAGAAGAAACTGGGCGTGCACATTCAATGAGTCATCGGGCGGCGGCGGACACAAATGAGCCAAAATGATCACGCGGCGCGGAACCTGCGATTCGCGCAGCCAACCGCCGCGCCGCGGTGTGCAGTGTGTTGGCACCTATAGAATACTATCCATATATTCTAATGTTAGCCAAGTTTTTTGCTGCATTTTCATTCTGTGAAATCCAGACCCAAAGTATGTCACAATGCAGACAGTTATCATAAAGGCTGGTTAATACTAGTCTAGTCTAGTTTCAAAGCTTCTATGTCAGGCAATTTAAGAATAGTTGCAACTGAAAAGACAGGACATTTCTTACATGATGCTAATCAAATGCTTATCACCATCACTCTTTATATTTTTGTGCTGATCTAAAAAGGGGATAATTTTACCCAGAAAGTCAAATTAAAACTTAAAATAAAAAAAATAAATTATACTACTTAGGACAATCAAGCCATAATTAAGAATTACTAAGAAAAGTAGTAAAAAAATTAAACAAAATTGGACACTGAAATGACGAGATTTGAAAAAATGGAAAATAAAATGGAGCTGAAATAAAAAATAATATATCTGTATAGAAGAACATATCCACAAAAAGAGTTTAGGTATTTCGTTTTTTAATATGCAGGTAAAGTGAAAAGTCGAAATTAAATTCAAAATGTCGAAATTAAATTCAAAATGGTAAATATACAGCCTTGGTGAAGGAACAGCATGCGTTCTGCGATTGCTTTTGGGAACACCTGAGGCTCAAGGTATTTTTTATTGCAATTGTGTGAAGATAACTAATTTCGATCACAGGTCCTATTTGAAAAGCTGGCAAGGCTTTACTGCCGCCTCTTGGAGAGGTTGCTGATTAAAATTTCGGACTTGATTTAGTTTGTGTAATTGCATGCAACAGATACTAAAACGCCAGACACCTCTGAGATCATAAATGCAAACATGATGAAGTCTGTCTCATCTTGTAAGATTTTATGTCCATTAGAGCAACTACATGTTACACAAATTTGGCATGACAAATCTTATCTGCTGGGACACAGTGATGCCATGGCAATATCCATTACAGAAAACATGAAACAATCTTTCCAAATGTTGGACAATTTGAATGATTTGATTTCAATAATGATAAAAGGAGGGAGCGAACGGTTGCATACATTCTTATTTTTTTACTTTGAATTGCTGCAAGTTTTCAGGGTTGTTGTTCAGCATTTTGCCAGAGCATGGCAAACTTTTACTTTCAAACCCTAACAACAGTGAGTCAGTTTGGCATATTCAGTCAATATTGTATATTTATAGAATGTGACATCCAGCAGTGAAGGAGGCTGAGACAACAACTAAGCCAACTCCACAGAAACACAAATACGAGATCTTAATTGCTCTCCTGATATAGGACACACTGCACACTTGATATAATGTTGTAATTAGTGATGCTGCATTCACTTGTTAACCAACAGGAAAATATAACTAATGTTACATCATTACATCACATTTCATCCGTCTCTAAATAGATTTAATGAACGGAAGCACAGGGCATTTTGACCTGTGAAAGTGCTCCATCTCTTCGTGACATGAAGCTGATGTGCTTACTGAAATTTTACAATTGCACAAAATACCGAGCTGAACATAAGCCCCTTTTACACAAAGATTGCAGCATATTGACGGAACAACATCACCCCAATATGCCGGCTTTGCTTGCTTCTGTGTTATTTACACAGAACCAAGCAACGCCGGCCTGCTGGCGCATCAGTAGCTCCTTTTACACAGCGTTCTGGAATGAAAGAGGTGCTTGTAAACAGCGTCAGGTGTGACGTAAACATTTAGCGCCGCGCCGGTCAGCTGCTTTACAACAACAACACTGGCAGGTGAATTGAGATCAGATGAGTGCTGGAGCTTGCAGTAAGAGGGCCGTATTTTACTGTCCCCACGATGTGCCAGTTGATCTCGCTACGCGCTGAGTCCAACATCACTGGGACAGTTAACCAAACTGACAAAATCAATCCGCTTCACTTCTGTGTCTGTCTGTCTGTCTGTCTGTCTGTCTGTCTGTCTGTCTGTCTGTCTGTCTGTCTGTTGTTGTTGTTGTGCTGTCTGTCTGTCTGTCTGTCTGTCTGTGTGTGTGTGTGTGTGTGTGTGTGTGTGTGTGTGTGTGTGTGTGTGTGTGTGTGTGTGTGTGTGTGTGTGTGTGTGTGTGTGTGTGTGTGTGTGTGTGTGTGTGTGTGTGTGTGTGTGTGTGTGTGTGTGTGTGTGTGTGTGTGTGTGTGTGTGTGTGTGTGTGTGTGTGTGTGTGTGTGTGTGTGTGTGTGTGTGTGTGTGTGTGTGTGTGTGTGTGTGTGGCTTAGCCTAGCCTAGCTTTCCCATTGTACAACTTCTACTGGGCAGAAATAGACTCATACACTCTGCCAAATGAAGCGCAGGGGTTTGGATTGAGCAGCGGACCTTATGATCAGATAGATTATACGCCGTTCCTTTTATTTGGTGATTTTTACGGGACATCAGGCCGCCGTGATTAATGTTAAACACACGTCCTTCAACTGCTAACATGGTCGCATGTTTAGAACGTAGGCTATGGAACGTCAAACGCCCCCCTGTTCCGCAACAACAAGCTGGAGCATTTAAACAGAGAGGCGGAACAGATTGTGTCGGGAATCTTACTACCCCCTGAGGTAGTAAAATTCCCTGGACAATCACTCGCACCTTTCTTCCCTCGTTCCGCAACGGTCGCATTTAAACAGCAGGGCGGAGGGCCGAAAGGCCCGCATATTCCCGGCTTTCACTGGCTGTGTAAAAGGGGCTATAGGTTATTTTCCTTTCCTCCAGCCCTCTTTGGAGTATCTGAATCATAATCAGAAATAGCAATATGCATTAAGAAGAACCGATGCCTTTAGATGATCATCATTTCTCATTAAAACATGTACCAACTACCCACACAAGAGGCCTAGAAATGGAGGGATGTTTTGTTGAGAAGAGATATACATTATATCTGAATATCAAAGCTGCACAAATACAGACAATGTCATTTAAGCACATGATCTACTGTTGCTAAAAGGCTGAAGATGCTGCTGCATATTTCAAACTTTGATATTTAAAGTACTTTCTCGGTTTCATCTGGAGTGTATGAATGAATAAATCTTCATTCTAAAATGTAATATTCAAAATGATTAGTAATATCTTAACAAATAGAAAACACGTGGTAAGGATTTTCTTTGAGGGTGCGAATTAATATTATTTTTTACCTTTTCCCAAATGGATTTAAATGTTTCCTTTTTTTTGATGATCATTACCAGCAATCAGTAGTGACACCATGTGGCTACATACACAGCTTACGACAACTCATAATCTGATGTGAGTTTTGATGCTAGTGATCGTTCTCTACACACATTTCAACTCAATCACGCGTGAGCTTTCATGTGCTCTTTATATATCCAAATAAGAGCATGTGTTGGATGGGTGAAAGGTGGCTTGACTCTTACCTCTGTGAGACTGTGTGCCTGCTTCAGTAGATCTGCTTTCCGTCTGTCCGCCTGCCTCACGTGGAAGGAGTTGCTCTGGCTCTGCAGGACGAACACTATCTCCCTCAGGTCTGGAGGAACACAAAGGACAGAGATGTGAGACTGTTCACATACTGTGAAAAAAGGATCAGGGCAATCCATGACCTTCTGAGAGCAAGATAAGAGCCAGAGTCAGAATAACTATGTGGATTCCTTTTTTTGTGTGTGCTTATCTCCATTATAGGCCGAGTGATAATAAGCCAGCACATCAAGGCTCAGGAAGAGAGTATGTACAATGCTGTGTGAAAGTTTGTGAACCCCTTGAGCCTTTTGGAATTTCATTTATTTTAACCATTATTAACTAATTTTTATCAATACCAGTATTTTTATATGCTATAACAGATGTTTGTTTATCAATTCAACATTTTTCTTTTCCAGAAATCAACTGTTAAAACAGATAAAACAAATTATTTGACAAATGTATCTGCAAAAGTTTGTGAACCCTGAGCTGGTAAATGGAGCAGGTAAACACAATCAGATGGGCCAAATTGAGTGATTAAATGGACCAATGTAGTGAGAGATCTTTAGGGAAGAAATTGGGCAGCACTAGATAAAACAGAGATCAAACCAGGTCAGTTTAGGCTCACCAAAGTGAACCAATAAAGGTCAGACATGCTAAAAGCAAAAAAAATCTCAGAGGATCTCAGGAATAGAGTTGTGATGCTGCACATTTGTCTGGGGACAGCTATAAATTAATTTAAAAAAAGTTTGAGCTCCATCGGTCCACCGTGAGGCAAATCATCTACAAATGGAGAGCTTTAAGAGTGACTGAATATCTGCCTAGAAGTAGACTTCCTTCAAAAATATCCATAAGCACCACAAAAAAAGTAATTTTTCAGTTAAAAGCCAACCCAAACATTACATCTAGTGATCTGCAGACCTCTCTTGCAGTATCTGGGACAGATGTGCATGGTTCCACAATAAGAATAAGAATAAGTCAACATGGCTTTCAAGGGAGGGTTGCTGAAGAAGCCTCTACTCTCAAAAAAGAACAAAACTGCTTGTCAAAACTTTGCCAGAGAGCACCTGGAGATACCTGAAGTATTTTCTGTGGACAGATTTGTCCAAAATTTAACTGTTTGGTCACAACCAAAACCGCCATGTTTGGGCAAAAATGCAACTCTGCCTACCACCAAGAGAACCTTCTCCCAAGTGAAGAACGGTGGTGGCAAATGGTCTGCAAATCTCCAGATGTAATGTTTGGGTTGGCTTTTACCTGAAAAATCCCTTTTCTTGTGGCGCTTGAGGATATTGTTGAAGGAAGTCCACTTCTAGGCAGATGTTAAGTCACTCTTAAAGCTCTCCATTTGTAGATGATTTGCCTCACGGTGGACCAATGGAGCTCAAACTTTTTTTATATGAATTTATAGTTGTCCCCAGACAAATGTGCAACATCAAAACTCTATTTCTGAGATCCTCTGAGATTTTTTCCCCTTTGAGCTTGTCTGACCTGTATGGGTTCAGTTTGGTGGGCCTAAACTGACCTGGTTTTATCTTTGTTTTATCTAGTGCCACCCAATTTCTTCCCTGAAGATCTCTCATTACATTGGTCTATTTCATCACTCGATTTGGCCCACCTGATTGTGTTTACCTGCTCGATTTAAGCAATGCAGCTCAGGGTTCACAAACTTTTGCACATACAACATTTGTCAAATAATTTGTTTTATCTGTTTTAACAGTTGATTTTTGGAAAAGAAAAATGTTGAATTGATAAACAAACATCTGTTATTTCATATAAAAAATACTGCTATTGATCAAAATGAATTAATAATGGTTAAAATAAATAAAATTCCAAAAGGCTCAAGGGGTTCACAAACTTTCACACTACACTGTAAATGTCACAGCCTGGACTGTATGACTTAATAAAGATTAGCAGTCAGAAGAGTTTTTCTCTGAGGTTACCTGACACCCAAAAGGTTAAAACAGCCCAGCTGTCCACTTCTGTTAGGGCTACACAATTTCATTTTTAAGTAAAACGCAGCATTGTTACTGCCTATTTAAACCAATTTAAAAAAAGGGAACTACTAGATCATTAATGTCAGTAAAAAAATGCTAATACAGGCTACTTCAATGCTGACAACATGTTAAAGATACCATCGTTTTTATTAGCCGTGTTTGCTACTGTTCATCTTCATGTGAAATCCATTTTAAAAGGGTAGTAATGGGGACACAGCTCAGTAAAGAAATGCCATTGCCAGCAAAAACAAGTCCACATAAACCCTGTGGCTCGCACGGCCAGTACTATCACGTCCACACCAAAGGACCATGGGGGGAGGAAATAAAAAAAAAGCTGTAATTTTGTCATTGGCTCTGTACAATTATATCTGACAACTACTAAATCCTGTAAGCTGTCCCTCACATCAACATGAAGTCTGCGGCACCTGGCTGGAATGAGTGTGACAACACAAAGGCTTTTCAAGGATTTAGAGTTGAGAGGTGGCAGCCAATATCCAGTTGTGAAGTAAACAAGAAGAGCATGAGAGATGTCAGTTTTCCTGCTATGACAGGCAGCTCAGAAATGTCCCAGTAATGAGATGTATGGGGCGTTCTGTGAATACTTTCCTCTTAATTTGAGCTCTAACACATATAACGGTGCCAATATTGTGCCAAGTAATTCTCACTTGCTTTAGACATTTTAATTAGCTGCTTAAGGATTTTCATAAAATATAGTCATGAAGGATATACCATGTCATAAATTATGATAACCAGGAGTTTCTAATATGAAGCTGTTCCAAAACTTGCTGACTAAGTATATTCTCGTGTCTCACAAAACATAAATAAGTATCAGCCATTGCTGACAGGTTTATAATCTTCCCATTGGAATAGTTGAGCAAAAAGCAATACAAAGAAAGAGGGTAAGGGCGAGTGTTGACAATGGTTTAGATGGATTGCCTCCTCCTCAATTACGCTGCTTGAACCTATTCCCACCCTGGGCTCAGTTATTAGCAGTAGGGTCAGGGGTAGACACTATATGTCAGCGTACAGTATCTGTGTCAGATCTTTTTAATTAAGTGTTGGTGGGGTGTGTTGCTCCCTTGCTCCACTCATAACAAAGATCCAATTCATCCTGGAGCCCTAGTGAGAGGGGGGATTTACTTACTAAATCTCAGCATGTCCATCTCCCAACAGATCTAACCTCCGCCGAGAGCCCAGCTTAGAGAGTGAATACCACTGCACCACCTCTAAATGTCCTTCTGCTGAGTTTGCTAAATGAATGACTACGTGTGTGTGTGTGTGTGTGTGTGTGTGTGTGTGTGTGTGTGTGTGTGTGTGTGTGTGTGTGTGTGTGTGTGTGTGTGTGTGTGTGTGTGTGTGTGTGTGTGTGTGTGTGTGTGTGTGTGTGTGTGTGTGTGTGTGTGTGTGTGCATCTGGTTTCACATACAGCAGTGCGTTTTAAAGCCCATGGTGAGGTACCTGCCTCCTGTTACTGCACAGTTCAGCAATAACACTAGCGGCAAGAGACGAACAGCAAAATCAGATAAGCGGTTTGCCAATCCCTCATTGTGCAGATAATGCGTACCCTATGTCAAAGCAGAGGAGAATGAGGGGTAAAAAAAGAAACTAATTAAGAGTGAATTCACTGGCCTTGGCTCCGCACTAATGGCTTTCGATTAATCATCAAGTAATGAGAAGAAAAAGGGGGAAAAGGAAAAGATCCTCATATAGTGCCCTTCTTCACCTCCATCACTCCTGTGTCCTCCTCGTTCTCAGGTAAAAATCTGCTCTCTGCACTCCGGTGACACTGGTGGCAGCCCGTGCCAGACTACAAATGTGCAGTCAATAAATCTACTTGTATTTTATAGGCTGAAGATTTAAAACGACGCCTGTTGTGCCAAAGACGCCACAAAGCACTTTTTTTATTAAGTTGGTAAGATTATCTAAGGATGCCACTGGGCTGAGGAGAATATTAATAAGAAAACAAATTTTAACAGTGTGTATGTTGCATTGCTCGAGGATTACAAGAGGATGTTAAGTTGTTGGGAGGTGGTGAGGCCAAAGAACTACTGTCCACAGTTGTTAGGCCTTTGGTATTTCAGGTCTTTGGAGGAGGGACTTCAGGGAAAGGCAGAACCCTGCATTTGAGAACAGGTAGATCCGCACATTAACAAGATCAGATTATCTAGATATTGTCCAGGGTTAACGTGTGAAAGGTGCTCAATTTCTGTTCTTCTAAAAACACTTTTCAGCTTCTGTTTTTAAGTAATCTTGAAATTAAGGGTGGTTGTTTTGTTTTTTACTTTGCAGTTGTTGGTGTATTTGGCTAGGATGTTGCCAGGTTTTTGCTTAGGACTTTGCGGTCAATGCAGTGGTAGTGAGGGTGACTGGGTCCTTGAAAAGGTGTATTTGTTTGCTTGGATATTTTGTCTTTAAAGTTGTCACAGAAGTAATTATATTAGAGCCAGCAGAAGGAAACTCTAGTTGTATTAATGACAGTATGTATCAGAGATGAATGTGTGCAATCAATGTATCTATTAAACAGTATAGGCAAATATGTAAAGCAGAAAGCAAAAAGCAGCTAGTGCCACAAAGCTTCATGGTCAAGTGAAATTATTTGAAGGATGCCTCTTGGCTGATAATAACATTCCTTGAATGAAAGTCATG
Source organism: Hyperoplus lanceolatus (assembly GCA_026929865.2). NCBI lineage: Eukaryota > Metazoa > Chordata > Actinopteri > Uranoscopiformes > Ammodytidae > Hyperoplus > Hyperoplus lanceolatus. Next base: position 10,890,778 of record CM049398.1, read on the forward strand.
GAAGGTTCCTGGGGGGGATGAAGACCAGGAGGAAAATTGTATTTTATTTTGCCAGGCTGATGGAACTAGAAAGCCTGAGTCTAGTGTTCGTTTATCTCCCCTCAACTCCTTCAGTATTCCACAGAGGCCACTATTGGAATAAAAGACCGTATCAGCCTTGAAATATATGGAATGAAATGGAACACAGCAGAATTGTGCCTCCTTCTCCCTGTGACCCGATGCTTTTCTCAATACTTGGAACAATTATTTAAAGGTCATCTCCATCTCGTCAATGACAACTATGTGTGAGGGCTTTGAGCGGGGTGCGTACTCATGTCTTCACGTTCTCTGCTTATGATAGGGCATTGGATTATACTCATGAAAGGATCAATGATGAATTAGTAAAATGTGTTTGATGGTTTAGGTGCATGCACGAATACAGGAGGATGTAAAATGTAAAATGTATCCGGACTTCAGTGTAGACGGTGTGCTCTCGTAGTGGCCTTGCCCTGCAGTGTTGTCACCTCATTGACACAAATCAATAGTGACACTTCCTTAGAGCGCATTGCAGACGTTGCCAAGTGGCAGAGGAACTGAGAGCACACTGACCCATAGGCAAGTCCTGCAGCTCTGTCATCTCAATCAGTGTCACAGAGCAGGTGTGTGGAGTCACCAGCGATGTCACATGAACATTTGATTTCAGCCTAAGATCGTCTCCATCCACACAGTTATAAATAAACGCACGTCCATAGCAAGGCACAGCGTACACATTAACGCATGGAGAAGTATTGGAATGGAGGATTTTGAATTTCAGTAAAAAATTCTGAAGAAAAAAGGTGGAGCATAAGGATGGAAAGCCAATCAATAGTGCAATTCCAACGACAAATGTCAGAAAAAGCCTAGAGGGATAAGATGCTATAAGTGGGGCCAATAGGCTGTTGTGGGAACAATGAAACTGTCATGACAGATCCAGAGCTCTCTATTGCCAGCACATATTTCGTGAGGACTGAGGGATTCAAAAGCGTATTTCCATAGTCGGCGGGCCTGACTCCCGGTCCAACAGCTGATAGTGCTGCTGTAAAACCTGTTACACTCCACCGACTTACATCATTGGACTCCGAGAGACAAGATGGCCTCAAATTATTCCCCCTAAAAATTCCCCTCCATCTCCCTCAGCCTCACGTCCAAAACGGACGATCCAAGAGACATACTACACCGAAGAAAATTGGGTTGCACATTCCTGACCAAACTAACCATGACCGACACGCCACACAGCAGAAGGATTTTATAGCCAATCCAGAGACATCCGGTGATTTTCAATCTGCGAGTACAAATTCGATATAGCCAACTATTTAGCCTGTTAAGGGTTTGATTTAGACGTAAAACATTATTTACCTTCCCTAGAGACAATCGTCTAGCGTGGCAGGGGCCTAATGTGTCATGCAGCAAGTGAAATGATTTTCTATCAGCTTTCTTTTCATATTAATACAGGCTTTTAATTGCCTTGCAACCAGATCAATAGAGAGCATAGTGTATTTAACTTTCAGCTCGCAACTGAAAAGGTCAGTGTTATCAATATCTCTCAGAAAAAAGGCAGAGAGGAAGGCGACAGAAAGTGAGTGAAATGACAGCAGGAAAGGAACAGTTGAGAAAAAGGAGAGAAAAGCGTGTGACAAAGAGTGGGGAAAGATGTCTCATTGGAATTCTCTCTATGTAGGAACGCAAAGACCTACATACAAAACAATCACAAGGCAGATGCAGCAAGTATAGGTTGGGAAAAAGGGTCTCCCTCCAGTGATAATCGCACTCATTAGAGGTCCTCTAGAGTTCATGACTCAATGGACAGCTCTGCTGAAAATAATGAATTCTGAACTCAACCCTTAAATCTCACTTAGCATCAATGATTCAGGAAACTAAGGCAATTAACACAAAACATATTCCTGGTCCTGCTTTTGGAACCCATTCACAATCCCAAATTGTATTTTGAAAATCAATGAAAACTCTTGAAAAATTAACAGCTTTTTTTGTAATAAAAAAAGAAAAGAAAAGCCTAGGAGATTGTTCTAAAAATATGCATAATTTAATACCGCACAATGCAATATATGCCTCATGTTTCTGACATTTTTAAAAGATACAGAGACAATGGAGTAGGCATGCAGCCTGGCACCAGGAAACGTGACCGGGGAAGAGAAAGAAGATGAGGAGAACTTAATGCACAGGCAATGTTATCGAGAAAACTTCAGTCAACATATTGGGACAATTTCCTTCTAAGATGCAATGCATATCCTCCCTGGCCTGAAGAAGCTGGCTCAGAGCCACTACATGAATATAATACAGCTGCACAGGGACACTAGCACAGCTTTCCAGGGCGTCATTTATGGTTATAGAGATAATCCGATTTAAATTCTGGCACATCCTTCCTTTCTCAAGCTATACAGTCCACTGGTGACACAGTGGTGCCCGATAACTTCAACTATACAAACCCCCCTATAAATAAATAAATCCATCTTTTAAAAAAATTGCTTCATGGCGATGTCACTTGCATCGGCTGTTTGCTGGAACATTTCTCTTTTAGATTAGAAACCAAACCTACAGGTCATTTCTCTTTCGAAAACATTGGATGGTTAAAATCAGATTTTAGTACAATTTCTTTAAAGTCAAAGAGCAAAGGGTTTATTTATATACTCACTATCTTGAAACACAGGTACCAATAAACAGGAGTCCTGGCCATGACCAAAAGAAACTGTAGAATAAAAAGGAGAATAAGAGGCAGCAATACCATCTTCTCTGCCATATGGACCTCACTTGACCATGATGTAATGCAGGCAACAGTTTTTCCAAGCAGATCAAACCATGTAATGATTAAGATAAAAACACTGCTTTATGATCTCTGCATTAAGGTGTTTTGCGCACCTACACCAAGTGTGTTGCATTTGTTGCAATCAGATTCAGCCCTTTTATTTACTTTCCTTATAGTTCAATAAAGTTTTACAACTCAGCATCTCCTGAGTTTTAAGGCACGATATGACCAACTAAACACAAACTGTTGTGAAAGTAGAATTTTAAGACTTATACTGTCAGATGATGCCTGTTCCCCACAGGTCTCAGGTTGCAGTAAGACATCTCAATAGAAAAAGATTCATTAAGAGAAGGCCAGCTGCAATATTTCAGATCAGATCTTTATCTTCACAGATCGGTCAACTCAAATGAAAAAAATGGCTGTGAATATGGATGTCTGCGCTAAACCAGGAGCAGCATGTTAGAATACTGTTTTTATAGAAGCTATAAAAAGGTTTATAACATTCATTATCATTCATAACAGTGACTCCTCTATTTTACATTGTGCATATGAAACATTGTTTGATCCATTTTCATTGAACAAGGTGCATTGACATAATGGACTGGTCAAGGCAGCTGGAAGTCTTAAAAAATGTTTGTATTATTCTACAGTTTATTCTGATGTGGCAGCAAATTACATTTCTTTCACATACTTTAATACAACCACATTTAGAGAGAGAGAGAGAGAGAGAGATATTTAATGTATTCTTTCTCCATTTATACACCAAATGTAATGGCAAATTGAAGAAGTGTGCTCCTGTCTGCCAACATTTCTACTGGAACTGTGAAGCTAGAGAAAAAACAGATTCCATCTTTTGATTGCGCTGTAGGAGGTTATGTTACATTCAATAGGGACTTATGGCCCTGGGCACTGCTGGAGATCATTTGCGCCAAAGCATTTTTATTATAATATTTTTTCCTTGCAATCATTTTCTTTTTAATACTATATTGTTTGCTCTGAATGAGAGGCATTTCACTAGGTGAAAGGTTATGCGTTGATGAATGTTGGCCAAATGAATACTGCTACTTTCAATGTATAAATATATGTAATAATGTGGCTCTGCAGTGAATACAAACTCTATGTAGTGCCTTTTCTTATTCAGACTTATACGAGGCATCATTTTAGTTAGGTTTAGCACCTTGAATTCCCTCTAAAGATCTTTGTGTGCTCACTTCCAGTACGCTTTAAAAAGGTCACCAGCTCCCTTAGGGTAAACAAGGCAGTTCTACCTTGTGATGTCCGCTGTATTGTTCTAAACAACAGAAAGCCTGACTTTTCTTTATCCATCTTTTGAATTCCTGCCCACGAACAATATTCTCTGCAGCCGCGTAGAGCTGCTCTGGTGTGACAAAGGGAATTACTGTGGTGTTGCCAGATAGAGAAGCTTCATTTTTCAGATATCTGTCTGTTTGTATTTCCTCTCTGTGCTGAGGTGCCAAATGAGAGCATTATGAAGTTGCTTTTGTGTGCTTTTGCGTCCGTGGTGACCCAGTTGAATGAACAACAGGCAGAGGTCCAGAGAACTGGCTCCAAACTCCTCTGCAGGCTCCCCGAAAAATCACTCTCAGATGGTGATTGTATGAGCCCCCTGAAGCATGAAAGGCATGCCTGAGATCTTTTTATTTGCTCTCCTTTCCTGGTTGCTGTCAAATCAATAAAGGGATGGAACTATATTTTTGAAGAAGACTGGGGATCTTTGAAGATTACAATTTTCAGGGCAGGCAGCAGACAAAAGCCCTTTAATTTAAGAGCATTTGCTATTAAGATTTTACTGTAGAACAATTTACATTTAAGGATTGAATTTTCATGATTACATGAATTGACAAATGCATTAATTTCTCTTTCAACTGAAATTAGTGATTCATCCTTTTGAATGTTATCCAACATTAAAAATGAGTTCCAAATGAGTCAAACTAAACCCAATATTACAGAGTTCAAAATTGCCCGCGATTAGAGCCTACATATTAAAATGTGATGTTTTTGTATGTACATGTTATAAATCAAATAATTTCTGTGTACTTGGAAGAGGTAATATCAAATAACAGGATAACTTTGTGTTTAAGAGATGTTTAGAAAAATAAGTCACACTAAATATTTACTATAAAATATACAGTAATATCGTTGCTTAATAATTAGACAGGAAAATTTCATTAGTGATACAGCAGAATTAGTTACGGTTTTATTAATTATGTATTTTAAAATTAACTATAATTAGTATGTTGTACATAATCCTTTCTGGGGAACAAAACATTAGACTAAGTCTGAAGAGGACAAACAAGGTAAACCTATAGATGATAAAAGCTTATATTTGTGAATAACTGAAGACCGGCTTTTATGCTCTGTTATATCATATCATTGAAGGAGGAGCACATACTTTTACCCAGCACATTTACAACAGAAAATATTGACTTCCTGTTTTAATTTTGAAAAAAAAAAAGACTCACCCAGTTGATTGTTGTGGATGACATGCCTATCATCTTGGCTCTGAAAAGACAGAGAAACAAATTAATAATTACAGCAACAAAAAAAGATATTCAGACACGTCTTCAAATAATGACCTACTTACATCAACTTACCAAAGGATATTTTACCTAAGATGTGAGAACTGTCAAAAAGAAGAGCTCAGTTTGAGCTGAATATTCCATTTCCTCTTCCTAATATCTAATTAAGACTTAGTGATACTAAATATGGAAAGCCCTAGGGGTTATTTGTCGATATAATAGGTAATACTCCTTCATTAGTCGTTCCTAATTGTGTGGGTTTTGTGCCTGTGGCATTTAAGCTTAGTGCGTGTTCGACTCAATTAAGGCATTACACACTGTTCCGTCTCCAGAGCTGTCGGTGCACGCGGTGTGGACCACAAAGAGAAGAGTGAATCAATCACAAGCTGAGCAAACTTTGAAGAGCTGTCTTTTCCCTCCATCTTTCAGAGAAGCATTTCTCAGTCTTGGGAGCCAAAGAGAACGTGCGAGTTCTGGCTTTTTCCAGAGCACTAGAGTGCCAGAGTATTAATAGATAATGACAAACTGAGGCCTGTTTTGATTTATGACTTCCTCTAGACTAACAATCATTTCATTGGCAAGCTGTTGCAGCCTTCACAGAGCTTAACTAAGTCGTAAATTTACCTCTCAGCGGGTGTGGCACAGTGGTTACAGGGACTCAACCATCCTAAATGTAATCTACTATCTCAGAATATTAAGAGAGCTTGCAATTTTAATAAAAATAAAAGAATAAACTATTAAGTCAGTCAATTTCCTGCCCATGAACAATTTCCCGCAACTGTCACGACTACACTTAATATATTTTTTTGTAGGGCACGTTTCCTGTTCTCCCTATCTTTCTTCTTATCATATTCATCAACTCCTGAATTCAGTGTTTTGACAAGCATCCAGCGGGCACCTTTTCAGTTGCAGAAATAACAGTGGAAAGTTCACCAATTATAAAGATATGCGCAGCGATGATTCGTGCATAAGTGTCGCTCTCTATCTTCTCTTATTTTTTTCTAGGTGATCGGAGATAGAGGCAAACATATGCACATCCAGATCATATCAGAGTGATTTAATTCAGTGGGTACAAGACATCCGCTTAATTGGACTCCGTAGCATTAGTCATGCCCAAAAGGTTCCCGTTTCACCTCATCACAAACTACTTGTCTGAAATCATTCCCTAACGTGAGGAGAGGCTCCTCAAGGAAAACATGCATCACATAAGCCAGGAGAATCCAACTCCTTATCAGATAATTACCCATAAAAAATCTTTTCAACTTAAAAAAAAAAAAATTATAATATTTATATGGAGGGGGAACTCATCATAAAAAAAAATTAATATGATGGTGTTGTCAGATGAGTGACAGGTGCAAGTTTCTCACTGTCTCCTTCAGCACACCTCAACTCTCAGGCAGAAGGAACACAGAAAATCGCTGCACTGTCGCCGTCAAAATAAATTCAGACGTACAGTGTGATGAATTAAGTGGCCGGTGAAACGTAACCAATTATAGGGATTGTGTGTGTGTGAAACTGTGCATGTGTGCCTGCAACAGGATTTTGCATGGGCACAAATAAGAGTTAATGTTTTATGACGGGTTTAAATGGGGCTGAATTGAGAAAACTGGAAATTGAGCCTAACTGTAGATATTGTTAAACATATTTGTAATGTGTGGTAAATTAGCAGTTGAAAAAAAAATAAGGTTTAAAAAAAAGGTTGAACCTGGCTCAAGTTTTTCCACTACGCATAAACAACCAGGAAGCTTTGCCCAATAATACTCTATGAATTGTGAATTACTGTTTACTTGCAAATTGCTGTAACAGGAGGATAAACTAACTCTTGCTGTGAAAACATCAGAGTTGAAAAGACTATGCTGTGTTGGTTTAACTCTCTGTTTAGTAGGGGTGGGAAAAATAATCGATTCTCCGATGCATCGCGATTCTCTCTCGAACGATTCCGAATCGATTCATATAAGTTAATAATCGGAATTTAATTTAATTTTCATTTATTTATATTTAAATAAATTCGATTCGTAAATAATAGTATTTCCTGCGCCACTGCGAATGCACACCACACAAGTGCGAGTTGTTAAAAGTGGTGACAAAAGTGCTGAGAGCAGCAAACCCATATGACCTGCTTTGTTCCTGTTTACGTTTTTGTATGAGAGCTGAATTCCAGGCCATACTTTTTGCGCAATGTGTTGAAATGACATAAAAAATTATAGAATAGAAATCCTATAGAAACACAATTTACAAGAGTAGAAAGAAACTTAAACTGAATCGGTTTAGTTTTTACATACTTCCATATTGTGTTGAAATGCAAGCTGCATTGATTATTACACTGTTCATAGCAAGTGATATTTGTGACAAGAAAAACTTTTTCTCTAATACAATATCAAAGAAGGCAATTGATTTAATTTCATTAAACTTTTAATTATCCTCGAGAGACCAATTGAGGGGTGACCCTCATTTACAATGACGTTGAGTTCAAAACAAATTCAAAGGAAAAACAATACATACAAAATATTCAATGCAAATACATAAAATACACAACAACAGGTGAAGAGAAAAAACTATTGAAACATTTACACAGTGGTGAAGAGTGGCAGCGATTAAAATTAAATGGGTGAAAGTACAATATAGCCTAATTAAAACAGTTACAGGTAGAGTTTGGCAGATTTAAGATAGTTTGTTTAGGATATGAAGGTATTTAGTTAAATTTTTTCCTGTAAGTTGTTCCAGGAGTCGGGGGCACTGAAGCTAAAAGCTGTCTTTCCCAGCTCAGACCGGGCTTGTGGGACATAAAGCATAAAGCATGTCAGTGGAGCGGGTCTGATAAAGCCCATCTGAAATTTGCAGCATTTCTGTTAAATAACGAGGAAGCTTCCCGGTCAAGGCTATGCAAATAAAAATGTGCCAATGTGCGTCAAGTCTCTCTTTAAGGGAGGACCACCCAACCTTTTCATATAAAACACAATGGTGTGTGTCATAAGCATCTCCTGTGATGAACCTTAAAGCAGAATGAAAAACAGAGTCTAGGAGTTTAAAGGCCAGGACACACCGTCGTAGAGTCGGGAGGGGGCGGGGACACAAATCTGTTTGGTGTGTGCCGTGAAATCGGTCGTCGTAGATGTCATCGGGCTTCTTTCAGTTGGAGCAATTTGATTTGTGGAGGGCTAGCGAATCAGTGAAGCCCGGAAGTGAGGCGAAACAGCTAACAGTTAGCCATCGTTTTAATGTGTTTGTTTCGTTCAGCGAGTACTCACATGCATCAACCCTTGTTGACTGCTCGACACCATGCTCGACACTCTCTGCTAAAAATGGTGCTCTTTATGGTCCATAAATATAAATACGTATTTCTATCTGTTTATGGTCTAGAGAGCAGTCCCATCATTTCCGGCTTCCGTATTTTTTCGGGCCACAATACAGAATAGCGCCACTTGCTGATATGGAGACATTAGGTCCCGCGCAAGCACAGAGCGTACGGACAGTCAGCAGTCGGTTTGGTGTGTTCTTTGCACTTTTTTGGCCGCAACGGGAAGACTGGAGCTACCTGCCTCAATAATCCTTTTCCTACTAAATAAAGGGAAGGTGGTGTTGTTCCTATAAAAATAGACAATTTTTTTTGTAGTCGACAAACAAGATTATTTATATGAAAATTAAAAGTGAGTTTATCATCTAACCAGATGCCGAGATATTTGTACTCTGCGAGCCTTTCAATTAAAAATACATTCTTTGTAAAAATATTAAAATCATTCAAATGTGTAGTTTTGCTCTGGAGAAACACATATTTAGTTTAATCTGTTGTTGATTGTATTTAATGATCATTACAAAAGTAGGATTGCATTGATAATCGATTTTGAATCGAAGACCTCTGAATCGAATTGTGAGATGCCAAGAGATTCCCATTAGCATTCAAACTCTGACTCATCACTCTCTCATCACCTGTGTTGATTTTTAATGCAATGTATTTTTTCTTTAAAAAGATGTAAAATTATCCTAATGTAAATCACAACGTGAATGTACCTCAATTATGTGGTCAGTATGTTACTTTTTGGACTTGTATGACTCAATGGCTTTTTAAATCCTGCTCCTTGGTTTCACTTAAAATATTTTCTAAAGAAAATCCCAGCAGTGGTGTGGAACGAGGGCTATAAATCTGCAGCAGAGTGAACTCAGACCAGGTCTAAAATGACTTCCACAATTTCTGTGAAAATAATTATTCCCAGTTTACAGACCACAGCTCTTTCCTTCCGTCTATTCTTCTGCATCCAGGTAACACTCTCCTTAATCCCATCTGACAGCAGGCTGTCAGCCATTTGCAGCGGGAATCAAGACACCCATCGGTGTTAAAAAGGAATTGCTATGAGTATAGACTGTCCATCCTAAAGGGGTTAGTTTCAGCATCTCTTGAGCGCTTTTGATCTGGGTGCACCGCAGCACTGATGCAGACAGACAGACAGAGAGATTGGGCTTTGTGTTTAACCTCAGAACAGCGGCAGCATGTATTTCCTGGCCAAGGTGTACATGTGTAAACTCCTCAAAAGCAATGCTCTACCTACTTAACTTGATGGTTGAGTAACAAGGACACCCTCAAAGACAAACATTTGAATCCAGCCTTTCATTTGGAAGCTCTTCACACACATTCACCGCAGAGCTGCCCACTGCTACATATCTGCTACAAGTCACAAAGGGCACCGATGCTCCACTGAGGTGAGTTACCCGTCAAAACACATAAGCTTTCAGATCACTGATGGCCAGCAAGGTTCAAGGTTGCAAGATTTTCTGAATTTTGTGGGAGAAAAATATGTGATCTCTACAGGAGCTGGCCGTCGGAAAGGACTATAAGCACCCTCAACATCTGAATCGTTGATCACTTCATTTTGTGTTTTCACTCTACAATTTCTATTAATTGAAGAATAAAATCATATTGTGGTAAAGTAAAAACAAAGCAAAACACAGCTTCATTCTTATTTCATATTTACTGGGAGGTTTTAGAATTTGGACGCATATGGTGCATCTCCTCCATGTCAAGGAACCACAAAGAATTGAAAGATTAAAATCTCATTCAGTAGTCATTTTTATACACAAGCAAAAGCTCTTAATGCATAAGGACTTAATGACTTGAAATAACTGCTGCCTATGAACAGCAGCAGGCTATTCTTGTCAGGTTCTCTTATAGCAATTTTCTGCTTTTTGTCACTTTGAAGAAAAAAAGCTGTTGGAAATAATATCAGAGCATTGAGACTTAAAACTGTGGAGTTAAACTGTTAACTTTCTCTTAATGATACAAATGAACATATGACGGTGTGCCGAAATATAGCTTTTAGAAATAATTGCCAATCTTTTGCTCTTACCTGTAGCGTGATGATAAGCCTGTCAAGGTTACATGCATCACATATTCAGTATTCAAATATTATGGTGGCAGCTACACTAACATACCCCTAGGGGTTAAATATTGGACCTTGGATATTGGATTGTATCCATTGTAACAAGCATTAATTGTCCACGTGGAGATGCAGCAAATTACCTGTCTTAATTATTTTTGTATTTAGGTTTAAACAACTTTAAATAGCAAAATGTTCTTGCTCTCTGTTCATGTAACAGGCACACAAACATTAAGATTTTATACATTGGATTTAGTTGGTGAGTGAGCAACTAATGTCACTGCATTTCAATTTCAGATTTCTAAGGTAATACAATTAACAGGATTAATAATAATATGATGAATATGTAACTCCTGTATGTCTGGTTTCATCTACAGCCTGACAGTTGTGTTGCATCAGGAGACAAGTTAGGAATAATAAAAAAAGGTTATTTGCGGTCCAGGGTGTTATAGCCTTTACACTTTCCAGATTTCTGAACTCAATAAGTACAGTTTTGGTGAGATGATGTAAAGGTGCAACTGCAGGGCTGTACGCTTATTTTTTTTAGGTGGTAGCACTGGTGCTAGCGAGCAAAAAAAAATCAGTAGCACAAAAATAAATTCAGTAGCACACAAAGTATGATCGAAAACCTGCATAACCTTAACCCATGCATTTAGCTGTAATTACCTTTGAGCCTGTCATATTGGTCTCATTTGAAATTCTCAATTAATAACATATCATAGTGTGTGCAGTAATAATTGTAGAAAAATTAATAGGGGTGCACTGATTGCAATTTAGAAAAATCTTACCTGCCAATTGTAATTTTTTGCTGATTCAGAATTATTTCTCCCCATAAAATTAATATCTATATATTTTCTGTATATACATATCATTATTATATTCATAATAATAAACATTTTTGGTAAATGTCCTTCTGTTAATTAAAACCAAACTTTAAAACATTAAAGATAGCCTATTAAATAAATAAGTATACATATTGGTAAAATTTGGAATAAGTTAAATAGGTTGTTGTGAATGTGTTGGGAGTAGTTCTTCAGTGGCTTATCAGTTATTTCAAACTTTGTTTAAAAAGACTACTGTTGACTGCTCTCTGCAGCTGAAGCAGTTGATTTTCAAGCTAGCGCACTGCAGGGCTGTGAAGCGTTAACTTCTTGTTCTTACCGGCTTCAAAATAAAAGTCAACTCACGTTTGGCTAGTAACAGGTTTTTAATGTGAAGGCGCACAGGAAATGTTATGTTTGCACACGCGCTAACTTAACTGTGTGCCGTCTCTTTCCGGTTATTACCGTTGGTGAAGTGTATTAATCGCCGCACAAGCACAGGTCCCGAGCACACATCTTTCACCAGCCAAAGTGGAGGGTGGACTCAATAACTTACTTGCCTAAGACTACATTTACCCGAATTTGGAGAGTGTTAATGTAGAGCCCTCTAAGCAGTGTTGTGCATCGCTCCTCTGTGTCTCAGACGGACAGCATCTGCTCATTAGCAAGCTGTCGCACTCGTGCGAGTGGACTTGTATTCATCATTGCACGTGATCAATTTCAGTAGCAAATGCAATCAAAACTGTCGCACTGTACAGCCCTGAAATTGTTGTAGCCTACTACTTCTCTCCTACTCTAATACAAATGTTTTTGCTGCCTTCTCTTGTTCATCAGCCCTTTGACTAATACCGTGTTAACCCTAACAAGAAACATGTTTCAAGTGCTGAAATAGGCTACATGTCTCAGAGTTTGTGGTAGGTATATAGTTTGAGTTATTTTGTTGTTATATAAACTTGAAAAAGGTTTATATTTGGTATTTTTCAATCCATGGCTTTATAATTTTCTTCCTAAGCGAAACAGTTCAGCAGGGGCACTCACATTTAGTTAGAAGATGATCACAGAGGGATTCAACTTTGTATTTTTAAGCACAGGAAAAACTGTTGCCAACAGAAGCGACCAGACCGCACAAAATTGTTGGCAATGGTCCAAATCTGGTTGCCTTGGGCACAAGGGACTCTTATGGCTAAGCCCTGCTGTGAAAGTTAGTTAGGGTCACAGTATGCTCACTGATAGAAGACTGATATTTTTTTACCAATTTTTTCCAAAACACTGTGAGCTACATCTCATTATTGTGGATTACTTTTCATGATTTCTCTGTGCTGTACCTCTGTGAGGCTAGCATGACACAGGGCTGATTGTGGTAAAAATCTACAATCTTAGCATGTCTTATATGATGACAAGTTTAGAGTTACTTGATATGTAACTCATAAGAAACAAATTACCACCACTCAGATTCAAGTAAATTAAATTAGTGGGAACAACTTGTTATCTATACATATGACAAGGTAATAGAAATAGTTGCAAATAACTTCTTCAAATAACATTTAGCTAGTGTTTTACTGAGAGATAATTAAATAATTCAAGTTTAATTGGAATCATATTTATTCGCCTACGTAGTTGGAGACCTTATTTGGATGCAGCCAATCAAATCTTGCATAAAGCCGACGGTCACACTGAGCCAGACAGCATCCTGCTACACACCCCAGGAGCCCCACACCTTGAACAACCACATTAGCTTTCCAGCCATCTAACCCACAACCATGAAACCACGTCCTGCGCAGCACCTTAGCATGTTTAAGTACACACCAGCAGAACATTTACTGGGAAGAAGTGAACTGCTAACATCAGTTTGAAGGCTATATATTCTAATTAGCTGCAGCACATCAAGCAGCAGCATGTAAACCTTCTTGAAGATGTCACCTTGTCAGTTTTGATGCTGGTAGAGGCATCACTCACTTACTGCTAACACAGTCTACAAGCAGACAGTGTTAGCAAGTTTGTTTGTTTTGACAGCTGGCCCAGTCTGCCAGCTGCTGCCAATCAAACACAGACACTGATACGCCACTCCAGCTGATATTTCCAAAATATCTTTTTATTTATGATGATAAAGCATCGAAAATAAATGAAAAAAGACATGCTGATTTTTTGTACTGCAACAATGGATGACTTAATATTGTGACCAATTGGGAAACTTTACCAAGAGTATACTGTTAAAGCGTATCACAGGTTTGTCCCAATAATTCCAGAAAAAGATCATGTTAAATGGATGCCAACAATGTTGTACTGCCTGGGTAACTATATATATTAACAGTTTCTGTCCATATGCAGTGGGATCTTCAGATGCCCATTGGCAGCATTCAACTTTCTCAGAGAAGTATCTGTCTTCTCTACTAAGATGAGGTCATCACCGTGTCGGTGAAGTAATGATTCAGACATAAGTATGACATTCACATCTCCATTGAATTTTCCTACAACTGCTGACGATCAAAAGATGTTGGAGAAAAAGAAAAGCTCTTTTTGTAGTAGTGCAAGAGTTTTTTACACAAATCGTTGATAAACGATGTTTGGCAGAAAGCACAAAAACGTGCAAACAACATAGAGGATTTTATTGACCCATCAGACATGATGGCTTGAATTGAGTGTGTCATTAAAGGAAGGAAGCAGCTCTTTTTTTTTCTCCCACAAGACTGGTTATTATTTATTTATTTATTTATTTATTATTCCGGACAATTACACACAATACACAATTTTCTCTTTGCATATTCACACATATTACTTTGTGTTATCGTCCGAAGGGTGGGAGGAGAAGCCAAAGGCTTATCAGGTCCCGCCCCCACTGCCATAAGATTCAGATACACAGATACTGATACAGTTAAAACTTTTTTTTTTTAATTAAGAAGATGCACAAAGAATTTTAGGTCTCCTTATTCATTGACTGTGTACACCAGACATGCTTTCCATTTTCCTCTCTGCCTCAGATAGTGATATGGCCTTGTCCATTTCTTCTCTGGTAGTCTAAACACATCTGCAAAAGTATTCAAAACAGTCAGTCTGTCTGCTGACCTCGGCTGCAGGCCCATAACATGCAGTGTATTTACAAATTCTTCAGTCAGTGAATGAGTTTTTTTTTTTTTTTTTTTTTCCGAATTAAATCAATGTTTGTATCCCCACTAGGGCTGTCGCGATGAAGGAATACCCCGTGCGGTGAGTCAGGGTGGTTAAACCGTGCGGTATGCAATATAATTGCTCCACCCTTTTTTAGGCCTAATTATAGGTCTATATTTATTAAGCCAACTTGTTTGTACCGTATTGGTCCGAATATAAGACGGGTTTTTTTTCCCCCATTCAGCTTAATAATAATAATAGGCTATATTTAATATATACAGCGCATTTCTCGCACTCAAAGCGCTTTACATAGCTTCAGTTGTGTTTATTTTATTTTTTTATCGGGTGGAACCAACACTGTCTGTGCTCTCGGAAGCGGCCGGGGCATGCGTGTGTGCAATGGAAGAGAGAACGCTTTGTGTGGAGAGAAAACAGGAGGCACGGGACATCGCAAAAGCCAATGCAAAGCCTCAAATCATTATGTTGCGAGTCAAAGTAAGGAGAGATGAGATTGCCAAATGCGCTTTTCCTTTTACCCACACCACAGCCGCCGTAATGTTTAGATTTCATCATTTGCATCAAAGCCCTAATGATAATAAGAATAAGAGGCTTTATTTAAACGCTGTCCATGCGGTCGTTGTGATTGTAACTTTATCGGCTATAAACTGAAACTAACGGAGATCGCGGAAGCCTTCCAAACGACAACTGTAACTTACCCCGGTTATCATTTCAGCCTTAAACCACGGCGTTTATAGCTTTCGTTCCAGCACTAGGCTATGTGATTAACTATGAGCATTAAATAAATGTTGCGTCTCAGATGCCGAGGACAGCAGCGAGGCTGACCGAACCAGAGCATAGAGAGATGACAGCGAGAGCGATCACAGCGGAGCAGAGGAATAAAGTCTGTAGTAAACACATCAGAGTTCGGTCTATTTGTACTACTGTTCATTTGCAATGAAGGAAGGTGTTTTATTAAATGTTCGTATATAATTTTAATAAATAAAATTAATTTCCTTTTAAAAACAAGATCTGGTCTTCAAATCTTTTTTCCAAATATGAGTTTTGATAAACGGGGGTTCGTCGCCTTTTATAACAGGTCCATGAACGTCACGTGCGGTTGTTGTGGTGACCGCCCATGCTCTGCGATTGGCTTGAAAATATTGCAGTATTTCATCTGTGCGGTTATCGCGACAGCCCTAATCCCCACAGATAAATATCTTCATTTGATTTGCCTTTTTGCCTTCTTTAATCCATGTTTCTGACACTGCAATGATGTTGAACTGGTTGGAGAATTTCTGTAGATATTCCTTAATTTGTGGAAAGTTAGTGTAGAGACTTCTGCTATTAAAAATGAAAGATGGACAATTTCCCATTTGTTTGAAAGCATCTGATGAATTAATCCTCAGTATGGTAATGACAGTCTCTTTTTCCGATAGTGTAGAAGTGATTGTCTGGGTAAATGATTTCATTTGGGTCCAATAATAATGATTAGCTAATAACTCCAGGCTTTCATGATCATTTATCCAAGCGGATGTTTTGCTCATTCTCGCTGCTTGGGTTGATCAGATCCTCGCATGGTATCTGCACATTTTTAAAGTTCAAATTTAAAGACATTTAAGACCTTTTTAAGACCTCTAAAATGAAAAAATAATACCAATACCGCGGTAACAGAAATCGACAAACTACACTATACTCCGTAAAGGGTTGCATTAAATCTGACTACCAAATATTCAATGCACTTTAGCTAACAACTGCTGTCTAATTACAGAAAATAAAAAACGAAAAGGTCCAACTAGCTGATCTTTTGAGGGAACTATTAGTATCTTTAAAGATGAGCTAGTTGGACCTTTTCAGGTTGAAGATGGCCTCAAAATCCACTCCCAAACCTACTGCCAGTTTCTAGAAGATACTTTCTTCAGTGGTACAGTAAACGGTCTGCATCTTTCAAGAAGACCATGATTTGTATGCAGGACAATGCTCCATCACATGCATCGAAGTACTCAATTGCATGGCTAGCCAGTAAAGGCCTTAAGGATGAAAAAATAATGACATAACCCCCTTCCTCACCTGACCTAAACCCTATTGAGAACCTGTGGGCCCTGCTTAAATGGGATATTTACAGTGAAGGAAATCAGTACACCTCTCGGAACAGTGTCTGGGAGGCTGTGGTTGCTGCTGCACAAAAAGTTGATCGTCAACAGATCAAGAAACTGACAGACTCCATGAACAGTTATTGAAAAGAAGGGTGGCTATATTGGTCACTGATTATTATTTTTTTATATGTCGGACATTTTTATTTGTAAATGTTGAGTTGTTTTATTATTCTCACTGTAACAGATGAAAATAAACAAGTGAGATGGGAACATTTTCGTTTTTTTATTTAGTTGCAGAATAATTCTGCATATTAATAGTTGCCTAATAATAGCAAAACATATATATATATTCTTGTAAGAAAGACAAAATCTCACCTTTACTTTCGTAAACATTCAGGTTTAGGTTCTTTAACATTTTGGATTGACCGAGAGCACTGTAGTTGTTCAATAATAAAATTAATCCTCAAAAATACAACTTGCCTAAAAAAATTGCACACAGTGTAAGAGATCACTGTAAAGGCAACCTGAAAACCAATCATTACCACCTTTTCAACCACAAGAACAGTTTAATCAATTTAGAAAATATGTGTTAGGTGCAGCATACAATATTTTAATTAAGCTAAATTAAAAATGGGTATTTTGGGGGAAGAATAATCCGAATGTTCTTCATATTTTAATTCCTTATTCAATAAATAACAAACTTAGTCCATTAACTTTATTTTTCAGAACTTATGGCAGAAACTATTTAAAAATTGGTTCCACAGGTCAAGGGAGGTTTTTGCAATTTCAAAATCGTATGTTGGCCAACTGTAGATTTACATCCATGCTCACGAGACCTGCGGTAATTTGCGCAAAGTAATTTGTTCTTCATACAGTATTGTTGCAGGCGAGTTGTACCGATTGGCAAAGGAAACGTAGGCTACTATCTGCGATTGATGGGAGGATCGGCAATAGTTTTTATCTAGCTGTCAGAAAGGGAGTGCAGTGTGGAGAGAAAGAAAGTGACAGAAAGAGACCCGCGTCTCACTCCATGAGCTCACGCCAAGTCAACGCGACCTGAATGAACGTCTGATGAGCAGCTATTTATAAATATAGATACATAAACATTGTTTACTAAACACAATCAACGTGTTGTGTGATTTGCGACAGTAGCCTACCTATATCAGCGGACGGGTGGTTGCGCACTTACAAGCAGCGGCAGTGTGTGGTCGCGTGGTGAAAAAAGCCAGCCAGTCGTCTATGGGGGCATTATTGTATCAAAACGTTTGCAAATGCGTATTTGTGTATTTGCGATTTGTATTTGCGATTTGTATTTGCGATTTGTATTTGCAATTTGCGATTTGTATTTGCAAATGCGTATTTGTGTATTTGCGATTTGTATTTGCGATTTGCAATTTGTATTTGCGATTTGCGATTTGTATTTGTATTTGCGATTTGTATTTGCGATTTGCGATTTGTATTTGCGATTTGTGTATCTGCAAATGGTTTTGTGCATGCACACAAAGATTTGTGTGTGTACATGGTTCTGTATGTAGACACATCTGTAAATTATATTAATTGTGGTTCTAAAAGCTCAAATAGACTAAGTCTTTTTACAAAGCCATGGAAGAATAAGTCACGTGGTGTAGCAAAAGTCACTGTAAAAGACAGCCGTTGATTGGTCAATGTGTTACAGTGGCAGGACTCTTATTTTGAAAATCCCTAAACCGGATGTAAACAGAGCTTTGGCTATGAACCAGGGATAAATTAACACCACAGCCAAATGGGGTAGATTTGGTGTGCAAATTGTGTCACTTACCCGCCACTGTGTCGGGTAATACTTTCCAGTCGGTCCGATCAAATTTGCATATTTAATACATACAATGATGCCATGTGGACAGTCCCACAGTTTCTTTTGCCTTTCTAGTCGAACTGAACTACGGTGACGCTCGCAGAAATACTATCAGGGTGGAGGCATAAATCGACAAATCAATCGACTACTTTGCCCCCTTTATTTCTTCCCCAAGAGGTTGAGGTGCTGAAAATAAAGTAAAACTTTTTCTTTAACAGAGGCGCTTATGTTACAATTTAACAAGCCCTAATGGTAATACAATTAGATGCTTTATTTAAGTGTCCTGCTTAGGAGGTGATTGTAATTTGTCGCGAAACAGAAACTAACGGAGGGATCGGCTCACTGTAGGCTACAGTGTATTCAGCTCGAGACATTCAAACGGATATACAAACAAGGAAGCCTCCCATCGATATGCTAACGGGGAGAATATCCTCGTTATTATTTGGCCTCAAACCAAAGTTCTCCCCACGGGCGCCGCTACTGGTGAGATCTGACGTTGAAACGCTGCTTTGCTCGGACGAACATTGTGTTTCAGATGATTTAAACATAGCCTCAGACTAGGTTTAACATTATGCTGCATTTTTGACTGCACTGTTTTTTTATAACAGTGAAAACATGGTCCCACACCGACTCTTATGTGTAGCTGATTACTTCATGACGCACCTTGAGAAGTGGCGTCCTGCAGCACGACCAGACGTGAACTCGCAGGTGACATCTCCCATTAATAAAACGGCATAACAGATTTTCAGATTTCTATTTTTAAATTGACTTGAGCGCAATTGGAAAACCGGTCATTGGGTCGACACCTTCACATCCCTAATGCATAGAGAAAGTGATAAACACTGCATACCACACCACAAAGACTGATCCAGAGGTGGAAAGAGTACAAAAATATTCTACTCAAGTAAAAGTATGATTACTTGGATGAAATTTTACTTAAGTAAAAGTAAAAGTACTTGTCTAAAAATCTACTGAAGTAAAAGTGAAAAAGTAGCTGATTTAAAATGTACTTAAAGTACAAGTTACTAGTTACTTTTTAACAGCGGGAGGGGGCAGGGATTTCTTCAGTGTAGGGCATTATATATATATATATAGACAAACTAGTTTTGTTTAATTAATGCAACACTTTTACAAATTAAACAAATCTTGTCACCACACATGTATGGATGTACACTGTGTCATACTTTAGATAAGCAAATATGGAGCAAATAGTCTGTTAATGTGGGAATTTAACCAGTCAACAGACCTAAACAGACTGCAGCTGCAGTTCTAATAATGCAATTGTGTACAATTGATCTAAACCATGGACATTGCAAGGTTAGGCTGCTCGATTTTGACAAATCATAATCATGATAGACATTGTGTGATCACAATTATTATAGACAATTATTCATTGATTTAAGAACTGCAACATGCACTTATTTAACATTTGAAACCATGACTTTAAACATAGCCTATCCTAATTGAACTGAAAACAAGGAAAATGCAAATAGCCTAAGAAAAACATATTTTTAATAAATAAGTGTCAAAATCTAAATAAACCGTTGCAAATGTTGTTGATAGGGCACATCTTTTGCTAGCAGGAATGTGAGGGCATATTTTATTTATATCTCATGGAGCTGGCTGGATAAGCAAGTTGCATTGTAGGCTACAGTGTTCTTAATTGATGACTGTTGCGGTGGCAAGAGTCAAGGAGCTTTAAACTTCCTGTGTTTTTTATTCCTTTATTGCTTGGTCATAGACCACTAGGATTCAACTTCAAGTAAACTAATCGGTCGTGATGTTTTGAGGTGCAGCTGGGTCGAATATGCCTTTTTTCTCTCTCTCACGGTCGCGTATGTCATCTGACTCGTGTCCGCGCGTAACATATCTTGCACACTATTTTAGTCTATTAGTTTTACCTTTCTTCTCGACCAAAGGCTGCCTTTCTGCCGTCTTCTGGAAGTTTTTCAAAGCTCCCGGCAACACGCACCGTCTCCATCCTACTCTGCACTGTTAAACTGAAAGCTAAACTATCAGGTGAGGGAGGGGCCGACGCACGGCTGGATTAAAGGTTTGCTCCATTTGAGTCTTCACGTGCGGTACAATGATAGTTTAACTATGATTATTTTGTTTTAGTGATAAAGGGAAGCAATGTTTGTTGTTATCATGTAGTCGCAATTGTTCTCTCCTCCTGTCGATCATTCACTGTTATTTTCCGGTATTGTCAGAAATAAAACCCCGTGATATTTCTTTCTTTCTCTCCTTTCCTATCTATTTTTTTACTCAGTAAGAGGTGATATAAAATGTAGAAGTACAATACTTCAAATAAACATACTAAAGTAAAAGTAAAAGTATAGGTTTTAAAAATCACTTAAAAAATTAAAGTACAAAAAAACTACTCAATTACAGGAAGCGAGTAAATGTAATCGCTACTTTACACCCTGGACTGATCAGACCTTCATTCTTATTTTTCCCTATGCTTGACCATGACTTCTGCAGGTGAACTATTCATTAAACTGCCGAAATTCAAGAATAAAATAAATCATTAAAGTACTGCACTTCTGGCCACTCCTTCCACATACTTTCAGTTGTAGGCTTCACATTTATATATTTGCCTGGTTTTATATTATGTGTATGCACAATATCAACATTTCACATCATTAACTAAAAATAAAAAAATAAATCTGAAGCTAACTTCAATACTGTATTATAATTATTGACTAAATGATGAAAAAAAGGTGTCTGCAGGGCCAGTGAAAATATACAGGGGGACAGTAAAACTCGGATCTATTGGCCAAGCTGGCCAGTTGGGAAAAAAGTTGCATTGAACCCAGAGTATATATGGAGTTCAATTATAAAATGTTTTGAAATAAAGATGGTGTGTATTGTGTATCATATATAGTAAGAGTGTACCATTTGCAACTCAGTTCCTTGGTAGCACCTACTAACAGTAGAAATGACTTCTGATGGAAAACATTTGTATGAAAAACACTTTCATTAGCTAATCTTACAATTGTATTGTTTAACATTAACGCATATATTAAAAAAGATATTGCGTGTAAAAAGTGGCTGGAAAAAAGACGAGTGGCTGGTAGATTTTTAAATCTACCTGCCACAGTGGCTGGTAGGCAAAAAAGTTAATTTCCATCTCTGCTATGAACCCATGTGGGCTATGCATGGAGGTGTCGTGGAGACAGAAGGCGAAGAGTGCTAACGCACACTGCAGTTGACAAAGCACTTCAACTTCAAGTAGTTTAAAAGTAAGTATTGATTAACAATTTTCCTTTTTTTTCTTTTCAAGAAACATTCGTTCCTATGTAAATCTCAGTGATATCGGATACAGATACAGATAATGTACCTTGGGGCTGCGAATAACAACCTGTCATCTACAAACCTTGCCTTCTTCCAAGAATCTGTGGTTGCGAACAATAAAAGTAATTGTGTGTGTGTGTGTGTGTGTGTGTGTGTTGGTGTCAGAGCTCGTTGTGCGGTCTTGTTGTTCACATATTTAAAAGAGAAGCTACCCAAGGCTTACAACTGGATGGACAAAACTGACGAAGATGAAGCGATTGCCGGTGTTGAAACTCTCACTCGCGTTATTAAAACAATTATTGTGACGATATGTTTCACATCAAGCTAATATGGTCCTTCCACGGCACGCATTCACGAGGGGATTCCTTTTTGCAAACGTATCCGATATCACTGAGATTTACAAAGGAACGAATGATTCTTGAAAAGAAAAAAAAGGAAAATTGTTAATCAATACTTACTTTTAAACTACTTTAAGTTGAAGTGCTTTGTCAACTGCGGTGTCCGTTAGCCTTCTGTCTCCACGACACCGCCATGCATAGCCCACATGGGTTCATAGCCAAAGCTCTGTTTACATCCGGTTTAGGGATTTTCAAAATAAGAGTCCTGCCACTGTAACACATTGGCCAATCAACGTGTCTGTCTTTTCACACGTGACTTTTGCTACACCACGTGACTTTTGCTACAGTTCTTCCATGGCTTTGTAAAAAGAGATTTGTAAAAAGACTTAGTCTATTTGAGCTTTTAGAACCACAATTAATATAATTTACAGATGTGTCTACACACAGAACCATGTACACACACAAATCTTTGTGTGCATGCACAAAACCATTTGCAGATACACAAATCGCAAATACAAATCGCAAATACAAATCGCAAATACAAATCGCAAATACAAATCGCAAATCGCAAATACAAATCGCAAATACAAATCGCAAATCGCAAATACAAATTGCAAATCGCAAATACAAATCGCAAATACACAAATACGCATTTGCAAATACAAATACAATTCGCAAATCGCAAATACAAATCGCAAATACACAAATACGCATTTGCAAACGTTTTGATACAATAATGCCCCCATAGTCGTCCTCCCTCCACCTCTCACCGAATTTATAATAGCTGGGCATGCATTTCGCTGGGACGTTCTCTCCTTTTTTGCTCTACCACGGCCGACTTCAAATTCGAAAGCAGGGAACACACATTCTTCTTCTACGTTTTAAATGCGGTACTCAGCCTCACACGGCCGTACTGCCTCTAGCGTATGTGTCGGACTTGCCGGATATCTTTGAAGTATAGGCTATAAAACACCGATAAAATAAAAACATAGAAATCTAACAATTAAACTAGAAAACTAGAATGAAACAAATAAGGCGAGCTCATTAATTCTGCCCCCGATTAAATTTAATGCCGCCCACCCAATAATTCCAGACTTTTTAAGACATTTAAGGCCTTGAATATTGAAACTTAAATTTAATGACTTTTAATGCTTTTCAAGATCCGCGGCAACCCTGGATCCTCGTCCCTCCGGAATTGATCCAAATCCTCCTCCGTTTTGATTTGCACATTTTTGGCTTCCTCGGGTGTAGCTCCCTTCATTTTGATGAAGATTCTTCCATCTCTCGTCCAAGTTTGTTGGACCTATCCACATTCTTTTAACCCTCTCGCTTGATAGGCCAGATAAGCCTTTCTCATGGTTACATTTTCACTCATTCCAATTTGTTCAACTTTAAGCTTCTTGCCTTGACTAAGCAGATTTATCTTATGCTTTCTACTCACAAATTTCAGAATGACAACACGCTTTTTGGCGAATTTCCCCTTCGGGAGAAGAAAACAGGACTCCACGTTCTCTAGATCCAGATTAATGGCTTTGCTTCTCAGAAACATTGCCACTTGATTTTCCACCGTTACATTCCCTGTATCGCCCTCTTCTTCTCCATTCCCGGCAGATGCATACGACCTTGGTTTAATAACCATACCAGTCAGGATCACATCTCTATTTTTTGCTTGTTGTTCTTGATCATCAATTTTATCTCCAAGCTCTTTCAAGAGCTGATCTTTCTTCACATTGACGGCTTGAAGCTCCTTCAATTCGATCATCAGTGGCTTCAGACCAGCAGCAATTTTTTCCCCATCCATTCTTCAATGATCCCAGCCTTCAGCGGCACCAAATTAGCCTGCAGCTGTGCCAGCTCAGACTCCCTCATCAAGTCTGCCAACAGTTTTTTTTCCATTTCTACCGCATATCCTTTATCTTCCTCCTTCTCCTGCTTATCAATGTTTTTTTGTTTTCTGGATATCTCCAGAGATTTTTCAGGCAGTGAATCTGTGTTCTCCGCTGCTCTCGGTAAATAGGTCTACAATTATAGTCAACAACTGAATGGCATTTGAGATTGAGTGCTGCTTAAACTGAGATAAAGATCGGTCATTTTTAAAGGAACAAAGAGACTCAGGAAAGTGGTTATGGTGGCAAATGAGAAGATTTAGAAGCTAACAATGATGCAATTTGGTGTCATTTTGGCATACTAGCGTCAGGGCTGTACAGTGCGACAGTTTTGATCGCATTTGCTACTGAAATTGATCACGTGCGATGATGAATACAAGTCCAGTCGCACCAGTGCTAATGAGCAGATGCTGTCTGTTTGAGACAGAGAGGAGCTATGCAAAAATACTGCTTAGAGGGCTCTACATTAACACTCTCCAAATGCGGGTGAATGTAGTCTTAGGCGAGTAAGTTATTAAGTCTACCCTCCACTTTGGCTGGTGAAAGATGTGTGCTCGGGATCTGTGCTTGTGCGGCGACTATAGCGTCTAACTTCACCAACGGTTAAAACAGGAAGGAGATAACCGCAGTTAAGTTAGTGCGTGTGCAAACAGAAAAAAAAAGTAAAAGTCGGTTACTAGCCAAATGCGAGTTGACTCTTATTTTGAAGCAGGTAAGAACAGGAAGTTAGCGCTTCACAGCCCTGCAGTCAACCATGGAACTATAAAGAAAGCAGTCAACAGCAGTAACTATCTATGATTTAAACAAAGATTGACACAACCTATTTAACCTGGCCTAAATTGTATAACTATGTTTACTAATTTATTTAATAGGCTATATGTTCAATGTTTTAAAGTATGGTTTTCATTAAAAAAAATGAAATGTTCTAAAAATGTTTGTTATTATTAGCCTAATAGGGGAAGGTGGGGTGATTTGTGCATTTTGGAAGTTGCAAAACCCCTTGTTTCTAGAAAACCGTGGAAGAAATTGGAAATGTGACCACATATTTAAGAAGAGCCATCCATTTGACTCATCCTGTAAAGAAGGGAGACACAAGGAATAAGATATAAGCACATTTAAGCTCAAAAAACTGTGTTTTGCCTTTCAAAGTAAAATTTCCATGATCAAGGTTTTTTGATTATTGTGTCTGAACAATTATAGACACGTTTGAAAACATTTGACACATGTTTTAGTGCTTTGGTATGCTACACCTTTAGTCTATATAGTTAGCACAATGTCAACCCTAAATTGCTGCATCATGCCTATTATCCAAAATTCTGGGGATGGGGTGATTTGTGCGCAAGGGCCTGGGTGAGTTATAAGTAAGTAAGTAAGTAAAATGTATTTATAAAAGCACATTTATGACAGTTTGCACTGTCCAAAGTGCTGTACATAGTGCATTCAGTAGGTAAACAATGAAGGTAAAATAACAATAACCAAAATAAAAGACGTAAAGCCCATACATCCACATAAACACAGATAGTAGTGCAGAGGTAAGTAAGTAGTGCAGAGGTTAATGGGGAGGAAACACCAGGGTGTACATATGGGTTTTGAGCCTTGATTTAAAGGCAGAAATGTAGGGGGAATCACATTTGTCAGGTGGCAGTTGGTTCCACAAGCACGGAGCAACTAGTGCAAAGTACATTTCTGAGAGTTGTGCCAGTGGCATGGCTGTATACGCTGGTCACCAAAAGAAAGTGATAGTCTACAGTAGCTCAGGAGAGAGTGACATCTCAATTCCACTTAACGACACCACTGATGAGAGTTCAGATGGCCAGAAAGATGATGATGGTGACTTTGTCATTGTGACACAATGACGCACAAATCACCCCACTACGTGGGGTGATTTTGCGACAAGACAACTTTTTTCCGAAAGCTATATTTCTTAAACAGTTTATTCCAGATCCAAAGTTTTTATTGCCAGGGATGCACAACATCCTGAAATATATGTACATATTTGAGTTGGAGACATAACTGTCAAGGCCTCACTTTAAAATCACTTTGAGTAAAAAGTTGCACAAATCACCCCACCTTCCCCTATAATAATGATATGTTTATAAAAATATATAGGCATAGACATTATTTTTATAGTTCTATGGGGGGGAAATAATTCTGAATCAGCAAAAAAATTGCCATTGGCAGGTTAGACTCTTTTGTCTAAATTGCAATCAGTGCACCCCTATTAATTTTTCTACAATTATTACTGCACACTAGGATATCATATTCATTGAGAATCTCAAATAAAACCAAGGTGACATGCTCAAAGGTAATTAGAGCTAAATGCAAGGGTTAGGGTCATGCAAGTTTTCGATCATACTTTGTGTGCTAACAAATTTATATTTGTGCTACTGAATTTTTTTGCTTGCTAGCACCAGTGCTACCACTTTAAAAAATAAGCGTACAGCCCTGAGCGATATATATATATAAATAAGTTGTTCTTTGTTGCTTGTCCTTCCCTTAAAAGCCTAGGGATGAACCTAAGAAACATTTGTATTGTGTTACTACACCATTTAGCCTCGAAAACACATGGAGCCCAATGACCCAAACTTATCTTTAATTTTTATTTTCGGTCCTGTACTTGTTGGGTGTTTTGCATGTTTCTTTTTCCACCACATCCAGGAACATTGCCTGAAGGTGAATCTTCCCTTCCAGAGTGAAAGCTTGAGTCCTATAATTTCCTTTTAAAAGTGTCTTGTGAAATCTTGAGAAGACCTGCATGGTGGGGAAGTGACAGGAACCTTCATATGCACTTCTAACAAGTTTTACTTATTCATTGGTTTTGGAGGGCCCTCAGCAGGAAGTTTCTAAAGTATTTCTCAAACTGTGCAGCCCTCCATGCATCCACTTGCCGCTGTGACTCCCTTGAGTTCATCAGATCAAGGCACTTCTGCTTACATTAGCAAACCTTTAGTACACTTTTGTTGTTAATGCTTTCCATGGATAATGACAGTACCTGTGCCAACTTTCCAAGTCATTTTATGTTCAAACTGATGCCAGTCATCAGAGGCTTCAGGCTTTCTTCAAAAGGTGGCCCATATGAATAGAATGGACTGTGTTCGAAGACAACCACTGAAAATTACACTTCAATGTTTACTGCCGCAACTATCTTTCCTACTTTACATACAGTAACATAAGCCTTTTGCAGCAATATTATATGCAACGGCATTGATCAAAGCAGAGTATGTAACATTTCAAATCCTCCCTGAAAATTGAAATGGATGATAATCTTCTCCACTGTTCAGGAGCAAACAATAAGCCACGGGTTGCAGTGTCACCGAGCAACATATTTATTCATTTTATAACCATGTTGTTGTAGGTTTAATATTACTCGGCTGTTGCTACTTTGCATTCTGAGATCAGCGTTACCCATATCGCACACACACTACAGGAGCCCCAGCAGATTTAGCCTGATTTAAATGGTGTAGGGATGAGCCAAGCTGCTGGAACTCCAATGGTGAATCTTCTTTTATTCAGTGCGAGATCATCTATGCTGACCACTGGCACAGAAATCATATGAAATAAGCTATGATCAAACAGTGGTTTAAAAAGTCTAAACTGCTATTTTGACTCCATTAAAATAAAAATAAATTAAATTTATTACATAACAGTCTGCCAGATTTGTTTTCGAAAGCTGACTATAATTTTACTAATTGTCTCAATCTTTCAGAAGCCAGACAGAACAAAATGTTTATGGTTATTAATAGGTTCATAAAATTATGAAATTATGTTCCAACACAGCCTTCTAACTGTTAACATTACTGTGATTGATTGAATTATAAAAAAAAGTATGCACATTAATATCAAAGTTTCGGAGACTAGTTTCACTGGCAAGTCAGAAATTTTAGCTTGCAATAACACAATGAATATTCTGGAAGAAACTCTGCGGTGAAACTGTCAAATTCCCAAGAGTTGATTTTCATATGGAAACCAGTGGGTGACTGAAAGATGGAAATCATGGATTCACACCCCTGAAAATCAATACTTTTGGAAAAATAAGTGGAAGGTAAATGAACTGATTTGTTGTAAAAGGGTTAAATCTTGAAAACACCAGTATGGACCAAATTACATTAAACCCTTTGTTAAAGCAATAAAGTCCTCAAACGGACTCAAACGTACTTTCTCTATCCTTCCATCAACCAAGTAAGGTTGTGAGGAATTAATATTGTTTGTGAGTTTGACAACTGATTTATGACTGCTGCACTGCACACTTGAGTATCTGGCACAAAAACAACACCAAAAACAGTCTTGAATAAATTGTCTTTGTTAACCAGGATTGGAGAAGCAGGAACCAAAAGGTATTTTGGATGTGGACTATGCAAACCACAAAAATTATCTATTTTGATGTGGGCCTATATTGCATTATAAAATGGGTAGCTCAAATCAAGCAATCTGATTGGTTCATAGCTGCGATATATTGGGTGTATATAACAACTATGACGTCGAATTAGTGTGCAACATGTTGGTGTACAGACAAAGGTGTAGTATTAGACTTTCGTTTGGTCTGGTTGCACACCCAGTCCGATTTTCGGTTCACGCGTGCATGCTCCATGGTCACATATCCGTATTGGTCGCAGATTTCAGTGTGGGGCAGCAACGCAATTTGAGAAGCCTATCCCTCCAGGTGAGGGAAGGGGAGCGGGAGCCTTGTTTGAGACAGTTATTTGTCATCATAATGATTGATAACGGGGCTGAACCATCAAAGAAAAAAAAGAGAATGCAATGAAGAAAAGCTAAAAGGGAGAGTGATATAGGCTACGGGCGGAACAAGGGCGTTACCAAGCAACGTGTATACAGTTTCACGAGAGCGAACTAGACTGCAATGTTTACTCCTAAATGAATGAGCGGTTGGTACTAACACAAAGTTTGCTTTGCTTCACCATCATCAGATAACCATTATCTGAAATAGTCATTATTTCCATCAACAACACAAACACATTACCTCATCGTTATCCATACTAACTGCCGTCTCTCGTTCATTCGCTTTCTGTGAGGACACGTAATCTTTCAGCTCCGTGAGAGAGAGTAGTTAGGTGACGCTGCTGCATCAACTCATTGCAATCAGGTTTGTGTAGCACTGACTGGCATTAGTTGATGCAGTGTCAAAACCACTCTCACGGAGCCGAAAAGAGTCCTCACACTTTCAACACGCAGACATTCACTATATTGCGCCCTTCTCAGTTCACACTCGCACGAGCTAGAAAACAGCTTTGCGACAGCGGGCGTCGTAAAAATACTACCACTTTTGTCCAAAGGGGCCGCCAACGCGCAATGTTACTCGAAGTGGCTTTAAAAAGCAATGGTAAATAAAGTTACTTCAGGTTCTTTGAAAATGTTAGGCTATAAGCTGAGAGGCAGTGACTGGCGGAGAGAAGGTAAATGTTGTTGTTATTGTTGTTCCGGGAGCGAGTGAGGTATCGGCGTGATATTGAGGAAACTAACAGGAGCTCGGAGCACATGGTGAGGTTGAGTGCTTGTTGTTTGGCGTTGGCGACGACCCAACGTAACATGTGAACTGTTCCACAACAAATTGCCAGCGAACCCAGCTACCATCTCATAGATTGATCATGAGGAACACTATGTTGCATAGCAACCGTTGTGCAGTAAGGCAGCCAGGAGGAACTACTTTTTTTGTAAAAATGTAAAAAATACATTTTAAATTAAATAAAAAATAAAAATCGTAGTGTGTCTATGACTTTCATTCTGCAATAATTGATATTGTAAGCTCATTATAGCACTGTCAAGGGGGTTGCCGAACAACGCCCCTTAACTGTGATAAAATAAGCATATATCACAACCTGTTGTGAACTATTGGTAAAAACTGTTTTAAAAGCTTTCTCTGGCAAAAATGGCCCACATACAAAACATTGCAACTTTGTTAGAAAGCCAATAATCCACTTTGGATAAAGCAATGATTTATTGCTTCATTCAGTAATTTGGAAATAAGTCGAGTGTGTTTACTTTTGAGTCAATTCTTTTTTTTTTTTAAGATATTTTTTGGGCATTTTTATGCTTTATTGATAGTGCAGAGCGACAGAGGTGAAATGGGGCAGAGAGGGGAGTGACATGCAGAGAACGACCACGGGCGGGAATCGAACCCGGGTCTGCTGCTGGGCCCGGCCCGGGGGGGGGGGGGACGCCCTACCAACTGAGCTAAGGGCGCCCCGAAAAACTTGTTTTTTAAGCAAGTGTCACAAAATGTGACACTTGCTGTTGTATTCAGCATTTAAATAACTTTCAAGCATTCTGCAATGTCCCTAATGAAAAGCCATGGCTTGCTCAACAAAAATGGCAGTCATGACTTACAAATTTGTATTCCTTTCTAATTTGATGATTTTTCAGCTCAGGGGAACTAAAAGGGGGGCAACAACCTGACTTCCACTTAGCGGTCGGGTTTGGTGAGAAAAACACATGACAAACATGACAAAAACAGCAAAGGTCTGACTCCGACAAGGTGTAAAACAGATTTAACACTACTCCAGGGCTGTACAGTGCGACAGTTTTGATCACATTTGCAACTGAACTTGATCACGTGCGATGATGAATACAAGTCCATTCGCACTAGTGCTGGTTGATAATTAGGAGAGGCTGTCTTTGAAACACAGAGGAGAGATGCACAACACTGCTTAGAGGGCTCTACATTAACACTCCAAATGGGGGTAAATGTAGTCTTAGGCAAGTAAGTTATTGAGCCCACCCTTCACTTTGGCTGGTGAAAGATATGTGTCCTCGGGATCTGTGCTCATGCAGCGATTCTACCATATAAAAACTTCACCAACGGTAATAACCGGAAGGAGATAACCGCAGTTAAGTTAGCGCGTGTGCAAACAGAACATTTCCTGTGCGCCTTCACGTTAAAAGCCTGTTACTAGCCAAAAGTGAGTTGACTTTTATTTTGAAGCCTGTAAAAACAGGAAGTTAGCGCTTCACAGCCCTGCAGTGCTCTAGCTAGAAAGGCAACTCATTCAGCTGCAGAGAAAAGTCAACAGTAGTCTAAAAACAAAGTTTGAAATAAGCCACTGAAGAACAACTTCCAACACATTCACAACAACCTATTTAATTTATCCTAAATTGTACCAATATGTATACTTATTTATTTAATAGGCTATGTTTAATGTTTTAAAGTTTGGTTTTAATTAACAAGGAAATTTTCTAAAAATGTTTATTATTATTAATATAATAATTATATGTATATACAAAACATATATAGATAAATAGATACATAATATTTTTATATTTTTATGGGGAAAAATAATTCTGAATCAGCAAAAAATTGCAATCGGCAGGTTAGATTCTTTTGTCTAAATTACAATCAGTGCACCCTATTCATTCTTCTACAATTATTACTGCACACACTAGGATATAATATTAATTGAGAATTGAGACCAAGATGACAGGCTCAAAGGTAATTACAGTGAAATGCAAGGGTTAAGGTTATGCAAGTTTTCGATCATACTTTGTGTGCTACCAAATTTATTTTTGTGCTACTGAATTTTTTTGCTTGCTAGCACCAGTGCTACCACCTAAAAAAATAAGCGTACAGCCCTGCACTACTCTGTCTGGAAACCACCTATCAAAATGTGGTGGTATTAAAAAATATATCAAAAAAATACATGGGACGGCAATAAGACACAAAGGGCATGATAGGAGAGAGGAGAAGATGCAGTGCTGCCGGGGTCCTGTGGTAACCAGGCAACTCCCCAAAGAGCTCTCTAAAGCATGAGCAGCCACAAGTCAAGGTTGAGAATGGAGAGGACAAAAATGAAGGTTTTGATGGTGCTTCTCGTGTACATTCATATCAAAGAATAAACACACCAATGACAAATTAAAGAAAAAATGGTAAGTGTTTTAGTACGTTTTTTGGCCACAGAATAGCTTCAATGCGCCTTGGTTTGGACACTATAGCAAACTCTTCCGAGGGTTAAACACTCATATGATATTCTCTCATTTGATTTTTGATGATGACGGTGGAAAGCTCTATCTAAACGTCAGTCCAAAATCTCCTATAGGTTGAGTTCCGGCGACTGTGAGGTCTAAATGATATGATTCACATAATTTTCGTACTGAAACCATTGAGCGACCCTTTGTGCCTGATGGATTAGGGCAAAATGTAGCTCTTGGAAGAGACCTCTCCCATCAGGATAGGACCATATAGGTGACAACTTTGCATTGATTTGCAGTGACCCTTTCGCTCTAGGGGAAGAGTCTCACATAATGGCAGCAAAATGCCCCCTGTAACATAACAGAGCCACAGGATCCCATCACTGTAGGGGTCCAGCATGCAGGTTTGTACCATTCTCTGGTCTAAGGCCACAATTGCACTCGTCCACTTGTAGAATATGGTGACTCATCTGGGGCCTCATTCATAAACGTGGCGTACGCCCAGAAGAGGGCGCACGCCAATTTCTACGCAAACATTGGGATTTATAAAAAGCAAACTTGACGAGAAGATGTGCGGTCCTCCACGCAAACTCTGACCCATGCGTACGCACAGAAAGTGGAGAAAGGAGAAACGGCGACTCCATCGGCACATGTATGAAGTGCGAGAACGAATGTGTTTGTATAAAATGAATCCAGATATAGGCCTATTATAAGCCATGTAGGTCTATCATATATGGAGTTCCTTTGCAAAACAGATGAAGCCATTCTTACAACTAATAAAAAAAATGCCTCCACGGATTTTTCCATGGAGTGATACCAACAAAAACTAAACAAATTAGGATCTTAAATAGCCTACAAATGGAGATATATGAGTGCAAAAAAAAAACGTTTGAATAAGCTCTGCAGTTAGGCTAACCTAACTATCTGCATGTTATTGGATTAATTCTGATAATATTGAGGTGTAATACAGCCTATTACTTTTACACTGACGCTGTTCTCGACGATGC
This sequence comes from Hyperoplus lanceolatus, assembly GCA_026929865.2. NCBI lineage: Eukaryota > Metazoa > Chordata > Actinopteri > Uranoscopiformes > Ammodytidae > Hyperoplus > Hyperoplus lanceolatus. Next base: position 10,923,758 of record CM049398.1, read on the forward strand.
CTCAGTCAGGCAGACAGGAGGGCACAGTTCCACACACTAATCATAAGCCTACTGTACATCACATACTGTGCTAATTTTTCGCGGCTTTTAGTCCGTTTTATCTATGTGTTTTTCTTTGTGTTTAAGCACGTCGTAACTGTGTTTTGAAAGGGACTGTGAAGTTTATTATTAACCCTGCCGCCCGTCACTGCACCGGGATGAATTCTCCGAATCTGTATCTCATGGGGGGTCTCAGTGTCCCCCACTCGTGGCACAAACACTGCTGTGTGAGGATATGCACTTTATCGCCACAGGCTGCACTCTGACGCTTTTACCCTCACACTGTGCCACCAAACTAAATTTTCCCTGGTCGCCACTTCTCAAACGGGTACTTCGGCGTGACCGCAGTGATCCACACCGTGTGGAGTCTATTTTTCCATTTCCCTTTCATTCGGCGATTGCCACTACTGCCTTCATGCACTCAGTAAATGATATTAATTCGGGCGTGTCAATGACTATGTATGGGTAAATATGGGCGTTACGTGAAGCCCGCAAAGGCTGCGCCACATTTAGAGTGGATTGTGATTTATAAAGGGAAACAGGCGTAGGACGTGAGTGCGCACTGTTTTATAAATCAGAATATTTTTGTTCGCACGTACATCCTAAATTTCTTCCGTACGCCAGCTTCCACGTGAATCCCACGCAAAGCTTTATAAATGAGGCCCCTGACCATTTAACTTTTATTCCTGACCCTATTTAGTCACGTCTTTCCCATAGATTTAAATACAGACGTCACTTCAGTCACCAATTGAAACGCTACATTGAGCCATCATTGTGACTGAAGCGCCTGCCATCTGTTCCCCCCACAATGAACCTTCTTCCCAAGTCCCTTAGATCTTTCCCTCTTCACATCTTGATACAAAAAGAGAACTAGTCCTGCACAACATTTATCATATCATTTATTTCTGTATACATGCCATAGAGTATGACTGGATGTTGATCCCTTGTGTGGAAATATCTGCACTTGTTATGTTTTGTCATTTATTCAGGTTTTTTTCTTTCATTTTTCACTCCTCTATGTATTTAAAGTTTATCAGCTTTTTCCTAGCCCGTTAGACTTTACTTTTTATTCTGCATTTTCAATTCCCTTAAAAAGGCGTTCTAAATCTTTGCTTTATCACTCGGACAGGCAGCTATACCTAATCGCTCTTTTATCAAAATAAATTTGTATGTTCACTGCGATACCTTTTTTTCTTAAAAGGGGCAATTATAATTATACGATCATGTTGGCACAATCTGAAAACGGGCAAAATTAAAAGGCCAACGTTTTAATGTGCTTTAAAGAACCAATTGTTTCAGGATGTTTTTTGTTATTGTAAATAACGGTGCAGGGTTTAGGGGGTGATCATTTCTGCTTAACATTATTTACAACAATTGGCGAAAAAAAAAAGGCATAAAGTGAAAGGGTGAAACTTTGTCTGCAGGAAAATAAATGGTTGACATCAGTAGAAAAAAGCAAGACAGTAATTTCCCCATTTCTGTGATGCTAAGCACCTCTGCCAGGAGGCTTACTGTCAACATCTTCTCACACCAAGAAGAAGTGGAGCAACTAAACGTGTTAATTATTTATCAAGCAGAAACTGCAGAGTAGGAAAAGGCAATAGCAAGGGGGAAAACACTGTGAATGGGTTTGTATTAAAGAGCAAATTAAACTTCCAATAATCAATACATTTAAAAAAGACAAAAACAAACATGGTCCTTAATTTGGGCTGGTCAGGTAATTAAAGCTTTAATAGAGGCAAGGGAGCAGGCAATTAATCATTAACACTAATTATCAAGTAAGGAGCAACAGCACAGGGTTTTCAGACTCATCGGCACACAGGAAAAACAGAATGACGTCTCGACTGTTTTTCTTACCTGGGAGCCTTTTCCTGAGCTGCCAGCAGAGAAGTTAATATGAACTGTAAGAAAAGAAAGACAAGAGAGAAATGCAAATAAAGCAGCAACGAGTAACATTTAAATATCTTTTAAACAGCCTCATGTTTCCTCTCATAATCATAAATTACCTTTAACAGCAAACGAGACCATCTGTGCAAAGAAAGACTTTTTTATATAATTTTTATTACTGCATTTGATCTGGTCGTACACCCAGTCCGATTTTCGGTTCACGCGTGCATGCTCTATGGTCAGATTTCATTGCGGTGCAGGAACGCGATTTATGGCTCCAGGTGAGGGAAGGGGAGCGGGAGCCTTGTTTGAGACAGTTGTTTGTTCATAATGACTGATAACGGGGCTGAACCATCAAAGAAAAAAAAGAAAATGCAATGAAGAAAAGCTAAAAGGGAGAGTGATAGGCGGGCGGGAGGGCGTTGCCAAGCAACGTATACACAATTTCACGCAGCGAACCTAGACTGCAGTGTTTACTCCTAAATGAATGAGTGGTAGCCTACTAAAACAAAGTTTACTTTGCCTCACCAGCATCATCAGATGACCATTATTCATCTGAAATAGTCATTATTTACAACATAAACACATTACCTCATCGTGATGCTAGCCATTATATTCTTCCCTATATAGAAACATGTTTGTACTCACCCAAGCACCATTGTTACTTGCGTTGCCGTTTGACATGGCTAAAACCTGATTTGCCTTCCTGCATCAGTCAGGGGTATCCAAGGCAACAAGCTAATATTCCCACTAGCTCTCTTTGTTTGATCTAGCATCTATGATCGATTGCTCTTCCTTGGGTCCCCAAAGTTTTACTCTGAATTTCATACATGGGATTTTGCAGTTGAATTTGGCACGTTTAATTTTTTAACGTTGAATATTTGATTTTGAATTTGAGAACATTGTAAAATAAAGGTGAAAATTAGTTGTTTAAAATGTAATTCAGAGGCAAAAAATTTAGATACATTATTTCAATGCATAAATATTCAGTGCTTAAAATTCAAAATCCGATGACACTCATTTACTTCCATACAAAACGTATGGAACACGTATAACACAAAATGTTTTATGTTTGGAAAGTTACATATTAGGAAAAGGTAACTCGGAGCCAAATTCTTTTGGATCTGTGAGAGCCCTATTAATCTCTGAGTTTGTAATTAGAGTCAGGAGAGTTTCTTTCCCATTACATTGCCATCGATTCCGAGTCAAGAAAATCTTCAGAGAGATTCCGAGGATTTTAAATCAATACATCAAAAGTAGCAGTGTCGCTGAGCATTAATTTACTTTGAGCAGTTTAGATTAGATCAAGCTGCTTTTACTCTAACATCAGTCAGCGTTAAATTTAACTATAATTAGGTGATAGAAACAAGAAAGAGTTAAACTTCATCCTGCCTTGCTATGGCAGCCATTAAAAGTGCAACTGTGAGGGTGTCAAACAACTACAAGCTACAGATATACAGTATATCTTCTTGAAAAAAAGCAGCTGAAATCCAACACAAAAGATGTATATAATTTATAAAATGGGTACAATAGAATTGTAAACCAATCTGCAGTATTTTGGTCGGATATTGATTCTAGTCATTGCAAAGGAACCCTCTCCCTGAATTATTTAAAGTGCTGAGTGAACTTCAAAACACTGCTATGTGTAAAGCCTGGAGTAACAAGCCACCAGTTCAAGAAAAATTAAAAATGAAACACGCCTAATTATTCAAGTCATGAAAGAACCAAATAACAACAATGGATGCAAGCCAGTTTTCATAAAGTCCAAATTTGCCAAGAGACACAATGAAGAAAATGGGTTCTCATGTTCCCTTCATCATAAAACATGACATAAAATAAAATACCAATATAAAAAAGGTAGTGATTGCACCTGGGGGGTGTTTACCGAATTTCACAGAGAGATACAAAAGGGAAGGAGATCCCATTTTCACACAATATTTTTATGTTTCCTCACATAAAAAAAACAAAAATGTTGTTGCTGCAAGAAGACACGGTTCAGTGCAGTTAACAGTTAATAGAGTCTTGTTGTGATGGAGACAGATCAAGACATTCCTCCATGAGACCAAGCAGAAAACAAAACAGAGCTGCAGTTCATCCTGAAGATAACCCAATGTTTCTGCCATAAGCATTACCACATTTATTAACTTGATCAATTTAGTCAATTTCAATGATATCAAATATTACACAGTAAAACATTATAAAATATTTTGTTTTCCATTCAACACATTTTTGTCATACTCAAATCTAAACTGTATTGTTATTTAAACTTAAAAATCTCTAATTTATTTTTTTATTTTAACTTGTTCAGAACCTATAAACATGAGTTGTTACATGACTTAAAATGATGGGTTGAAATTATTTTACTGCCGAGAGTTAACTCAACTCAAGAATGAAGTTTAAAAGAGACATGCTCAGTTTCACTTCTATGTGAAAATAACTTGTTTCTTAACAGTTGCCTCTTCAATCCCTCACAGCAAACAAAGTGTATCATATCTCTTCCTACAGAACATTACAGCTCCTAAAGAGAAGAAAAGCCTGCTTGCTGATAAAAGGGAGCAAATAAATTGTACAATGTGGGTAAATCTAATCATTTTAACTGCACTGCCTTCTTTTTCAGCAACAAAAGACCAGCAAGACCAAATTCATCCTGAACACAATATCATCTAATTTCCAGTCCACAAACATGATCTAGCAAATCATGAGCTCGGCAGAGCGAGTAAAACTACTACACTGTCTTCTGGCATCCCACTTTCTGTCGGAATTAAAAATGCAACATTGGCGTGAAACAGAGCTTCCTAAAGGAATACATTGGAGTTCACAGTACATTCTGCTACATCTGCTCAAACTTCCCCATCTTGGCTTGGCTTGCTCTGGAGAGGGGGAGGCAGAGGCTGAAAATGGGGGGGGAGGGTAACTCCCTACACAGTGTCAGTTGTGCTGATGGGAGCACCTCCATCTTCTCGCCTCCCCAGCCTGCATAATCAAATCTGTTGTTTCCAAACATGTTTTCAATTGGGCCGCGCCATGGGGGAACTTGCTTGCTTTGATTATGACGACTGTGGATATCACTTTACATGCTCAAAGCTCTGAAGGGTTTCGCTGCACGCATTTCAACAAGCCTGCACATTTGCATTGTCAAAGCACACGTCCAATGCAATTAGCAAGGAAACACTGTGCTGATAAGAAAGGGAGAGAATGCAGTTGGTATGTATATCTGAGCAGAATTCAAAGAATCTGACAACAAAGAAAATATGAAATAATTGAACTTCAATTTGAGGTTGACAAAATGAAAATGTCAAGGGCAGATAAAGGCATTTAGACTTGATGCATTAGTCCAAAATACTGCTGCTTCACCATAGAAACATTTTCTATATAAAATAACTACTAAAAATCTTGGAGAATTCATTGTAATTAAACAATAAACTTTCCACTTCATGGAGGATTTAAAAGGCGCAAAGGGAGAGGGGAAAAATATGAGACATCACATGAAAGTACTGTGAAGTAGCCAAATCACATTAAGAAAAGATGTCGTAGCAGGTGTACTAATGCTAATAAGGAGCCAGTGTCAGCTTAACAGATGCTTTGATAATCACCATACGTAATCATACTCTTATGCGAGTGTTTAGATGACTACAGGTTTCCAAATAGGCTGAATACTGAGGAGCACATACTACAGCTGCACTGCTCTCCAAGAAACAAAGTTATTTCATCTGGCAAAGACAATAAATGTTCACTACCATCATGTTAGCGTCACAATGCTGATGTATTTATGGTGGGGCTGCCATCCAGAAAGCTCTTCTGAGACCAATGCACAATCGTCCCAGAGCTGAGGGCCATTTAACCTGGACTCACCTCTCACTCACCTCTTCTAAAGACAGCAGGTCTCAAGTTCAAACAAGAGGGTAACTGTATGGCACAACGTGAGTGGCTGGTGAGGACAGTCAAACATTCAGTGAGCCATAAATACTCTGTTTCCTTTAGAGCTGACAAATTAAATTAAGGAGATAAAAAGCGAGTGAATACTGGACTCCAATGGGATTCTCTTGTTGCTCTGCTTTCTACCATTAAGATGTGTTCTTCAACTTTACACAATTACATTTTTATTTTTATTTATTCATGTAAATGGATGACTACAGAGTCTTATTAACCACAGCATGAATACTAACCGTACAGAGGTTAGTTGTAGGCGTCAGCTGAGCTAAGTGACCGTGTGTGTGGTGTGTGCGCAGATGGTGTCTGCAGCCCAGTGAACCTAATAAATGACATGCATATTGAATGTTTTCTGTGCCTTACGATTTATGTTAAATCATGAATATTGTAGTGGTACATTATAGTGTGCATGTCAGGGTGGTGTATGGACATGTAGAAGGAGATGGGTGTTTGCTACCCGGCGCAACGTTTGCCTTTCTATTTTAGCCATAGCCTTGATAATTTTCCCAATTTTAACTATAACTAGGTACTGCAGGCAGATGTTGCAGGAAGCAAATATTTTTCTATCTGATACTGCTTAAAAAAAAACGAAAAATGTTGTCATGGACCTTTGCTAGGGTTGTGTAGAATTGTTCTATGGGTCCTCTCGTCTGGCCATTGGGTTCTTATAATGACCTCAAATTCTTTCTGTTATGACCCCTATTTGTTTTATTCTTGTGCATTCAATGAGCAGAATCATAGAGCTCAATAAAAAAAATGTTGTACCCACGCAGACCTGGGGCCGTATTCACAAAACATTTTATCTTAGCACTAAGAGTACTCCTAGGGAGCACTAAAAGTTCTTAGTAAGGAGTAATTTCTTAAAACCTATTCACAAAGCTGATAAGATCAACTTTTACTAAGGAATGGGAGGGACTCCTAAGCTAAGAATAGAGGGCGGTGTTGACCCTGTTGCTATGGATGATGTCAGGTTCATACCTTCTATGCCCACAGTGGCTGAGAGGGAATGAGAGCTAAGAGTGAGTTTATGATAGAAACACTGTGGGAGATATCCATATCGTGTCGCTGTATTAAAGTGAAGAGTTTTTATATACAATTAATGACAAGTGACACTGATTTAACATGAAACCAAGATACTGCAGGGTTTCCCACACATTCGTTCACAATTAACCTACAATAGCGCCACATAGGTCTATTCATTTAAAATGTTACAACGATTTGAAATCGGAAAAAATATCCTCATTGAACAGCTGCACGTCATGCACTCACTGTATTTCCCTCAACGGCGGACTATGCCGCAATAGTCAGACAGCGACAAACCAGGAAATTCGCAATTTAGAAACAACAACTGGCGAAATCGTAAAGTGCATGCGGAAGGAGAAAGGCGAGACACGCAACTATACAGTAGCGGACCTGTGGAATGGAGGAGATGGAAGCGCCACATATGGGCCGACTCTATTAACAAATTAAACCCAAACGTGACACCAACAGTAACTTTCAATGCATCGTAAACCCAAAGCAACTGCAGGAAAAAGAACTTAATACATATTTTTATATATATAATAAATATAAATGTGTCTATACTTTCTAAACATAGCTTTACTAAGATCATTAAACCCTTACAGCTATTAAGGTACCTTTTGTAAAACTCACTAGCATTAAATCTCTCCAAAATGCCATCAAATGAGTGTCTGTGATTTACTCTTAGTGACTTAGGAGTCCTCTCGAGGACTCCTAGCTTTTCATAGATTTAGGAGCTAGTTTTAGCACTAAAATGCTTTGTGAATTACACTTAAAAAGTTAGGAGTCCTAAAATTAGGAGTGAAACGCCCCTTATTTTTGAGAGTTACTCCTATATCAGCACGTTAGGTAGGGCTGTGTCAAAAAATCGAAATATCGATATATCGCGATACTTAGGGTGTATTCACACATGCTGTGTTTAGTTCGGTTGAAACGAACTCAGGTGCACTTCCACCTTCGGTGCGCATCTTTCAGACAGGTGTGAATATAGCAATCGCACTCGGGGGCGCACCAAACAAACGCTCCGAGACCCAGCTGAAGAGGTGGTCTCGATGCGCTTCGAAACGCACTCTGCTGCAGTTCGTTTGTGGTGTGAATTTGGCCGGACTCGATCCGGCCCAATTGCAGGAAGCACTGCGCCTTTTCTTTATTTTCTTTTTTAATAAATCAAATCGCCATCAGCTTCACATTATGGGAAAGTGTTGTTGTCGCCATTGTTAGGAAGATTAGTTGTGGTTTGACCGGGAGCCCCGAGCGAAAATATTACATTTGATAATGACGCGTGCGGATCAGCGATCAGATGGAGGCGCGTCTCCCGTAGCCTACAGTGCCAACAGGTTCACGCTGCGCTTTGCATGAAGTGTGTGTTTTTATTGTTCTTCCCAACTGGACCGTCAATACTATCCCCGTGTCAGTTTGGTGCTGAACTGCGCTGAACTGACACCCAGCTGATACACAGCTAAATCAGCTGTGTTTCAGTTTGAGCCTATTCTTCACGCGAGCCGTGCGTCCAGCAGCAAAAATACAGTAAAAATGATGTTTCACATCGTAGGCTAGAAGCCACATAACGTGGCATTGACATGGGGCTACATATTATAACCATATGAAACAATAATAATTTGATGTGTTTCTTCTTTATCTATAGGCTAGATGTAGGCATTTTTATTATTTTTAACCCCATATTATATCAATGATATATTTCGCAGTTTTTACTTCGTTCTTCCTGCTTCTCTCCACCCCAGAATGTCTGTCCAATGAATGAATGACTTCAGATCACGTGTGGTTTTGCTTCGTAATGCTGGTTCACTTGCAAAAGGGGCAATATGAAAGTGGACCACACCAACAAAAAAAAATCCAAATTCTATTTGGTCTGGACCAAAGCAAGTGAACTAATAGACTTTCCATGTGTGAATACACCCTTAGTTTCCCGATATCAGTATCGATTTTAATATCAAAATATCGATTTTCTTTATTAATTTTTTTATGATTTTTTTTTTGCTTTTCAAGGGTTTATTGACAGTGCAGAGATACAGATATGAAGTGGGCAGAGAGGGAATGAAACAACCATGGGTCAGATTCAAACCCATGTCTGCTGTCAGGCCTGAGCCTCTAGGATACTGACTATTTGACTCGACGTCATTGAAAATGAGGGTCACCCCTCAACTGGTCTCTCGAGGATAAATAAAAGTTAAATGAAAAAAAATGAAAATTGAAGTTAGATCAGTTTTGTTTATAAAAATACTTAAGATTCACTGTGTCACAAAAGCACACTGATGTGTTTTCATTTTCATTGTGTCCTGTACAGTTAGTACAAGAGTGAATTGGATTTGTTATTTTGATGTTATGGCAGCTGCAGCAGTGTTTGATAATTTGCCAAAACCAAAAAAAGAAAGAAAAATAGTAAAGGAAGTTGTGAATAAAATAGTTTTGACTTCATTTGTCTGTGCAATTATCAATATATTGTGCTGTTATGTTTGACAAGGCAACTTGTTTATGGAATATCGCAATATATCGTGATATATCAAGATACGCAATATATCGTGATATATCGTATCGTGACCAGTGTATCGTGATACGTATCGTATCGCGAAGTCCTTGACGATACCCAGCCCTAACATTAGGACCTACTCTTAGCCTTAAAATGTTTTGTGAATGCGGCCCCTGTTCTGACCTCAATTTGTATCACCTAGGACACATCTTTTGATTGTGTGTAATCACTTGGAAACCTTGTTTTGTGTTCTTTCTGACCACATTTTAGGAAGTTGATATATCAGATCAACGTGTGTTAGTGAGAGTTTTACATTTTACTCTCTGGTCCCTGGGAATCAAAAACAAATTAATTTGGGTTTTAACCTCATTGTTGGAGAAAAACTGTTAGGTTAATAACCAGATGGCAGTGTTTTCTTTCTACGATTCTTTCATGAAAAAAACATCACACTTTGCAGGGACAAATGCGCCAAACAGAATGAAAATAACAGTAGCTCCTAAGATACATGGAACAGATGGCGCTCTGCAAACTGTTAGGCATTCAGGACGCACAGGCTTCATCTAACATTGTGTTGGAATACATTTTAACTTTTTATGGGAACTCGAACACTGCCAGCTATCATCCATCAACCATTGTATCAAATTACAGTTTATCTTATTTCTTATACTTGAAGGTGGGGTAAGCAATTCTGGATAATGTTTGTTGACAAATCACTTTGTCAAAATCAGTGATTATTTCCTCACAATCCATGACATGTCCACCTTCTCAGCCCTCACAAAGTACGGGCGGGTAGCAGATTGTGAGATATTCACTGATTGACAAAAAGTGATTTGTCAAAGAATATTCTCCAGAATCGCTTACCCCACCTTTAAAGCCACTACGAGTAACATGGCACATTGGCGTCCCCTTTGGACAAAAGCAGTAGTATTTTTACAACGCCCGCTGTTGCAAAGCCATTTTCTAGCTTGTGCCAGGCGTGCGAGTGTGAACTGAGAAGGGCGCAATATAGTGCATGTCCGTGTGTTGAAAGTGTGAGGACTCTTTTCGGCTCCGTGAGAGTGGTTTTGACACTGCATCAACTAATGCCAGTCAGTGCTACACACACCTGATTGCAATGAGTTGATGCAGCAGTGTGACCTAACTACTCTCTCTCACAGAGTTGAAAGATTACGTGTCCTCACAGAAAGCGAATGAACGAGAGACAGCAGTTAGTATGGATCACGATGAGGTAATGTGTTTGTGTTGTTGATGGAAATAATGACTATTTCAGATAATGGTTATCTGATGATGGTGAAGCAAAGCAAAATTTGTGTTAGTACCAACCGCTCATTCATTTAGGAGTAAACACTGCAGTCTAGTTCGCTCTCGTGAAATTGTATACACGTTGCTTGGCAACGCCCTCGTTCCGCCCGTAGCCTATATCACTCTCCCTTTTAGCTTTTCTTCATTGCATTCTCTTTTTTTCTTTGATGGTTCAGCCCCGTTATCAATCATTATGATGACAAATAACTGTCTCAAACAAGGCTCCCGCTCCCCTTCCCTCACCTGGAGGGATAGGCTTCTCAAATCACGTTGCTGCCCCACACTGAAATCTGCGACCAATACGGATATGTGACCATAGAGCCTGCACGAGCGAACCGAAAATCGGACTGGGTGTGTGACCAGACCAAAAGCAGTAATAAAAACGATATAAAAACATCTTTCTTTGCACTGATGGTCTCGTTTGCTGTTAAAGGTAATTTATGATTATCAGAGGAAACATGAGGCTGTTTAAAGGATGATTTCACCGGTGGAAATATGAATGTACCTATGTAGAGCAAAACCTATGTGTTATAAATGTGCAAAAATTTTGGAAATCGGTTCACCCTAGCCTGAGAAACGGCAAAAAGAGTGTTTTTATGGTCTCTCTGCCGGTCTCTGCCTCTAAAGTCAGAAATCCTCCGGCTACCACAATGCACTGCGCTAGCACCTCAAGGCCCCGCCCACATTTCCATAGTCTCGTCTCGTCTGACCCGGTCTGACCTCTGACTCCGATGAGAGTTTGTAAACACCAAACACACTACTTCCCATTACAGTTATTGGCGATACCTCGACCAATACAGACTCTATGTAGATTCCACAATTAATATATATATTTTTTTAAATATGAATGTATTAGTTTCGGTTTCACTGTAAAACGGAGGGAAGGAAATGCGCACTACACTAGTCTAACTTTTCTTCAGTTTACAAGATAGTGAGCTGTTTTCAACAATGCCTGCGGCTAAAAAAAAAACTAGCCTAGCCTTCAAAACAAACCGGAGGACTGAAACTAAATATTCTAGCCTGGGCGTGAAGAGGACAATCTGGACGGGACTGACGTATCTTCGTTGTGGACAGGTTGTGTGGACCGGGCCTGCAAAATGCACTCGCGTACAGGTAAGACTTTCAACGTATTTGACTATATTTCTGTTCACACAGTATGCAATTATAGCTGCTGTGGGGGGGGGGGGGGGGGGGGGGGGGGCTTGCTAAACTCTTTCAGAAACAAACTAATTCAGCAACCATTTGGTGTGTTTGTAATGCAACTAAGAAAAAAAATCATCAGACTATCATTTTTAGTGAGTGCTCACAGCTAACGTTTCACTTGAAGCCTAACTGTTGTATTGTTTGGTGACATTTCAGAATCCGATGTCTACACCCTCAATATCAGCTGTGATAGTGGGGTAAAAGTTGATCAATGGCTGTCTCCCCTTCAACTGCAACCAAGGCAGCTGCAGTGACGCTTCTGAGAGGAAATATGTCAAATTCAGGAGCATCCCAGCTCTGCTAATATGTCCTCACACCTCAACCTGTGCCTTATCAGCCACTCATTTAAGGCTAAATTGTAAATATTTTGTGTTTATAGCTCATATTTTGTATCTTATATTTATCATGTTCGTATATTGGACAGTTTATTTTTAAGAATTGTTTCATTGTGTGTTACCTGGTTTATTTAACATTGAGCATGATGCCACAATATTTTCCTTTGTAAACAATAAAACATCTTATGTTGTTACCTTACCTTGGACTCCTGTCTACACCCATGTTCACCAGTACAGACTTGTTGGCTGAACTGATTTTGATGCACAGATTACTGTATGTATTGTTTTTAAAATACAATCTATGAGGTAAATGTTATAAATTCACAAGGATGCAAGGTAGGTTCATCATACTGAAGCACAGGAAAAACAGATACACAGAAAAATAACTAAGCCATCAGTTTTACTACCAAAGCTAGCCAGAATATATTTCAATTGAGTACTTCAGGTCACATTTCTATATTGATGGCATACAAAATATTTGCTTATTTATTAAATACAGTAGCTCAGCATCTGAAGTCTGTCCTCAACCTTTTTCCCCAGTAGAAATTTGTATTTTTCTAATAGTACTCCAGTTGAACAGCACTCTGGTTAGTAGACAAACCACATCAACCAACTTGAGTTCAAAGTTTTAATCCAAACATATGAACAACTATTTATAAAAATAAAATGTGTAGTGTGTTGGTTCAGGTCATTCTGGTCACAGCTGCTCTTGTTTCTTGATAGCCACGGTCCTGTTCATCACGTGCATGGTCAGGTGCTGGGTCTCTCTCTTTGCAGGATTCACGCCAGGAAACTGCATGAATCAGCGATATTGTCTATAAAACATTGAGCAAAACATTAGTAAGGCCAGCTAATTTTAGTCTGCAGTAGCTTACATGAAAAAGAACTGCAAGGTTACGTCACGTTAGCTTTGCTGCCCATGTTACCAACCACAGGAAAACGTAGTGCCAATAAGACATTTTAGAACAGGATTCAAAACTGCAATAAGACCACTTGTGCCGTGTTTACGCCGGGTCACATCCTACGTCTGTGCAGTGTATCTAGCTCGCAGTTCCCCCCCCCCACACACAGTCAGTGTCTCACTGCTGCAGCGCTGCTTTACCAGCCTGTTGCTACATGAGTTTTTCTTTGATCATTCACATTAATAAAGTGCTGTGTAGCTGCTCTAATCGGCTAACACAAGCGCCAGGGAAAAAAGAAAGGCAGACGCAAATGCAAGAAGTGTGGCGGTGATGAATGAGTAAAAATAAAAACTTACTGTGTTGTGGTCGACGTCCGTCCGTCTCTCCCGCGGCCTGTGGCTGGCGCTACAGTTCACCGTCTCAATACTGAAATATGTCTCCGGGGTCCCTCTTTCCATATGCGGAGTAAAGCTACAGTGAAGTTTCTAACAGTGAACACCGCAAATCCACCAGGCACAGCGGCAGGGCTCCTCTTCAGCATGGAGTAGCTGCTAGTGTAGCTGGCTTCTCCTCTTCCTCCTTACGACTATCACCTCTCTTCCTCGCTGTAATCCGGTTTATACAGGTTGACACGAATGTCCGTTCACTAGAGTAAACATAAATCCCGTTCAGGCGTTACAAATGGAAAATATCCTTCTGCCATGGTCGGAGTTTTTCAGGAGTCTGCTTCTTAGCTAAGCGGGGAGAAACATGGCGGACGCTGTGTTTACATCTCGTCCGTGAGCTCCCGCCTCCCTCATTCCTTATTGGTGGGCATAAAAATGTGCGGAACTAAAGGCCTGTAGTCTTCGGGCCCTCTGGCACGCAGACCACGGCTCCAATGGATGACGTATTTTGCGTCATCCATTGGAGTGTGTGGGGTGTGGAATATCAGGACAGCTGGGCCAAGGGAAGACTGAGTCAAGACAAACCTCTTTCCTTATATTATAATAGCCATTTTATAATGATAGAAAGCAGGTTCTGTATCGGTGAAGTAATCCTTTAAAAGATATTTAAATGTTACTCGTAGCCGCTTTAATGTACATCATTGTCAGATGTGTGTTGACAGTGTCAGTGATACATTTTTATAATTGATAGTTAAAACAATTAACCATGGTTTATGGTGTTTCAAATATGATGATAGGTCATTGCTTAATTCATACACAACACACTTCAAATATGCATAAAACTGCCTCACTCTCCAATTCTTGCAAAAACATCACTAGTAGCTACAATGCAAATACAGGCCTCCAATTGTTACTGTCAGTGACTGTACAAAGTTGTAAATTTTACTTTTAATAAAGATTGCTCTGCCTTGCAAAAAACCATTTACAGTAAAAGGGCAATAAATGGAGAATGGTTTACGGATAACACACATTAATGTCTGTTTTTGGCTGATCCTGGACATCAAATACCTAACTAATTAAAGTGCCTGAAGAAACAATTGTATTAAAGACCATTGTAGCTAGAAAGCAGTCTTGCTAATAGAGTGGAAATGCAAAGCTTCTAAATTCATTAGTCGATTGACAGAAAAATAAATTGGCAACAATTTTGCTAAGTGATGCCAAACAGTGTGTGCTTCTAGACGCTCTAATGTGATAATTGGCTGCTTTTCTTCATCTTATAGAGCTGTTAAGCGGAAGTGGCTTACTTCCGGGACATGGGACCTCTCGGCTCGAAAAATTACAACGGTAGTCAATGGAAAGAAATGTATTATTTTCTGGTCCCAGTCATGAAATGCCTTCGATTACACATATGTTTTGTATGGATTTAGATGGTATTTTTTCGTGCAAAGAATGGAACAATTTAGCGAGTAGAAGCTGGATACGTCAGGTTTTGTGCAGAGCGCTTTTGTGGACTACAGCTCTTCGCTGCTCTTGACACTTATGATATACGTCACCACCACTCGCACCCACTTAGCTCAGAAACATGGCTGTGTCTTTAATGCACTTTACCGTCTTCTTTCAATGACAAGACAAAAGTCTTCAGCGTGGCGAAAACCACTACACAAGTGGACATGTGGAGAGTTTCAATTTCTCGACTGGGGAGATTGTTGGCGTTGTCCACGCCAGCCATTAGCATTAGCACTGTCAGTCGAGAAGTGAAGGGAATGTGTTGAGGTGACGTCACAGAGGCGACAAGACTTGTAGTTGTTCCCGTAACATTTTTTCAAAAGCCTTTAGACGAATAATCATACAACATACCGTCAAACTCTTCACATGAAAAATTATCATTTAGACCCATACAAAACATATATGTAATCCAAGGCATTTAATGACTGGGACCAGAAAATAGTAGATTACTTTCCATAGACTCCCATTCATTTTTTTTCAGCCGAGAGGTCCCATGCCCCGTAATTCCGCCACTTCCGCTTAACAGCTCTATGAGAATGATAAACTTAATCCTGTGTGTTGGGTTGTACAAAATAAAACATTTGAAGATGTCACCTTGGGTTCTGGGAACTTATGAGAGGCACTAGAAAGAAAACATGAGTTGCAGCAACAACAGGTAGCAAAAGTAGAGGTACAGCAACATCCATTGTAAATTAACTTTGCACCCTTCCACCAGTAAACTTGCACTTTATTTAAAACATTTTTTCCAATTATGATTAATTTAAATGTCATGGTTAAGACGTCCATCTGTCCATTCTTCCCTCCAGCCTATAGTGTCAAAGGCAAGTGCCCAGAGGACACTTTCCTCCAGAAGCTCCTTCAAGTTCTTCATGAGGGATCCTCAAATGCTCCCAGATCAGATGCACAGTAATCTCTCCAGCACATCATGGATCTGAGCGAGTCGGGCCTCTCTGGATGGATCTTCAGAAGGTGCCTGATTTCAGCCTCAGCAGCAGCTGGGCACTCAAGTACTCGTGACAGGATCTCTTCACTCACGTTGAGGCCGTCCAGCACAAAGAGAAAACTCCACATGGCGGTTCATATCTGCAATTTCATTCTACCAGTCACTCAAGCCAAACTCATGATCAAAGCTGACGGTCAGAACAAAGGCTTGAGAGCTGTTCTCTGAGGAGGAGCTCTCTCTCCAAAAACATCATCAGCCACATCAATCTCACAATGCTTTCACTGTCAATTACTGAGCAAAACCCCAAGAACTTAGTTGAAAATGGCTGAAAAAAATCTATAACTTTCAACATGTCCGACCTTACATTAACCCATTGATGACTATGGCAATCTAGGATGCATGTCCTTAATGCCTGAGGGTTTTCTGAAAAAATAGTATGAATTGTAAAGTCTACCAAAACCTTAATATCTAAGCCTGTGTAGCACATAGAAACATGAAATAAAATACATTTAAAAGTTAAGGTTCACAGGTTTTATTTAAACATGCTCCCTAAGCGCTTACAAACCAACAAATATTTCAAAAAAATCGTCAAAATTAGATGAATTAGAAAATTATTAAATATTGTTAATAAATAGATGCAATGTGTTTTGTGATTTTCGTCAGTAGTCTATAGTAGACCTTGATTCTGCGCACCAAACGCCACTAACTGTTCTGTCGCCGACATAGCCGGCGTATTTTTTTTATTATTTTGTTTTATTTTTTTATTTTTTATTTTTTTGATTGACGTGATTTTTGGCAAACCACACAACTTTTGGGTGGTCACGTGGTCTTAAAAAAATCAACAAAACCCACCTCATGTGTATTTGAACCAATGACAGTGCATTCTATGCTGGGAATGCCATGAAAATTAGATAAAGTAATAATGCTGCGCGATGCAGCATCAGGCAGGAGAGCCAATGTGGCATCGCGCAGCAGCCGTCATCAATGGGTTAAGATGACAAAGCAGCAATATCCTTTGAGATTTTGTTCTGTGGTTTCACTTTTAAGGTTTCACCAATCTTACGTAACAGCATATGAAAAATTCCTCAGTTCAGTTAGAAAATCTGCTCTCTGCCTCAACTAGTCTACATTATTGTAGAAACCATATAACAATAATATACAGACCATTGTGGCAGCCACCACATCCGTTACAATTGAAATGCAGCCTATGAGGACCAACTGAGAGAGTGCTGCTCCTACTCCTCCCGACTGCGTCACACTCAGCTACAAAGCGCTCCAGTGAACACCAGAAATGACGGTCTGTTGAAGCCTCACGGACGACATCATTGAAAAACAGCAGAGGTGGCACCCTAATGTCACCAAACTGGATGCTCTCCAGCCCACGGCTGTGCCTTTATGTGAGCGCAATGAATATTACATACACAGGGAGCAAAGTCTGATGCCCAACTAAACATGTTTGACTCGGTGCCAAACACACAAACACAAACCTCTTTGGCTGTATTCTTCACATATCCACAAGCTTAAAAGGCAGTTCTGAAGTACATGATTCAGCCTCTTCCGGTAAGCTAAATGCACCATTCACCCATAACCACTTTTTAAATACAGGTTAAACCAAAGTAATCCTAATTTTGACCCATAACCAGGAATTGAGAGTGAAAGATGATCCTAAATTAAACATGACAACCCTACCTGCATTCCCAGGAAATTTACAAGTGATGAAAGTCTGTGAAGATACAACGCTGATTTTGATACATGTAACAAAAGCATGAGCAGGTGTTACTGTAAGTGAGCAGGGAGAAAGTGTAAAAGACAGACCAAGTGCAGGTTAAAAACTGATTAGCCAAGGTTGAATCAAGTGAATAATAAATAAGTTTGTCCAGTCTAATAAATAATACATCAGTGTGTCCAGGCAAATTAATATTAAATCAGTGAGTCAAGGTGTAATTTCTTGCAGCATTAAGATTGGTAGATATTCTGCTAGCCTATATCTTCCCTGTTTGTGTCTTGACATGACAGTATTTCCTGTGTTATTTACCAAGGCAGATGTTGCCCTTTTATGCAGCGCTAAAATATTTGCACATCCTTGTGTATTCTGACCTGTTTTCTTATTTCATTGTGACAATATTCAGTCCCAGCACGGCAGGCACAGTCTGAAGTCCACATGGAACACAGGGACCATCCAATATTGGTTGTCCACTGTAATCCTCTCCACAGCTGCAGCCACACATTATATGCTGCTGCACCCCACCCAACGGACATGACACATCACTGAATCTATACTGTTTGAGCAGAACATATGCATGGACACACTATATGTAGAGAGCCGTATTCTTGGTGGTGAAAGACAAAGCACTGTTTGCAGGGACTTGCAATGATTAAAACATGCCATTATTCGTGTGAAATTAAAGGCAGAGTCAGCCATTCTGGAGCATGCTTGTTTTCAAAATCACTTTTGTCCAGATCAGTGAATATCTACTTACAATCTGCATCCTGTATGTACTGTGTGTGTGTGCGCTGAAAAAAGACACAGCCTATAGGTTCTGTATTTTTTTCGGTGCACACAAAGTAGGCTATGGACAGGTTGCAGATTGTGATGAAATATTCACTGATTTTGGCAAAAGTGATTTGACAACGAGCATTCTGACTCCCACCTTTAAATTCAACTGGGATATGTGACACTTAAATAATTGATTCGTTTTTCCAATTAGGCAACCAACTTCACATTTTAACTCATTTGTAAATCGCAATGACACTCTTCCATTTGGCTGGCTGAACCCCTCCAGCTACAACAAGAGGGATATTACACTGTGTGGAATGGATCGCATAATCTTCTTTTGCTGCCAAATTCTCTGTGCGCATCCAGAATAACAGAGGAAGTCTTGAGTTGGTAGAGCTTACAGTAGCTGAAGCTTGAGTTACATTCATAGAGTTTGACTCCCACTACTAGTGCGACCTCGACGTACCAGGAAGAAGCTACTTAACGGTGGCGCTTGTTGCGAGTGGGAGCAGATTTGAAGAGAAATGCCGTGAATCATAAGAATGGCTTGGAAACCAGTTCCTGTGATTAACTCTAATGCAAACTTACAGTCATTGGTCTGCATACACCCACATGGCAAGCAGACGCAGTAGTAGCCTACGTACACATCGCCTTTCAACTCCTCAGGAAGTTGAAGCGAATCATGGCTCCGCACTTCTCAAACAGTACGCACTCTTTAAGCTCGTCTCTTCTGACCGCTGTAAACACTGGCCTACTGCACTCAGCGCTGCTCTGTCGCCGCTTTCTTAACACAAGCAAACAAACTGTTTACTGTTCAGAGTGTGTCATTGCTTCCCTCACAGCTGCCTGGACCGAGCCTCCTCACGCGAAGAATTACAAAGTAAAGTGAGTATACTCACAGAGGGAGAGGAAAATCCAACAGCCAGCCACTTTATGCCCGACGTGAGGCTTGTTCGCCAGCATCGTGTCCTTGTGTGTGAGCGGTGTAGCTCGCAGTGCACGGGCTTTCTCACTGTCTTTGCAGAGCGAAAATAAAAATAAAACAGAGCTTCTCCTTTTCACAGTTTCACGGACAACGAGGAGTGGGTTTGTGCTGTGGTCGGAGGCATCCCCGTCTTCTGTTGAAGGCGCAGCGACGCGCTCTGCTGGCGGGATGAGTTCACTGAGCTCAGCCGACAGGCAGCTGGAGTAGTGTAGATGTGCGCGCGCGCAATTAAAATCGCAGGTTACAGTTGCTGCCTTCAAGGGCTGTCGTCGAACTCCTGTTAAGCACTCATTAGTGTATGGAAAAGAATCGTGGGTATATGATTAGATAATTTGTCCGAGCTTGTTCACAAACATATAGGCTACACAGAAAAGCTGAACAGGGCCGTAGGCATGTTTTTTTCAGAGACCCTGAGGTCAGAAGTAGGCTCCAACCTATTAACTTCAATGAATAGGTTGGTAAAGAGGCTAGATACATTTAAAAATGTCTTATTTTTAGATTTACAAAAAAAGCAGCAAATCCTCATAATTGAGAATCTTGGACATGCAAATGTTGTGTCTTTTTGTCTGAAAATGAACTTCTTTCATGATCCAAATAGATGCAGATTAATCTTCTTTGTCAATTTATAGGCCTGCATTTATTGACTAAGTGTTGAGCAATATATTTGTTTACTGCAAGTACCAATATCAAATATATAGAGAGGTAATTCCTAATTTCTTAAGAGCAGATTTAATAAACAGACCAGAATAAGCCTCAAGAACACCACGTGAAATTCTTGTGTTTTCCTCCAGCTTCATACAATTGATTCTGGATTCTTCTTCAAGGACAGAAGTAACTCCTCAAAGCTCTGAACCTCAAAACACCAGCAGAAAAAAGGGCAGGTGTAACTAATTGCACTAATTAATGGTTGCCCCTTCCTGTATCTGGCCATGGCAATAGCTTCGTTTGAGAAGGAGTCGTCTTGCTAAAGGCCAGGACACACCAGTCCGACTACCCGAAAATGGAGACTGCCGATTCAGGGAGCTCCAGTCTTCCCGTCGCGGCCGAAAAAGTGCAAAGAACACACCAAACTGACTGCTGACTTTCCGTACGCTCTGCGCTTGCGCGGGACGTAATGTCTCCATAACAGCAGGCGGCGCTAATCTGTATTGTGGCCCGAAAAAATACGGAAGCCGGAAATGATGGGATGGCTCTCTAGACCGTAAACATAGATAGAAATACGTATTTATATTTATGGACCATAAAGAGCACCGTTTTTAGCAGAGTGTCGAGCAGTCAACAAGGGTTGATGCATGTGAGTACTCGCTGAACGAAACAAACAAACACAATAAAGCGATGGCTAACTGTTGTTAGCTGTTTGTGCTACCCGCCTCACTTCCGGGCTTCACTGATTCGCTAGCCCTCCACAAATCAAATTGTTCCAACTGAAAGACTGCCCGCCGCGGCTCAAAAGAAGCCCGACGACATCTACGACGACCGATTTCACGGCACACACCAAACAGATTCGTGTCCCCGTCCCCTCGAAACTCTACGACGGCGATTATCGGGCCGGTGTGTCCTGGCTTAAGACCCACGCAACTATGACGCGCGGCTTGCTGAGCGCACAGCAAGAATTAATGTTAATTCATACACACTGTCTGCCATACATAATCATCACTTTATTCACTATTGCATTCTCTGCTTTTGGAATTGTATGATATGTGCTTTTACTTATCCTTCTTCTGTTAATCATTTTGCTTTTTTAACTCCCTTAGTGTGCATGTCCTTTTCCCATTTAACTTCTGTCTATGCTATTGTTTTATTTTGTTAAGCACTTTGAAAAATGTTTAGGAACACTTTGTGTTGTATCATTTTCCCCTTAAATGATCGTCAGTTTGTGTTTAAGGACGGTTTATGTACAATCATTTAGTGAAAATACCTGTGCAACATGCAACAATTTGAGTTCAAGAACATGGTAATGATCTATTTCTAACCTCAGTGTTCTGAGCCTCATACATTTTTTCTTCATGTGCAGTTGTGAAATCTGTATTTCTGACATTCTGTGGCTGTGGAGACAGCATTCTTTCAGATGCACTTTGACAGATCAGTCCAGATGTGTGCCTAAGGACAAGGCTCTCCCACAGCTAGAAACAAGAAAACCAAGACAGCGTCAGCCGGAATTTCTCTTCAATGAAAGTTTAGATTTGTGAACATTGACGGTTACTCGATTTTAAAGCTCACATATTATGCACTTTGCTGTCAAATTTATATGGTCTAAGTAGTCCCTAATACTTTTTTTTTTTTAATGTTTGCTGAAAAACACGTTCGGATAATTTATTGTAGCAAGCCTCTGATGTTCCTCTGGTCTCCGGATGACCTATATTGGTGTCTGCAGCCTGCGATCTGGCAGGCCCCTCCCACCTCTCTGCCGGGCCCTCCCACCGTCTCTGCCGTGCTCTCGTGATACTAGAGAGACACTGCGTGACTTCGAACACACTGTTTACCCGGAGCGAAGCCATACTTTGAACAGTTTGACATGACCTGACATGATTAAAACCAGTGAAAACAGTAGCTTCAAAGTTTGATTTCTACAGGAATAACTTTGTTAAAGGAATTATTTTATTAAACAACCCAAGTGTTTTCAATAAAGAGAATCTGAGTCAGGCCTTCTTGAAAGCAGGTGAAGTTTTTACTTGCAACAGCAAAAGCAAGGGTTCGATCTAGACGCCACACAAGCACAAGTGTGGCATCATGATAGAGACAACGAAATGAACAGTGTACAGAGATTATATGTAGTGAAGATGGTGTGTGCAAAAACACACTAGGTTTGTGTGTCCACGATTAACCAAAGGCAGATGTTCACAGTTCGTACAATGTCCAGTAGATGTGGAGGGTCTTTTCCCCCCCTGGATGCAATAAATCGTACTGCAACAACACGCCTCGGTAGAAGAGGGTAGCTCTTGTCTGCCCCCCCTCTTTCTCCCAGGGATACAGTAAATGCACCAGGAGTTTCAGGAGGCTTCTCGTGGACCCCCAACCGCTGGAGACACATATATCTCATACACATAGTAGCCATAAGTTTAGTTGGCCAAAGGTTACAAGCAGAAAAGATGTAATGTAATGCATTAACTATTATAATACTATAATGAAACAAAGTTTTGTTGACAAAAAAACGAGGCATTATTAAACTGCAATGGGAAAGCTAAGTTAGTGTAAAAATAACACTCAAGACGATTTAAAACCAGTGAAAACAGTAGCCTCACAGTTTGATTTCTACAGGATTAACTTCCCACCCTTTATGGTGTTAAAAACGAGGCATTATTAAACTACAATGGGAAAGCTAAGTTAGTGTAATAGAAGCAAACGTTGGGTGCTACTCCCGAAGCTACATGCTACACTAGGTAAATAACAGGCAAACAACCATTGAGGAGATTCACCGACTTTTAGTTTCCCCGATGGAATTACTACACAAGTAGTTCCCTAAGCTTTGTCTCGTTATAAACGCGGCATTATTAAGACTGCTGTGATTAAGATAAATTAGTGGATTATGAGCAGAATGCTTCTGTGTTGGTTTATGCAACACTCTGCATGGTTTGCTGCACTACGGGCATCTTGTCGCTTAGCGGGGAAAACAACAGGGCTGTCGCTTGGAAAATTTTCCAGAGGATCTCGGGCCGTGGACCAATAAGAAATGGGTGGGGGGGGAGTTATCATAGACTACTGCACGGTGGAAGTTTCTGGTTACTAATGTGGGGGGGGAAGCATGGACATATAAAGAAAATATGGGGATGTGGCTGTTATAGTGACGTTATAGTCGACGAGAATTCTGACTGAAGTATATTGGGGGGAGGGGTGGGGGTTTCAGAAAGGGGAAAAGGAGAGATTGTTATTTTTTGATATTTTGGCAGTCTCTAGGCACACCGTGGACCCATGGATATGTTAAAACACATTTAAAAAGTGCATTTAGCATAATATGTGACCTTTAAAGAATCACAGACCGATTTTTCTGGTCCTTGACTGTTGGAAAAAGAAGCAAAGTGTCTGCAGTTCACTGCCACTGAAGCAGCTATGTATATGTTTTGTATGATGAAAGCCTCGCTCTGTAGCTTTACGAGTTACAAGAGGTGCTCATGTCCGTATTGCATATATAAATATCAAAAATATGTCTAGAATGGCAAAGAAAATGACATTGTAATGAGCAGCAGATGATGAATCACTGTTTGTAATCCTTTCTCCTGCCTGGCTGTAACTGAAACACACAAAGTTGTGGAAAGTTGTGACCTATAATTACCATGTTTCCCACCCAGGATATTTCTGGCTTTCACGTTTAAAATTGCTGCTTTTCTCTCTAAAGGTGCTTACTGAGAATTTCTGAATAATTCAGAGCTCCCACTTCTTGAATCTATGTGGTTAATTAGGTTATAAGGTAGAGCCAAAAACTATAGTGTAATCAGAAAATAAATGTAGTGTGTATAATGTGTCCCAGTTTCCTCTTGTAATTATTGTTTTTTTGACAATAAATTGCATGCACTTACACTATCAAAAGAAGAAAGGGGGCTGTGCAGGTTAGTCTTTGCTTGTGTGTGTTTGTACTGCTGTGTGTGTATATACACAAGGAATGATAAATAGCCAGTTTTCAAGATCTCCGTGGGTAAGATTTCTATGAGCGATTACCCAACACAATAAAAAATAACCCAGTGACAACTTTCTTGATGAACTTTGGAAAATGCAATTGCATGCACAAGCTGTAGGCCTACAATACACCTCAACCCACATTAAGTTATTTTATGTCACTTTATATTGCTTGAATAACACCCCTTCCCCCATAATTATTCCTATGCACAGCTAAATGTCCTTTATTATCTACTGTCACATATTTCAAGATATTACTGCCCCAACTATTTAGTATAGTATCTTATTAGTTACCCTGAGTCTCTGTCACCTGTATCGTCTTGTTTAACGGTTAATTAACGGCCGCGACTTTTCTTTTGTTATAACGCAATAGTTATCAAAAATGACAAAAAGTCCTTTTTTCAGATGTTTTGACCAGATTTAACCGCCCAGTTTCGACTCCGAGGCTCCAGTTTACTTTTGGAAGTGATCCTGTTTGAAATGGTCAGCCAACGCGGATTATTTTATCACTTGAACTTTCAGCGGTGAGTCCAGCGTTCCGTGAACGCCTCAGAGTGCGTCCCGTTCGTGTACGGAGTGATGAAAGCTGTTGCTTCATGCTAGCCAGTGCTAACCAAATAGCGCTAGCCAAACAGTTTCCTTTTCTTTAAAATTTAAATTTAAAAAATGATGACCCCACTCACCCAGGCAGATCCGGAGCTTTCTATCCTGAAGGCTGAGCTTCAGTCTATTGAGAGCCTTAATCACCAAGTCCTTCAGCGGCAGTTCTCTTTGGTTTCCCGGATGGCCGTGCTGGAGCATTTTCCGCTCCGGAGCTCTCAGCCGTCGGCTAGCGCCGTTTCTGTCCCTCCAGTTTCTGCTCCGCCTTCCAGCGCTTCATGGTCGTCTGTCGTCAAGAAGGGCAGACGAATTTCCCCTCTTCACTCGCCAGGTCCCGTGCTGTTACACAATTATTTTGCTCCGCTGGAGGAGCTAGATGGGGCTGCTGAGCCTGCGGCTGGCGCTGCATTCTCCCAATCCGAGTCGCCAGTCCCAACCCGCTCCTTGTTGACTCAGAGGCGTTCTAGTTCCCAGTCCACTCCCCAGGGTAAACGCCAGGATCGCCGCCGTCCACCAGCTCCATCCAGACGTGAGTTCCATGTTCATCCCGTTCATCCCTCAGTGCCTGTACAAAATGATGTCCCGAGATTGCTGCAGCTGGCGATGACGTATGCTGTACAGGTGCTGCTCACTGTCGCAGCTATGCCCCGCCCCTCACATCCAAGCTGTCACTCACATCCAAGCTGTCACTCTACAAAGGGAGCTGTATGAATGAGGAGCCAGAGATCCTGATTATAGGTGACTCCATTATCAGATACCTTCACCTACCTGGTGCCTTCACCTATTGCCTTTCTGGAGGAAAGGTATGTGACATCATAGAGCTATCACCTGCCCTCATCGACCGCCACCCTACAGCCCACACTGTCATCTTTCACATTGGGACAAATGATATAATGAACAAACAATCGTGTACACTCTATGCTCAATTAGAGAGTTTGTCCATCACCCTGCAGAGTTTGGGAAAAACCTGCACCCGGCCCCACCCCCACTCTGTCTAAAAGCCCAGAGGGCTTCAGTCGCCTCCTGAGTCTTCATGACTGGCTGAAGTCCTTCTGCTCTTCAAACATGCTGGGCTTCATCAGCAACTTTGACTCTTTTTGGACCAGACACAAGCTCTTTAAATCTGACGGCCTCCATCCCAACACCAAAGGTGTAAGAGAACTAACCAATAACTTCATTCAGCACATTGCATTTAATCTGGACTGATATTTACCACAGCATGACCCCATCAGAAGATCCTCCATTAAAAAGACCCCCCCCCCTCCTGCTCAACATGAATTATACTCCCCTTCCATCTGTGCTGCAAACCTTCCTGCAGCTCTGGACATCACACCTGACTGCCCTCTCTCACCTCCAATGACCCATCCATCTGCTGCTTCTACTGTTGGCTCCCTATACAGGCACAAACCTGTATTGTATGACCCTGAAAAACAAACCATGCTTCCTAGCTCTAAATTCCCCACAAATTCTCAAATCAAGAAAGGGCTTGGGTTTTCTTCATCTAAATATTAGAAGTTTATTGCAGCATGATGAATTAGACCACATAAAGATTTTAGTGTCCCAGGCAGACCCAGATGTTTTGATTCTGACTGAATCCTGGTTAAAGAAGAGTACAGATGACTCTATTGTGGCAATTAATGATTATAACTTATTCAGAATAGACAGAAACGCAAGGGGTGGGGGAGTGGCTGTCTATGTTAAATCCTGTTATTCTGTAACACTTTTACATGCTGTCTCTGTTCCAAATTGTTTTGAATTTATCGCGCTAGAATCATCTTTATCGTCAAATGATTCTTTTGTTGTAATTGGTGTGTATAGGCCCCCTTCAGCTGTAACTAGCTCCTTAAACGATCTAACACATATGCTCTCCAGTTATGTAAATAGAGAGGTAATTGTGATGGGTGATTTTAACGTTGATTGGCTTTCTGGTGCCTCTGAACCTTTCAAAGAAATCTGTAGCAACGTTAATCTTACACAATTAATAACTGAGCCCACAAGACTCAATCTAAAAAACCCAGCAAAATCAACTTTAATCGATTTAATCCTATCAAATAAAATAAATAAAATAGTCTCAGCTGGCGTTTTTGATTTTGGGATTAGTGATCACTGCCCAGTGGCCTGTATCAGAAGTATTCATTTAAAAAGATCTCAACCTAAAATCATAATTAAGCGTAATTTTAAAGGTTTTAATGAGCAAGCCTTTTTAAGTGATCTCCGTCATAGTGACATTCAACTCACTACGGAAATTTCGGATGTTGAGTTAGCCTTAGACTATTTCATCGATACTTTCACCTCAATTATAAACAAGCATGCGCCCCTTAAAAATCATAGAGTAAAAAGTAGATCAAACCCCTGGTTTACAAGTGAACTGTCTGATTTATTTTCCGAAAGAAATAAAGCATGGTCTCTAGCTAGACGCTCTGGAGATAATTCCAATTGGACTATTTTTAGACAATTTAGCAATAAGTGCACAGCCATGGTCAGGAAAGCCAAATCCGAATATTACCTTGAATTAATCTCCGACTGCTACTCTAACCCTGCACTATTTTGGAAAGCTGTGAACTATAATAAAAACTATTCTAGCACAGTTCCCACTCAGATCAAATTAAATGATCACACTCTCAATGATCAAAAAGAGATAGGCTTAGCTTTTAATAAGCATTTTATAGCTGCTGGTCAACTCTTTCAGAATGGAGGATGTACACCTTCTACAACCAGGAGTAACATACCGCCTGTCTCTCAAACTCCTATTTTCAGCCTTGATCTTCTTCCCACAAATGTTGTTGTAGATGCGCTCCTCGCCATCAACCCCAAGAAGTACATGGGAGAGGACAATTTGGACCCGTTTTCAATCAAGCTTTCGACACATATAATATCAAAAAAAATAACCCATATTTTTAATCTTTCCATCTCCTCTGGAATAGTTCCTAAAATTTGGAAAAAAGCTCACGTAATCCCTTTACATAAAGGTGGTGACAAAAATAATCTTAATAACTACAGGCCAATTTCCAAACTCCCATGCCTGGCAAAAATTCTAGAATCACTTATTAATAATCAGTTAAAAACATTTCCAACTAGTGCTTCCATTTTGAGCCCGTACCAATCTGGTTTTAGGGCAGGTCACAGTACTGTCTCTGCTGTGACTTTGGTTGTAGACAACATTGTTAGAGCATTAGACAAGAAAAAGCACTGTGCAGCACTTTTTATTGATCTTTCAAAGGCCTTTGATACTGTTGACCACCATTTGCTTTTACAGAGGCTGCATGACATTGGCGTTGATCATTCTGCATGTAGCTGGTTTAGGGATTATCTCTCTGATAGACAGCAGTCAGTTAAACTCGGAAGATACCAATCTGAGTTTTTAACTGTTACAAATGGTGTCCCACAGGGCTCAATTTTAGGTCCAGTTCTTTTCACAATTTATATAAATAACATTGTTTCATCGCTAAAAAACTGTCACGCCCATCTATACGCTGACGACACAGTACTGTATTGCATTTCCAATTCGGTGCACCAATCTATTCAGAACCTACAAAGCTCTTTTAACACCCTGCAGGACTGTCTAGTGGACCTCAGGCTGGTTCTAAATACAGACAAAACCAAATATATGTGTTTCTCCAGAGCAAGAACTACAAATTTGAATGATTTTAATATTTTTACAAAGAATGGATTTTTAATTGGAAGAGTCACAGAGTACAAATATCTCGGCATCTGGTTAGATGAAAAAATCTTGTTTGTCGACTACGACAACAAATTGGCTATTTTTATAGGAACAAAACAACCTTCCCTGCAAAATTTGCTGCAAATTTCAGATGGGCTTTATCAGACCCGCTCCACTGACATGCTTATGCTTTATGTCCCACAAGCCCGGTCTGAGCTGGGAAAGACAGCTTTTAGCTTCAGTGCCCCTGACTCCTGGAACAACTTACAGCAACAAATTAAACTAAATAACTTCATATCCTTTAACCAATTTAAACAAACTATCTTAAATCTGCCAAACTCTACCTGTAGCTGTTTTAATTAGGCTATATTGTACTTTCACCCATTTCATTTTAATTGCTGCCACTCTTCACCACTGTGTAAATGTTTCAATTGTTTTTCTCTTCACCTGTTGTTGTGTATTTGATGTATTTGCATTGAATATTGTTTATGTATTGTTGTTTTTCCTTTGAATTTGTTTGATCTCGACGTCATTGTAAATGAGGGTCACCCCTCAATTGGTCTCTCGAGGATAAATAAAAGTTAAATGAAAAAAAATTAAATGTATTGTTGCCTTGAGAGGTGTATGGCAAACTCTAGCAGCATCATAGATATCTCACATTCTTATTATTAACTGTTATCCTTGACAGTTATAAAGTGGGACGATAACATTTCATGATATATAATGTTTAAACATCATAGTTTGTTTAAAAGTATGCTGGGGTTTATTAACAAAATCTATGCTGGAACCCCTCCACAAGATCATAGATAATACAGTTAAAACACTGATAATAAATTATATCTCAAAAATGGAATATGCAATCTAGAGTGATAATCATTGAATGGATGTGGGATGTTTTAATTTGCAGAATAAGGTCCGGAAAGCTGGCTCAGTTAAAAAAAGAAATTACTTTTATTCCAGCCTGTAAAGGAATGATGGAATGAATACCAGAAAACACGTTTTTTTTTCTACCATTAAAACCGCAAATACTTATGTCTTTGGCCACTATACGGACCACTGAAACCACACAACAATAGAGACACCTTTTTACTTTATATGGCTACATTTTAGCAGTTGCCCCTGGTTCTTCACTCTCATTTTATCTCTTTCTTGGTCTCCACCCACTCCTGAGGGAAATGTCTACTGTTTAGTGCAATTTCCTATTGTTTTATTTTTTTACAGATTTCTGTGTATCTGTAGAAAATCACTCAATAAAATTGGTCCCAGAAAAACTGAGGAAAATGTGTTCTTTCAAGCAGTCTAAAAATATATACTATATATAAATAAATGCCAAAATGATCATTACTGCTCTTGACTAATGGTAACAATGGTAACAAGTTACAAAACCCTTTTTTTTCTTTTTCTTGCGTACTAGCACTAAAACCCAACAGTTGCGTGCTTCTAAATGCAAATAAGGGCAGCCTGAATTTGTTTGGAACAGCACTTTTGTAAACAGGTCAGCCCCCCTCCCCCCTTTTTTTCAACATAAGCAGCTGTAAATTCTGCAAAACTTGGTATTCAATGTGCATGTTTAATTGGGATTTATGTAAGTTTAGTTACCGTCACATTTTCTTTTATAACTTTAACCATTGTTTTAATTCATTTGTTGAAAGAACCAGTTTGGTATTACATATATAATAACATTATTTTGCCCTGTCTCCATATAGTTTTGGATACTGCAATGACCCAGTTTCCCAATTGTAATCAAGCGTTTTAGCGTTTCATCTTATTCAGTTGATTCCATTTCCTCAGGACAGCTTATGGAGGGATCAATACCAGCAGGGTGAGGTCAGGTTTTACACTGGTGTTCGGGTTGCTCCACAGTATCAAAGCCTTTCAGCTGGCATCGGTTCAAATCGATATCTTCTTAGTATGCCTGGCATTTTCATGAAAGAGCCTGAAATGCAAAGGAAGACACACTATATAGAAATCTGTCACTCTCACAGGTGACACTGGTGTAAGACTTGCATTGCATATGTACTGCAGTGTCTGCTGTAAAGGTTATAACTAACCCACTCTTGTATTCCTCTTAGGTACTTTTAATCTTCCTCAATGTCTTTTCTGCTGATGGATGTCGGAGGAAGCCTTGGTTTACTGTGTGTCTCCGACTGCAATAATGCCCCAAGACGGAGAGACAAAGTTCAGTTAAACATGCCTTACACCGCTAACATAATAATTTGTGAAGTATGTGATGCATTTCACCTTTTGTTCCCCTCTATGGGCGTCAGTCTTGTCCGGATCGATGGCATCAAAAAGACTTGATTTTGAATTGAAAATTTCGTGACTGGGCATACTCAGTGGATCAGTCAAAATATCATAGGGGACAGCAGGATGCTCCCAGGAAGAGGGGACATGGGTACTCCAGCCTTCACTTTGCCCAAAGGTCCCTGTGGATGGAGAAAAAAGATTTATTTTTTCTAAGGTTTTGCCAAATTGCTCAGCATGGTTCGCAAGGAATGTGACAGTTGAAACAGTACCCTCTTAAAATGTCACAATGTCTGAATCCATTTGAAATCATTTTTCTCTGCAGCAGTGCCCCACAGTGCAGCAGTGCATCTCACACAGAAAATGTCCATCATTATTTCCAAAGAATCAATTTCAGGTCACATTGGCTTGGAAAAAAAAATGCCAAACCATTGCTTTTACATGGCCCAGACACGACATGACATTTTCTCTTAACAGTATTTCAAAAAAGTAGAAGAAAAAATATCAAGCCAGAAGGGAATTTTACTTAGAATACTTTTTGTCAGTGGGCTGAACTGATGATCACAAATGCATTCCAAAACTCAAGATAATTAGGAGTCTCTCAGTATGTAGATGGCTATCACTGGGATCACACTGTTCCCTTGGATGTTTAGTAGCATTTAAAGAAACATTTGGCACACACAGTGTATGAACATCAAGGCTGGACTACTCACTGGCAAAAGGGACAGCTGCTTAAAGGAATAGTTCAACATTTTGGGAAATACAAGCATTACAATAGATTGATACTACTCTCATATCTGCGTTGGGTATAATGTCACCTACATCTCTAATAAATAAATACACATTTTTTAAATTGTGGGTACATGATGTATAACAAAATGAATTTGTGTTATAAACAAAATATAATTAACACTCTAACCCAGTGCTTCTCAAATGGTGGGGCGCGCCGTGAGTTGTCAGGGGGGGCGCTGGCTGCCTTGATTTCCAACTGACCAAAAAAAAATGCTAGCAAGCGTGATGTGTGCTTGTGTATGGTCATATCCGCGCGAAAGGCCGTGATTTGCAGTAAATAAATGTCCACATGTGTCTCCAAGTGTGTAGGCTATTTTAAAAGATATCAAGCAAGTAGACTAATAATAACATTAATTAATTATTGGTTATCACATCACATATTGGCCTATAATAATAATAAAAAAACACCACCTTAACTATGTTTACAGTTTAAAAATGTTTTGAATGAAATGGAAACCTCAGTGAATAATTTCCTCTTGTTTCTCTGTCCTGAGATTCACACAGACTGAGCAGTCTTGTTTAAATGTTACAAATTGAGCTAATAAACTGAACTTTTTTTTGCTGTAGAAGTTATCTCAGCTAATTTTTGTTATCTAATTTGATAATAAGGTGATTGTATGCAGAATGCTCGTGCCAGAAACTCATTCAGTTTTTTGTACAGATAAATAAATAAATATTAGCAGGTTCTCAATAGTATTTCAATTTAGGGGGGGCGCGAAAAATATTCTGTCTCCTGGGGGGGAGGGGGGGCATGACTTAACCACTGCTCTAACCAGTGGCCAGGTAGTATTGCAGTGTAGGGGAGTACTGGTTGTTTATTGGCTCTCTAGGCATAATAGAATCAAGCTAACATGTGGTTGCACTGTATTTAACTGTATTTAACAGTACTTCCCTGTCCCTGTCACCTTCAACTTGAAGGTGACAGGGACATACACAATGAACAGGGAGTGGGAAGATTTTAACCCCAGAGTCCCCTACTCTAGTGGATTAATCCAGCCACGTGTTCCAAGAAAACTGAATGGAACGTGTCCATAAATAACATTTCTACCTTTATCTCTCCACCATGCTTAAGATAAATGTTATGTGCACAAACATTAATAATGTCTAGAAGGAGGGGACTGACGGTTGCAAAATGACACCCACCCACCTATGAATTCTCCACGCGCACTCCAAAGGCGCACAGTGCAGTCAGTTGACGAGGTAAGCACCACTTGATCATTGTCTACAATCTGCAAGCTGGACCAGAATAAAGAGACATGAGATGGAATGGGAGAAGGCATTTCTGGCATGGCACTCTAAATCATCCACTATGTTGGTACACTGTCTGATGGTACAGCGTCTCACCTCCACTGTGATTGCCTGTTTAAGACCTTCCCACACACAGGCTCTACTACTCTTTGTTTAACTACAGCAGAAGGACGTTTATGCTGCTCCTGCTGCCACAACAACCCCATATACGTACGTACAGAGAATGATTGGTTCCACAATGTATGTATACCCATGAGGAGTTTCAAGTGTACAGAGAGCAAAAGGTTAGGAGGACACAACCCAAAGGCTTATTGGTGTCTGCCTGATATTTTTAATCTAAAGACAAGAAGACATTGTAGGCAGTTATGATACAACTTGTTGTGTATTCTACATACCCAGTTATTCTGCCAGTGTGAGCACGCCAGAAGTGGTCAGCTGAATAAACGTTTAAAAAACAAAAACACGATTCGTCATGCTCTTATAGACAGCATATTTTCTTATTTTCATTGCAAGTAGGCTACTGTAGAATACTTGACTCAATGTCAAGAAAGAATGTTACTAACCTCGCAGCCATTTTTGCTCAGGGGAAAACTTCTCCATGTTGTAAACATATATGTAACCGAATTGGTCAGCAGCGTACAGCAAAGTGTCCTTGTCTGTTTTAGCCAGTTTTGTAATCTTTTGTTCAAATCTAGACTGCAAGAATAATGATTAAAACAAATTGATGAAATAAAGAATTCTTCAATCATAGCACTCACAAATCACCAACAATTACTATTCATTATTTGGCCATGGTTTTTCTTCCGCTCAAACTAACAGAACAAGAAAGTAAAATCCAACCATAACCTTCCCTGCAGAAAGACTGACATTGGCCAAGATAATGGTCCTTTTTGATACAACTGCATGATGAAAAAAAAGTAGGCTACATGAAAATAAGAGCACCTACACATTTTTAGGAGCCATCGTAACAGAACACAAATGCACGATAGCAAGGCAGAAAATGTTGTCTTTGGGCTTCTTTTCATAGGCATGTTCATATATCTATCAAATATTAAGAGTCTCTGCTTGCGCTATAGCTGGAAGGTTGTTGCAAGTTGTCGAAAAAACTAGAACTAAGCAACTAAGAAACATTGCCCTGCAAGTGTTCTTACTGTTTAATCAGCAAATATGAAGGAAAGGTAAAAATAAAATAAAAACTTCAGTCATATCTCTTCATATGCAAAAGTGAATCCAAGAGACGTTAGTGAGTAAAGACATCTTACAGCTCTGAAGCCGCCCAGAAGTTTTCCTCCATGGTGCACGCTCCACAGATTTATACAACCTTTAAAAAGAGGAAATACATAACTAACAGTGTATTAAAAGACATTGCAGAGGGTTGTAAAGTGCAATCATGCGCTGTTATTAGTGCTGTTCATAACACTGACCCATGGCCCCAGCCGACAGGAGAGCTGCAGCCGAGGAGAACTGCTGTAAGTTGGGGCATTTTAGGAAAATGAGGCTTGGGACACTTGTATCCTGTCCTGTGTAACAGAAGAAAAAAAACATATGCAAGTTTCACATCATTTCAGAGATTTAAGTGTATATATTCACCGCTCATCTGTGAAATCACCTTGAACATTTTGGTGAGGGCTGACAAACTGACACTGTATCCGTCCAGAAACCACGTTCCACACAATGATCTCGCCGTCGTAGCTGCTGGTGGCGAGGAGGGATGGGGGACTGTGCGCCAAACAAAGGATGTCTTTCTTATGGCCATGTTTCTGAGGAGAGACAAAGCATGAGTCTCTCTAAAGAACTGCTGGATAAAACAGTGAACTGATTTCAAGGAAAAATTTGCAGCTTCTGTGTTATCACTCTCGCAGCAATTGTGGAAAGGTGCAAAGTTTCTACACAAAAAAAAATGTGTATTCTAAAATAGTAGTAAAAGTCTAAAAGGGTTCTAAAAGTACAGATCAAGTTTAGACTTTAAGGAATCAGGAAACTTCTTATTTGCTTGTTTGAGTTATGAAAAGATTTACAGGCGACCACTCTCATGTCTGTCCATTAAATGTGTGATGCTTCTTTAAATAGGTTATCTTACCACAACAACTGGAAACAAGGACAAACCATTTTTTCTTCTTCTTTTTTTTAAAGATATGTATTAAAAGTGTAAGTGATCTGAACGTTATTTTAATTTAATACATGGCACTTTGAGAATCCTATGTAAATCACAGCATTCTACAGGTCTGTTATTTCCAGCTAGCAGACCGCTGTCAAGGGTCGTTGCTAAGGACCTACGTCACAGTTTTGATGGATAGACGTCCACAAACAGGGCTACTACTCGTTCAGAAAACAATGGAATACTTTTTCAACATGACTTTGCATGTATCAGGAGAGCAGGGAACACAGGAGTCATGGATAATGTCCGACAGGACTCCAGTCAACACGACGTGAGTAGGCTACTTTGGCCGCATATGACAGTTAGACAGTAACTTCAGGCTGCAGCCCGCAATGTAGGCTAACTGTTCCGCAGTCATTTTCTTCGTGAATTGTGTTATTTATGTTGGGGGATGATGCTTGTTAGCTAGATGGAGCTCTTGTTAAACATATTGGCCGATTACAATTATTATTTGTAGAGTGTGCGAGTCTTGAGTTGTGTTAGCAAAACAGTAGCTCTAGCTAACAGCTGAGCCGGAGCCTCCGGTCAGCTGAAGCAGACAGTCTAGCGGGGCGAGCAGACTATTCCCCAGTTACTAGATCGTATCCTTGGTCGCTCCTATTTGCTGGTGTATTAAACTACGTTTTCATTACATAAGAACCTAGTGGGTTTGCAATGACTATTCCAGTTGTTAGACAAGGTCTCAGGGTTGCTCGGGAAACGAGTTGTTTTTTGTTAAACTCTTCTAGGTTGGCCGCAGCTTGACATAGTTACCGTTGCTACTGAGTGAGTTCCGACCGTGTAGCGGACTGTTTTTGGCTGTTAAAACCATAAAAACAACATGTTGCTAAAATGTATTGCTTTATTTTTTGTAGTAGCCATGTAATAAGCGGGATAAAGTATAGCGAACGGGTCACTTGCTAGAAATAAAGACCTTCAAGCTGAACAAGAGCCCTCCGCTGCACGTCGGGCTCCTGTTCAGCTTGTCGGTCTTTATTTCTAGCAAGTGACCCGTTCGCTATACTTTATCCCTTACATATTGCTTATATTTTTGGATTGTGCCAGGCTGGCTGTTTCCCCAATTTCCCAGTCTTTGTGCAAAACTAAGCTAAATAGCTACTGGTGGTGGGTTATATTTATAATTTTTACAGACCGGAGAGTAGTTACAGTATATATTTTCTCATTTAACATGCTTAGAGAATAAAGAGAATATGTGCAATTCCCAAAATGTCCAACTATTCCTTTAAACCTTATTAACGTAGAAATGATCAAGTGAACGTCACCAGTCGGTTTCAAGAGAAAACTTCAAGGAAAATGTCTTTCCGAAGAGGCCTCATTAAACAGCTCAGAGGAAAATGTCTCCACTGCTTTCAAACCACCTACCAATGTCAAAGAGTTGTCACTGAAGTCTTGATTTGGCGCTATACGGTGCTCTGGCCAAGTGTGTCACACATTTTGAATCAACAACTGACTCGATGTGAAAACCCTGAGCCGAGCAGACAAGCCAAACATTACTCCTACTCGCTGTACTTCACACACTTCTTAAAACCCATTCATCTTGTTTGCGCTTTATGTGCTTATTTCTCTGCAGGAATAATTTGCTCAGAGCGTAACTGCCAAAAAGCAACTACAGAAAAATCAGAGAAAGCAGATGGCACTTTTTTGACTCAGGCACTGGTGAGCGAACTCACTGTAAAAATGTATTTCCAAGCCTATTCCAAGCCAAACCATTTAGAACTGAACTGGGCCATGTTTTACATTTTTAACGAGATGTAACACAACACTGACCATCTGGAAGGAACAGCAGATTCAAAGTTAACCCCGGGCTCGAGGAGAGAGACCAATATACATATAACAACCCATTGATCTTTATCCTGCAGGCCATTAACGAAAAAACTATTTCAAAAGAGGGCTCTGTAGATAATCAAAGGGTTCACTTTTCTTACTGGCCACTGTACCACACTATTGCTGCTCTGTTTATAATGGGCCTCTTTGGGGGGGGGGGGGAGTGTAACCACCAGCTAAGAGAATGATGAAGGAAATGGAACTCAGCGTCACCTGCTTCAATAGATCATACACAGAGACATACAGTGTTGGTGGGAATCAATTTGCCCCCTCCTAAAGCTCACGTAGATAGAGAACTGAGCCCTGCTTACCTCATTATACACCTAAATCAAATAAAGGAACTGTTTGAACAGCTCTGAGAGCATAAAG
The DNA here is from genome assembly GCA_026929865.2 of Hyperoplus lanceolatus. Lineage (NCBI taxonomy): Eukaryota > Metazoa > Chordata > Actinopteri > Uranoscopiformes > Ammodytidae > Hyperoplus > Hyperoplus lanceolatus. Next base: position 10,960,688 of record CM049398.1, read on the forward strand.
CTGTGTCCATTATTGCACTTGGATGTCTTTCATAAGGATCTGAAAGTGGATGAAAGCAGAGTAACGTGTGTTAAAATGTATCACGTGTATAGCCAAAAAAGGAATTCAGTTTTTAGTGGACTATTCCAACAGCAATTTGAGTAATTGCCAGTAATATACAAGATGCACAGATGATAAATCCAAACCATTTTTGGTGATTCACTGTTGCCCCTGTCAGGTCAAAAAGTTAATTTTGTCCAATACCTTGGTTTACGACCAAGTAAATTCAACAAAAACGAATGACACACATTAAAGTAATGTTATATTGTCCCTGTGAGCATGTTAGCATGCAAATAAAATCATGGTAGTCTAAATGAGGTGTTATTAAATGAAATGACTTCAAATGAGGTACTTATTAAACATCAAATCAACTCTGACAAAATTATCAATAGTGAAAAGGAAAAATCCCTAAGCACATCTATGGTGTTGGCAGCTATTTGACGTGCCTTGCATTACAACACTGAGACACTTTAGACGAGATTCTTGATATCAGTTTTATGTGGGAGTGACAAATCACAGGGGATAAAATATGGAAGTAATTCTATAAGAGACTGTGGTGGGAAGTGTAGGCAGGGCATGTGTTGCACTGCACACATCCCTGTGTTCTGAACTGAGTCAGTAATAAAACCATTGTCCCGTTTCAGTGACAGCTCTGGAGCAGAACCTGACAGGTACACTGACAGGTCAGTGCTTGGCTGATCTGGGAAATAAACACAGAGAAAAGCTATTTGATCAGCGAAGTGTATGGGAGAAAACCTCACAAAACATTTTTAGCATTACATATTGTATATTGCACTGTATAAATGAGTATCCGGGTCCAGGGGGATGGCACATTTATAAAAAGAAACTAAATAAACTCAAAATGGTCTCAAAGAAATTCTCCCGACTGAAATATGGAAAAAGGAAAGGTGAGGAATAAATGGCAGGCAGGCGGGATGGCTGGTGAATCCCACTGCTTGAGTTAAAACATTTCTGCAGGCGATGCTGCACAGCAGGGCAGAGATCAGGGAGCTTTGTTGCCTCTCTGAGCTTTCCGCCAGTCAGCAAAATTCTCAGGACCAAAGAAGACAGTGTCCTCTGTGTGTCTGTGCAATATGAACACAACCAGCATGGAAGTTTTTTCATCTGCACAGTCCTATAGGTGCACCAGTGACGGGAGGGCAGAGCAGGGACAGAAATGGCCAAACACCTGGAGTATACAGTATAGCGCAATGATTAGTTGGTGTAGTAACAAAATTGTAATGGTGTATTGCAGTCAATCTGGAGTTACTTTAACTATTTTATAACTACTGGGGATTTACCTGTAGTTAATTTTAATCTGATTCTGATGGCTGTCAAATAAGTATAATGAAGTAAAAATCACAATATTTGTCCCTGAAATGTAAAAGAATAGTAGTATAAATTGGCATAAAATGTGTAAGTAAAGCACCTCAAAGTTGTACTTAAGTCCAGCAAAGAGAAAGTTCCGAATTTCTTTCGATATTTTTGTGAAGAAAAAAGTTATTGAAGGAACAAAAAAAATACATCTTTTTTTGCCATGATGTCTATAAATAAATAAACAATGCAGTAATTGAATAACCAGCACACACTGTGCACTTGCCTCATGTGGTTTTTGTCCGTGCTTTCAGTTCACAACAAGAGGACCCAATTTGTCCTTTTTTCCACTTTCAACACAAAAGGCTTTACTATCTATGAAAGGAACAATAATGATTGAATCCATCCGAGGCTTCTATCGCTGTGATCTAGTTGGCCTGAAAGAAATGTCGCATTGGGAGGGAATACAAACTCTCAGTCGGCGTCTGAACCCACTATTATTTATTTTGGTCTGCCTGAATCTCTTTTCTCAAAGTTGTTGCCAAGAGAATTTTCTGCTCATTAATCACCAGATCATCCTGCCATGAAGGCTGCGGCCTCTGGACACGATGGAAGTCCTCTGGTCTGTCCTGAAGAATTACAGAAGCAAAGTCAGCGAACAGGGCATGTTTTAATCTTAATATTAATATATTCCGTTATGTTTGCTTCATAAAAAATATTAGCTGATAGAATATCCTATTAGCACAGTAACACACACATTATTATAAACCAGACATCACTTTCAGCCAAAAATATGCCTGCTTCCTTCTCAATTGTCTGGTTTTATAATGGAATTAAAAACAGGCTATGTGTGGCGTGAGCTATAAGTATATATTTTTTTTGCTGTTTCAGAATTCAGCTTGTACACTCAACAAAAAAATAAACGCAACACTTTTGTTTTTGCTCCCATTTTTCATGAGATGGACTTAAAGATCTAAAATTCATTCCAGATACACAATTGTACCATTTCTCTCAAACATTGTTCACAAAGCTGTCTAAATGTGTGATAGTGAGCACTTCTGCTTTGCTGAGATAATCCATCCCACCTCACAGGTGTGCCACATCAAGATGCTGATCTGACATCATGATTAGTGCACAGGTGTGCCTTAGACTGTCCACAATAAAAGGCCATTCTGAAATGTGCATTTTTTTGCTTTATTGGGGGTCTGGGGACTCAGAACCAGTCAGTATCTGGTGTGACCACCATTTGCCTCATGCAGTGCAACACATCTTCTTCGCATAGAGTTTATCAGATTGTCAATTGTGGCCTGTGGAATGTTGGTCCACTCCTCTTCAATGGCTGTGCGAAGTTGCTGGAGACGGCTTATGGTGGAGAAATGAACATTCAATGCACGAGCAACAGATCTGGTTGACATTCCTGCTGTCAGCATGCCAATTGCACGCTCCCTCAATGCTTGTGGCATCTGTGGCATTTTGCTGTGAGACAAAACTGCACATTTCAGGGTGGCCTTTTATTGTGGACAGTCTAAGGCACACCTGTGCACTAATCATGATGTCAGATCAGCATCTTGATGTGGCACACCTGTGAGGTGGGATGGATTATCTCAGCAAAGCAGAAGTGCTCACTATCACACATTTAGACAGCTTTGTGAACAATGTTTGAGAGAAATGGTACAATTGTGTATCTGGAATGAATTTTAGATCTTTAAGTCCATCTCATGAAAAATGGGAGCAAAAACAAAAGTGTTGCGTTTATATTTTTGTTGAGTGTAATAACAATGTAAACAAATGCAAATGGGTTGCAACATAATGGAGATATGAAGGAATTGGAGAAATAATTGGACTGGGATTTCTGAAACTCGACTGACAAATAGCACCTAGAAACTGAGGTTTTCTTTTATACTCACTCACTGGGTATATGTCAATCTTCTGGTCCCGACCGACAGACATCACATAGCTTAGAACAGAAAGTGCACAAACTCAACACTGCCTGAAATCCATACAGAGTCAAGAAAATGTTGCCACATGTCACAACCGTTACTTACCAATTCCTGTGAACCTTTAGAAATATGCAGTCGCACACCTCGCGACATTCGCCATCTACAAGAAAGATTGGAAGTGATTTTTCCACCATTACTGGATGATGTAGTTATTAATTTTTTTGTTTTGTTTTGAGGAAGTGATAAACATTAACTATACATACCCTTCTTTAGAGTCTTTAAGCACTGACCATTGTTGAAGTTCCAGAGCTTTAAACACCCATCTCTTCCGCCTGTGATGAGTCTACAAAGACAAGCACATACTGTACTGTAAGGAAACAGAGTCTTTAATACGTTAATAACAAGTGAACATTTTCAGAAGCTGTGTATACCTCCTGCCTTTTGGGTCAAAAGTCATGCACGTGATGGCAGACTGGTCACATGTGCCGCCAAACTCAAACATCTGACGACCGGTGTCAAAGTCCCACACTTTCACCACCTAAAAACCAGGAGCGTTTTGACTTGATTACATGCTATGATGTCACAGTTAGACACTGAATGACTGGATTCATTTGGCAGCGTAAATGCGGCAGAGTTGGTTGCTTGCTTCTCTGATGATAAAATCCTAATTTACTCACAGATCCCTCAGTGCAGCTGACAACTTGACGGAACTCCTCACTGTAGCCGCAGCACGCTACAGGCTCATTATGAGAGACAGTCAGACGCCTATGAAGCTTCGGTCTGTGGACAAAAATAAAAATAAATCCCAATGAATAACAGGAGGATGAATACCAAGGAGCTGTAATCAAAGAAAGACAAAGAAAAAACTTATATCATGTACTGTATCTTTTGGGTGAAAGTGGGATGTATAATCCCCTAACAAGATCTTCTCTCAAATCTTCACTATCATTAGCTGTCTTTTCTTCCCCTCAGAACTTCACAAACCATCGCCCTTAAATTAGTTCAGCGGAGGAATATTTTCAGAAGTCATTGTGGTGGCAGATATTGCATATGATATATCTCTGGACTCAAATGTTGGAATGCTTATTAATGCAATAGGAAACATTGTTTTTATCTTGTATAGACTTATAACTGTAATGAGATATATTGTATGTTGTTTAATTGTAAACTGAAATGTAGATTCCTCAAATGCGTATCCAACAAACCACTCAGACGGGCCACACCTCTTCTATTGTCTTATGCTCAGAACTCCCCCTGCTGTGTCTTCAAACTGTCCCCCCCACCGTCCCCCCCTCACATGACTGGCCAATTGAGAGCATTGCATTGTTGTTATGGTGAACTGAAGCCATTGTTGTTGCCAGGATAAGAGACCTGAGCCCTGAACTGTTCCTGGCCATTCTTCTCAGAAAGTCATCGTGGGGCTTGCTGGGTTGGGCTGGATGTAACATGAAGCCTCTGTTGTTTGATTGAATACTCTTCTGCTTGATTATTAAATACTCTTTGCTTGATTATTACAGCCTTATGATCTCACTCTCTCACCACATCATCTTCAGAGTACATTGGAATCTATGATGAATAAAGCACAAAGGCATGGCAGCCAACCTTATCTTCAGGGAGAGCACAGCCATGCAGTCTGCAGCAACGTAAAGGGATTTCATAGCAGGGGAATACGAGCATGCAGATATGTCCCCATGAATCCCGCTTGATTTGTGGTCCGCGGTAAACAGGCAACACTGGTCATGAATATCCCAGATCTGAAATGAGAACAGGCGATAGAATAATTCACATAATTTACTTACGTATAAAGAAAGACTTTGTTATAGGTAAACATCCCGCATTTAAAATTTGACAGTGTATTAACAATAAGTATTAACAATAACATTTATTTCAAGTATCAAATGTACTTCCTTAAGTTTTTCATGCAGAATGGCTTCTCTCAGATTTCTGTATCACTGGATCATTGTTATATAAGCAGCACTGAAAGATTGTTGCTGCTTGGGGTGGGCCTAATGTATTTTATGACATTATTAAATATAGATGTGTGTATAACCTTAATCTGAACAGCAACTGGAGCTGACAAATAATGAATAGTGAAGTACAAAAAGTAAAATAGTATACTTCAGTAAAAAGTGGCATAAAGGAAAACTAAGGTAATGTAAGCAAGAAAACATGTCTCTCAATATTACATTTAAAACATCACAGAAGAATCACAATAATGAAACATAAGAAAATGAGTCATGATGACTCACTTTCACCGTGCTGTCCACAGACACAGAGAATATCTGACTGTCCTCCGAGCAGATGCAGAGGTAGACGATGGGAGCGGAGTGGCCTCTCAAGATACCAGTTGGTTTCCTAAAAAGAAAAAGAAAACAGAACCAAGATGAGGTGGCCTTTTCAGCGAGTGTTTAATTTTCTCAAAGAAAATCCAACTGAACTTTTGGTTCCTTACTGGCATGAATACGGGTTCCACGTGCGTATGAGTCTGTCCATGCCTCCAGTCACCAGCAAGCTGTGCTTTTGACACAGGTCAAAAGCCTTGACGCCTTTGTGAATGGTGAAAACCCTCTGGTCACATGATGCCCGGGGCTGTGGAGTCCAGCTCAGGTGGACCTTCTTGGTTTTGCCTTCATAGCAGGCATCTGTGATGTCACTCAACTGCTGCTCGGCATCAGTCAGAGGCAGCACGCAACCTCAAGAAGGAAATGAGAAAAACAACATTTGATTACCAGGCAACAGGCATCGATCAAAACATGATTTCGAAGCCAGGGACATTTATCTAAATAAATTGAGCAAGCTGGCAAGTGGACATGCCCACGTGCATCTGACTCTCTCTCTCTCTCTCTCTCTCTCTCTCTCACACACACACACACACACACACACACACACACACCACGCTTGCAGTGATTGGGCGAATTTGTAATAGATGTGTCATCAAGAGTCATGCCGTGAGGCTCTCCTACCAGACTGCCTAATGTTGAAAGACTTGTTTAATGACTGTACATTGCCAATAATAAAAGTCTTGGATTGTTTTCATAAACCTGATGGTTTTGAACATGTAAAAAAAAAGAAACAAGCCAAACATAAAGTACCTATAACGAGAGACGAAGATTCTTCGTTTGATGAGGAGACAACGGCTTGGAAGCTGTGAAAATATTTTGCCTGAATTTAGAGAGAAGAGTTAGTTTGCTCAGTCTTTTTCAGGATTATCTGTTCACAATGTCACATAATTTAACTAAAGGTAGTGTAACACCGCCTCTGCAGATATTGTAAATTGTCACCCGACTGAACTTCAGAACCTATTCCTTTGTGAGGAGTGTGTACATTCTTGTGAAAGGGTAAAATATCACCTGTGTTACCCAGTCCTGATGAACTTTCCATCTGACAAAGGTCACATTTGGAGAAAGCACTGCATTGTCCATCGCTATGTTGGGTATACTTTCAAGCTTTGGTAATTTATTCCATAATCTATAAAATAGAAGGAGTTGAAATGAACAGTCAAGCCTGACGGTGGTAACGTTTCTCTGAGACGAAGCCTCACATACGTACTGATCATGACCATGTCTTTGATTGACAGCTAGCCTATAGGAAGCAAAGGTATAATTTTCCACCACATCTGTGTAATGGCTGTGTCAATACGACTCTCCACCGTGCTGTTATAGTTCAAAGAGCCCATTCCACAATAACCAGAACAAAATGATTGCTAGGTCTCAACTGGCAAATTCATGCAATACGTCAAACTAACATATGTGTGTTATCATCCTGAAAGCTGCCACATTAAAGCAAAGAAGAGAAAATAAAAAGGTTAGAGAGTGTTTTTAAATGGTGTTGGCCACAAAACAATGCCCTATGATTCACTGGAAAAATTAATTCATACTATACAACACAAACAGATTCCCAAAAGTTTGAAGCCTAGGCAAGTTATCAAATCAAATGGTTTTACAATTGTTTTAAATAAATCAAAATAATTCTCACTGTGATCTAAGATAAAAAAATATATATATTTCTGTTATACTGCTATGTACAATAAATCTGCCTATAAACACCCAACATTTCAGAGTTTGAATCAATATTCTAATTCCACAAATGAAATGTTATGTTTGAAGTGGAGAAGGAGTAGGAGGATTTAGTGCAAAGATGAAATACATTTTTTGCAAAATAGCCTTGACCTTTAAGAAAAAATGTAAGAAAGGAAATTACAATGTTCATCTTATTTGTTTGAGTTGCAATAAAATTGTATGAATGCAAATATAATCTATTCTTACTCACAGTATTAGAAAAATAAGGATCCAATCAAACCATTGTGATTCTGAGTCTGATGCGGCAGAACCGTGCTGTGACTGCTAAGGGTACTCAGTAGAGAGTCCCAAACTTTTCACTCGGGAATCACTCAACAAACTGCAACTGTAACTCACTTGTAGGATATATTTCTATGTCAAGCTTTCTTCGACACATTTATTTTGACCATCCTTTAAGGGATGGTTCAGTATTTTTAAAGTGGGGTTGAACGGATATTATAGTTTTAGGGTAGCATATATATGTGGAAGAAAAAAGTTTTTCTTCTGGCCCCCTCTGCAACAATAAAAGGCTGACTTCTGCTACAGTGACGTCTCCCTCAAACTCTTTAAAATGACTGAGCTGACCCCAATCTCCATAAGGTAACACACAAACTATGCCTTAGTAACACATGCAAAAACAATCTTTGACTTTAAGACTCAGGTACAATATTGCTTGAGAAGATGCTACAAAACAAAATCCAATTATGCTGTTACACCTTTATAATGTGTTTATGACATTGATGGCATTTAGTGTGATGGTATATTCCAATCCAATCCAATCCAACTTTATTTATAAAGCGCTTTCATCAAACCAGAGCAGAGACAAAGTGCTGTACAGGCCTAAAATAAGGTACAATAAAAATAGATAAAAATAAGGTACAATAAAAATAGATAAATAAAAAAATGAATAAAGCTAAGGTAAAAATAATATCTAAAATAACAAAAATAAGGTACAATAAAATAACATCAAAAGTCTCACACTGGGTCGAAAGCCAGCGAGTAAAAATGGGTCTTGAGGTGTTTTTTAAAAGTTGTGATTGAAGGGGCCTGTCTGATTTGGAAGGGCAGATTGTTCCACATTTTTGGAGCAGCGATGGAAAACGCTCTGTCCCCTCTCAGCTTCCTCTTTGAGCTGGGTACTGCCAGGAGGAGCTGATCAGCTGACCTCAGAGAGCAAGCAGGAGAGTACCGGTGAAGCAGCTCAGAGAGATACGGTGGGGCAAAGCCGTTTAAGGATTTATAAACAAATAAAATAATTTTAAAATGGACTCTAAAATGCACAGGGAGCCAGTGGAGCGAGGCCAGAATTGGTGTGATGTGTGTATTGAACAACATAAATAATATTGATAATGTAGTAAGACATTTACCTGAGCGTGTCTCTAACAGACGATATTAAGATGATAGACAAACATCCCTGAAACACAAACACAAAAATTAACCTCTGCCAGTATTCATTTAAATAGGATATAAGGATTCTTGTTTCTTGAATAAATTTGGTTTTTTAACCAAATGACCAACCTCAGTGTCTCCATACAGAATACAACATTTATCAGGGCCAGCGTAACTATGAGGAAACACAATCATATGTGTCAGGATTTATTGTGACATCTGGAAGATTATGTCAATTTGCAATATTGTTGCTCACCCATAGTCCAGCGTCAGAGGCACTGTGTCTAGTGCGTTGATCTGGCAATAAGGCTCCAGAGTGGAAAGCTCATAAAGTTGGATCTCTCTGTCCCTGCAAGATAAACCAAGAAATGCATAGTAAACCAATCAAAAACTGTGTGGATCCTGCAGTTAACAAGAGCGTAAAATGTACTCGATAATCTGGCCTTTAAGGCATTTTGTTAAACCTCGTCTCAGATTACCCTGTTCCGATCATCAGCTTGTTGTACTCGGTCATCAGAGTGAAATCACTTGCCCACTTTGACTTCCTGTTTGCAGGTCCTTCATTCTATAATAAACAAAGTAATATGTTAAAAATAAGTGTAAATATATAGAAAAAGTAACACTTGTTTAATTTGAGGATGCTTTGAAATAAATACCTGTAAAGACTATGTTGTGTTAGCCTTTCTGTTTTTTTGCTGTTGCCATATATCACTGAATATAGTATTCATGTAATTTATCCTTACGACACATATGGAAGTGTCATATATTCTAAATTTCTGAATTTCCTTCGGGATCAATAAAGTATCCATCTATCTATCTATCTATCTATCTATCTATCTATCTATCTATCTATCTATCTATCTATCTATCTATCTATCTATCTATCTATCTATCTATCTATCTATCTATCTATCTATCTATCTATCTATCTATCTATCTATCTATCTATCTATCTACAACAAGGTTCGACAATGGAACACATTGTCGGACCTTGTTGTAGAAATAGATTGATGAGCCATATTGTTGCACTGCTTGACATGTTCCTTCATTATGAACATGGCACTGTAATTTACAGTCAGAGTATTGTCACGCTCTCATGCTGATGCTGTAAATACTCACTAGAGCATGTGTATTCATCAGCAACAAGAAAGTCCCCAACAAATACACTATGTACTCCTGTTTGAGATAATAAATAAAGTGGAAATTACCTGTTTCATTTATGATTTATTCCTAAAGAGTGTCAGTATATGAACTACTGGGCTGGGAGCTGAGTGCCACAGACAATGTAGGTATAGTCACAAAGTATTGAAATATGGAAACATGTTTGATTTAGTCTTTTCACTGGATTTTTTAACCATTAAAGAGATACTGAATGACACCAGACTTCTCCATAAAGAATTCAGGTTAATGTCCAAAAGTCAGACATACAAACATGTCTTTGGTGTCCAGTGCTTTGAGTTCAGGGCTCCAGCAGCAGACAACCCCGTCTTCTCGCACTGTGACAACGGTGCCATCGTGGGTGGAGTGGATGTTGACGATTGGAACGGCGTGACACGACGTCTTAACAGCTGGCAGAGTGAGAGCCACCTGCTTACTGCGCCTTTCAGTTTCCTGCTTCTCTTTATACTCCTGCAGCATGTGTGTGCAGAACTCACCCTGCAAAACATCCCTTTGTGTTAGGACTGCTAATGTTCAGGCAGTCTTACCCGCATGTCGATGGTCATGCATTTCTTTAAAATGGTTACATGAGCAAATGTGTGGAGCAAAACGTCAGAGGTTCTTAAAAAAATAATAATAATTCTTGTATTTTACGAATGTTTAGTTAGCCAAAAAAGCTGATTCTTATCAACATTCTTTATGAAGGATAATTATTACAGTTTTTCTCAGTTGCTTTGGTGCTTTTCTCAGATCAGAATGAAAATTCTCATAACTATTAGTTCAACCTCGGCAACATTTAGTCATTTGAGCACATCATAGTAGCAATTTCTCCTTCCTCTGAACAAATTGCAAATGCTTTTGGACATGTATCAGTTGCTTTCATACAATTATCTGCTGTTTTATAACATTGTCATTTGCTTATGTCATGTCAGTCAAAATGAACTATAGGCCTACTTATGGATGTTGAATAGTCATTCCCAATAAAACTAATAGTCTTCATTTCATTTCTTGAGTCATTACATACAAAATTGTTGAACTATAGTTATCAAATTCTGTCAAGCACATTTATACCTTTCTTTATAATTTTTTCCTGGAAATGTCTCCTAAATTGAACAATTGCTCTCAAGGAGGAGGTGTGTGAAGTATTAGTTGTACTTTTCTCGCTGCATTGCACGGGATAATATCCGTTGTGATGTAGATGAAAATACGTGGCCAGACAGACTGGAATGTGCCAGAATGATTTACCCATATATGTTCAGTTACAATATGTCTTGTTATATTGTTCAATTTTTTTTATGTTTGTTCTAAATAAGTGACTGAAGTGTATTTTTCTTTTGCACAATGCTGTAGAATTGCAAAGAGCATATACAGTAAAAATGTGAAACATACGTATTCAGTGTCTTGTACTCACTTACTCCCCTAACTACAGCAATGTGTAACTTTACTGTAGTTTTCAAATGGCTGTACAAGTATTGTATAGTGCTGTCATGAGCATTTTCAGGTAGTGTCACCGAGTTCTGACCTTTTTTTTGCATTGGAATACACTGAGAGAATAAACTGTCATAATGAAAACATGACAAAGCCATTTGACTATCTTGTTCATAAATGATGGTGTCAAGACTTCTCATTTTGATGACACTGTCAGTTTCATTGACATGAATACTTGCTTTTGAGGAATAGACTATCCATTTTGAGCAAGTGACGTACTTTTGCAGGTTATCCACTAGGTTTTGCAGTTTGCACTAATTGTTTTGAGAAATGCACTAACTGCTGTGCAAATGTTAATAGTGATGTGAGAAAAGCACCAAAGCGACTGAGAAAAACTGTATGTATCTTCTCACATGGTCCTCAAAGATATTTAATATTTGTTTCATTTTATATCATAGCATTTTTTCCGGAGGGTTTTTGAATGTAACAAATATAGATTAAATGGGTGTTTTGAGTATGGAAAATGCACAGAGGAGTTTGGTAATATGATTTTGAAAAGTGGGGGGGGGGGGGGGGCTTGTCCTTCCCATCCCCAGCAGAAATTAAGTCTCCTATATGAGAGCAATTGTAAAATTACTTCTTCAACTCTTGAATTCAAAAAACAAATACTACTCCGATGATACACCATGTGTCTGTAAATATCTTCTGATCGCTTCTTTACAAATGTAAGAAATGTGAGTAATGTTTTCAGCTTTTCAATCCAAACACCCTGAAACTATTGGTTAACTGTCAAGATGCAGAAAAAAAACACCCAAAAGATATTGAAAATTAAGTCCAGCATAAAAAGTCAATACCAATGTAAGCTATTATTTGGGAAAACATGGCTTTTGAGGCAGCAGAAGACAAATGGCTTAGTGTACAGTCAACTTGGCGCTAGAAAAGCTGATTTAGCCTGATTCATTGTGTTCGATTACACTTGCTGCACTAGTCCCCACTGAATTACTGTTGCCAAAATAACCCTGCCATATTTCATAGTGGCCTAACTTTTGTTACTGCAGTTCCTTGGTGTTAGCATGCATGGGAAAGTGTAATAACTGAGGCAATTCTCCTCCACCGAATAAAAAGGCTGCATGCTCCATAAGAAACACATAAGAATCTTATCTCACCCATGAAATCCTTCCTTGGCCCGAATAATCAATCTTCTTAAATAAGCCTTGGATCTGTGCATTGCTCTGTGAAATTCAAAAGAACAAAAGAATAAGGCACAATGATACTTGTTGTAAATTAGTCAAGTAATTGTAACGGCTCGTCCTTAATTGCAAAGAGGCAAAAGACACAGACAACACAAGGATGAGAGAACCTCAGAGAGAGAGAGTAAGATATAAAGAGAGAGTAAAAATGTCACTCTGTCTTACCGTCTTAGGCGAACCCAAACACTTCTTCACTATACGTCCAAAATTCCTCTCATCAATGGATCTCAAACCATTCATTTCACATTCCTTGTACAAAGAAAAATAGAGTAAAATTTGTCAGAAAGGAATAACCATACTGTCAGTTTGTGTGTGTGTGTGTGTGTGTGTGTGTGTTTATACAGTAGGCCTACCTCAAATGCTATTTTCAGTTGCTGGAGGTTGTCGAGTGATATCGTATCATCTATCTTCAATAGAGGGAAAAAGGTGACATATGAAAAGTGAACATTGAGCAATAAAACCAGAAATTAAGTTTAACTGGGTTTTTAATGTGTCATTAATTTTTTCCGCACCAGTCAACTCAAATCCACTCACCAGGCAGTTTGTAAAGTCTGACTGCTAAAAATACAAATCGATGTATGAGATATTAACAGTGTCAATTTTACAATGAACACAATGATTAGGGCTTCACCTCTGAGTACTATTGACTTACTGTAATATCCACTACAAGCCACCGTTGGTAATGACATGTCCCATAGATGCTCGCAGAAGGCCAGATGAGAAGCCTGCCTTATGTATTAAAATCCTCTTTTTCACTTTCCACGGTTCCCTAGCAACGGGTCCTTGATCCATGACACTCTTTGATCTACGTTTAATAAATAACAGGGGATAAACAGCCTAATTCTTCAAGGGTGCAAACAGGGTCGGGGTTTTTCCCCCCCGACGGTATCTCCTGAATAGCAGGGATAATTGCTTAACCATCCGGGGTGATGGAAGTACTGGAAGTGTTCATATGACCTCGTATCCCTTTATTAGAGCCACATAACTTTGAACTCCTTGGCCTGTTCCAACTAATCTGTCATGGCACATTTGCTCATTACATTAAGTGAGAGAGTTTGACTGACTGAAACCCACCAACTTTTTACATCATCATCGTTCCTGTCAGCTTGAAAGCTTGAATTTCGAATCAACTGGGGAAACATGAAAGCAGTTGGCTCAGCATTCTGTGTTTGTTTTATACTTTGGCCCAAAACTTGGCCATCCCGGGCTCTGGGGAGGGACGTTTCTCACTGCTGCGCTGTCAGGCTGTGACTAAATTGAGCATCAACTTGATTTAAAATGGCATTGTTGGCATCACCTCACATTCATCCTGCTGCTGATGATATGTGTTTCAGCTGTAGTTGGAGTTGAGGCACTTTGGTAAGCGTCTGTAGACTGAACTGAAGTGTTGCAATGTAACACTCTAGTGACATCCTGAGGCTATAGGCAGCAACTTTAAGAATGTAGTCGGGCCATTGGGAAAAATGTTAAAATAATCTAGGACAACTTTTGAGATGCAGAAATAGATTGAAATAGGTCCCATTCACTTTTTTCAGATACACGTTCTCAAAAGTGTACCTTGAGGCTGCGAGTTGAGTCGACACCGTTGTGTTGTTGTCTCAAGATTTCAGCCTTATCTCCATGTGTGATGGTGTGTCGTCTCCTGTTCTGTTTCAGCTGCTCTCGGATCAACCATTCAGGCTGCTCTCCTGTGTCCTCGCTGACACCCATTCCTCTAGCTGGAGCTGGGAAGTCATCTGTGACTTTCTCTGGCCTGCGACTCGGCTCAGAAGGGTTTCTCGCTCTCTCCCCTGCACTCCCCAGCTCAGAGAGGATGCTGGAGGGTTATAGATGTTATTTTAGTTAAATGCACTGCTTTCATAGTGTTTCATTTCATAGTGTTATTATGGGTAAACGTTTAGGCGTTTATTAAAAGTATTTGAGGATGGTATTGCATCTTTACTTGACTCCTAGTACCCATGTTTTTTTTTCAGTGTGCCGTGGAAACCACACATAAATCAATTACATCTAAGAAATGTAATACCAGGTGACCTTACTTCCTGTGTTACATGGTGACTGCTCAGTGCTGCCGCAGAAGGCAACTCAAGCACCATGACAACAGTAAACTTTTCTGATCAAAACAGAAAAAAAGCAAGGCAAGGCTGCAATCAGGATCCCATTATCTTTTATCTAAAGCACTTGGTATGAAAAGGTAAAATCAGAATGAATTTGTATGAAAGGAGATTTAACACAAACATGTGATTTACAATGTTAGTAAGGAGAGTATAAGACAATTAACAAATTACCTGGTCCCAGGTTGGGTTTCTAATCTTCCTGAAGCTGAAGAAGAGCGGACATTTTTCCCCAGTGGCATCCTCGTTAGGTGGACCACCTTAAAGGTTGATGCCACGTAAAAAGCAGAGCGTAGAATGAAGTGCAGCACATTTCCTTCAAATAGGAGTTAATCAGTGACCTCACTTCAACCTATACCTGACACTCACTCTAGCATTACACCTGATCTAACCCAAGGTAACTAAGAAACCAGGAGTGACAACTGAGACTACAAAACTAAAGACAAGACACCACACTGACAGAGAGAGAAAAGGCTTAGTCACCATGTTAATTCTGGTTGAACACCTGCATTGCTTACTTAGACTCTACTTCCTGAGAGTTCTCAGGAGGAACAACATCCCCCAAAAACTGCTGGTGTCCTTCTACCGCTGCTCAATAGAGAGCATCCTGACCTGTCTGTGTGTCTGGTTTGCAAGCTGCATGGTGGCACAGAGGAAAAGGCTCCAGGGGGTCATAAAGGCAGCACAGAAGATCACAGGCTGCCCTCTTCCCTCCCTGGAAGAACTGCACAGCTCCTGCTGCCTCAAAAAGACAAACTCCATCCTGAAGAACACACAAACTGTTTGAACTACTGCCATCAGGCAGGAGATACAGGTCAATGAAAACAAAAACAAACAGACTACAAAACAGTTTTTACCCAACAGCCATAACCTCACTAAATGTAGCTAAGACTAGGGCATAGTTGTGACACATTTGTGTAAAGAACATTTATGAATGTAGATGTTGTGTGGGTGTGTCTTATGTCTTGTGTCCTATGTGTTCCTTTTTTAATGCCTATAGTTGACTATTTTTATAGTTTTAATTTATTTATTTATGGATAGTTTAAGTTTTCTTCTTCTCACCCCTTGTTTCACCCCTTTTCGAACAGGTAAAACAAGTGTAAGACTGTTTATTTTCATTTGTGGTTTTTTAATTTTTTACTTGTTCGAAATAAAAACATTTTCAATTCAATTCAATACATTGTAATGAGTGAAATCATTTTCTCATAACAGATGTTTTTGCACTTTACACGGACTGCACTTAATTTCGTTGTACCTGTTACAATGCCAATAAAGATACTCTATTGTACTTCTACTGTGAATCAGTTAACTTTTGCGGCAGTTTTTCCATTATCTCTCATACTGGCATTTATACATGTTCATGTTCTACCAGGGAAATAAATAAATTAAATATAAAAGATAATTCATTTGGAAAACATCATTTCACAATGCAAAAAAAATAAAAAGTTCTGCTGCTGGTGATATTAAGTGGAGACAGAACCCATTGAGTCAAAGCAACTCAATCCTGTCTTGTTATCAAACTGCAGACTGAAAATGTCAGATATCAGAATATGGGGGTGATGAAACATGAAGGCAGAAAAACATATTTTTTATCTGGCAGCGATTTTTAATTTTCACAACACACAAGTTCCACACACAAAAATGTCAGAGCAGCTGAATTACTGCAAGACACTTTAATGTAATTCAATGTATATTACATGATATTATTATGACATGACATAATCAGGTAGGTCCTGGCCAGCTTGATATATACGCCGGTGAGCAGGAACTTTGCACAACGGCTGGAAGTTTGTTCACCTTGTCCCAGTCATTTGGATACAAGTCTTTGCTCGATAATGTTTTTACAGCTTCCTTTTCTGCAAAGCCATAAGACAATTTGACTTATCCGTCAAAATTCAAATGTGTTGATGCTAACCCTGCTGAGGTAAAATCTTGTGTAACTGCTGGGGGTCCTTGGGCAGAAGAGACTTTACAACACGTCTGACATCAGTTACTCTCTTTCCACAAAATCTGTCGTAGTTTGTCAAATCTGGTATTTCATGCTGTGTGCGGACATGCTTCTGTACAGCTCGAACTGCAACACACAAAGGATTGAAATCATTAGACTTTGGTGAATTACGAGAACCCCTTACTGTGTGTGTTTTATATCATACACTATACCTATTCAACGACAGGCACCTTTAGGATCTGTGTTGTGGCCGTGGAGAGGGTGATTATCCAGAAGTTCAGGTATTGGCTTGCAGAAATGATCCCTTGTCTCTTTGTCACTGGAGAGTGGCCCTTCACACCTGCTGGGCAAAGGTGAAAGTCTTCTGTCTGGAATATTATTATGATCATATCCTGTCAAACGTATCGCACAACAAAAAGGAAAATAAGCTGCAGAGAAAAATATTCTGATTTTGGTTATGGGTTTGATTTGGACATGAGTGAGTGCTTGGATGATAGTTCAGCTGTTCTGACACACTTCCATACACACAAGACTTAATCAACGTACTTGTTTTACCTTGCGGCACACCCATGAAGTCACATCTATAGGTGGAGCGGTACTGGGCAGTCAAGGCCTTACGGATCTTCCCCTCAGACGATGAACATTTCCAAGGGAAGCTGACATACTCAGAGCTTCTTGCCGCGTCCCTGGGCACCCTCCACAACATGAAAGACTTGGGGAAAATAGTTTGATTTAAGGGTTGTCGTACACTGTGAGAGGTCAAGCATGGCACACAACTACATGTAAAATCCAGGGCTAACACAGCCTTAATAGCAACCTGACTGGGATGCGGGTTGTTCCTTCTCTGCCCAGAGGCTGTTCCTGTGCGAATACATTCAGGTTTGCAGGCTGGCTTCCAGGTAAAATCCTTATGGTACACCGTGGAACCAAAATGTCTAGATTTTGAATAGGAGTCTATCAGTGAAGTTGATGTCGGGCACCTACATATGCATCAACATAAAGAGGAATGATTACACACAGACAAACACACAAATTGTGCATGTCTAATCAGAACTTGAACAGAAGCCTGGAAGCCAGTGGATAGATCTTACAGCAGAATCTCTGCAGCTGAGTTTGGCCGATAGTCAAATTGTCTCCTATTAGATGTTTCATATGGATCCCACCACTGTCTTCCCCCTGCAAATAAATTAAAATAAATAAAAGCTAATTAGATAGTTACCCTGGGTTCTGAAAACACCAGTCACTCCAAGCGACTACAAGTAATAATAGGGTGCCACATTTCTCTTTGAATATTCTTTTTCAATCAATGCCAACACTGAAAGACAGTAAACACATAAGGGTTCACATCAGACTTTCTCTGTAACAGAGGAAAGGTTTTGTGTTTTGAGTTGAAACGTTCATAAAATACATTCAAATTGTTGTTTTTTGGTAGTCTAGCAAAAGTAAAGAAACATGTAGACCTCTGTTTTGATACCTTATCCTTTCTGATACTTTTTGTATTTGCATTTTCATCTCTACTAAAAAGAGAATGATGATATATCTTAACTTTTTTAATTATTTTTTTAAACAGCAATGTTCAGAGACTTCCATTTGAAAGCGTAACCTGAACTGAAACGGCAACCGTGAGGGAGAAGCCATTGCCTATACACACACATGCCCACAGCAGGTAGGAACCAAAATAACTGACTAACTAACTTGTAATAAAATAACTTGTAATAACTAAGGTGTATCAACCAGGAATTTAAATGTGACACATACAATAATATTAACAAGTATAACTACATGAATAATTGTACCAAATCCAGACTAAGCAAGAATTAAATTAATAATTCTGTTAAATTATTCAAACTAAGAATAGCCTACACAGTAATATGTACCACAGTCTATTATATAACCTAGCATAATTAGCTGAACCATAACACATTAGGCTATATGGTAAACAACTTGGCACAAATGAAAGTTTAATCAGTTTAATTTACTTTCTGGTGAGTTAAGAAGTTCTATCAATCTTTATGTAATCCTTCGTTTAACATTACCTTTGGCTGCCATTGTTGTTTTGGTATCTTTTGTTATGGTTGTTTTCAGTGTAATGGAAGCCTCTCCATTTCCATTTCCAGATAAAAGTTCACTTCATGGATGGCTTGATGAGATGTGTAATTAACAACTAAATGTGTTGAAATAAGTGTTGCTTCCAGGTTTATCTGTGCACATCCAGAGCTGGTCCCAGCATGTTTTCTAGGCTGTGTGGTTATGAAGACATAGCCTACAACAATTGAATGGGCACTGTGAGCAGCTCAGCGGGGGAGATGCTTCATTAAAAATGCAACATTGCCACAGATACCGTATTTGTGTCTGTTTCTAAAAAAAACTAATTTTAACCTACAAGTACTTGCTTTAATCTTCAACTCAATTTTCAGAGAAAATTACTGTTAATTGTACTCCATGGCATTTAGGCCTACAGGGCTATGTGACAGTTGTGACTGGTTGTGCAGATGGAATGTGTATGATAAATCTGTTTGTAAAAGATGGTAGGCCTATATTAGGCTAAATGAGCTCAAATCCTTGCGTACAATATGCTCCTTTTATTTTTTATTTCTCTTTTTGAAATGTATACAGGTAGGCCTATGTAAATGTATTTAAACCTTTTGAGAAGGAAATGATACAGATCATTCTAAAGTAATTCACACTTCCCAATAAATAGAAACTTAATTAAAAAATGCTCCACTTTGACCAGCAACAGCATTAAATGCAATCGAAATGTCATTGCACAAATATAATAATACCACAAGCCTATAACAATAAAGCACTCAACATTTAGTTTGCTGACTAGTCTACTTAATGGGGTAAAGGATATGGGCAGTTATGCAACCACTCGCTTTAGCACGTTTAGGCCTTTTATATGGCCTACTATCTATGGTATAGGCCTATTTCTAATCTAAACTTCCCTCTACATGCATGCATCAAGCATTTAGTTCAAATAAAGGCGTTGACGGTTTATTATTTCAAGTTTAGCGCCGTCGCCCCTTCTTGTTTTGAACAACCAACTGCAAAACAAGCAGGGCTGAGACAGCCAGTGTCCAATGAGATACAGCGAGGGGCTCAGAGTAGCCAATGTCCAACAGTCGGAGGCCAGCACGCAGGATAAACACAGAGGGATCCTTGTAGCCGAAAGAGCGCGCGCACTGACGGAGCTTCTTGTCCCATTGTTTAAGACGTACCGACGCACAGCTGGCCTACCGTAGCATTATAGTGGTAAGCAGAGTTAATGTAATTGTATGAACACAGCCACTGTGTGAGTACATACCTGTTATGAGTGAACGAGTTGGCTTTAATGTTGTTTTGCACAGTATACATTGACAATCGGCGTTGTAACGTATTTAGTTGGCGTGACTGAGCTAAAAATATATATATATATATGCTAACGCAGTTATAAAACCGCATGTGTTAAATCAATAGTCATGCAAAGTAAATGCGAGTTACGTGGTCAAATAACGGTGACACGATTAAATGATAGTCAAAACAAAGTGCGATCACCAAGGTCTATGGGTCTACCAAGCAAGTACCAACAACTACGTTCAGTTAGCGTTGCGTCCGCTAGTCTGCTAACGGCTAGCAGTGAGCTAACTCCTATAGCATGACAATGGTGTCGCCTGGTTTGGTCTAGCTGTTTTTTTTTCATCATGTGGCAGGAAGGTGATGCCCGTGCCAAGGAAACCTGGCTGCGGCGATGCCAGCTAAGATCTCCGCCACTTACAGCAACACATTCAACTTCAATAATTTGTCTATACAAGTCGTTGCGTTTTAATACGAGGCCGACTAATGGAGTGTCTCAAAACAGTCCGTTAGCCATTGTTAGCATGTAATGTAATCAGCCATTTTTAATAGTCATTTCATAAGGAGGAGCCAAGCTAGCCCGCTCGAGCTACACAAAGCAAGCGCGAAGCCATAATGGCTAACAGCTAGCGAACAATCAAAAGGCGGAGGATGCTAGTGCTAATTTATTAAAATGCAACCCCCAAGCTGGTATGCCACACACGGTAAATCAATTGGAGGCTAATGTTCATAGCTATTTTAACGCACTGTTCTGTGCATGATTAGCGCTGTGCTGTGTCACTGCACATATGCAGGGGGTAAAGTAACGGAAAAATAGTGTTTATTAAAAAAAAAAAAAAAAAAAAAAAATGGCCCTCTACATACAATGGATAATTTATCATTCATCCCAGACACCCCCATCCCCCCCTCCCGATTTAAACAATAGATGGAACTGACAAAGCAGGAGGCAGACAATTAAGAGGGGATATTTTGGCATTGCCACTGCTTTACTAGATATGGAAATATTTCTCCTTAATTAAATGCATTTTCTTCTATTTTTTTTAAAATTAGTAAATCAAGACAAGATGGGAAAGGATCCAAGGAAGCCGAGGGGCAAAATGTCCTCCTATGCCTACTTTGTGCAATCAACGCGAGAGGACCACAAGAAGAAACATCCTGGTGCCTCTGTCAACTTTTCAGAGTTCTCCAAGAAATGCTCTGCGAGTTGGAAGGTAAGAATGCACTCAAAAATATGTACATTTCTTTCTTACATTTTTATTCAATAGATTAAGATTGTTAACTGCTTATATTTTTCCACAAAAGGAAATTACACCGAAAGAGAGGAGCATGTTTGAAGACATGGCCAAACAAGACAAGGTGCGCTATGAGAAGGAAATGCAACACTACATTCCCCCCAAGGGCACGAAGAAGAAGCGATTCAAGGACCCCAATGCCCCCAAGAGACCACCGTATGTGCCATCATCGACCTTCTCCACACTGTTTGTTTAAATAACTTATAAGTGCAAAGTGAAATATGATGTCTCTAAACAGTGACACATTTTGTTCCCCACAGGTCTGCATTCTTCATTTTCTGTGGCGATTTCCGCCCCAAGGTAAAAAGTGAGTGTCCTGGACTCACTATTGGAGACACAGCAAAGAAGTTGGGAGAGATGTGGAATGGCTCCTCTTCAGAGAACAAGCAGCCGTATGAGAAGAAGGCTGCCAAGCTGAAGGAGAAATACGACAAGGTGAATGCACTTCGAGCTTTTTTTTTTTTAGGTCCATAGCTCCTTTACTTTGAAGAATGTAAAAGCAGGTATTTCTGAGACACTAAACACATTTGTTGTGCTTTCCACAGGATATCATTGCCTATCGTACAAAGGGCACAGTGGAAGTAGCAGCAGCCGCTCCAGCAGATGACGACGATGATGACGACGACGAAGAGGAGGATGACGACGACGATGATGAGGATGATGAATAAACTGCATAAGGAAGGGACCTGAAGTTTTGTTTATGCCATATAACCCCAGTATATTCGATTCACCATCTTGAAACATAATTAAGACTGAACAAGAACATGTGTATATTTAATGTTTTTAAGATGTACAGTGTTATTCTCTTTTATTTTGTAAAGTTAACACTACATATCTTACGTTTGAGATTTTCTAGTGGTAGTTCTTTATCCCTGCAATGTTCTGTAACAAATTAGGAGGACTACAAAATCTGTATGACATTACGTAGTCTTTAGGTGTTGCAACTCAAAAATTTGATTTCTGAGTTGGTAGTGTATTCTTTTATTTTGAA
This sequence comes from Hyperoplus lanceolatus, assembly GCA_026929865.2. NCBI lineage: Eukaryota > Metazoa > Chordata > Actinopteri > Uranoscopiformes > Ammodytidae > Hyperoplus > Hyperoplus lanceolatus. The sequence goes on from CM049398.1 coordinate 10,982,939, forward strand.
AAATATTTTTTTATGTGCTGTCCCAATGTCTTTTTATTGTTCTTTAAATACCACTCTAATATCCAATGCAGCTGTCGAAATTCAAGAATGTCTTCAATAAAGGTCGTTTTTTTTCTAATAAATTGTGTTTTCTTAATTGTGTAATTGCAACATCTCCAAGATAACCCATCAATCATCAAAGACCCAACGTGTGAAAAGTGGAGCCTATCAAGTATATGCATGAATAATTCAAACATCGGAGACTTTCAATAGCATGCCATCTCTTTGTTCTTGTTCCTACTGTAACATTATAGCTTAACAGCTAAGTTATAAACTTTTATTAAAATGAAGACCTTATGGTATCAAGTACATTTTACTTAAGTTCTAAATGTGAAGTGACACGGTCTATGGGTAAACAATAAATAGCCTGATTTTGGCGAAATGGTCAACCTGCAGAATTGGCACTTTTCAGAAAATAAAAAAATATCTCTTAGAAACTAAACCAAGAAGCATTTGCCCCTTGTGATTCAAATCGCATGTTACTAAAGAGCTGTGATTTGGAAAAAAGTTACTGAATCTGCCCTGCAGGTTTCATTTACCTTCCAAAGTGTGTGTTATCTACAGTAACTGCCTGAATTGCATACCATGTACTATTCTACAATGCTCTGTTTTTGTCCCCAAATTGACTGGAATTTTACTCTTGTTTAAGCAACCTGAATCCAGAAGGTGGCGCCACAATGAAGTTGTCTGGTGTGTGCAGTAAAACATAAACCATAGTGAAGTTATTGTGTCATACAAGTACTAATAGCGGCTGACACCCATGGCCTTAAAACACACCAAAAATAACTGTTGTATTGACACTCTTTCGACATGATCATGCATGTATACCTCTAACAAATCTGTGTCCTCTCCTCCAAGTTACTTGTAAAATATCATCTTATTGACATAAAGGAGATTTTATTAAGTCATCATATAATGAGCATTAAAACATGAAAATTCCTCTCTTCAGGGAGACCATGTAAACCTGCCTTATTTAGGTTTTTACCAAACGTACTACACATTGTACTCTTTGTCCACAAAATTCACCATGTAACATTATGGTATGATTCAATCCATTAACTTTACCAGCAAGATACACAATCACTTAGAATTGTGTTTTTGTGAACTGTTTGCTCAGTTAAACTGAACACATCCAAAACATAAAACAATAAATGTCCAGAGATAAAAGTACTTTTCGTGTCTGTGTAGTGCATTCCCCCTTTGAGTCCGGGCAGGGATCTTTTGTGATCTTTTGCTGGGATAGAGTTCCCCCGGCGTGAAATTGGAGACAGTCTCACAGTCACGGTGGCCTCGCAGTCACTTAAAGGGGATTCACATGACCATTTATCGGACCTTTCTCAGGAGCATTGCCCTTTGCCATACAAAGAAAAGTCCCCCTCTCAACAGTGTTTGCAAATATGAATGAAGCCAAAGTAGTCTCCTCTCAGTGAGTTTAACACAGAAACAGGCTTTTGTCCTCAGTGTCCCTGCATGTAGATAACATTAGTGTTGCAACATTAGTTTTTATTAGGGAAATAGCAGTAATAATGGTATTCTGGTAGAGTACCTGTTATAATAATAAATAAGTATGTAATCACATTAGGGTCAATCATTCGATATTGAATTAAATTACTGCTCTGAATGTATTTTTTTTTTCAATAGTTTGTCAGTGCTTGTCCTGTGTTCTAATTAAACATATACAATACCTCTAAAATGTTCATCTAAATGCAGATTAAACATTCTGTGTTTACTGTGTCAAGTCAGCTGTCTTTTATAAACCTGTGATTCAAAGTAATTTTTCTTTTTCTTTTTTTCTTCTCTCTCCTTTCACTCATTGAATGAAGGCCTTGCTCTGAAGGAATCCCCCCCAACTGGCACACAGAAAGAAAGGCTCCCTCCAGGCCACCTTACTGCAGGAATTTTCTCTCTACATTAAGGAATCTCATTAGCGAAATCCACTGAAACAGACTGAATCTACAAAATGTAATGGTGTACGTGATTACACTTATTTTTATTTTATTTTCCAGAATTTTTAATCCATCCTTTAAAAAAAGAAGGGACACATGGATTAATTAGTTTAAAGATTGTGAGGCATTCTGATATACACATTACAGCATCCAAATTTCAATCTGCTGCATTTTTGAGCCGCAAAAATTACTTTTTTCAACCACTGCAGGATTTGCATAGCGTGCTGTCAAAGGGGTGTGTCAGTCAGGATTACAAGCTGAGAAGATTGAGTAATCACTATGGATACAGCTATAGTTTTCCATTTGTTGGTCTTGTGTGGAGGTAATGCTGTGCAGTTTCCAGGACTTCACTTTTTTTTGTTTTGCTTTGAAACTTATTCTCTTACTTAACTTTTTCTTAGTTTTTCAATCATGACCAAGTAAGAGGCACGTATGAAAGAAACTTTATAATGGACTCGACTGGACTTTGGAGAAAATATGCCATTTTATTATTGAAGTTTCTGGTAAGTTGGCCTGATATAGTTTGTATGTTGTAGCAGTGAGAGCAGCTTTTTTTATGCAAGATTCAAGATGGTTTTATTGTCATATGCACAACAATTACAGAGCAATCGCTGGCAATGAAATTCTTTAGTCTTGGGCTCCTCCAACAGTGCAATATAAGAAAAAGTAAAAGTATACAAGAAACTTTATGATAATGTATTACAATATGTGTTTACTTTAAACATAATAATCACTGTTTTAATTTGAAGGATTTATTAAGTTTACAGTGCATTCAAAGGGTTAAAATGTGTGCACAGGCTTAGAAAACATTTTCTTCAAGTATAAAGGCTGTATTTATCATTGAATACCTCACATGTTGTCCACTAATGCATGTTCGAAACAGTCCTTTGTTTATATTGTCTATGGTTCACCAGGTGTTAAATACTACAGTTTTTCATGAACCTTCCTTCGGAAATACGGTGAATATGAGCAGCGAGAGGCCGTTTGCAGGCAACGCAGGGCAGCATATGCTTCCTTCATCCTGGTATTATACATCTATTGAAGCTGTGCCCGAGCATGAGACAGTCAGCTTACAGTCTCACAACAGATGGCGAACCCAGATGGCTTTCTCCAAAACTGTTTATTCATTTGAATTGAAAGAAGACACAGTGCCAGGTTAGTCATCTGTGCAGCCAGGCCTTTACCCAATGTAAATGAGGCATACATGCATAATGTATCGTTTTTGTAACATTACTATTGAAGTTATTTTAGAACTACAGTTTCATAATTTTAAATATGAATGATTGTTAAGGTCCTTCTGTGTTTAACAATAATGTTCTTTGTATTCTACAGTCACCGGATCAAACAGTGATTTTGTTTTGTCCATGTGTTGACAGGAACAGTTGTGGGAAAGGTGGAAACGTTGTTTGAGAGTCTCACGCCTATCACATATTCAGTGCTGGAGGATGACGGAGAGAACCTATTCCTCCTCAGCCCCTTCTCAGGGGAGTTCCTATTATCCCGCGGCCTGGATTTCGAAGCACAAAGCTTCTACATACTCACTGTGGTGGCACGGGAGGGGGACTCCATGGTATCCAGTGTCAGGGTGTACTTCAATGTATTGGATGTGAATGACAACCCCCCTGTTTTCAGTCAGGATACCTTTTGTGCATCATTGCTGGAAGACGTTAAGGTTGGCACATGCTTCCTTCTCTTGAATGTGTCAGATAAGGATGATGGTAAGTGCAAAAGTGCAATTCAAATATAACATTAGTCCAAGCTAACATTAGTGTAATTAATCATTAATCAAACATGTCAACAGTTTCAATGAAAAAACAATATGATTAACTAATTAGTCAGAATGAAACCCAAAAAATATCAAAAATTTGCATGGCAAATCATTTTTTTAAATGGGAAAACAACGTTTTGATTGAGTAGCAAATGTTGTGGGAAAAGCAGCTTTGTAGTTTTTGAATTGTTTCTGTCTTGGCCATTGTCAGCTAGTCAAATCCAGAGAGGCATCATGCCACTAAATTCGTTGTCTGGACTCTACTTATTTTAGCTCGCTAATTTCTGAACTTGGTAGTCTATAATTGCATAATTTACAAAGTGCAGTGCCTTGCTGCTTGATTTATATAAAGCAAACCAAGCCATTATGAGGAGGGCATTTTTTGATAACATCATGTATACTCTTTTTCTCTCTGCCAGGTGACAGTGGAGACTTAAAACTCAGAGTGATCGCTGGAGATGAAGAGAAAGCATTCTTTATTAACATGGCTGGTAGTTTATGCCTGAACACAGAGTTAGACCGAGAGAAACAATCCTTCTACAATCTGACTGTGACAGCCAATGACTGTGTCTGGCCTGCGTCTTTACGGTTTACCAGCACAGCACGTGTAATGGTGGTGGTTGACGATGTCAATGACAATGCTCCAGTGTTTGTTTCAGCCAAAATAGCCAGTATACCAGAAGACTCTGCACTCCATTCTGTTATTATGACTGTACATGCTGATGATAAGGATGTCGGATCCAATGGAGAAGTTTTGTATTATTTAGATAACACTGCTGGTGGCATGTGTAACATTGATATCAGAAGTGGGAAAATATACTTGGAAGAGGCATTAGATAGAGAACAGGTAGATACCCTAACTATTACTGTAACAGCCACTGATAAGGGCTCACCCGCAATGGCAACCACTATGAATCTCATGGTGAACGTTGAGGATGCAAATGACAATGACCCTGAGTTTTCAGAAAGCACCTACAGCTTGCAAATCAAAGAGGATATCCCCAGAGGAACCAGCCTGTTTCGGGTTCGGGCTCTTGATCTAGATATCGGGGCAAATGGACTAGTACGGTATATGTTGACCCGCACCAGCCCATTTGTGGTTGACAAGGTTCGTGGTGTGATCACAGTGATGGACAAACTGGACAGGGAGAGAGATTCAAACTACACCCTTATCATAACAGCTGCAGATCAGGGTAATATACCCAGAACTGCTACTGCTTCTATCAGTGTCACAGTGTTGGATGTCAACGACTTTGCACCCCTCTTTACTCCAGAAACACTGACCATTCATGTAGTGGAGAATGAGGAGGACCCATCTCAGCTAACACATCAGGTATTATTGGCTCTTTTTATTTACTGTTGATTACAGAATGTTGTGATGTTAATTTCTACTTTTTTCTGTCTTTTATAACCAGCTCTCAGCTATGGATGAAGATTTAGGCCTCAACAGCCAGGTTACATATTTTATACAGAAAGGAAATAGTGATGGTTTGTTCTCCATCACTCACGGTGGCATTTTACAAATGTTACACAGCCTGGACAGAGAGAAGGGATCATTGTACTTTGTCACCATCATTGCTGTCGATTCAGGTAATTCATGCCAAACAAAAAATTAACTACAATTAACAATGTACGTTTTCACTGGTGTCCCGTCAAACTGTTTGATAATTCCTGATTTACTTTGTCATTTGAAGGATTGCCACCATTAACGGGAACTCTAACCGTACATGTCATTGTGGATGATCTCAATGACAACCGTCCAGAGTTTACTGAGGATGTCTACAACACCATAGTGTCCGAGGACAGCCCTACAGGCACTGTGTTTGCCATGATGACGGCATCGGACAGGGATGAGGGTGTCAGTGGGGAAATAAGGTAAAATATTGCCTCAAAAAGTAGACCAATATTTGAGAGGAATGTTTGGAAAGAATCAGAATAGCAGGGAGTTAATATAATTTTTACTTTACTGAATTTACTGATTTATATATTTTCAGTACGGTTAGTATATTTTTGATAGTCAAAACCTTGCCTGTGTATTTGATTTGTTTGCTGCTTAGGAGCAGCTAGAAATCACTCTTGGATTTTATACATTATGTTGTTTCATGCTTACACTATCACACTGATAGGCTACTGCATCTATTGATTTTCCTCTAGGTATTCCATTGAGAGCCTTGACGTACCTTTTGCCATTGACGAAACATCTGGAGAGCTGTATACGATTGACATCATGGACAGGGAAACAGTATCCATTTACAGGTTGATAGTGATTGGCAGTGATACACATCCTACTCAGCCTCTGTCAAGCTCAGTGCTTGTCACTGTGCTCATTGGAGATATTAACGACAACTCACCCCAGTTTATGAACAGCCCCTATGTGGCATATGTGCCCACTGAGATGGCTCCAGGTGAAAGTTCTTACTTCCATTTGAAAGTTACAGTATATATCATCCTGGATAAAAGGGACCTGCTAGGATTGAGGGTTTTATTGTGCTTTCTCTTCTTTTTTACTTACAGGCTCAGTTGTCTGTGCAGTAAGAGCAACAGATGGAGATACTGAGATGAATGCAGAATTGCATTATTCGTTATATGGACAAAACTCCGATCTGTTTGCAATCTATCCATACAGCGGCACTGTAGTCGCTTCAAGGGCTCTCCGGATGGCCGAAGATATCATTGTCAATGTACATGTGGAAGATGCTGGGGAAAATCCTAAATCTGACATCACTACCATCAGCATTAAGTTTCAGAACGTCTCCGAGTTTCCAGAGATGAATATGGATGGTCTGACGTATTCCCTCCCTGAGGATGAGCCAGTGGGAACATTAGTGGCAGTTGTCTCAGCAGTGAGCCCCAGAGCTGAGCCCGTATCTTTTTATATAGCTTCTGGAAACTTTGAAGATATGTTTCATGTGGGGCAGTTAAGTGGATTGTTGTCAGTGGAAAACCCTCTGGATTATGAAAACAAAATGGAATATACTTTGTTGTTGGAAGCCCGGGACTCTGGCTCGCCTCCTTTCTCATCATTTGCAGAAATTCACCTCAACATCAGTGACGTAAATGATAACTTCCCTCAGTTCACCCAAGCTGAGTACAGATGTGAGTTTTTTGAGAACTCTCCGCCATCCTGGGTTTGTGATGTTCTTGCCATTGATGCTGATTCAGGCATTTATGGCACAGTGCAGTACAAAATAACAGAAGGAAACAATGATGATGTTTTCACAATTGACCCTGAAAGTGGTTTATTGAGCACCACTGCAATTTTAGACAGAGAAATGATCCCCCTATTCAACTTAACCGTTGAAGCAGAAGAACTTAACAACCCTCTTACTAAAGACATAGCGACTGTTATCGTTGTCGTTTTAGACAGAAATGACAACCCGCCTCGTTTTTCACAGATTTTTCTCACAGAAGTACCTGAGGATTACCCCGTTGGACACACAGTTATACAAGTCACTTCAACTGATGATGACACAGGGATCAATGCAGTAATTAATTACTCCATACATGAGCAAAGTGCTGACATGCCATTTGAAATGGACTTCACCACTGGCTGCATCACTGTTAAAAGGCTTCTGGACAGGGAGATTCAAGATCATTATATCTTGAAAATAAATGCAAATGATTCAGCTTGGAGCATTAGCACAGAGGTCTCTATAATCATTGCAGATGTTAATGATAATAGACCAGTATTTTCTGATGATTTCTACACCGTTGTCCTTCCTGAAACAAAAGATGAGGAGGTGTTTGTTGTGCAGGTTCTTGCCGCAGATGCAGACATGGGGCAAAACTCTGAGATTTTGTATGTTATTGAACCTCAAAATGAGGAGTTTTGGGTGAACGTTTCTTCTGGTGAAGTGTATACAAAGCAGTCACTGATGTTACACCATTCTGCTTTTGAAATCTACCAATTTGAAGTCTTTGCATTTGATTGTGGCAGTGTTCCTCTGCACAGTAACTCCACTGTCACAGTGAGACTAGAGCCATATAACTACTACCCACCAATGTTTTTACCTTTTCAGCCTCTGGTTGCTATCCCATACTACATGGCTGTTGGCACTGAGGTGGTACAATTTACAGCAATAGATCAGGATCTCATTAACAGTGTTGGTATTGAATATGTTTCAAATGGAGGTAATGCATCTGATTTCTTCTGGGTCCAAGCAGATAATGGAAAAGTAATGCTAAATCAAAGTTTGGTGGAAAGCATACATTTGTTTTTCACTTTGTTAGTTATGGCAAAAGATCAGGGCTTCCCCTCTCTGTCATCACAGACTGAAATAACTTTTGAAATAACTGGGAGGAATCAAATTTCTCCAAGCTTTAGAGAGCCTGATGTCACTTTCTCTGTCCCTGAGGACATGTCTATAGGATCAGTTATTGGGAAAATTCAGGCAGAAGATAATGATTATGGTCCCAATGGTGCCATCATGTACTCCATTTCCACAGAAAGACATTATTTACCCTTCTCTGTCGGAGAAACCTCAGGGTTGCTAACACTGACAAGAGAACTTGACTTTGAAAGAGAAGGTATTTTCCATCTCCAAATCAAAGCCAAGGATGGCGGCTGGATCTCTAAAACAGGCATGGTAAATGTTACAGTGGTAGTTATGGATGTGAATGATAATCCCCCTATCTTTTCATTCTCAGAGTTTACCACTTCATTGCCTGAAAACTCAGAAATGGGAACATATGTCCTAGATGTGAAGGCTACTGATGCAGATTCAGGCTCAAATGCACAAATATCCTATTCTCTAATCGCTGGGCATGTGGATAAATTTGCAGTCGATTCCAGAAATGGCACAGTAACCACTTTGGATGTCTTTGATTATGAGCAAGAGCATATATTTGATGTAACAATCAAAGCTTCGAACATTGTTGGTCTTACTCAATTTAGTTTGGCACATGTTGTCATTCAAATCTCAGATGTCAATGAGGCCGCACCTAAATTCAGAAAAAAACAATACAACTTTTTGGTATTTACAAATGTACTTGTTGGGACTAAGATTGGAAAAGTAACAGCTACGGATGATGACCAAGGCTCTGAAGGTCAGGTGTTCTACTTGATGTTTGGTCGAAACAAATATACAGGCTTTGACATCAACACACTTTCTGGGGAAATATACACAACTGGCAGTTTGAGGAAACAAGGAAACAGTCATGTAGTTCTAAAAGTACTGGCAAAGAACTCTGGCGTTATTAATGGCTTAGATGTAGATGAGACTTTGGTCCACATCAGTGTGATTGACACAAACGATGCACCAGTATTTACCTCCGCCCTTTATACGGCGAATTTAACAGAAGACAGACCGGTTGGGACATCTGTGATAACTGTGAGTGCTCTGGATCAGCACTCCATCTTGGACTGGAATCGGTTCTTCTTCAGTATTGAACATGGTAACACCAACTTCTCTTTTGGCGTTGATCCATCCACTGGTGTTATTTCTGTAAGATCTCCACTTGACAGAGAAAGGTGGCCAGTGTATAATCTGACTGTTATAGCCACTGATAATGGCTCTCCACCAGCTACTGGGACTACTAATATCATTGTGAATGTTGATGACGTCAACGACAACGCTCCCAAACTCACAATCACTGAGGCTCAGCTGAGGGAAAATTCGCCTCAAGGCACCATAGTTGCCAGACTAAATGCATCTGATTCTGATTTGCCACCAAACCAGGGACCTTATACTTACTGGTTTGTAAATCCTTCAACAGTTAGTGCTTTTTTACTGACTCCAGATGGAGTTTTATTAACCACACAAACAATTGATCGTGAAGAAATCTCTTCATATCGACTCCTGGTGGCTGTCAGGGATGCTGGGATCCCTTTGCTGTCATCAACAACTCTGATCCTTATAAAGATTTTGGATGAAAACGATAACCCTTCCTTGCCTAGAAATATCTTCATTGAAGTGAAATATTTTGGCAGTTCTTTCCAAGGAGGCATGATCGGTAACGTTCAACCAGATGATCAGGATGAGTCAGATTCATTCAGCTGCGCCATCAAAAGTGGATCACATAATATGTTTACAATATCTAACAGCACATGTGAACTGTGGTCCTCTCCTTTTCAAGGCGAGGCCACATTTAACATCACTATTGAAGCCACAGACCAGCTTCACTCCCCAGTAAACAACAGCATCTATGTAAACTACAAAGGGTTCACAAATACTTCTATAGATAGCTGTATATTATTCTATGTGTCATCATCCTCAATGGAAGAGTTTTTGTCTGTTAAGTATTTGCGATTTGTGAAGGCTCTGGACAGTCTGTTTAACCTACAGGCCTCTAAGACTCATGTATTTGGGATCAAACATATTGGCAGCGAAATCCTTCTATTGGCTGCGGTCAAAACATACAACGGTCAATATCTTAGCAGAGAAGTAGCCAGCAGAATCTCTGTAGGCCACAAGAAATTACTGGAAGCTCAGAGCAATGTGACCATTTCTCACATCACCAGTGATCCTTGTCTCATCGGCCCTTGTCAAAATGGAGCAAAGTGTAACAAAAACATTCACATCAGCCAAAACGTTGCTGTTCTGGAAAGCACGGCGGTCATCTTTGTGTCACCACAGAAAGAGGTTTTTAACTGTACCTGCCCAGCTGGCTTCACCGGGACACTGTGTGAAGATGATATCGATGAATGTCAGGTGAATCTCTGTCAGAATGAAGGCATATGTGTGAACACTCCCGGAAATTTCTACTGTCACTGTCAGATTGGCTTCTCTGGCTATTACTGCTCTAGTGATGTAGATGAATGCCTGAAGGCGAAGTGCCAAAATGGAGGAACTTGTATTCCCACTCAAGATGGATATTCCTGTCAGTGTGTGGCTGGATTTGAAGGTAGTATTTGGTATATATATATATATATATATATATATATATATATATATATATATATATATATATCACATTATTCTGCATGAACATACTGTATTGCAGACAGAGCCGGCCCGAGGCATAAGCGAACTAAGCGGTTGCCGGTGCCCCCGAGTTTGTGTATATCATTATTGTGTCTGCAAATGTAAGTTATCATTAGCCTGGCTCCGCCCGCCCGCCTACTTCCGGCCAAATTTCATTTTCCCTTCAGTAGTCAGTCTGGGTGTACAGCGCATTTCCCAGATTCTCCGGAGAATCTACAGTCGTCCAATCAGCGAACAGAGCGAGTGGCTGAGAACAATGACGTCGAAGTCGCGCTCCAGTTTCAGTTGAATGCTGCGTTCCTTTATACTCGGAAGAAGGAGATTTCCGACTGGGTAGTTCCGAGTTCCGACCTGTCTGTGTTCCAGAGCATCTGCTCGCGAAAGTATGGACGACTAAAACCTTTCTTGTCCAAATAACTAAACGTTAGGCTCTAACAAGTTACTGTTGCCAGGTACCGGTAGATTCATAGACTACAATATGTAGTGAAGTCGGAAATTTCCGAGTTCCCCGTGCAACTGAAGCCGGCTCATGACACACGTGACGACCAAACGTGATGCGATTGGTTGGCTAATCCAGAGTGGGTTACTGGGCAGATCCAATAGTTTTAAACTTCGACAGACACCCGCCTCCAAGTGAGGGAACGTTTGCAAATTACAGCACTTCCAGACCTTCTGTACAAATGAAATGAAGTACGATGGTCTGGTTGGACCAGGCTAAGTTATCATAACAAAAAGGAATACAATGTTTTGGTCTAGATAATTAATAGCCTAATAATTGAATACGTTTATCTGGGAGGAAATCCGAAATTAACTGATCACGTCACGTTCACATCCATACGTGTGTATTGAGTTTATTTAAAAACATTTAGTTGCCCTCAGTTGCCCACGGACTGTGTATAGTCTATAGCCTATATCAGCCTTGTCTGTGAAAAAAAAGGTAGCTGGACAACAGAGTTCTTCTGCTTCGTTCCTCTCACTGCATTTACATGCATTCATTATATTTCAGAGAAATATCTCCCTTAAAAGATAAAGAGCTCCAAGCCCCACCCAGAGGACCTTCTCTAATATTTTATTTTATATTAATATTTTTATGGAAAATCCATGTGCCTTTCTTAAATAGCTTATAATTTATCTGACCCAGTGTTCACACAAAATTTCTCAGATTTGGCCTCTTGCACCAGATTCATGCATTAAAAAAAATAAAAAAAATGTCCCGGGGGGGGGGGGGGGCATACCCCTGGACCCCCTTAGGAGTGTTCAGATCTCGGCTGTCTTATATTTTCACCCAGCTGCACATTGGAGGAACTAAAGGGAAAACACTGGGTGTGTGGATAACATTTAACAAAGGGCAATAATTTGGGCAGCGCCACGATTGGAGAGGGTCCCCCTGATCATATTCCGCTTAGGGCCCCATGAAGGCTTGGGCCGGCTCTGATTGCAGAATATCATCTCTCTTTTAAAGTCTGGGCTTTATTTTTCTTTCAACAGGAGAAATGTGTGAGCAGCCCATAGACCACTGTAGATCAACACCCTGTATCCAAGGAAGATGCATCAGTTCACAGACAGGATTCTCTTGTCTTTGTCCCTATGGTAAGAATAATGCATAAAAATAAAGGGAAAAAATCTAATATTTCCCAAATATTTCTGTTCATATAAGGTTACAGCCAACAGCCGGTTAGGTTATTTCAGAACACAAGGATCCCCTGCCTTCCAACAACACCCCACACCATATCCCTTGCTGTGCCCGCCATAGAAACAGCAAATAACACCCTGTGAAAAATACAAGTTCACATTATTGCACAACAGGTATTATACAGATTAAATCCAAGAGATTGACATGTTAGCGTAACTCGTGAGTTTTGGAGTTTCAGTTGATTTTGTTTCCTCTGGACAGAGCTATGCTAGCTGTTCTCTGTTTCCACTTTTGTGCTAAGCTAAGCTAACCTTACCAAATTGCCTTAAACAGTATGTTATTGACAACATATGAGAGGCATTAAGCTTCTCATATAAGTCTCCTCAAAAATATTTGTTAATATGTTTAGTTTCAAAATGTTGTTGTGTGTTTAGTGTTCAAAAACTATTCCTTTAAATTTGATAAATTATATAATATATATATAAAAAAAACTTTTTTCAAGTTACAGCTGCAAACAACCTATGTATCACAATGTACAATCACTATGTTTCTTCTTTATTTCAGGAGTCAGTGGAGTCTACTGCGAGGAGCACAGTTATGGTTTTGAGGAGCTGTCCTTCATGGAGTTTCCCCCGTTGGATCGCAGGACTAATTTAATTTCTCTAGAGTTTGCCACAGTGCAGAATAACTCCCTGCTTCTGTACAACCCTGGAGGATCAGCCAGCAGGGAGTTCTTTGCACTGCAGATACTGGATGGGGCCTTACATCTCTCCTATGACCTGGGCTCAGGACCTGTGAGGCTGCGCACAACCAAACAGGTGTCGGATGGACATTTCCACAGTATCACTGCAAAGAGGATTGGCAACGTGAGTTTTGAAGATTTCACCACATAGATTACGTTAATCTGATGGCACTTTTAAATTGGGAAATCATGGAATAGAATATGAACCTGACAGATGTGGCTCTATTTGCATTTAACAGATGGGTTCTTTGCATGTGGACAACTGCACTGCTGTTGAGAACAATGGATTTTGTTTTTCACAGAGTGATAGCAGCAGCTTAGAGAGGTAGCAGTGACATATCAATTACTACTTTCCCATGATTATCATTTCAGTTTTAAGCCATTTTTGTATTTTATCAATAACCTTAATGTGTCTTCATATACAATTAGGACACTAGATGTGAGCAGTAATATGACATTTGGAGGACTGAGGACATTTGGATCTATTTTACTGCATCCTGCCCAGATAGAAACCCACGATTTTGTTGGATGTTTTCGTAACATTCATTTGAATGGCATCCTGCTGAGACCTTCAATGGCCATGGCAACATTTAACATCCTCGATAGGTGAGCATTTAAAATTAATAATATTAGAAATTCACTTTTGCCGTGTAACACAGTGAGTTGGATTAGTATTACATGCTTTACATAGTAGGCTACACAAAATGTATATCTGATTTTAATATGACAATATGTTTGTTTTATAAAGGTGTCTAAGGGCAACGCCATCACCGTGTCACAGCAGCCCATGTAAGAACAGCGGCGTGTGTCATGACCTTTGGTCTGACTATATCTGTGACTGCAAAAGCCCTTTTACCGGAAGCACCTGTGGCAAAGGTAAATATACCTTTTAATGTACAGGATGGACTTTTAAATGATTTTCATCTTAACTTGAATTCTACCTTTTTCCATGTTCTTTGTTTTTTTAAAGAAATGTCAGAGGAGCTTGTGTTGCGGTTTAATGGAAATGAATACTTAGAGTATGTCATCAAGGAGCGATTCAAGAGAGACTACCTGCTAAAAGACTTGCTGGATGATGGAGAAGAGGGAAACACCAGAGACCAAAAAGGGATTGACATCAAGTTTAAGACCCATTATAATGGCGTGTTGATATTTGTTGTTGGACAGACAGGACACACCATGATAATGGTACCTTTGCATAGCTTTTATGGACATATGTATTCATATCATATATATGTTGGATGTGTAAAATTGTTCTTGGTCTTATTTAGATTAAAGACAGAAAGCCGGTATACATTTCCAAAGAGAACCTGTCGGGACACCTGTTGGAGTTCCCTGTCGACTCTCTCGTGGCTGATGGGGTCTGGCATGTCCTCTCTTTGTTCAGCAATGAACAGAACACCTTTCTGCTTCTGGATGCTAAACCAGTCCTGAATATCACTGACCAAACTATGGATCTCACTCCTGCTAGTGTGGAAAAGATAATGCTTGGTGCTGCTCTGACAGATGATTCAAAGCTCCTGCAGGCCGGTAAATATACCTTAAGCTAAATATTGTTGGGAATGTTAACTACCATACATTCGCTGTTGGCACACACTTTGCTATTGCACCTGTATAATACAAGGCATCATGGCAGAACAAGAAGCAACTGTAAACTATACCTGAAAGAAAATAGCATCTTTGTTTTGTATAAATATTCTCTTTTTCTGTTAATATTTTCAACAAAAAAGCATTAGAAAGGCAAAAGATTACAGTGTTTCTCGTTTTTGCTTGCTGTCATAATCACTCACCTATCTGATCCTCGGCTGAGTAGTATCTTACATGGCATAAGTCTGGCTTTATACCACTTCATAGAGAAAGCTTCATCGGAGTAGGTGGTCTCTTTTTTTTGTGTGTGAATAGAGCAAATGAGTTAGCTCCTGTCCTCTAATAAATGTATAGCAAAAATACGTAAATGTGGGGGAAAAACATCCACTTTTTCATTGATGTTTAAGATAATTTACGAATATTCTAAATTCAAACTGTATCTGTGAACTTACATGAAATAGTCATCAGACCAATGTTTTTTGAGGACTTTAAGTAACAATGATGAAACTGTTTTTATTCTTTATATGACAGGGTTCACAGGATGTGTGCAGTATTTCAATTTTAGAGGTTATACTTTGCCTATCGGTGGAGACAGTGTGATGGTGGACGTCCGGCCGAGCTCTACTCTTGTCCAGTCAAGCTGCAGCTTTCCAGGTGTTTGCCTCCCCTCCCCCTGCTCTGAGGAGGACACAGCTGGGACAAATTGTCTGTCTGCACACTGTCAAAAACGGTGGGGGTGTGGCCCTGTTGTGCAAAACAGGTCCTGCATCTGTTTACACAATGTCTCCAAGCACACCTGTGACATCTGCATCTCAGAGAGCCGCGATGGATGTTCTGAGGCGCAGGGAGGCGTTCCTCTGTGGATCATAGCTGTGATACTTCCTCCGATTTCCATCCTAATGATTATAGGAATGTTTTTCGCCCTTTACAGAGTGAGGCGGCAGAATGCAAAGACTCAGAGTGAGCGCTCACCACAGAAAACCGAGCAAGGGACAGACAACTTCACGTTTTGCTTTGATGACAACAGAACACTCACAGGCGATGCATCTGCGGAAAGCGGGACACAACATGACCCAATGAGTCCTGATCAGAAGCGGTTTAGTTGTGAGAACTACCAAGACGCCAGTCTGTCTAGTGTCCAGCCGATGCAAAACAGTGAGCTGGAGTATTATGAAATTGGCTGCCGTTCTAGTGCATCTCATTCAGATACTGTATCACCAAAGCTTAGCTGGCATACACATTTGTACAGCACAAAGTGTGCGAAGGCGGAACAGAAATCATGGGGAGATTTGAGGATGTTATTAGCAGAATTTAAGAAAGAAGGCCCCAGCCAAGAGAGGGCAAGAAGTCCTACAGAGCCTCAAAACAGAGCCCTAAACAAGGAGTTGTTGACTAAGGCTGATGTAGAACCGTCCCAGCATACACCACATTGTCACAAAAAGAGGTTTGTAAAACCCGAGTTTCAGGAACATGTCCAGTGCCTCACCTTTGAAGAAATTTGTAAACTAAACACTCCTCTGAAGCAAACAATTTCCCTTGGAGGTTCCGTGAGGTCTGGACTTGCCAAGTCTGCAACGATGATCAGTGTCTCATCTGACAGTGAGACAGACAGCACATTCACTGGTGCGGAGTCTGATTGTGGACTGTTTTCTATCGCCAGGAAATATATACTCGACCAATCATCCCTGTCCGGGGGCAGCTTCAGACAACAAGGTGTCTTGCCTGTCAGCTCATTCTTAAAACAAACCTGTCACTTTGATGCAGGGCAGAATACCACAGAGAGAACACCCTCCAGTATGTTTGAGCAATGGGGAAATATTTTAAATATGCATCTTCCTTTAAGCAGCTATGCTCCCGTATTTGAAGATATTGCACGTCTACCTACTGACCCCAGTCATGGCTATGATATGCAAAGTGACATAGAGGAAATTATTTGATGTTTGGTGCAGATAATGGGTCAGGTAGATATTGAATATTCATGCAGTCTATTACAGGAACTTTATTTAAATAATTTTATTATATTAAAACTAGGGTTGCAAAGGGGTGGAAAGTTTCTGGTAAATTTCCGGGAACTTTCCGGTAACCTTCCACGAGAACATTCCCCAGGGAATTTTGTTGAAAAACTGCTTTCTTACTGTCTAGAAAGTTTGCCAGGACTGAAATAACATAGTTAGAAGTATTTAGTGCATTTGGGTTGCTTTACATTGTGTAAATTCACGTTTATTCCCAAAATTCCTGTTAATTCCCATACATTCCCATGTAAAGTTTCCAACTTTGAAAATTCCCGGAATTTTGCAACCCTAAGTAAAACCAATTGGTGAAATGGAGATAAGTCACATGAAAAGCTTAAGTTTGGACCAGTTTCTGAACAATGCAATGGAAGATGTTTTACTCAAACCAATACTCATGCTTTTTTCATGATTACTTTGTCAATTTTAACTGGTTTTCTCTGAACACATGCTCGGTTAAAAGCTTTTTTTTTTTTTTTTTTTTTTTTTACATCTACATAGCAGTCTGAGGTAGTATCTGATGATTACGCCTGAATGTACAGTATATACTTGTGTAAAGACAACCCTGTTTAATGTAAATGTCACACTAAGTAGTCTAGTCTAGCCTGTTTGATGCAGTCTGCAGGTCAGTTTATTCTTCTTTCCTGTAAATTATGAAACAGAAATTGATTTTTTTTATGGCTTAGAGGCATCATTATATTCTAAAGCATATTCGAAAACCCTGCTTAGAGATTTATTTGTTTTCTTATATGAAATGAAAGATGTGAGTGGCCAATCACATTGTTCACTTTATTTGAATATGCCCAGATGCTTTGGCTCTATCTAGTGGACAATTTCCATGTAACAGTCAGAGACGATTACACATTGTGTATTCAGCACACATACAGTCGCAGAGTGCAGTGTTGAGTCATAGTGAGTTAAGAGCTTCTCCATGCAGTCAGAAAATCGATCTTCTCACAATACTTGTTTTGTTTATTTGTTTGATTTTAAAGGAACATGTATTTTACAGGTTATTAATCTGAAAATTATTTTCCCAAATGTAATCAATAATACTCTAAAAGTCTTGAAAAACTTCCCAGAAACATGCAAACACAAGGATATATTTGTTAATGAATTGTATCCGGGGTTTTAGTTTAGCTATAACATTTGCAGAATATCACAGTTAAAGACCTACTTCACCGGTGGAAATATGAAGGTGTATTGAACTCTGAGATCCTAGAGTAATGTGAACATTTTAAGGTCCAGCGGAGGGAAGAGTGTTTTATGGTTGAAAAAGGGAAAAGAGGGTTAGGACAGGACACTTGGGCCAAGGGAAGACTGAGGGAAGAAAATCCTCATTCATTTTATTATAATAGCGATTGTATAATGATTGAACGCCGGTTCCATATGGGTGAAGTATTCCTTTAAATATACCAATAACTATACAAGATGAATATATTACAGGAAAAAAGTTGATTGAGCTATATTGTTTTATTATGTCTACGGTTACTACATCAAAACTCTAAAAAATAAAATCAATCTGCACCAACAGTATATCAACAGTATATGATTGGATTAAATACATCAGGTATGAGGCTGTACGTCATGGTAATAAAATAAGGGCTTCACTTCTAAGACTACATCCTAACTTGTGAGCAAGATAACAAACATTTTGGCACACAATTAAGGCAGGTAATAAAGCGCTGATTGGTACAGTTAGAAAGGATTCAAAACCGCTATGACGAACTGATGTACATTGAATGAACCAAAATACTAACCAAGGCATTTCCAAGTGAAACACTCTCATCATAAGCAACATTTCCCCACACTCCAGTTAATATATGATCAAAGTAGCACTGTGTGATGATAGTTTGCAATAGGGCAAAGTTAAAGTAATCACGTTTTTGTGGTGATATTAATTTTCCTAATAAAGAATTTCTTCTTTAAGTTTTCTTTGATATCCTTGGTTTTTAAACAGTATATTATGGGGTTGACAGCAGCAGGTAAAAGACTGTACAGCATTACAACAACAATGCGAACTGGTATGCTAAAAGTGAATCCCACATTGTTTGCCAGGTACACGAAGCATCTTGGCATGAAGTACAGACATGTGATGAGAAGCTGTGGCGTGCAGGTAGACAGAGTCTTGATGCGGCCTTCGGTGCTGGACATTCTCGTAACAGTAACAATGATTACAAAGTAAGAGAAGATAATAAAACCCAGAGGCAATAACAAACTGAACATAGCAAGACCAAATGCCACCAACTGAACTTTCCGTACGTTTTCACATCCAAGAATTGTTATTGCTATATGGTCACAGTAGCACTGTACAATTATGTTGGAATTACAGAAAGGTAAAGTAAGAGCATCTAAAGTTATACCCACCATCCATGATAGTGGCATCAACCATGAAATTCCACAAAGCACAGAAACAGAGGTGTTTGTGAAAACAGCTGTGTAACGCAGTGGAGTACAAATCGCAATGAAACGATCAAGTGCCATCACCATTAGGATGAAAGAATGAGTAGCTCCTAAAAAATGAACAAAATACATCTGTGCGAAGCATCCATAAAATGAAATAATGCTGTCATCAAACCAATATTTTGATACAATCTTTGGCAGAGTAACAGTCCCAAACGCTAAGTCTGTTAATGCCAAGTGACAAAAGATCAGATATGTGGGTTTGTGAAGAGACCTGTCACATTTGATGACCATTAAAATAAAAATATTCCCTACAGCTATAGCCAAGAAAATTATAAATAACAGGGCTGATACAATTCCATAATAATCGAGTGGAAGTCCAGGAAATCCGACGATGAAGAAATGCTCTATCCTTGTTTCGTTTGTGTATAACATTATCACTATATTTAATATAATATTTTAGAATAACAACCTATAAAAACATAATAGTGAAAAAAGTCATAAGGTGTGACAAAACACCAAATAACAAAAGCACAAACTACTTTCAAACATAGAATAAGCCACTATACAGTTTAAATCTCAGTATTTAAAACTTTCAGTCGATCAGCTTCTGTGTGTGACCATATCAGAGCAGTGACACCTAATATGTGCTCAGCATCCAATTATATTCTAGTTTATGTAAACAGATTGACCCCAAAAGGTTAAATCCCCAAATGAGCTACAACAGTTCTCCTGGGATCCGTGTTGACATGATGAATACATCCAGTGTTTTCCCTAGAATTTTTTTTAGGCCCGGTGGTAAAAGCTGATAAAGAGTATGCGCGCGGCGTTGACCAAAACTAACCGTATTATGGATGAGCCTCTTTTGACAGCCCGCTACAAATCAGGGCATAGGGTTATGCCTTTACATTCGGTACGTTTGTACATTTTGTGTTTCCCTCAGGATTTTTTGAGACTGCTGGGGGAGAATGGACCTTCTAGTGGGGTCTTGGGGCATGCCCCTGCGGAAGAAAACCTTTACCATTTTAAACTTAAATGCATCAATCTGGTGCACTTTGAGAAGCTATATCTGATTTTATTTTTTTTGCTCTGTAAACAGCTGTCATATGTCCTGCCTAAAACAATTCTCTGGAATAATTTGGAGACACAAGCCATATGAACTATTGAAGAAAAACACATGGATATGAAAATAAAATACAATAAACAGTAAACTAAGACCTAATATAGACAGATATGTCCTGTCTAATATTAATTTCTGGAATAATCTGGATCATGAAACATTTTCTTTAATTTATCAAATATTAATTTAAAATAAATGAATTAACCTAGGCTACAAATCATGATTAGCCTATCAATCAAAATGTGTGCAAACTTAGCCAAATTTCATATTCCGACCATTATATTTCATGTAGCCTAGTTCTCAATTTAAAACGTAAAAATAAAGTAGCATTGAAAATAGCAAAAAATAAAGCTTGTAGGGCTACAATAGCCTGCTGTTTTCAAGATAACTTGCTGCGCTGTCTCAGCTGTTGATACAGATTGGTTGCCACGGCGACATAGCGACTTCCTGTTCAACTCCCTGTTACTGAGTCCTAAATATCTCCAGTGTATGCCATGGACCTATAAAGAAAAAAAAAGGTTCTTTCTCGTCAGTTTCCCTGTTTGACAAAATAATCATAATAAAATATATTTTTTTTATTTTTAAATTTGTTTTTTTTTTGGGCAGCTGTTGGCCTGGCGGGGGGTCCCGTTGGCCTGTAAAATGGTAGGGGAAACACTGACATCAGTAATCTGCTTCCAATTAGTGGCATGACAATCACAAACTAAAATGGATTAGGCCTACATGAACGATTTGTCAGCAGTCTACTAAAAAGCTCTGATAATGAAAGACGTTTTTTTTTCATTACTGTTTTGGAAAGTTATTTTGTTTGAATAGTCTAGAGTGGGCTACTGAAAAAGATTTAATAATTGAAGGTTTTATATAGATTTTAAATGACACATTAAAACATTTATTTTCTTATAGTTTTTGAATAAGGAATTTTAAAATGTCATTGCATTTAAATAAATGTAACACCGTAAAACACGCTATTGTACCCTTTAAATAAAATTAATATACAACAAATGTGTAGCTAATAAATCTTAGCATTTAGCTAAATGAGTCTCCTAAGTTCTGCAAGATTTTAACCTTTCAACTTTTGTTTTACCCCCATGTCCCTCTAAGGCCTCCATAGTTCTGTTTAACAATAGTCCATAGGATGACCACCATCCGGAATTCGTAGAACCGTAGTTACATACGTAACTATCGTTCTATTTCATTCCTACTGACCGCCAGAGGCAGTGCTTTAGCACTTGATGACTTATACCAGAAAGGTCACGCAGAGTACTCATCAATTAAGGGCTTGCAGCCGTCAACAAGACAGCTGTCATCCCACAGGACGAGGTGCAGCAACACTTACTCTGTAGAGCCGCGCAAACATACATGATGAAGACCATGTAGCCGCGGAGTAAATGTCCTGAAGTGGAACCCCATGATGTAGCCATACTCTTGGTAGAGAGGCACTTAACGACCAAGGGCACGGGGAGCCCCTGTGCTCTAAATGCATTCACAGACCACATCCACAGGCCAGTGGGAGAGTCTCTGTTTGGACAAGGCAGCCCCCTTCCTGCAGCTCCCATAGCAGACAAAGAGGTTATTTGTCTTACGCAAGCCGGTTGTTGCTACAACATACAGTATACCCTAAGCGCCCGCACCGGGCACAGTGGGTCTGACATTATTTCCGCACCCCCTGGTGAGCCTAGGAGGTCAGGTCTGCCTGACTCAGTGGCTCAAATGAGGGTAGACATAAGGCCCTCAGGACTACTTGCAAGTCCCATGATGGTGCCCTCAGGGGTTGTGGTGGCTGAATGAAACCTCTGGCCTCCCCTCAGAAACTGCCTGACTAGGTAGTGGGACCCAACCGTCTGGTTATCCACCCTGTTTAGATCCCGGAGTTTTAGATGGTATTTACCCCTGTACAGGAGGTTCTGGTACCAGCTCTCCGTTTAAAGGGTCCGATTCGCATCAACCTGAGGGTATTACCCATTCAAGAATAACTAGGAATAATTAAGCTGGTGGCGAGGAGACACGCCTAGCTTTTTCTAACTGCCTTCGTCCTGAGGTCTACCCTGCTTACACTGGCCCAGCAGCAGGACCGAATAGCCCACGGGTCCTACTACCACACCAGTCGCCTCAGTTAACGGCAGCTCTCCTCTAAATGATCCAGGCTCTTGGTATGGTCGCTAGGATAGGGTTTTAATGGCCAGGACAGCAGGCCATAAGGGTATGTTTAGTTTAAAGGGCTAGAAGTAACCTATAAGAACCATTTGTAGATGTAAGAACACACTTTACCTAGTACATTACAACCTCTAAGAAGGTAAATGATCAAATGTCCACAATGAAATCTTAAAGCGGCTACGAGTAACATTTAAATATCTTTTAAACAGCCTCATGTTTCCTCTCATAATCATAAATTACCTTTAACAGCAAACGAGACCATCAGTGCAAAGAAAGACGTTTTTATATAGTTTTTATTACTGCATTTGATCTGGTCGTACACCCAGTCCGATTTTCGGTTCACGCGTGCATGCTCTATGGTCACATATCCGTATTGGTCGCAGATTTCAGTGTGGCGCAGGAACGTGAATTGAGAAGCCTATCCCTCCAGGTGAGGGAAGGGGAGCGGGAGCCTTGTTTGAGACAGTTATTTGTCGTCATAATGACTGATAACGGGGCTGAACCATCAAAGAAAGAAAAGAAAATGCAATGAAGAAAAGCTAAAAGGGAGAGTGATAGTCGGGTGGGAGGGCGTTGCCAAGCAACGTATACACAATTTCACGCAGCGAAACTAGACTGCAGTGTTTACTCCTAAATGAATGAGCGGTAGCCTACTAAAACAAAGTTTACTTTGCCTCACCAGCATCATTAGATGACCATTATTCATCTGAAATAGTCATTATTTACAACAACACATTACCTCATCGTGATCCATACTAACTAACTGCCATCTCTCGTTCATTCGCTTTGTGTGAGGACACGGGGACTCGTTCAGCTCCGTGAGAGGTGACAATGCATCAACTCATTGCAATCAGGTGTGTTTAGCACTTACTGGCATTAGTTGATGCTGTGTCACCCATAGACTCACGGAGCCAAAAAGAGTCCGGTGCCCTCACACTTTCAACACACGGACACGCCACGCACCATATTGCTTCCTTATTATTTGACTCTTGCACTCCCTGGACGAGCTACAAAACAGCTTCACGACAGCTGGCGTCGTAATAATACTACCGCTTTTGTTCAAAGGTGTCGCCAACGTGCCGACTTACTCGTAGTAGCTTTAAATGTAAGATTAAATGATGCTTTTTATTGCTATTAAAGGCAGGCATACAGCTCAATTCAGATTCAAAAATGATTACTTACATTGATTGGTTTATTCTCCTAAAACATCCTACTCTATCGTCTAATCTCTATCCTTCAATGTATAAGAGCTGAAGCAGGGAATAATGATGTCCATTTCGAAGTGGAGAGGCAGAGGGGAAGTCACTTGGCCTAGCAACCTCGCCTTCACCGTTGTCAGGGAACTGCGCGGAGATCCTCCCGAACTTTGTACAAAGTCTCAGAAAGTTCTCCTGAGAGGAGAGGAGAGGGGGAGTCTCGCCAGACTCAGCCTTCCGATCCTTCCAGCCGTCCGGTCTTGATTCACCAGTCAACAGTGTGAGCGTTGAAACAAAGAGTTCTCTCGAAATGTCCTTTTCAGCTTTGGGGAAGTGGTTAAGCGCTCTTGCAGTCGGTCCTCGATGATTCAGCTGATTTAAGGAAGTTGAGTTTTCTCTAAGTCTTGCGATGTTGTTGCCGCTCTGTTTTCTCTGTCTCGTTCCAGAGACTAAGTCTTCTTTTTCAGAGACTAAGTCTTTTTCAGAGACTAAGTCTTTTTCTTCGGTCCGTAGCTTGCTTCTCCTGGGGTGGTCGATCCGAGGTCCAGCTTGCTTCCGTCCGCGAGGTCCGACGAGGCTTAACAAACTTTTATCCGCAAAATCATGCCTTTTTATACACAACATTGGGCAGTACAGCCCTCAGTTTTTTCTAACTCTTTGTCGCCCCTATTTTGTAGATTCTCATAGGTCCAGACATATCCCTGTGTGTGTGTGTGTGTGTGTGTGTCTATTTTGTAGATTTTGATAGGTCCAGACATTTCCCTTCTCTATTTTGTAGAATTTGATTGGTCCAGACATTTCCCCTCTCTTTTGTAGACTTTGATAGGTTCAGACATTTCCCTTCTCTATTTTGTAGAATTTGATAGGTCCAGACATATCCCTGTGTGTGTGTGTGTGTGTGTGTGTGTGTGTCAACTCAATTCTTATACACTCTTTTAATACATTCTAACACCTCTACTGTTTCTTAAATCAACACAATAATCAATACTTCCATCAATAATACTTCAATCAACCATTACATGGCAACATGATAATTCATTACATTTTTAATTTCTTGCTTTAGCTTGCATAAGGTTACATGGCTATAATACTCTTTGTGCTTCACATTGCATGATTATATGATTCCCTTAAGCGCTGGTATTCTCAGAGCCTTTTTCCCAGGCGATGGAAAGGCTTATCATAGCATTATTATGGCTCCGTATATTCTCAGAGCCTTTTCCTAGGCCTTGAGAGGCAGACTGATAACATAGCATTATTATGGCTTTGTACCAGGTGGTGTGGGGCAGTTAGGGATTCAGACTACTTGACAACCCTCGCATGTGTGGCTGAGATTGCAGCCACATAAACGGGCAGGGTGGAAGCAGACTGCAGAAAAGGTAATTTCACTATCACTGAGCAAGTACCTGGGACTTCGCCCTGTGCCATGCGTCTCGTATATCGGCGTTTTTACATATGGCGGGCATGAGGTTTGAGTTGGTTTGGTTGGTCAGGATCAGTGTTGGGAATAACGCCGTTTAAAATAACGACGTTAGGTAACGCCGTTCTCTTTTCAGTAACGGGGTAATCTAACTAGCCTAATTACTTTTCCCGTCGATACAACGCTGTTATCGTTACTGAACGTTAAATGCGGTGCGTTAGCCTTCTATGAATTGATTGAATAAACTGTGCAATCCGAACGCACCCCTGGCTCCATACTACACAAACTGCTAGTGAGGAGACCGGTGTGTTTTAAGTTGTGTTTTATTCAGTGTGGATGACATTATAACTGTCAGTTAGCGCCATCACGTCAGTCAGCCGGAGGGCCTGTTTAGTGAAGTTTCTTTTTCTTTCTCTCTCTGTTGTGTGAGCGTGCACGTTGCCGCAGTAACCACCTATCAATCCACGGTTGAAACGTGCTCTCCCTGAGTTTGTTTGCATCGCCCTTGTGAGTAAGTGCATGGAGTTTCCCGATCGCTATAAATTATAATTTATGCACGTTATTACAGTTTTTGACGATTGCTTACACACATGTTGCAGACTTTGGCCCGCTGTGTCAAAACTTAACACACAGGCCGAATAGGACAAAGCACATAGAGATAAACTTCTAACTTATACGGCAAAATGAAACTCTTGAAACAAAACCTAACAATCCCATTTCAAAACTGTTTTTAGCATCAAAACAATACACACATGCACTTTTGAATTACTCTTTCCTAGCAGCAACAACACACAGATGTGCTTTATGCAAAACACAGCTGTATTCAGTACTTTGGATGGTTTTTGACTTTAAAAGTCTCACACTGATTTTTTTTGGTGAAAGATTGATTCCCTACAGTTCAACTACGTATACATATGAAAATAAAAATAAAAAAATTTCTGAAAAAAAGTGTATTTTGCAATGTCATGGTTTTGGCAAACAAAAAAAACAACAGGTAGTATGCAGTTCAAAAAGCAATTCAGTGTATCACTACACTGTAAACTCTGAAACAAATTACGTGAAAAAAACAGTGTTGTAAGGAATGGGGCGGGTGGATTATGAACCCTTTGGATGCCGCCTCACGCTTGTATCTGGCCACATCGCCTCATCGATATCACATGCAATGTCATTCTTTGAGAACCAACAGCGAAAATATTCCTGATATCCAGTCTAAATTACCTAATTATTGAGCTTTTGTATAGTTGGGCTGGACTTTTTGCCTCCATGATAGGCCATTATCTATAACATGCTCCATCTGTCTCCATCTGTTGCCTTCTTTGTCCTCGTCCTCCTACCGCTCTCTCTTGTCCTCTTCCCCTCTTCCCCTGACTCTTACTCTCTCACAAAGAAGCTGAACTCACCTGGAGTCTATTTGTAGTGCTAATTTTTGAACAATGTGTCTTGTGTAAAAAACAGTGTGTAGTGTTTTGCAAGAACTGTTTTGGAGATTTTCAAACAAAGTGCAAAGCATATTTTGTGTTTGTGGGGTTGGTGCTTGTGTTTAGGGCATGGTCACCAAAGTTAGAGGTTGTAAACGGCTGCGATTTGCCGGATGCAACAGCTGGTTGGCGTGTCATCACGAGCCGAATATTGCTATTGTTCTTTTTCTGGGATCTGTATGCTGCTGTGCATGTTACAGTTTTTGCCTAATGCTTACATACTAATAGTGGTTGCTAGGCCCAAAGCATCACAACCTCTAACTTTGGTGACCATGCCCTAAACACAAGCACCAACCCTACAAACACAATAAGTGCTTTGCACTGTGTTTGAAATTCTCCAACACACTTTTTGCAAAACACTACACACAGTGTTTTACATAAGACAAATTGGTCAAAAAGGAAATCACCTGCAATCCTTTGGAAAACACATCTATTTAAAATACAAAACACAACTAAAATTGGAAAAGCACACAGATTCACACACATGAAAAATAAAAAATAAAGCTAATATAATACCAATCAGTGTGAGCCTTAGCATTACACATAGACTTCAGGTGAGCTCAGCTCCTTTGTGAGACAGTAAGAGTCAGGGGAAGAGGACAAAAGAGAGCGGCAGGAGGACGATGACAAAGGAGACAACAGACGGAGACAGGGTCACTATAGTGGACCATGTTATAGATCATGGCCTAACAATATAGGAGGCTGGTCTGAGATTCCAGCCCAACAAAACAATAGCTCCATAATTAGGACATTTAGACTGGATATCAGGAATATTTTTGCTGTTGCTTCTGAAAGGATGACATTGAATGTGATGTCGATGAGGCGATGTAGCCAGACACAAACGGGAGGCGGTATCCAAAGGATTCATAATCCACTCGGCCCATTCCTTACAATACATCTTTTTTTTTACTGTAATTGTTTCAGAGTTCATAGTGACACACTGAATTGCTTGTTGAACTGCGATCCTACCTATTTGTTGTGTTTTTTTCTTTTGTTGGCCAAAACCATGAACTTGCAATATAAACTTGTTTTCTTTTCTAATTGAAAATATAGTGGATCAATCTTTCCAAAACATTCTGCAAAAGGTTGGATACGGCACGCAAGGCGATATTTCCCCCATTGCTTGGCAAGGGAGGACATTGCCTGTGATGTGGATGAGGTCAGATGCCAACAGGAGACAGGATTCATAGCCTAAATGTCTTCCAATCATTCCCTTAGAACACTATGTTTTGTAGAATATTCTAGTTGTACCATTTCTTTTTTTACTTTTGCAAAAACCTGAAATGGCAAAATAAAATAAAAAATCTGAAGCGTTTACATTTTGTTTTCATGTGTCTAGATCAACTGTAGTGGAAAAAAAATCTGTATGAGACTTTTAAAGTCAAAAACCATCCAAAGTACTGAATACAGCTGTGTTTTGCATAAAGCACATCTGTGTGTTGTTGCTGCTCGGAAAGAGTAATTCAAAAGTGCATGTGTGTATTGTTTTGATGCTAAAAACAGTTTTGAAATGGGATTGTTAGGTTTTGTTTCAAGAGTTTCATTTTGCCGTATAAGTTAGAAGTTTATCTCCATGTGCTTTGTCCTATTCGGCCTGTGTGTTAAGTTTTGACACAGCGGGCCAAAGTCTGCAACATGTGTGTAAGCATTCGGCAAAAACTGTAAAGAAGGAAATAACCATGGGATAAATCCTTACTCCTCCTCTCATCGACTCATGCTTCATAGTCTGACGTTTTTGGCCTTACAGTTTTTACCTAATGCTTAAACACTAATAGTGGTTGCTATGCCCAAAGCATCACAACCTCTAACTTTGGTGACCATGACCTAAACACAAGCACCAACCCTATAAACACTATAAGTGCTTTGCACTGTGTTTGAAATTCTTCAACACACTTCTTGCAAAACACTACACACTGTTTTTCACATAAGACACATTGTTCAAAAATTAAATCTCCTGCAATCATTGGGAAAACACATCTATTTAAAATACAAAACACAACTAGAATTGGAAAAGCACACAGACTCACACACATGAAAAAAATAAATAAAGCTAATATAATACCAATCAGTTTGAGCCTCAGCACTACAAATAGACGTCAAGTGAGCTCAGCTCCTTTGTGAGACAGTAAGAGTCAGGGGAAGAGGACAAGAGAGAGCGGCAGGAGGACGATGACAAAGGAGACAACAGACGGAGACAGGGTCACTATAGTGGACCATGTTATAGATCATGGCCTAACAATATAGGAGGCTGGTCTGAGATTCCAGCCCAACTAAACAATAGCTCCATAATTAGGACATTTAGACTGGATATCAGGAATATTTTCGCTGTTGCTTCTCAAAGGATGACATTGCATGTGATGGCGATGTGGCCAGACGCAAACGGGAGGGGGTATACAAAGGATTCATAATCCACTCGGCCCATTCCTTACAACACTTATTTTTATTTTATTTTACTGTAATTGTTTTAGAGTTCATAGTGACACACTGAATTGCTTGTTGAACTGCGATCCTACCTATTTGTTGTGTTTTTTTCTTTTGTTGGGCAAAACCATGAAATTGCAATATAAACTTTTTTTCAGAAGCTTTTCTATATTTTTTTCATGTGTCTAATTGAAAATATCGTGGATCAATCTTTCCAAAAAATTCTGCAAGAGGTTGGATACGGCATGCAAGGCGATATTTCCCCCGTTGCTTGGCAAGGGAGGACATTGCCTGTGACGTGGATGAGGTGATGTGGCCAGATGCCAACAGGAGACAGGATCCATAGCCTAAATGTCTTCCAATCGTTCCCCTACAACACTTTGTTTTGTAGAACATTCTACTTGTACCATTTCTTGTGTGTCTTTGTGTTGTTTTTTTTTTTTTTTTTACTTTTGCAAAAACCAGAAATGGCAAAATAAAATAAAAAATCTGAAGCGTTTACATTTTGTTTTCATGTGTCTAGATCAACTTTCGGGGCGACTGTGGCTCAGTTGGTAGAGCGGGTCGGCCGATGATCAAAGGGTTGGAGGTTCGATCCCTGTCCTGCCACCTGTTTCATAGTTGTTGTGTCCTTGGGCAAGACACTTCACCCACCTTGCCTCGTGTGAATGTCGATAGTTAGCCTGCTATCAGTGTATGAATGTGTGTGTGAATGGTAACGTGGGAAAGGAAAACAGGTCTCCCTTGCAAAAGAGTCTTCGGTCTCAATGGGATATACCTGTATAAATAAAGGTTAAAAAAAAAAAAAAACTGTAGTGGATCAATCTTTCACAAAAAAATCTGTATGAGATTTTTAAAGTCAAAAACCATCCAAAGTACTGAATACAGATGTGTTTTGCATAAAGCACATCTGTGTGTTGTTGCTGCTAGGAAAGAGTAATTCAAAAGTGCATGTGTGTATTGTTTTGATGCTAAAAACAGTTTTGAAATGGGATTGTTAGGTTTTGTTTCAAGAGTTTCATTTTGCCGTATAAGTTAGAAGTTTATCTCCATGTGCTTTGTCCTATTCGGCCTGTGTGTTAAGTTTTGACACGGTGGGCCAAAGTCTGCAACATGTGTGTAAGCATTCGGCAAAAACTGTAAGTGGTGTTTTAGCCGACACCCCTGAAGTGAATCCAGTGATATAGCAGATCAGCACGGTACATTACAGTTGTTCAAAATTGTTTAAACACATTTTTTGGAACATCAGACACGATGTGCACAATCTGAAACTAATTTACCATCTGCTTAACCAATTCTGCTGAACTCCAAACACATTTCCTGCCTTAGACTCATATTCTCATTCCAAAACACACATTGTTCACAACACTACACACAATGCTCTATATCTCGCACCCTCTTCCTGAATTCTCTCTCTTGGTATTCACACAGAACACACTGCCAATCAAATTTCTAAACTCAAAAGGCTTTTGTGCAGTTAGCTACAGAATATAAGAGTCAGAAATGAGCTGTTTGCTGTGATTTACAGTAGACTACACATGTTGGTACAAATACAGTTTTTGCCAAATACTGTAAACACAAAAAAAAACTGCTATGACCACAGCATCACAACCTCTAACTTTTGTAACCATGCCCTAAACCAAAGCACCAACCCTACAAACACGATATATGCTTTGCACTGTGTTTGAAATTCTCCAACACACTTCTTGAATTTTTTTTAACTAATTGAATATCAATCACTCTAAACCTTATCACTAAAAATAGACCCCAGGTGTGCTCAGCTCCTTTCTGAAACAGTAAGAGTCAGGGGGAGTGAGAGGAGAAAGAAGGCAACAGACGGAGACACATACAATAGGAACACTATAGTGGACCATGTTATAGATCATGGCCTATCAATGAGGGAGCCTGGACAGAGAGTGCAGCCCAACCTGAGTCGCTCCATAATTAGGAGATTTAGACTGGATATCAGGTGATAATTTCCATGTTGCTTCTCAAAGGATGACATTGAGTGTGATGTTGATGAGGCGATGTGGCCAGACGCAAACAGGAGGCGGTATCCATAAAAGGATTCATAATCCAGCCACCCAATTTGCTGATTTTTTTTTACCATTGTTCCCTAATTTTACTGTAATTGTTTCTTAGTTTATACTGACACACTGAATTGCTTGAACTGCAGTCCTAGCTATTCATTGTGTTTGTTTGAAATGGCAAAATAAACTATTCTGCATAATGTGTGTTAGCATTTGGCAAAAACCGTTAAGTATTTGTTGTTACTGTAGGTGAAAGTGTATGAACATGCAAAGGCATAATTCTACTGATGAAGCATTCATATACTATTTTGCATTTATACTATAGTGTTTTCCATTCTGCACACCAGTGTGAGTGATGTCATATGATATATGTGTTTGTCATCTGAAAAGAAAACACCATTTAGTGAAGAGTTAACACTGTTTGAGGGTAGAGTGTGCTTTTGCAAGAGAAGTGAAGGATTGTGCATTTTGTGTTTGAGTTTTGAGATTTGTGTTTAGGGTTTTGAAAAAGTGAGGTAGTCTATCAGGAAATGTGTTTAAGCAATTGTGAAAAACTGTAAGCAGTTTCCTCTACTACTTTTGTTGAGAACAAAATACTTGAAGTGCAGGATAAACCTCTTGCTGTCTGTTGATGTGCAATAAATATTGAAGGTTATGTAGCCAACAAGTAGGCCTACCTGTCTGTTCTACTCATTTCAACTGACTTGTGAAAACTGCTCAGAAAAATATTTTTTTTTCTACATATAGCAACTTTTTTTTAACAGTAGGCTAACGCAAATCGTTACTTTCCCTGGTAAATAGTAACTTCTATTATAAAGTAATTCAGTTACTAACTCAGTTACTGAATTAGTGAGTAACTATAACTCTTTTTAAAGTAACGTTCCCAACACTGGTCAGGATAATCCCTCCCCCGGCCCCTGACGTAGGCGGTTCACATTTTCTAGCCGAGCTCAAATTTGGAGCTCCAATATAATTGTCGGCTCGTCACTAACTGTGTATGTCTGCTGTTGGTTCCAGGCATGTTAGGTTTACAGTGGGTTTATAAATGCCTTTTCACTGGAAAACACACAAAACGTTAATATTTTCATATTTTCTTTAATTTTAATTGTGTTTGTCAAAGCCAGCCACACATTATGGTCATATGTCTGAATCCGGTCCACATGTTAAAATCTAAGAATCAAGCTTACCTTATCATAAAACTCATTTGGCCTGATATTATAGTGTAATAAAAATAATATACCTTGTAATAAACAATAAGGTGTAAAAAGTAGTGTAAAAGTACAAGAACTTTAAAAAATATTAATTATTTGAAAATTTTAATATAAAGTTATACAAATACAGTACATGTAAAACACAACTGAGGCTCTCTCTTCTTATATTATATATGATTTTATTTTACTGATCAATAATGTCAATTTCTCACATTTACTTTGCAGAACTTTGTTTTGTTCTGACAGAAAATGTTAACAACTGCGAAATGTGGAGATTCATAAAACAATTATGCCTTCACACAAAAAGGTACATGAAGCACAAGCTTGCAATCTG
Source organism: Hyperoplus lanceolatus (assembly GCA_026929865.2). Lineage (NCBI taxonomy): Eukaryota > Metazoa > Chordata > Actinopteri > Uranoscopiformes > Ammodytidae > Hyperoplus > Hyperoplus lanceolatus. The sequence goes on from CM049398.1 coordinate 11,015,347, forward strand.
AATTACAATTGACAAACATTTCTCATTTGATATACTGATACATTGTTAGAATTTACTGTACATATTCTGACACTAAGTACATTACCTTGATACTTGCTTCATTCCAACTGTAATTGTAACAACTTTAGAATTTTTCAACTTCTTCATTAAAATGTCTTTGATATCCTTGGTTTTGAAGCAATATATGATTGGATTAACAGCACAAGGAAGAAGACTGTACAACAAAGTCAATAAAATGCGGATGTCCACACTAAAAGAAAATCCTATAGCATTAGCTATATAAACAAAACATCTTGGAATATAATACAGGCAAGAAATGACAAGTTGTGGCATAACAGTTGACAAGATTTTGTATCGTCCCTCAAGGTTTTGTATTCTCAAAACAGCTGCAAAAATGGCAATATAAGAAAAACCGATAAACGAAAGTGGAAGCACGAGACCAAACAGAGCACCACCGAGAGCAACAATGTTAACATATTTTATATTTCCACCAGATGCACACTTAGTTATTGAAATGTGGTCACAATAACATTGGAAAATAATGTTAGCATTAAAATAGGGCAAGGTTAGGGCATGAAGTACAATTCCAGTCATCCTAATAAATGTCCCTATCCATGACAAACCGCAAGCAAGAGAAATGATTTTGTTTGTAATTAGAGTAGGATATTTTAAAGGAAGACAAACTGCAATAAAACGATCAAGGGCCATTATAAGCAGAAGCAGAGACTGTATCGCTCCCAAGGAATGAACAAAAAACATCTGAGTGAAGCATGCACCAAAAGATGTTATCTTGTCATTCCACCAATACCTGGATATTATTTTTGGTAAGGTCACTGTCCCAAATAAGAAATCACTCATTGCCAGATGACAAAAGATAAGATATGTTGGCTTATGAAGACGTCTTTCAACACTAACAAAAACTAAAATGAAAATATTTCCAACAAGGATAATCAGGTAGCCCAAAAAAAGAATTATAGACAGAAGTCCATAAAATGTTGGGTCAAGTCCTGGGAATCCAAGTATCACAAAGTATTTGACTGTATTGTTCGTAAAAACCATTTTGAATTCTGTCTGAAGTGTTTGAAAAAAAATATCTCTACATTTTCTTTGCCATGTATTGCAATTGGTCATCAAGCATCATTCAGACATTATCTACAGGTAACCTCTATCTACCTATAGTGTTTACTTACAGAGCTCAGATGCCATGCATGCCATCATGAGATCCAAGGTTTCAGTGCATGATACAGCCCCTTTTAAGTGGTCCTTAGTGAATGACGTAATGAGTTACTATGGTTGTGGAAATATGTGTGTGCACGGTGCAATACTTAATTCATTAATATTTTTGTAAAAAAAAACAATGTGTCTCAAAAATCAGTAGTTTGCCGGACTAAGTATTATTTTATAATGTGGAAAAACAGTTTTCTATGAAGAAATTGTACAGAATAAGTGTTGTTTGAGACTCTTAAATAACACATACTAATAAGTCAAACTACATGAATAGGGATTTTTTTCCCCACTTGACCACCCTGTCCCAGGTACCGGCGATATATATAATATATATATAATTAAAGAATGTTTAGGGTCCCCTTGAAAAATAAATCTTGGCCCAATAAGACGACTCCCAGATGGCACTTACAAGAATATTGTGGTATATATTCTTATCCATGATGCCATCTACTTTCACTAAGTCACCTGTTGCTGAGGCTGAAATGGCACCCCACACCATTGTACTACCCCTCCATGTTTAACTGTTTGCAATAGACACTAATTTTTATATTTATCTGTCAAACATACACTCTTAACCTGTTGCCAACATGTTGAAACTTAGATTTATCAGTCACAACACTTTAACACATTCCTCCTTTGTCAATTCCTTGTGTACTTTTGCAAATTTCAGGCATTTCACTCTATTTTTCTCTTTCAGTAATGGTTTCTCTGCTGCTGTTCTACAAGTCCTTCTGTTCTTAAATAAACTGTTTACAAAAGTATTCAGCCATAATTTGGTTGAATACTTTTGCATTCAGGCCATAAACTTCAAGTTTGGTCTCATCTGACTATGATGTGTCCCCCGCATAGCGTGTGGCAAGGGTTGGAGGAAGGTGCTCTAGATAGATGAGACCAAAAATTAAGTTTTTAATGCTATGTGTGGCAGAAAACAACCTAACAACTGCACATCTCCCTGAACACACCATCCCCACTGTAATACATGGTGGTGGCAGCATCATGTTGTGGGTGATGCTTTTCTTCAGCAGGGAAAGGGAAGCGGGTCAGAGTTCATGAGAATGTGGATGGAGACAAATACAGTGCAGAGATCCTGACCAGTCTCCAAAAGACTTGAGACTGGGGCTGAATACTTTTGCACGCCACATTTTTCAGTTTTTTATTTATAAAAATAAATAAAAACATGTTTCATTTTCATCCAACTTCATAATTATGCACCACTTTGTGTTGGTCTATCACATAAAATTCCAATAAAATAAATGTACTTGTGTGGTTTTCATGTGACTTAAATGTGGAAAAGTTCAAGGGGTATGAATACTTTTGCAAGCCATTGTATATAAATCAACTATTGATTAAAACAGATAATTGTAATACATGGTTGTCAACTTTTTCTATATTTTGTAACCCGGCCTATTTATTAATCACACCCTCCTCGATACACAACACATTTAAGATATGTATTGGTCTGCAGTGTATAGGTAATTATAACTTTATTCGAACATGGACAATGTACAAAAGAAACATTAACCTTGTTTAGAGCAAGGAGAGATGCATTGTACCAGGTTTTAGCAAACTGCTATTTTCCACCTGATATTGTTCTTAAAAGACTATGAGTTTGTAGCTCCTAAACGGTGGAACTCTCTCCCTGTGGATACCTTTCTGCATCTGATTATACCTAATCATTTCATTCAATAAATGTGCACTGTGCCCTCGCAATTGTATTACATTTAAGATCACATAAGTGACTATACATGAACATATCTATTTAAAAGAGTGTACATTTCTGAGATTCTAGAATAGTCTGGCATCAAATAAACAAAAAAGTCAAAGTACAACACTTTACAATTTTTGTACACAAACAGGCATGATGGTAGCAATTTATATATACATTTGTAATATTGCAATTACAAATCCATTTTAGATTCACTGCCGATATTTGTTTTACAGGAACATATAATTGGACTGTTTTATTCAATACAAGTCAGTATATCAGAAAGAAGAAACATTTTGCCTAATGTTGTAGGACAGTTCTTTTGTTAAATAGTTTCTGCAAGCTTTCTCTCATGTCTTTCGCTCTTAAACAGTATATAAGCGGATTAATCATTGGAGGGCAAAGGCTATAAAGCATGATAATTACTATCCGCACATCAGCGCTAAATGTAATGCCAACATTGCTGGCTAGATATACAAAACATCTGGGTAAATAATACAGTATTATTATGATCAGTTGAGGACTACAAGTGGACAGAGATTTTCGGCGACCTTGTACATTTGCTATCTTAAGAACACTTATAATTATAGAGCAATATGAGAAAATTATAAATGCCATAGGCCCCAGTAGGGTAACCATTGCACCACCAAAAGCGGGAATACCATACGGGGCCCTGTCAACGCATGCCAGTATTGTTATACCAATATGATCACAGTAGCAGTGGTTGATTATGTTTGAGGCACAGTAAGGAAGGGGGTATGCCCGTATAACTAACGGCATAGCGAATGCATTGCCAATGACCCATGCACTAATACTGAGAATGTTGATAGTGGAGTTTTTAAGAACAACTGGATATCTGAGAGGATGGCAGATAGCCAAATACCTATCCAAAGCCATTAGAAAGAGAATATAGGAATTCACTGAACCAAGATAGTGAACAAAGTACATTTGAACAAAGCAAGCAGTGAATGAAATGGTCCCTGATTGAAACCAATACTTACTGATGATCTTAGGTAAAGTGGTTGTGCTAAAGAGAATGTCACAGACACTCAGATTTAGAATTATGTAATACATCGGCTTATGAAGGCTGCGGTCAGTTGCAAACAAGAATAAAACTGTAGCATTGCCTGTCAAAGTGATGAAATATACAAAGAACAGTACAGCTGAGACAAAGCCATTGTACTCTGGGTGAAGTCCAGGGAATCCAGTGAGGACAAATTCCGTCACAAAGCTATGATTTCCCTCTGGCATGATGAAGTTTTGTCCTAAACACCTTAGAAATATTTATAGGGAAAGTGATAATACACATCAAATGAAAATTTAAATATCATTTCAACATTTTAACAATAGATGTACTTATATATCATCATTTAGCTTATTTGTCATTCATTTTCTTGTACTGTTAACCATTTAATAGTAATAACTGATATGCTTCAAAAGATAATAAAGTGTGTACCTTGTTCTATAGCTTTAATTTGCCACATCACTTTGTGGACTCATCCTATTAATGCTTACCTTTCTCAAACAGTACAGCAGCATACACTGCTGATTCACCTGCTGTTTCACCTCTTATAAAGATATATAACAGCCTGTCTTGCGATGGCCTAATGGTATCCACTCCCCTTTTGTGATCTTTTGTGGATCACAAACAAAAGCTCAATCAATTTCTCTCAGCAACACTATTAGCAATTATTTCGTTGAGCAGGGTCTGATTGATTGTGATTCTTTAAATGAAACAAAGTAACAGTAATGGGGGTTTCATATTTTTCTTTGTTCTCATTAGGCATCAATAGCCATCATTTCTGACATTCATCAACAGAACAATTAAGAATTTCCTAAGAAAACCCCAGACCCTCTGCCTTAATGACAACTGTCCGGTAACAGACAACTCTATAAGTATAAAGTGCTTTGAGTGGTTAGTCCAGTGGTCTCCAGTCCGCAAAAGGGCCTGTGTGGCTGCACTCCTTACTAAACTTGATCAAACAACGGATCCTTCTCCACACACTTGATTTGTTGGATCAGGTTTTCTTGGCTTTCCCTTTCATGCATTGATCAAAGACCCCTGAGCTAGTCAAACCATTCATCATTCTGCTCTCTGGTAAATTGTACGGCAGCATCCCGCCTCGCGCCACCAGACTCAGGGACCGTTGCATCCCTCATGCCATCAGACTTCAGAACTCTTGAGCTTTCAAACTCACCATGTGTCACTTACAACAGTTTACATGTCTTTAAAAATGGCTGTCTGTTTACATTTTACACCTGTTCAAGTTACATCTGTTTATAATTCTAATCACTTACAATAACATTTACATAATTATTTTCCATGTACAGTATTCTAATTAATGACTCTATTTAATCAACATTTAATAAAAAAAATGTTTTTTAACACTCAATACTTAGATTGTATTTGCACTACTGTCTTAGCACTATTTTTGTGTTTATTTATGTGTCAGGTGGCTCTCCTCTCTTGTGTGTTTCTCTTTATACATTTTTCCTCTTTTATATTGCATTGTTAAAGGGAGCCTGAGACTCTAGAACTGCATTGCCAACGACTGCTGGTGAACTTGTTGTGCATATATGACAGATAAACCATTCAAGATTAAATTAGCCTGTAGGGAAATACTGCACACTGATCCCTTATGGCTAATTGGAATAATCATTAATTTAATAATGCTAATAGAATATACAGTAAATCCCACAGGAGCTAACGACTGCACCTGTTGCACAAAACCCCAATGTGTATTATATTGATACTGAGGAAGGAGTGTTGAAGTCCCAAGTGTTTAATGGTGGTCTCTTAGCACATAACATGTAATTAATCAAAGGGGACAGCTTTACGCTATAACCCTCAAGGTTACAAGCAAATTATAAATATGTGTAGTCTATGTGAAGCATGCTGGGTTTTGAGTTTCAAAAAGCTGCAAAATGTCTTCATTTGGTTGTTATAATTGCTATAGTAATTTGTTGTATTTGCTGTTTTAGTATTAGTATTGTAATGTTAAAAATAATTGCTGAAGCTATATATATATATATATATATATATATATATATATATATATATATATATATATATATATATATATATATATATATATATATACGTTTGAACCTGTCAATTCTACACTGGACCCATATCTTTCAGTACAAGACCCTTTAACATTAATAAACACTAGGTATTTTAAAACACCACCAGCAACAGAAAAACACAATGCACACAATCATTTTAAGTGTACCACAGTGTATTATGCATTAAAGCTGGGGTATATGATTTCTGAAAGGGGACATGAGCGGTATACTTTGACCAATCAGAGCGAGGCTCCGATTAAAAAAAAATAATAATAATCTGATTCTCTGTTCTTATTGGCTGTTGGGACTGTCCATTCACTTTGGCACCGACATAGTTGGTATAGACAGGGAGGGACCATAGGGGAGGGACCAAAGAGAACTAGAACTGCGAGCAGTTGTGAACGGGGGCCAAGCCTCCCACGCGACTCGGGATCGGGCGTCGTCGTCCGCGGCGCCAGCCCCTCGCTTCACGGAATCCGGGGATGTAAAGTTTTTGAATGTGGGATGTTTGGTTTGGGAGTTATAGACCAAAACGCAAAAAAATCGCAGAGAAAGATGCTCAAGTGTGTTTTTGGCGCCCCCTTTTGGAATTTTAAGGAAAAAGTAGAAACAACCTGAGAACCATAGGACAAACACATTTGTGAAGTTTGCTGTTAATAGGATGAATCGTTTTGGATTTAGGAGCAGTTTGGTAGAAGGTAGCTAATGTGCAAATCTTTAAAGCGCTACCGTTTGGCCTTCTGATGGTCGTAGAAAAATTCTTTATACAACTTTTGCTCGTGGGAGTCGGCAGAGCATAATGCTTTTGGTTTCGTCCAAATCGGGCAAAAACTGTAGGAGGTGTGTGTTTTGGTGACTGACACAGTTTTTGCGATGTAGCGAAAAAAAATCCCATACGCAAATGGGCGTGGCCTATCTGAAAATATGCAGCGGACTTGTGGGCATCTGTGGATATAAAGTGTTTGACTGTGGGATGTTCGGTGTGGAAGTTATAGCCCCAAACGCGTTTTCTTTGCTTTTTGTGGTTTTGGCGCCCCCTATGGATGACATTCGCAAAACTACGTTTGATGGAAAGATGCAGCTCAATGTACCAAACAAGTGGATGTCAAGTTTTTGAATGTGCGATGTTCGGTTGGGGAGTTATAGCAAAATCAACTTGTCAACCTCTCCATTGTAAAGACACTTTTTGAATTTTCCCGCCTAAACACTTAGGAAATGGCGAAAACAGGCAAAAAAATTTAAAAACTCTTTTTTTTAATAAGTCCCGCCCAGAAAGGAATTTCATGCCCATATTTTTGCCATAGGCTCAGGTATGCCCCATGATAGTCTCCCTTGAGTTTCAAGAAAATCCCTCTTTTTTTTTTTTTTTACGGATTTTCGCAAATCTTTAAAGCACTAGCGTTTGATCTTCCGATGGTCGTAGAAAAACTATTTGACCAACTTTTGCTCGTGGGAGTCAGTAGAGCATAATGCTTTTGGTTTCGTCCAAATCGGGCGAAAACTCTAGGAGGAGTATGTTTTGGTGACTGACACAGTTTTTGCGATGTAGCGAAAAATGTATAATACGCAAATGGGCGTGGCCTATCTCAAAAGATGCAGCTGACTTGTGGGCATCTGTGGATATAAAGTTTTTGACTGTCGGACTTTCGGTGCGGAAGTTATAGGCCAAAACGCGTTTTTTTTTTGTTGTAGCGCCACCTAGTGGCTGGCATGTCTGAATTTTTTCGTCTGCGTACGTACCATGGACCTGGATAAGCCATGCAAGTGGCATGTCCAAACCCTTTACGGTTTGGGCTGCAGCACCACTTTTACGCATGGAAGAATAATAAGGTATAATAATAATCCCAGCAATTACAATAGGGTTCCCTGCCCAGCAGGGCTTGGGAACCGCGTTGCTCTGCAAAACGCGGTCCCAGGCCCTACTCGGGCTTGGCCCCCTAATAATAATCCCAGCAATTACAATAGGGTTCCCTGCCCAGCAGGGCTTGGGAACCGCGTTGCTCTGCAAAACGCGGTCCCAGGCCCTACTCGGGCTTGGCCCCCTAATAATAATCCCAGCAATTACAATAGGGTTCCCTGCCCAGCAGGGCTTGGGAACCGCGTTGCTCTGCAAAACGCGGTCCCAGGCCCTACTCGGGCTTGGCCCCCTAACAAGTGGAGCAGTTGAGGTATTTGGATTCAAATCTCTATCCCAACTGCTATTTTCTCCCCAAATCATATACCCCAGCTTTAAGTGCTTAACACAAGACCTACGTACAGTTCAACCACCAACTAACGTGTCCTTATCTCTGCTATAATCTCAGCAAAAAAATTGTTTTTAAAGGGTCTCAGTAAGCAAACACAATATTCCTAATTTAAACCTGACAACAAATAAAAACTAAAATGTATCATTATTATCAACATGCTTAGTGAAGCTCTGGAAACACGGGAGCTAACTCCCGTAGTCCAGCCAAAGTGCTGCAGACAACCCCAGGGAATGGACGGCCTGGAACTTACTTGATTTTCACAACATTTTAAACTTTACTTTTCTTACTTTTGCCTAGACAAAATAAGAAATGTTAATCTATGGAATTGAAGTTGGATATGTATGTGTAACATACATAATAGGGCTGTCAAGCGATTAAAAAAATTAATCTAATTAATTACAGGCTCTGTGATTAATTAATCTAAATTAATCGCATACTTTTATGACACTTTTATACCTGTTTATAAACAGCTGTATAGCCTGCTAGTCTCTCTCTCTCTCTCTCTCTCTCTCTCTCTCTCTCTCTCTCTCTCACTCTCTCTCTCTCTCCGTCTCTCGTAACTTCTGTCTCCACAACAGACAGCGCTGCACTGCCACAGATGCTTATGCCGATTCATTCACCATCGTCGTACTCATAGGCAAAAATATTGAGAGACACACACACGCACTCACACGCACACACACACACACACACACACACACACACACACACACACACACACACACACACACACACACACACACGTTTACGCGGACGACGAGACAGCTAGCAAACAAAATTGAGACACGGGGAGAAAGATTGAGAGATACTGTTTTGAACCTAGCCTACATTGTTGCACCCACTAAATCAATAATGCACAGACACTGGCTGCGGAGAATAAAGTAAGATGTCTTCCTACCTTCATGCTTATTAAACCGTCTATAGAGCCCTCGGCCCCTTTCCCCTGCTTCTCTCTTTACTTTTCTCCCTTTCACCCGCGCGGGCTGTGTCTGCTTCAGGTGCAGCTCGGTGCAGCTACGCACCACTTTTGCACCGGGTCAAAGGGCATTATAGAAGTGCGATTAATCTGCGTTAATTTTTTTAATCGCGTTAATTTTTCTGTGATTAATTAATCGAAATTAACGCGTTAATTTGACAGCCCTAATAAATAAGCAACATATTTAAGATGTAATGCTCCCAAAACTAGTCAGAGAATAAAATTGGTTCCCTGGTGTTTGGACTAAGTTACATTTGCATTTCCTGGGAAAACAACATTGCATAAGACTGTTTTGAGATGGCAATTCACTAAGGTACTAAGACACAAAGGGAGGCCTCCAATCACACCTACACACTTAATTCACACACTTGAGACCATTATTGACACGCAACACTAATTAGGGTCCTCTTGGAAATACACTCAACAAAAATATAAACGCTTAATATAACACTTTTGTTTTTGCTCCCATTTTTCATGAGATGGGCTTAAAGATCTAAAATTCTTTCCAGATACACAATATTACCATTTCTCTCAAACATTGTTCACAAATCTGTCTAAATGTGTGATAGTGAGCACTTCTGCTTTGCTGAGATAATCCATCCCACCTCACAGGTGTGCCACATCAAGATGCTGATCTGACATCATTAGTGCACAGGTGTGCCTTAGACTGTCCACAATAAAAGGCCACTCTGAAATGTGGATTTTTTTGCTTTATTGGGGGTCTGGGGACTCAGAACCAGTCAGTATCTGGTGTAACCACCATTTGCCTCATGCAGTGCAACACATCTTCTTCGCATAGAGTTTATCAGATTGTCAATTGTGGCCTGTGGAATGTTAGTCCACTCCTCTTCAATGGCTGTGCGAAGTTGCTGGATATTAGTGGGAAGTGGTGCACGCTGTCGTATACGCCGGTCAAGCACATCCCAAACATGCTCAATGGGTGACATGTCCGGTGAGTATGCTGGCCATGCAAGAACTGGGAAATTTTCAGCTTCCAAGAATTGTGTACAGATCCTTGCAACATGGGGCCGTGCATTATCTTGCTGAAACGTGAGGTGATGTTTATGGATGTATGGCACAACAATGGGCCTCAGGATCTCATCACGGTATCTCTGTGCATTCAAAATGCCATCAATAAAATGCCCCTGTGTTCTTCGTCCATAACAGATGCCTGCCCATACCATAACCCCACCACCACCATGGGCCACTCGATCCACAACATTGACATCAGCAAAGCGCTCACCCACACAACGCCACACACGCTGTCTGCCATCTGCCCTGAACAATGTAAACCGAGATTCATCCGTGAAGAGAACACCTCTCCAACGTGCCAGACGCCATCGAATGTGAGCATTTGCCCACTCAAGTCTGTTACGGCGAAGAGCTGGAGTCAGGTCAAGACCCCGATGAGGACGACGAGCATGCAGTTGAGCTTCCCTGAGACGGTTTCTGACAGTTTGTGCAGAAATTGTTTGGTTATGCAAACCAATTGTTTCAGCAGCTGTCTCAGTGGCTGGTCTCAGACGATCTTGGAGGTGAATGTAGTAGCCGAATTCTTCCCCATGGCTGACAAAGACTCGAACAGGCTGGTCTTCATCATTGTGTTTCAGAGAGGTTTATTTCAGGAGAATCCATCAGAACATTACAGAAGGAGGATTTCATGGAGCATGATAGCAGCAGGCTGAGGCCGCAATGGCACTACCCGATTAGTTACAGAACAGTGTCCTATATTCTCATGTGTGGGGGGTATCAAGTGTATTATATCTACAAATAGACAGATACTAGTCCTTCTAGGGGGTGCTCTCATTCTCCCCCAGTGACCCTAACCTTTAGACATACACGGTCAGCAACCTTGATATTATAGACTACTGAAATCCACCACATTCCTCCATTTTGATGACACTTCATCAACAAAAACGAGATGCAACCAAACATTTTTGAAAGGTCCAAAGGAAACCTCCACCAAAACACAGAAACACTCTTTATGAGTGAAGTAGAATACAATGCATAGATGTACACATTACTGCAGTAAACTACATTGTAAAGGACCAACAATGCAAATGCAACATACACTGAACGATGATAATGTTAAGACCATGAGCAGGGAACCCCCTGCCAAGACGACAGCATAGCAAGATAGCTGAGTCTCTCAGTAGTCTCAAGTTCAGATATTTTGAGGCATGATCATGGGGGATGTAGTCCATCCAACTTTGGCACAGAGGATGGTCCTCCATTTCATACCTGGCAGACTCCGCCAGACGTGGCCAGCCGCCCAGGAAAGTCCAAGATGGTATGCGGCTGGTATGCGCGTGGCCTCCTCCTCTTTACCATGAGCACAGCCTTGTGTCTGCAGACAGCGCGGGAGCAGTAACCCGAGCAGTCTGAATTTACGATGACATTGACGTTGGTCTCCAACCTTTGGCACTTTTTCTGTTAGTCTTTTTCGCTTTTTTTTCAGAGCGTACATAAAGCACAGAGCGACGTAACAAGCTTGATTTCCAGTCCAGCTTTTCTTCCAAAGTCTTAGTCAATAAAACTGCACACGGTTCTTTGTTTATAACTGGAACTTCGTGGATACCTGGCCATAACGGAGCCTCTGTGCAGTCCCCCAGACCGGACACTCATGCCGTGACCTTGAACTTTGACACAGAGCACTCTCATCCGAGTACACCTTATCTCCCATCGCAGTTCTTTCAGTTATTTTTTAGATGCTGGGACAGACATGAAACTTTCAACAGCAACAGTCCATCTGATATCTCATTCCAACAGATGTGTCCCGAAGCGGTGCAGGTAGTCTCTTCATGTTCCATGTTATCTTATCCGTCATCGTGACACCAATTGTGGTAGCCGATTGTTCCCCATGACTTGACAAAGACTCGAACAGGCTGGACTTCATCATTGTGTTTCAGAGAGGTTTATTTCAGGAGAATCCATCAGAACATTACAGAAGGAGGATTTCATGGAGCATGATAGCAGCAGGCTGAGGCCGCAATGGCACTACCCGATTAGTTACAGAACAGTGTCTTATATTCTCATGTGTGGGGGGTATCAAGTGTATTATATCTACAAATAGACAGATACTAGTCCTTCTAGGGGGTGCTCTCATTCTCCCCCAGTGACCCTAACCTTTAGACATACACGGTCAGCAACCTTGATATTATAGACTACTGAAATCCACCACATGAACCTGCTGGATGTGGAGGTCCTGGGCTGGTGTGGTTACACGTGGTCTGCGGTTGTGAGGCTGGTTGGATGTACTGCCATATTCTCTGAAACGCCTTTGGAGACGGCTTATGGTGGAGAAATGAACATTCAATGCACGAGCAACAGATCTGGTTGACATTCCTGCTGTCAGCACGTCAATTGTACGCTCCCTCAATGCTTGTGGCATCTGTGGCATTTTGCTGTGAGACAAAACTGCACATTTCAGGGTGGCCTTTTATTGTGGACAGTCTAAGGCACACCTGTGCACTAATCATGATGTCAGATCAGCATCTTGATGTGGCACACCTGTGAGGTGGGATGGATTATCTCAGCAAAGCAGAAGTGCTCACTATCACACATTTAGACAGATTTGTGAACTGTTTGAGAGAAATGGTAATATTGTGTATCTGGAATGAATTTTAGATCTTTAAGTCCATCTCATGAAAAATGGGAGCAAAAACAAAAGTGTTATATTAAGCGTTTATATTTTTGTTGAGTGTAATTTGCATTGTTGCTTCTGATTATCATCGGCCTAAAACAAACACGTCACTCTGCCCTCAAGACTAAACTTTTTAATGGTAATGTGTTGCACTGAACACAACATCAAAATAGATTGTACATTGGGATTTGGGTTTACAAGATTGTATATTATTTTTATAAAATATAACTTATCAAGTTATAGTGTCAAATGTTTAACATTTTAAAAATATACATGATCCCATGTATATATATGAAACGTTTTATGTTTTAAATTGTAAATTATTATATTAAAATGAAACCTTTCACATTATAACAAGATACATAGTATATTGTTATAAAGTAATGTGTTTATACTGTATATAATAATAACATGAAAAACCTTTCACGTTATAACCATAGATAGAACATAAAATGGATATAGCATCCAGGCTGACCTCAGTGTACATGTCATTACACACAAATTATAATACACAGCAGCTGAACATATAGATTAAGACTAAACGACTAAGAATACAACTTTTTTCTGGAATTAGACTGAGATAACAGCATTTAATATGAAAATACATTATGACATATACACTTCCAAAATACTCAATACTTTTCAAATACAATACAAATAGCTTAAATTCACACATGAATTAACTGAATTTTCTGGTTTGACCTTTAATCACTAAATAGTTTCCAGGGACAAAACAATTCTAAACAGTAAAAAAAAAGGCTTGAAGTCGATTTTGACTTTAAACCTGGTTTCCGCACTTGTGCTTTCTAAGTAATGAACCATAATGTACAGCCCTGCATTTTTACGCCCTTCATTTCTCTCTTGATCAGTGAAATTTGGCTGCAATAGGGACTGCACTCTGACTAGTTGTGCAGACACGATACGTGCATTTTTGTACAACAGTATGTATTTTGACTATACCTAGAGCAGCTCTAAAGAAGCAACAACAGAACCACCCAATAATTGCAGGCTGTGTCTCAAACAGGTAAACATGGAGGTCACCTTATCATTTTATCAGTGTTTTATTCAATACAAGTCAGTATATCAGACAGGAAACAACATTATGCCTAATGGTGCGGGAAAGTCCTTTTGTTAAATAGTTTCTGCAAGCTTTCTCTCATGTCTTTAGCTCTAAAACAGTATATAAGCGGATTAATCATTGGAGGGCAAAGGCTATAAAGCATGATAATTACTATCCGCACATCAGCGCTAAATGTAATGCCAACATTGCTGGCTAGATATACAAAACATCTGGGTAAATAATACAGTATTATTATAATCAGTTGAGGACTACAAGTGGACAGAGATTTTAGGCGACCTTGTGAATCTCCTATTTTAAGAACACTTATAATTATAGAGCAATATGAGAACATTATGAAAGCCAGAGGCCCCAGTAGGGCAACCATTGCACCACCAAAAGCGGGAAGACCATACGGGGCCCTGTCAACGCATGCCAGTATTGTTATACCAATATGATCACAGTAGCAGTGGTTGATTATGTTTGAGGCACAGTAAGGAAGGGGCCATGCCCTTATAACCATCATCAAAGAGAATGCATTGCCAATGACCCATGCACTAATACTGAGAATTAGGATGGTGGAGTTTTTAAGAACAACTGGATATCTGAGAGGATGGCAGATAGCCAAATACCTATCTAAAGCCATTAGAAAGAGAATATAGGAATTCACTGTGCCGAGATAGTGAACAAAGTACATTTGAACAAAGCAAGCAGTGAATGAAATGGTCCCTGATTGAAACCAATACTTACTGATGATCTTAGGTAAAGTGGTTGTGCTAAAGAGAATGTCACAGACACTCAGATTTAGAATTATGTAATACATCGGCTTATGAAGGCTGCGGTCAGTTGCAAACAAGAATAAAACTGTAGCATTGCCTGTCAAAGTGATGAAATATACAAAGAACAGTACAGCTGAGACAAAGCCATTGTACTCTGGGTGAAGTCCAGGGAATCCAGTGAGGACAAATTCCGTCACAAAGCTATGATTTCCCTCTGGCATGATGAAGTTTTGTCCTAAACACCTTAGAAATATTTATAGGGAAAGTGATAATACACATCAAATGAAAATTTAAATATCATTTCAACATTTTAACAATAGATGTACTTATATATCATCATTTAGCTTATTTGTCATTCATTTTCTTGTACTGTTAACCATTTAATAGTAATAACTGATATGCTTCAAAAGATAATAAAGTGTGTACCTTGTTCTATAGCTTTAATTTGCCACATCACTTTGTGGACTCATCCTATTAATGCTTACCTTTCTCAAACAGTACAGCAGCATACACTGCTGATTCACCTGCTGTTTCACCTCTTATAAAGATGTATAACAGCCTGTCTTGCGATGGCCTAATGGTATCCACTCCCCTTTTGTGATCTTTGTGGATCACTAACAAAAGCTCAAACAATTTCTCTCAGCAACACTATTAGCAATTATTTTGTTGAGCAGGGTCTGTGTAATATTCTTTAAATGAAACAAAGTAACAGAATAAAACTGTAGCATTGCTTATCATAGTAAATAAGTAAATTAAGAACAATATAACTGAGACAAAGCCTTGGTACTCTTGGTGAAGTCCAGGGAGGCCAGTGAGGACAAATTCTGTCACAATACTATGATTTCCCTCTGACATGGTGAAGTTCCAATATCCGAAACACCTCTATTATGTGTAGTGATACAAAACGTGTTAAAACAATTAATAATGAATATACACAAAATAGATATAATTAATTACAATTTAGCTGATGAGTTATTTATTGTCTTTGTACTGTCAACCGTGTTATAGTTATAACTGATATGTCATGGTCCGTCTTGTCCTGTCTTGGTTTTTGTGGTTTCCTGTTTTATTTTGGTATGTCTGTCTTGTTTCCTCCCCATGTCCTGTCCAGCTTCCCTCTTGTTGATTGCTGTTCCCTTCCCTGATGTGTTACACCTGTGTCTCGTTATGTCTTGTATATATACTCCTTGTGTTCCTTTGTTCCTTGTCTGTGCATTATGGTTTGTCCTGTCAGTGTCGGTGAGTCTTTGTCTTGTGTGTTCCCGCTGTTCCCTGTTACACGTACTCCTGGACTTTGTTTTACTTTTTGCCTTTTTTGCCTGTTGGTGTTTTTTGGTTGCCTTTTTGAGCCAATAAATCACCATATTTGATTCGTCTTGCACTTGGGTCCTGCTTTCCTGCCTGCCTGCCTGCCTGTCTGCCACACCGTAACAGAATGCACAGACCAGAAATGGACCCAGCAGACGGAGCTTTTGAGGTCGAGCTTGAGGAGGTAACGTTTACTATCTCTTGCCTCAAGAAAGCCTGGGAGAAAGGCCCCACACTCAACCACCAAGAGGCAGCCTTGACGCTGGCGCGTCGAGCGGTGGAGCTACAGCCTTGGCTCAGGGAGTCTTTACCAGAGTGGGCTAAGAACTTTTTATACCCACCCGAGATTTGGCCTCCCAGCTATCAGCAAGAGCCCAAGCCTCAGCCCCCGGTCTCCGGCTTCCAGCCTCAGCCCCCGGTCTCCGGCTTCCAGCCTCAGCCCCCGGTCTCCAGCTTCAAGCCTCAGCCCCCGAGTCCCAGCTACCAGCCATCTCCGGCCTTAAGGACTATCAGAGTGGGGGTGGTAAGTTTGGATTGCCATCCATTCTGCGGATGCTCTCCAGCTCCCGGGTTGCCCCCGGCCTCCAGCAGCAAGCTCCAGTCCCCGGCCTCCAGCAGCAAGCTCCAGTCCCCGGCCTCCAGCAGCAAGCTCCAGTCCCCGGCCTCCAGCAGCAAGCTCAAGCCCCCGGTCTCCAGCTTCAAGCCTCAGTCCCCGAGTCCCAGCTACCAGCCGTCTCCGGCCTTAAGGACTATCAGAGTGGGGGCGGTAAGTTTGGATTGCCATCCATTCTGCGGATGCTCTCCAGCTCCCGGGTTGCCCCCGGCCTCCAGCAGCAAGCTCCAGTCCCCGGCCTCCAGCAGCAAGCTCCAGTCCCCGGCCTCCAGCAGCAAGCTCCAGTCCCCGGCCTCCAGCAGCAAGCTCCAGTCCCCGGCCTCCAGCAGCAAGCTCCAGTCCCCGGCCTCCAGCAGCAAGCTCCAGTCCCCGGCCTCCAGCAGCAAGCCCAGCCCGGCCTCCAGCACAACTCCAGTCCCGGCCTCCAGCAGCAAGCTCCAGTCCCCGGCCTCCAGCAGCAAGCTCCAGTCCCCGGCCTCCAGCACAACTCCAGTCCCCGGCCTCCAGCAGCAAGCTCCAGTCCCCGGCCTCCAGCAGCAAGCTCCAGTCCCCGGCCTCCAGCAGCAAGCTCCAGTCCCCGGCCTCCAGCAGCAAGCTCCAGTCCCCGGCCTCCAGCAGCAAGCTCCAGTCCCCGGCCTCCAGCAGCAAGCTCCAGTCCCCGGCCTCCAGCAGCAAGCCCCAGGCCCCGGTCTCCAGCAGCAAGCTCCAGTCCCCGGCCTCCAGCAGCAAGCTCCAGTCCCGCCTCCAGCAGCAAGCTCCAGTCCCCGGCCTCCAGCAGCAAGCTCCAGTCCCCGGCCTCCAGCAGCAAGCTCCAGTCCCCGGCCTCCAGCAGCAAGCTCCAGGCCCCGGTCTCCAGCAGCAAGCCCCAGTCCCCGGCCTCCAGCAGCAAGCTCCAGTCCCCGGCCTCCAGCAGCAAGCTCCAGTCCCCGGCCTCCAGCAGCAAGCTCCAGTCCCCGGCCTCCAGCAGCAAGCTCCAGTCCCCGGCCTCCAGCAGCAAGCTCCAGTCCCCGGCCTCCAGCAGCAAGCCCCAGGCCCCGGCCTCCAGCAGCAAGCCCCAGGCCCCGGTCTCCAGCAGCAAGCCCCAGGCCCCGGTCTCCAGCAGCAAGCCCCAGGCCCCGGTCTCCAGCAGCAAGCCCCAGGCCCCGGTCTCCAGCAGCAAGCCCCAGGCCCCGGTCTCCAGCAGCAAGTCCCAGGACTCGGGTCCCTGCAACCAGCCTGCCAGCTACCAACCCCAGCAGGCTAGCTACCAGCCCCAGCATGCTAGCAGTCAGGCCTGCCTTCTACGCCTTCCAGAGGGGGACCGCCTTCTACGCCTTCCAGAGGGGGACCGCCTTCTACGCCTTCCAGAGGGGGACCGCCTTCTACGCCTTCCAGAGGGGGACCGCCTTCTACGCCTTCCAGAGGGGGACCGCCCTATAGCTTGCCTGCCCGAGGGGCCCCCTCCTCCGTTCCTGTCCGAGGGGCCCAGCTCCGTGTTGCCTCCCGAGGGGCCCAGCCCCCTATCCCTGCCTGAGGGGTCCTGCCCCCTATCCCTGCTCGAGGGGTCTTGCCCCCTATCCCTGCTCGAGGGGTCTTGCCTCCTGCTCGAGGGGGACCACCCTCTGCCTCGCCGGCCTCCGGAAGGGGGATGTCGCCCTCGCCGCCGGCCTCCGGAAGGGGGATGTCGCCCTCGCCGCCGGCCTCCGGAAGGGGGATGTCGCCCTCGCCGCCGGCCTCCGGAAGGGGGATGTCGCCCTCGCCGCCGGCCTCCGGAAGGGGTTCCTCGTCTTCGTCGCTGCAGGCCTCCAGAGGGACTGAGCCCTCACCGTCCAGGCCGTCCGCCTGAAGCTCCCTGCCGTGTCTCTGCTTACCCCCCTGGTCGGCCGCCTGCCTGAAACCCCTCTATTTGCCCCACTCCAGTTCCCTGTCCAGCCGGTCACCCCCGTGCTCTGCCCCAGGCCATGTTTTTTTTTTTTTTTGTTTCCCTCCTCCTGGCTCCCCTCCACCCACCCTGGTTGGGTTTAACTTTTTTTTTTCTCTCTTCAAGTGTGGTCGCCTGGAAGTCGACCTTTTAGGGGGGGGGGGTACTGTCATGGTCCGTCTTGGTCCGTCTTGGTTTTTGTGGTTTCCTGTTTTATTTTGGTATGTCTGTCTTGTTTCCTCCACATGTCCTGTCTAGCTTCCCTCTTGTTGATTGCTGTTCCCTTCCCTGATGTGTTACACCTGTGTCTCGTTATGTCTTGTATATATACTCCTTGTGTTCCTTGTCTGTGCATTATGGTTTGTCCTGTCAGTGTCGGTGAGTCCCCTCTGTTCCCTGTTTCACGTACTCCTGGACTTTGTTTTACTTTTTGCCTTTTTTGTCTGTTGGCGTTTTTTGGTTGCCTTTTTGAGCCAATAAATCACCTTATTTGATACGTCTTGCATTTGGGTCCTGCTTTCCTGCCTGCCTGTCTGCCACACCGTAACATGATATGCATCAAAATATAATAAATTGCTGGTCCCTTATTCTAGAGCTTCAATATTGATTTTTCTATAATTATAGACAGGGTTGCCAGAGCCTTTCATTTGCCACATCCCTTTCTTGGACTCAACCTATTAATGCTTAACTTTCTCGAACAGTACAGCAGCATACACTGCTGATTCACCTTGTAATGGTATTCAACCCCCCCCCCCCCCATTTTTTTTTATCTTTGTGGATCACTAACACTATCTCAATCAATTTGGCTTAGGAACTCTAACAGCAATTATTTTGGCAATAGCAATTGTTGTAAAACCACTGGACTGATTGTGTAATATTCTTTGAAACATAGTAATAGTTGTCTCACAGTTTTCGTAGTTCTCATTAGGCGTCAATATCCATTATTTCTGACACTAATTAACACAACTATACTGCATTTAAAAACTCCCCAAGACGTTCAAAACCCTCTGCCTTAATGACTTACAGTGGCTTGCAAAAGTATTCAAACCCCTTGAAATTTTCCACATTTTGTCACGTTACAACCACATACGTACATTTATTTTATTGGGATTTTATGTGATACACCAACACAAAGTGGCGCAACATTGTGAAGTGGAATGAAAATGAAACGTGGTTTTTTTTTTTTTTTTTTAAATAAAAAACAAAAGTTTGGCGTGCAAAAGTATTCAGCCCCCTGAGTCAATGCTTTGTAGAACCACCTATCGCTGCCATTACAGCTGCAAATCTATTTGAGTATTTCTCTACCAGCTTTGCACATCTACAGACTGATATATTTTGTCCATTCTTCTTTGCAAAATAGCTCGAACTACAGATTCAGCATCAGATTGGATGGAGAGTGTCAACAGCAATTTTCAAGTCTTTCTCAATATTCTCAATTGTTTTTATGTCTGGACTTTGACTGGGCCATTCTACCACATGAATATGCTTTGATTTAAACCATTTCATAGTAGATCTGGATGTATGTTTAGGGTAGTTTTCCTTCTAGAGGGTGAACCTCTGCCCCAGTCTCAAGTCTTTTGCAGACTCCAGGGGTACGTTCCAATACCCGTTCAACAGGCCCTCGTTCACTTGCCCTAGGCACTTGCCCTCGGGGGAATCCCCGCTGCCATCTTAAGTGTCGTTCCAATAGTCTGGAAACTGAAGTGAACTTCGTGAGATAGACCCTCGGAGGGCTGAGTGATCAAGTCAACATGGATGGTCACTCCGAGGTGGATATCACCCACAGTGCATTGCAGTTCGTCTTCTTCTTCTTCTCCTTTTATTTTCCGGTAGACTGTATGCTTTTAGGGACATCGCGGCCACCCGCAGGACAAATATATATATACAAATATATTCCAAAACGCCTCAATTAGGCTATCCTATTTCCATACGAACAATCCAGTGAATGTATTGGAGTTTACACATTGCTGCTATAACACCGATGGCTGCCAATTAGAGGACTATTTAAAACAAATGTTTTTGGTTGAAAGTATAAATAAGAAAATATGTCGGAGCAAACTATTTACATGTGTAAGTAACAATATCTTGATAATCTGAGTTACCGTGTCGAAATTCAATGTTTGTTATGCTATGGAAATGGCTTTCTGCAACATAGGCTACCTTAGCAGAATGTTATAATTCTGTAATATTTGCATTCAGATTTACCTATGTAACTGACGGTCCATTGCGACTACAAGGGCAAGTGGGCAAGTGGGTTCCATTTAAATCTTCCGCTCCTCCCCCGCCCAGTCTCCCTCCGCTCTCCAAGTTCCCTCCCTGCAACGTATGTTGTTACGTCATGCCAAGGGCTGAGGGTAAATGAACAAGGGGAAGTGCAACTACTATTGGAATGCAGGGCAGGTTTTCTGCCCTGTATTTGGCTCCATCTATTTTCCCATCAACTCTAACCAGCTTCCCTGTACCTGCTGAAGAAAAGCATCCCCATAGCGTAATCCTGCCACCACCATGTTTCAATGTGGTGATGGTGTAGTGTTAGTTTCCACCCACATTGCTTTTTGCATTCAGGCCAAAAACTTCACGTTTGGTCTCATCTGACGATGGCTTTTGGCAAGGGTTGGAGAAAGGTGCTCTGTTCAGATGAGATCAAAATTTAAGTTTTTGGCCTTAATGCAATGTGTGGTGGAAAACTAACACTGCACATCACCCTATACACACCATCCCCACGTAGAAGAAAAAAAAGTCACTTTTTTCTAAACTCACACTGCCTCCTATGCTCATTTCCGGTACATTCAGAATTGATATGTAGATAAAAATAACATGAATCTATTTTTCCAACTATTTTTTTTATAACTTTCTTTTTCAACTTCAGTCCTCACCATACAAACCATATTCATCTTTATTTAAAGGATTTTAACCCTTTAAATCCCAGTTGCTTTACATAAAGTCACTCGTTTTTTATGTATGAAAAAACACAAAAAATGGATTAAAAGCAAAACACTTATTGCAAATTAGATTTTTTTGAGGGGGATTGCAAGAGATTGATAGATGTCAATAATTAGAAATAATATTGAGTAGAATGCATTTCTATTTTTTTTTTGCTGTTTAAGATTTCAAATTTGACACCCATTAAGGGCCATTGTACGGCACACAGACATCCATTAAAATCACACTTTTTGACCCTGCTGCCAATAGAAGATAGAAACCGATTTTTTTTTATCATTCTTTTGTTTCCGTGCATTAATATCTTGAAATTTTTAAATTTTTTGTATTCTTAATATATGCCATTGTTTCAGTTACAGACTAAAATGTAATGTTGCACTCCCCTCGTACGCAGGCCACATGAATACATTATTTAAGATAAAATGCTCTGTATGGATTCTTCATAATGGCATGGAGTACTGTATACCTGCATTTCGACAAATATGTATGTGTGTGTGTGTGTGTGTGTGCCTGTGTGTATCCGATAAGAGACAGTGAAATGAATTTGAGGATAAGTTTGTGATTGTGGTAATATTACACATTCATCCTGCTCTTATAACTTGAAATGTAGGGGAGAACGGGGGAATCTGAGGCATCGGGTAATGTGAGCCACCCCCTGTGTCTAGGCAACGGAAAACATTTGTGGTCATGTGAGATATATGTTCTCATTTCCCCATGGCCCTGGAAGAGAGGACCTAATGGTGCTGAGGTAAGCATGTTTTTTTCACCAAAATAGGTATTTTGCATGTAAAAGTAAATTTTCTTGCTGTCAACTTAATCAACTGTTGTGCCAAAGCAAATGTATTCACGTAGAAAAACTTCTATCATACGTGTTGATGAACTACCAACATATAAAAACCATGTGATGATATTCGCTAAAGATTAGCCTGAAATGCTAAGAGAGGTAGTTTTTTCTCAAATTGTGGTGGTGGGGGAAAGTGAGCCAAATGACACTGTCTCACTTTCCCCCACCATGAGGCACAAGTTAAGTTTAGTCTTAAACATATTTTAATATAATATTACATAACATATGTTTTATTTTAATGTCATACACATTGTAGAAAAGCCATCATGCCAAGGAAATACACCAGGAAGACGACCTGGGGCAACCACTCGGAAAGAGCATCTTCTCATCTTTCCCTGTAACCTTCAGGGCTGGAATGTAGAGTAGGCGTAGTTGTAGAGTATGACAGGCTGATGGTATAATCCAGTTGGGTCTTCACCTGTGTTCTGAGTCCCAGGCTGTTCTCGCTGGTTCTGATTTTCCGATGCTTTGACCCCCAGACACAAGCTGGCTCTAAAGGTGCGAATACACTACACGCGTTACCCGCGTACAGACGCATATAAAATCGGCTATTTTTCTATAGGGAACCATTGGTTTACGCGCGTACATGGCGCGTAGATGCGTCACTCGCGCTAAAGCAACATTTTAGCCGGGTTAGCTGCGTATGAGCCGCGTATATACGCAGCTACGCGCGGAGTTCAAAAAATTTAACTTTTTACGCTCCTACGCATGACGATTAGCCGCGTTGGCCAATCAGCGTTGGGCTTGACCCGACGTCACATACATTGGCACGGTCGGAGAACAGTGTACTGTACACAGAGTGTTGGAGCCATTATGCTGCTTTATTGTTTGTTTTATTTGGTGACGTGTAATTCTGTGTGTTGACCACTGGGTGGAGCTTTGGGCTCAACAGAAAGCATAAAGGTAATCACCGGGCACGGCCAGGTGTGTGAAATTGGGAAGCAAACAATTTTGTACCGTGAGCGTGGCGTGATATGTCAGTGATATGTGTTTGAACTGCATAGAACCAATGGAAAGGAACTGTACCTACATGAATGAATCAACTGGAATATGTGCTATTGGTGAGCACCATAACAAGCAATAAACGAGTCACAGCACTCAAAGCGATAAGGTTGTATCGGACATTTATTACTGGCACCACAAACCCGCGTATACGACAGAGTTCTCCCACACCGCACCAAACAGGCTAATGTAGGGTCGGATAATTGGTTCTACACAGAGGCTGATGAGAGACACCGAGGAGGAAAATGTATTGCAGGCAGCCGAGCCGGTGCTGTATGACAGCAGCTCGGGAATAGAAGATGTGGGGAGAGTAAACCAGGAGAATGGACTTCCTGGTTAATTCAGTGAATATGTGCGGCTGTGCTTTAGCCGATAAAACAAGTTAGCGCCGTATAGCATTAGTTAACTCACCCGGTTGTGTGCGGGCGGCTAGCGCCTCATATTATAAACCCAAACATGACGGCTATGTCCGTGGGACTTTCACAACAAGTACAGCGAAGCACCGGTGTTGATCTACGCCAGCCACGGTCCCCTGTCACAGCCAGGTAGGGTAATGTTGGCTACTTGGCGTTATGTTGTGCCGCCGTGCACCGATGCTGCTGTAACTGTGTTTGTTATGTAGCTGCCGTGAATATGCAATGCTGTTTTAATGCTAAGCTATTTGTGCTGTACAGTTTGTCTTTTGGCACAGTTGTTGGCCGTGTTGTTGTTGTTTTTGTGCGGACATGCACGCTGTTGTGTCGGGTCGGGTCTGATCGCAGCCATGGTTAATTAGGGGAAATACAATATCGGGAGGGAGACTACGCGCGTAGAACCATTTTTGACACAAAATGATCAAGCAACATTTTAGCTGCGTTACGCATGTAAATCTTAGCAGGTAACGCGTGTAGTGTGTTCGTACCTTAAGGGTCCTGTGTTCTGACCCCTAGACTGTGCTCTAATCTGACTGGTTCTATCTTTCATCATTTTGAATCTTATTAAAACATTTTGAATTATAATATGTTGTATTTGATTTTGTTCAGAGTTACTTTCAAGTGTTTAGAAAATTTGCTTTGCTTAATTGACCAAACCCCATCATTATTTTACTAGTCCGACATTAGTTCTGGAATGTGTGGCTAGCATACAGGATTCTAACTGTTACAATATGTGTTGTTATGGTAGTTTCAGAGAGGAAAACGTAAGTGGATCAGTTTACCCCTAGCTAGTTCACTTTACCCCATTGATTTTTCTGGTCTGTCTCAGTTTACCCCACAGCTGGGGTAAAGTGAGCCACATGACAACTTTTTTAAAACAATCATATTTTCACTGCCCTTTGTCTTGAAAAAATTCTGCTAATGCCCATTTCTAGGAAACATCCTGAATTAATGGGACATGTGTATATTTGAGTGATAAATCATTTTAGCTCACTTAGAGGGGAGCAAATGTAAAAAGTGGCTCAGATTACCCCGTTCTCCCCTAATCCTTTTATGATTTTTTCAGATTATTCATGAATCGTGTCCTTGCCTATGGCCTTTACAACTAAACACTAGAACAGCAAGCAGTTGTGAACGGGGCTAAGCCTCCTACGTGACTCAGGATCGGGCGTCGTCGTCCGCGGCGCCGGCCCCTCGCTTCACGGAATCCGGGGATGTAAAGTTTTTGAATGTGGGACGTTTGGTTTGGGAGTTATAGACCAAAAGGCAAAGGAATCGCAGAGAAAGATGCTCAAGTGTGTTTTTCACTTTGAAACAGGAAGTAAAAGTGAAAAACTAATTTGTTTAATAAGTCCGGCATACATAGGAATTTCTTGGCCATATTTTTTTTATAGACTCAGGTATGCCCCATGATAGTCTCCCTTGAGTTTCAAGAAAATCCCCCCCTTTTTTTTAAGGGATTTCTCAAATCTTTAAAGCGCTACCGTTTGGTCTTCCGATGGTCTTCCGATGGTCGTAGAAAAATTATTTGACCAAATTTTTGCTCGTGGGAGTCAGTAGAGCATAATGCTTTTGGTTTCGTCCAAATCGGGCAAAAACTGTAGGAGGAGTATGTTTTGGTGACAGACACAGTTTTTGCGATGTAGCGAAAAATCTATATATACGCAAATGGGCGTGGCCTATCTCAAAAGATGCATCTGACTTGTGTGCATGTGTGGATATGAAGTTTTTGACTGCCGGACTTTCGGTGTGGGAGTTAAAGCCCCAAACGCCTTTTCCTTTGTTGTAGCGCCACCTAGTGGCCGGCATGTCTGAATTTTTTTGAATGCTGAGAGTGCGGGGGTCTGAACTAGTCATGCAAGTGGCATGTCCCAACCCTTTACGGTTTGGGCTGCAGCACCAGTTTTATGGTGGAGGAATAAAAATTCCGGCAAAAACAATAGGGTTCCCTGCCCAGCAGGGCTAGGGAACCGCGTTGCTCTGCAAAACGCGGTCCCAGGCCCTTCTCGGGCTTGGCCCCCTAACAATACAATAGGTATCACAGTTCCCTCATTTCATACTGATATGATATGATCATATGATCATACTGTACAACATCGAGGAGTTCCACAAGGTTCAACTCTTGGTCCTCTTCTTTTTTCCATTTTCATTAATCAAATCCCCTCTTTATGTTCAGATTGCCATGCCCATCTTTATGCAGACGACACAGTTCTTTATATGTCCTCAATACATTTATCACAGATTGAATCTTCTTTACAGTCAGACTTTAATATATTACAGGATTGGCTTTCGGCAAACAAACTTATACTTAACAAAAGTAAATCTCATCTTATGTTAATTGGCACACGGCAAAACATCAAATCAAAATCTACAGATCCACCATTTTCAATTAACTGTCTGGATGGGACACCTTTACTCACAGTTGAGCATACTAAATATCTGGGAGTATGGCTGGACTCCGAACTTTCTTACAAACACCACATTAGTCAAGTTATTAAAAAACTGAATTTTTCCATAGGTACTTTATACAGATCCAGACACTGTTTTGTTTTTTCTGTTAGAATGAAGTTAGCCACACAACTTATTTTACCCATCTTTGACTATGCCGATATTATTTATCAGTGTGCCTCCAATATCACTTTATTTCCTCTCAATACTGTTTACAATAGATTAGCTCGTTTTGTCCTTGGTTGTTCTTTTTCTACTCATCATTGCACAATGTATCAATCACTGAATTGGCCGTCTCTCCCATCAAGAAGACAACAACATTGGCTTCAATTTATTTTCAAATGTATTCATTTCAATTATCCTCATTATTTGAAACAGCTGATGGTTCCTTTCTCTTCCACTTACCAACTTCGACACTCTTCACAATTATTTTTTTCTGTTCCTTTTGTAACCAAAAGTATAGCGAAGAAAGCATTTATGTGCAAAGCTCCATCTGATTGGAACAATCTGCCTGTCAATATTCGCTCTATTTCATCTCTGCACATGTTTAAAAATGCTCTGTCATCTCACTTTACAAACAGTTGTTCATGTTACTAATCATGTATTGTAATGAAATGTATTATTTAACCTTTTGTTATTACTGTTATCACTTTACCATGTATTTTATATATATTCTTTCTTGGAAAAGTACTATGCAAGATTGATGTCAAGCACTTAATATGCATGTGTGTTTGTGTGTGTGTGTGTGTGTGTGTGTGTGGTATGTTATTTGTATAATATATATTTTCATTTTTTTATGTTAAGAATATGTTTTACTGTATTTTTTGTTTGTAAGGACCCTCTTGAAAACGAGATGGTTTCATCTCAAGGGGTTATCCTAATAAAATTAAATTAAATTAATTTCCACTAGGGGTGTTTTTGCTTTTCAGGGATGAAATTCACACATCATCTGTAAAATAGTAAACATTTAAAATGTCAAGGTATGAGAACAGGATGAAAGTCTAATATTACCACATTCATGTATTTAACCTCAATTGACCATGGGATCAAAACATGCCGTTTTTATGAATTTACATTGAGAGGTTTTACTCTATGCAAATTTCAGTGTCTGTGTTTGGATACACACACAGACACGCACACACACTTATTTGTCGAAACACACATACTGTACTATGCCATCACTAAGAACACATAGAAAGCATTTTAGCTGATATAATTTATTCATGTGGCCAAATAGCAGAGGAGTGCAATATTAAATCTCAGACTATAATTAAAACCAATGGCATGTGTGAAAATCAATGAAATTTATAAAAAACACCAAAAATGAAAAATTTCAAGACATGAGTGCAAGGAAGAAAAAATAAATAAAAATTGGTTTCTATCATCTATAGGCAGCAGGGTCAAAAAGTGTTGTTTGAATGGAAGTCAATGGGGCCAAAAAGGGCCTAAAGGTGCCAACACACTGCACACCGCGGCGCGGCGGTTGGCCGCTTGAATCGCAGGCTCCGCGCCGCGTGATCATTTTGGCTCATTTGTGTCCGCCGCCGCCCGCCGCCCAATGACTCATTGAATGTGCACACCCAGTTTCTTCCCGCTGGGCGAGTGACGTCGGGAGGAGCTCAACGCTGATTGGCTACCGCGGCGCGGCCGGCGGCGAAAAGTTCAATATTCTCAATTTCTGCGGCGGCCGCGCCGCCCCTGGCCGCGCCGCGTGAACCGCTCGCCGCTGGCCGCCGATTCGCGCGGCGGCGCTTCGAAATACATTGACTTTCTATGTAAACTCGCCGCGCGGCGATGTGCTGTGTGTTGGCACCTTAAGGAGGCAGAGTGTGAGTAAAATGAATAGGGGAGAACGGGGTAATGTGAGACACTTTTTACATTTGCTCCCCTCTAAGCGAGCTAAAATGATTCATCAGTTAAATGTACATGTTTCCCATTAATTAAGGATGTTTCCTAGCAATGGACATTATCAGAATGTATTCAGGACGAAGCGCAGTGAAAATATGATTGTTTAAAAAAAAGTTGTCTTGTGTCTCACTTTACCCCAGCTTAGGGGTAAACTGAGACAGACCAGAGAAATCAAGGGGGTGAACTTATCCAATTACTTTTCCACTCTGAAACTACCATAACACCACATGTTGTAACAGTTAGAATCCTGACAGCTAGCTTGAAAATCAAATATTCCATAACTTATGTCGGACTAGTAACAGAATCATGAGGTTTGGTCAATTAAGCAAAACATTTTTCTAAACACTTGAAAGTAACCCTGATCAAATACAACATATAATTAATATTCAATAATTAACACAGATGACAGATATAACCAGTTAGATTAAAACACATTCTGGGGGTCAGAACACAGGACGCTTAGAGCCAGCTAGTGTCTGGGGGTCAGAGCAAAGGACAATCAGAACCAGTTAGAACAGCCTGGGACTCAGAACACAGGACTAGACCCAGCTGTCATTTTACATCTTTTGAGCCTTTGATTAATATTTTTCTGCATTTGTTTTATTGGGATCATTCATTGAAAAAAACATATTACTTAGGGTCTATTGATGTTAATGGTCACTCTCCTGTCCCCCTTATACATACGTGCCAAACCATGCCCTTGCTGACACCCCTTCAACCATTCAACCCCCACCTCCGGCCCGCATTGTCTTTTGTCTTATTCAAACTAATCTCCTCACAGACACTGCCTTACTTTAACCCACAGCATTTGTCTCACTTTACCCCACTGCCACAATTTGAGAAAAAACTACCTCTCTCAGCAATTCAGGCTAATCGTTAGTTATCATCATCACATGGTTTCATATGTTGGTAGTTCATCAATATGTATGATACCTGAATCAATTTGATTTGAACAGTTGATTAAGTTGACAGCAAGGAAATCTACTTTTAGACAAAGCCTTGGTACTCTAACGACAAATTCCGTCACAATGCTATAATTTCCCTCTGACAACAATTTAATATAATTTCAAATATATAAAAAACAGATATACTTATCATAATGTAGCTGATGTATATTCTAAAGCTTTAATATTGATGTTTCTTAACATTATAGACAGTGTTCCCAGAACCTTTAATTTGCCTTTAAAAAAAGAACACATAAAACACATCATTGTTAATTCAACTGTGTTTTTTAAACACTTTTTTGAGTATTTAACATACAAAATACCAGTTTTAATAAAGCATGAAAACTTTATACATACATGATACAGGATACGTATCTGCTATAATGAAATTATCACGAAGCAATGAAAAACCCACCAATGAAACCAGTAGGTACTTGGAAGAGGATTTCAGAGAGGATTTCAGTTAGTTTGGCAATTCTTTTTACCACAACAACTTTATTTTGCTACTTATAATGCATATGTAAAAATAAAACACAGGGTATAAATATTTCAATTTCCTACTTTAAATGTAGCTAATTATGTCATTTAAACCATTCATTGGTTTACTTAAATGATAAAAAGACTGTATGCTGCTTTATGAAATGCATAATGTATGAAATGCAAAATAAATGACAATTGACAAAGTTGGAGATAACTCGCCTTGTATACATGGGGCCTGTTTCAGGAAAGCAGGGTTAACAAACTCTGAGTTCAACCCTGCGCTCTGAGTTGATCAACTCTGAGATGAGCAACTCTGGGTTATCGGTTTCAGAATAGGTGATCAGCATTGGCTCAGTCAACTCAGTCTGTTCACTCTTGGTTGAGTGCGTTCGTAAAAGCCATCATCAATGGGCGCTGATAACATGATTCACCATGGAAACAGGAGAAACAAATGATTGATCCTCCCACTTCTCCACTTGTCAAAAAAGAAACAAATTGGCTTATGGGGCGGAGAATAATTAACGGGGATATTATCTCATAAATGACCTCGGCAATTCAGAATAAAACGGGGCAAACATTTTTTTGTCAAGAGAATGTAGGATTCCCCAACATTTATGTTATTATTTTAAAAGAATTTAGCACAACCTTGGGTTAACCTTATTGCCACACAGCACACAAACTGCAACAACAACAGCTGATGCAGACACAGCAAGAGATAGGAACACGTACTGCCATATCTTGCTACAAATAGCCTAGATCTGACATTAGATCTGTTACACACAAACATACACACATGCACACTCTCACTCACACACTGGTAGACACACGCACACAGAACACACACACACACACACACACACACACACACACACACACACACACACACACAAATGCCTGATAAAAGGCCAGAGTAACTACCACTCTGGGCGCTTGCACGCCCGGGGAAAAGAAGGCTGCAGTTTGGGTTCCCCTTTCTCCCCAAGTTGAGGGTAGGCTAGATACATAGATTAATTCTGGTGAGATCTGAATTATTGTAATGAATAAGTAACATCTGTGTTGAAATAGTAGAAACTGTCTACTAAGCTGTAATCTCGATGTCAACCAACCTTTAAATAAAGTAACATGTTAGACCAACTCCTACTCTCCGCGTCTACCTTGCCTGGTGATGAGAAGTCTCCTTCCTTTAGTAGAATCTTATGTTAGTGGAAACAAATGCCCACTCGGCCACGAGAATACCTATGAAGGTTTCTACGACAAGAATCATTACGCTTCCGTGTGAGAAGCAAGCCTATTTAAAAAAGTTAAGCATATCAGCAAAAGTATTGAGCTGGCAAGGCACAAAAGTGCTGACAGTGTTTTATTTTCGCTGAATAAAAATGTAGTCAATACATACTATAATCCTGTGCAGTAAACCCCATTTAAAAGGAGCGAAATACATTAACATCAGACACATTAAGCGACAGTTTTATAGAGCCTGATTGATCTATAACAAGATCCTTGTTCCTTAAGTGATCACAGTTTAAATTATTAAATAATTTCTATATTCATATAAGGCTATTAAACGAGACTCGTCTGTGACTTTAGGATTACACACAGTAACGATCGCGTACAGCCGCAGCGTTACATTTCAACCTGACAGAAATCTATTCAGTGGCACAGATGTAAAAAAACTCCCATTAATAAACAAAAGAATGAGATGCAACACAGTGTATTAATCCGAATGTAGAGCATGTTCATGATGTGTAAGGTGGCCCTGTATGAACGACACGAGGTCTGAGAACTATGCCACTGGAGCCGTATTCACAAAACATTAGTTATCTTCATCTTAGTAAAGCTATATTTAAAAAAGTATAGACACATTTATATTAATTTAAAAAACTGTATTTATTAAGCTCCTTTTCCTGCAGTTGCTGTCGGTTTACAATGCACTGAAAGTTACCGATGGTGTCATGTTCTGGTTTAATTTCCTACTAGAGTCAAGTACGCAAACTTAGTGGAGGAGTGCCGCAGAGGGGGTGGCGTGCCCGGTGTGTGCCAATAGAGGTGGGCTGTAGAGGCTTTGCAGCGCGGTCTCTTTGCAAAGCATACAGCATGCTTGGAATCACAGGTGCACGTCAGAGAAAGGCCATCAAGACCACCAAGAGGCAGCTGAGAAGGCCTCTAGATGGCTGTGGATCTAGAGGGGCAATCCGTGGGTACATGGGTGAGGGTGTATGATGTTGAGAGACCTGAAACACCCAATGACCCCAGGTTCCATCACTGATGATGTGTCTAAGTTCATCAATAGATGTAGCCTATATTAAACTATGGATCTATAAAGGCCTATAAGTGGTGCTTCACAGCATCTCCTCTGTTCCTAAGGACGGTCCGCTGCTGTATTGTGTGTCTCGCCTTTTTCCTTCCAAAATGGTGAATTTCCTGGTTCGACGCTGTCTGACAATTTCATAGTCCGTAGTCCGCCGTTGAGAGAAATACAGTGAGAGTCACTTATCATTAATTGTATTTAAAAACTCTTTACTTTAATAAAGCGACACAATATGGATATCTCCCACAGTGTTTCTATCAAACTCTTAGTAACTCATTTCCTCTCAGCCAATCACTGTGGGCATAGAAGGTATGAACATGACGTCATCCATAGCAACAGGGTCAACCCAGGCCCCCAGGATGCTGCCTTCTCCGAGTAGCCAGCATGGACTAGTGGCCAACCCATTGGTACTGCATGCTGTGAATGGGAGCTTATTTTCCATGGAGCCCTGAGGCAGATTTCCCCGTCCACACAATACAAGCGGCGAACAAGATTGTGTCTCCGCAAATTTTTTCTGGATATCAATCATAGGCTCATACTTATCTTTAGACCATGTAGGCTACTAATACAACTGAAGTTTTCTCGTTTAAAAACGCCACCTCAAGCGTTTTATTAGCCCAACGGCTTTCAACGTCTTTCAGTTTGTTTTCGCGGGAGAAGGAGGGGTGGGCAGCCGTAGGCAGCTGAATAGAGTCGTAGTGAAACAAATGTTTCGGTTTTCTGCTCCGGCCACCGAGAGGGCTCAGTGTTTCTTTATAGGTCCATGACTCTTTCAGTGCAAGGCTCCATTAACTTCTCGTGTCTGAGGTTTTTCCTTTTACTTAACATGAAGGACGTTGATGATTTTTAGGCATGTGACTTTTTAACATTACAGTCGCCGAGGGATTTGTAGACTGGTTCAGCTGTTAGTCGCGTGAGCTCAACTCTCACGTTCCTCTGCTTGCGATCATTGCGATTCACTATAGGCCTATTGATCCATTTATTGAAAAGATCCATAGGCAAAGGATGGGTGCATTACGGGATCATGTACAAAAACTAGTTGCTCATCCAGCGGCAGCTTCACCATCACCTCCAGCTGTGCTGATGAGCTCTAATAATCTCTAATGGGTACTATGCCATTTGCGCTACCCATGGTGTGGAAAACACCAAAACACACATCATTGTGATTATGGGAGACCATACGTAATTTTTATAATATTGTTAGTGTAATATAACCATTTCAGTTACGTTGGTTTTTAATTTTGCAGTTGCTTGTTAAGTTATGTATGACAGTTAACAATGTTGGTGTATTATAATTGATTATGCTGTTATAGGCTACTCCAACTTCGTTGCTGTTCAATATGTAACCATTTATTTTTATATCATATCTGTCTGATTTATTGCACACACGTTCAAAAGAATCAGGTCAACAAACCAGTGGCTGCGTTTAACAACTCTACAGTGGCTGCACTAACATTTTGCCACTTTTATTTTGGAACTGCTCATCCCAGAGTTTTAAATCACATTGAAGATTAACTAATTCTGCAATTGCTTTAATCCATGATTATTATTTTATAATCAGGTTATTTAATTTAAAACGTGTTGCTTGCTGGTTTCCATGTCTTTTTATAGTTGTTATAGTTCCATGTGGGTCATTTCAGACTCTTTCGCTTCTTAACAACTTGAATGAATCAGTGAGTTCCCTGAATGAAAATGTAAATAGCCTACAAGGTGTTTTTCTTTATCTGGTGTTATGGAAATATATTTATATATAATCTACATACATGTTAAGCCTGTTGTGGACTTGCAAATGTTTGTGTTTCATGCAACAGGTACAGCAACAGGTACAGTTTACTATATATTTTTGAAAAATTGCTGACATTCTTGATTCTTATTGATAATTGTGCCTTGACTCTTGCTTGAAAGCAATAAACATCTTAATTACTTAACTTGAATGTTGTTTCAACTGGTATTTCGTTGCCAACTCTCATCTGAACCAGACAGCCTGATTTTCAGTTCCAAAACAATAGGTCAAAAAGGGACAAACTAATATTCTTTAAAAAAGGATTGTTTAACTGTAACTGTTTAACTTTACATTGAATTTTTAAGCTTGTGTAATTTGTAATATAACTGATACCCACAGCAGGAAAATAAAACTAATTCTAACCCATTCTGATTAGGCAATTGCTTTGACAACCACACATTCGGTCTTATAATTAAACTTTAAAAAGCTCACTTTGGCATTTGAACATTTGTTTGCTTTATTTCAATAGAGCACTAAGAACTATGCTCACTACCTAACAGCACACGCTACGAAAACAGCGCTAACCCACTATCTGGTTTAGCTTACATTAGCTAATAGTGCTGCCCTGATGGCAGGAGTAGTCTTCGTTTAGAACTTGTGAATCACTATATTACTACAACAACGGGGTGTCATTTTAAGATTACATACAGAGAATCATCGGGGATATGTAATTTATACTTCCATGGTAGATAAACAATACAACTGTGCTCGTCTCCGCTTAGCTTCAGCTTAGTTTACGGCATGGAAATATTAGACTGTTACACTGCTTTCTTCATCCAAGAACGTCAGTGAAACGTACACTGCGCGTCACGCTTAAGGGGCGTGTTGGCACCGTGTACGCGGAAGCGAATACTTCCTGTATGGTCGCCCTGCGCCAATGAGCAGCTTGCATAGGAATGAATGGCTTCAACGTTCCAACGGTTTTCAGTCCGCTGTCCATTTCTTTATAGGTCCATGGGTCAACCCCACCCTCTTATCTTAGCTTAGGAGTTCCTCAAGTGCTCCTTAGGAGTACTCTTAACGCTAAGATCAAATGTTTTGTGAATACGGCCCCAGATAAATGATAGATCAAACGTAACATCATCAGGAAATGATAAAAACATCCCGATGGAGATTTCTACGGAGTGATTTTGCTTCAAACTGTACAGGGACGCGTTGTGACAGTGACACTCTTTCTTCTTTCTTTCTTTCTTGCACCACGGGATTCAGGGACAGTTTCATCCCCCATAGACTTCTGAACCCGGGACATGTCAATCTCACCCCATGTCACTTACAAAAGTTAAAGCCCCGGTAAACCCAAATCCACAAATTGGTTTAGATGAGGCGGCTGTGCTCTAGTTCTCATGACACATAAAGTATTTCCAACCAATCAGGTTATCTGCCCGAAAGTTCTATAAAAACAATGACTGTTGCCATGGAAATTGTATGATTTTACCAAGCTAAAACAGTCCTGTCAACAGGTCTAGACAGTAAAAAAGCTGTCTTTTCAAATATTTATGAATTTTATTTTGAGAAACTCAACTTCCATATATATATATATATAGGGGAAGGTGGGGGGATTTGTGCGTTTTGGAAGTTGCAAAACCCCTTGTTTCTAGAAAACCGTGGAAGAAATTGGAAATGTGACCACATATTTAAGAAGAGCCATCCATTTGACTCATCCCGTAAAGAAGGGAGACACAAGGAATAAGATATAAGCACATTTAAGCTAAAAAAACTGTGTTTTGCCTTTCAAAGTAAAATTTCCATGATCAAGGTTTTTTGATTATTGTGTCTGAACAATTATAGACACGTTTGAAAACATTTGACACATGTTTTAGTGCTTTGGTATGCTACACTTTGAGTCTATATAGTTAGCACAATGTCAACCCTAAATTGCTGCATCATGTCTATTATCCAAAATCCTGGGGATGGGGTGATTTGTGCGCAAGGGCCTGGGTGAGTTATAAGTAAGTAAGTAAGTAAAATGTATTTATAAAAGCACATTTATGACAGTTTGCACTGTCCAAAGTGCTGTACATAGTGCATTCAGTAGGTAAACAATGAAGGTAAAATAACAATAACCAAAATAAAAGACGTAAAGCCCATACATCCACGTAAACACAGATAGTAGTGCAGAGGTAAGATAGTTAATGGGGAGGAAACACCAGGGTGTACATATGGGTTTTGAGCCTTGATTTAAAGGCAGAAATGTAGGGGGAATCACATTTGTCAGGTGGCAGTTGGTTCCACAAGCACGGAGCAACTAGTGCAAAGTACATTTCTGAGAGTTGTGCCAGTGGCATGGCTGTATACGCTGGTCACCAAAAGAAAGTGATTGTCTACAGTAGCTCAGAAGAGAGTGACATCTCAATTCCACTTAACGACACCACTGATGAGAGTTCAGATGGCCAGAAAGATGATGATGGTGACTTTGTCATTGTGACACAATGACGCACAAATCACCCCACTACGTGGGGTGATTTGTGCGTCAAGACAACTTTTTTTCCGAAAGCTATATTTCTTAAACAGTTTATTCCAGATCCAAAGTTTTTATTGCCAGGGATGCACAACATCCTGAAATATATGTACATATTTGAGTTGGAGACATAACTGTCAAGGCCTCACTTTAAAATCACTTTGAGTAAAAAGTTGCACAAATCACCCCACCTTCCCTTTTATATATATATATATATATATATATATATATATATATATATATATATATATATATATATATATATATATATATATATATTATATATTTATTTTTTACTATTTCAGATATTTTTTTATAATCTTGTTTAAATTTAACACCTGTTCATGTTACATCTGTTTATAATTATAAACTAGCTAGCCAGCTACACATTTAAATAAGCTGGGGTCAATATCCAATGTGATTGGATAAAAGGTCTGCCCTATGAACTTACTGTACTGGTGAGCCTTAAAAATGCCTCAAAGCTGTCTGGTGAACTCCATTGCTGGTTGTCGTGGAAGCTGTTTGATTGAGCTTAGTTATTTTTGTAAAATCTGACATAATATTCTTCTGGATGGTAAGATTAACAAAAGGTTGAATAATATTTCGCTCTAAGAAGAGTTTTTTACTATCTACCTTTTTGCGTTTTCTAAATTTTTTTATTCTGACGAATATGCCTTTACAAAACGCTTCAATCAAAGTAACTGAATTTATAATAGGTGGTTTTGACACAATCAACAATCCTATAGAAGTTGGTGTGGTTATATTTATAGTCTATATTCTAGCTATTATAGGCAATGTGTCAAACATCGTCTTCATTATTTTTGACAAGAGACTACACAAACCAATGTATCTTCTTATTTGCAACCTTTCTGTTGTTGATATACTGTACACCTCCAGTGCCAGTCCAACGATGATCGGGGTGCTACTTGCTGGTGATAAAACTATATCTTATGTGCCGTGCTTCATTCAAATGTTTGTTGTCCATGTCGGAGGAGTGATGGAAATGTTTGCTATAACGGTTATGGCATTTGATCGATTGATTGCTATTGGTTATCCTTTACAGTACCACAGTTACTTGACAAATTTGCGAACCCTTGTCCTTATATTTATCCTGTGGATTGTTGCCTGTTGTTTTGTGGCTGTAATGCCTGTAGTCTTGGTTCCTCTTTCTCACTGCAAATCGAGGCTGAAGTACTTCATGTGTGACTATCCTGCCATAGTACGCACTACTTGTGTTGATTTCTCATACTACTTCAATATGATTACCATCGTGTCATTTTTTCTCATGTTCTTCACTTTTGGTTTTATTTGCCTGTCATACCTGGGGATTATAATTTTTGTGCGACTAGCTTCAAATAACGACAGAAGGAAAATAGGCGGCACTTGTTTGAGTCACTTGATCGTGGTAGCATGTTTTTACTGCCCATTATTTGTCCAAATTGTCTTGACCAGGGCAGGTTTGGTATTGACTCTTGAGGAGCGCCATGGTTTATTGATTGGGGCCATCCTCGGCCCATCACTTGTAAATCCTTTTGTGTACTGTCTTAGAACCAAAGAAATTAAGCATAAGATCTTTAAAATATTTCAAAAAGTTAAGACTTCTGAGTAAATTCAGAGTAGTATTATACTAAATTGTTGTGTGTGTATGTACTGTATATGTTTCTGAACTGTTTGTCTGTTTACTATGTTTATGTCAATACACTGTCTGCCATTGATCTATGAAATTAAACAAAGGTTTCAACAGAAACATGCAATGTGTCATTTGATTCTGATATCATAGACAGAAAAGTCAGATGTGTGTCACACCATATTAGAGCTACAACTAAGAACATTTGCATTTCCTGGGAAAGCAACATTGCATAAGACTGTTTGAAGATGACAATTCACTAAGGTAAAAAGAAACAGCGGGAGGCCTTCAATCACACCTACATACATACTTCACACACTTGAGACCATTATTGACATGAGACAAAAAGTAGGGTCCTCTTGGAAGTAATTTGCATTGTTGCTTCTGATTATCATCTGCCTAAAACCAACACGTCACTCTGCCCTCAAGACTAAACTTTTTAATGGTAATCTGTTGCGCTGAACACAACATCGAAAGAGATTGTACATTGGGATTGGGGTTAACAAGATTGTAAATGATCTATATAAAATTAACTTATCATTTTAACAATATACATGATGCCATGTGTATGAATTAAACTTTGTATGTTTTAACAGTAAATTATTATATTAAAATGAAACATTATAACAAGATAAATAGTATAGTGTTATAAAGTAATATGTTATACTGTATATTATAATAACTTGAACAACCTTTCACCTACATGATAACATGATACAATTTATTTTTATTATTATTATTTTTATGGCAGCAGTATGCTTCTGTATTAAAGCAAGACATTTCCCATATGAATTGAATAAATGTCTCAAATTTCTCATTACACAAAAAATATAATGCCTTTACAAAGCAGCTGAACATGTAGAATAAGACTAAACGACTAACAATACGACTAGAACAAAACTTTTTCTGAAATTAGACTGAGATAACAGCATTTAATATAAAAATACATTATTGACATACCATACACATCCAAAATCCTCCATACTTTTCAAGTACAATACAAATAGCTTGAATTCACACATGAATTAACTGAATTTTCTGGTTTGACCTTTAATCACTAAAATGTTTCCAGGGACAAAACAATTCTAAACAGTAAAAAAAGGTTTAGGGGAGAACGGGGTACTCTGAGCCACTTTTTACATTTGCTCCCCTCTAAGCGAGCTAAAATGATTTATCACTCAAGTTTACACATTTCCCATTAATTCAGGATGTTTCCTAGAAATGTGCATTAGCAGAATTTTTTCAAGACAAAGGGCAGTGAAAATATGATTGTTTTAAAAAAAGTTGTCATGTGGCTCACTTTACCCCAGCTGTGGGGTAAACTGATCCACTTACTTTTTCCACTCTGATACTGCCATAACAACACATATTGTAACTAAGAATCCTGAAAGCTAGCCACACATTCCAGAACTAAGTAGTAGTAAAAGAATGATGGGGTTTGGTCAATTAAGCAAAGCAAATGTTCTAAACACTTGAAAGTAACTCTGAACAAAATCAAATACAACATAGGTTTTAATAAGATTCAAATGAAAGATAGAACCAGTTAGATTAGAACACAGTCTGGGGGTCAGAACACAGGACCCTTAGAGCCAGCTAGTGTCTGGAGGCCAAAGCATAGGAAAATCAGAACCAGCGAGAACAGCCTGGGACTCAGAACACAGGAGAAG
Source organism: Hyperoplus lanceolatus (assembly GCA_026929865.2). Lineage (NCBI taxonomy): Eukaryota > Metazoa > Chordata > Actinopteri > Uranoscopiformes > Ammodytidae > Hyperoplus > Hyperoplus lanceolatus. Next base: position 11,054,686 of record CM049398.1, read on the forward strand.
ACCCAACTGGATTATAACATCAGCCTGTCATACTCTACAACTAGGCCTACTCTACATTCCAGCCCTGAAGGTTATGAGAAGGTGCATGATGGCTTTTCTACAATGTGTATGACATTAAAATAAAACATATGTCATGTAATATTACATTAAAATATGTTTAAGACTAAACTTAACTTGTGCCTCATGGTGGGGGAAAGTGAGACAGTGGCTCACTTTCCCCCACAGCATTTGGCTCACTTTCCCCCACCACCACAATTTGAGAAAAAACTACCTCTCTTAGCATTTCAGGCTAATCTTCAGTTATTAGCATCACATGGTTTCATTTGTTTGTAGTTCATCAACACGTATGATAGAAGTTTTTCTACGTGAATACATTTGCTTTGGCACAACAGTTGATTAAGTTGACAGCAAGAAAATTTACTTTTACATGCAAAATACCTATTTTGGTGAAGAAAAATGCTTACCAAAGCACCATGAGGTCCTCTTTTTCAGGGCCATGGGGAAATGAGAGGGGCTTGAAAACATATCTCACATGACCACAAATGTTTTCCGTTGCCTAGATACAGGGGGTGGCTCACATTACCCGATGCCTCAGATTCCCCCGTTCTCCCCTATAGTCTATTTCGACTTTAAAACTGGTTTCTGAACTTGTGCTTTCTAAGTAATGATCCATAATGTACAACTCTGCATTTGTACGACCTTCATTTCTCTCTTGTTCAGTAAAATGTGTCTGCAATAGGGGCTGCACTCTCTGACTAGTTGTGTTGACACGGTACGCTAAGCAGAGCCGGCCCGAGGCATAAGCGAATGCCAGAGGCATTTTTTTTTTTTAGTTTGTGTGTTTGATATTAACCTCATATTATGCAAATGAAGGTTATTATCATACAGAAATATGTGGAATACAATGTGTTGGTCTAGATAGTTGATAGCCTAATAATTGAATCAGTTAATCTGGGAGGTAATACGAGGTTAACTGATCACGTTACGTTCATGTCCATGCACAGTGTGTATTGACAAATAAATAATAATAATTGAAATGGGCTGCCCTCAGTTGCCCATGCACTGTGTATAGTCTACAGCCTATTTCAGCATTGTCTGTGGAAAAAAAGATAGCTGGACAACAGAGTTCTTCTGCTTCGTTCCTCTCACTGCATTTAAATGCATTCATTATATTACAGAGAAATATGTCCCATAAAAGAAAAAGAGCTCCAAGCCCAACCTTGAGGACCCTGCATAGTATTTCTTTTTAATATTTTTATGGAAAATCCATGTGTCTTTCTCTAAGAGCTTCTAATTCATCCGACCCAGTGTTTCCAAATTCTTTGTTCACACAAAGTTCCTCAGATTTAGCCTCTTAATTTTCGTCTCAAAGTGCAACAGATTCATGCATTTCACTTTAAAAAGGTAAAAGAAATCTCCCAACTAGAAGGGTCAGGATCTCGGCTGACTACTATTTTCACCCAGCTGGACATTGGAGGCACTAGAGGAAAACACTGGATGTGTGATTGACATTTAACAATAGTCAATGATTTGGGCAGCGCTAACATTGGGGTGGGCCCCCTGATCAAATTCTGCTTAGGGCCCCATGAAGGCTTGGGCCGGCTCTGACACTAAGGGTCAAATATAATAAACAGTACAGAAAGTACACCAGTATGAATTTGCGCAACAGTATGTATTTTGATTATAGCTAGAGCAGCTCTAAAGAAGCAATAACATAACAGCTAAACATGGAGGTCAAAATATATCACCTTATCATTTTAAACACATGTATAGAGATAATGGTAGCACTTTCTATATGTATAGACATTTGTAATATTGTAATTCCAAACCCATTTTAAGACTAATTTCCTCCGTACCCTGCAAGTCACTTATTGTTGTAATAATGACATAACTGTAAATATTTGTTTTAACAAAAAAATAGCATTGGACTGTTGTATTCAATACAAGTCAGTATATCAGACAGAAAACAAAATTATGCCTTTTGTTAAATAGTTTCTGCAAGCTTTCTCTCATGTCTTTAGCTCTAAAACAGTATATAAGCGGATTGATCATAGGAGGGCCAAGGCTATAAAGCATGATAATTACTACTCGCATATCAGGGCTAAATTTAATGCCAACATTGCTGGCTAGATATGTAAAACATCTGGGTAAATAATAGAGTGTTATTATAATCAGTTGAGGACTACAAGTGGACAGAGATTTTAGGCGACCTTGTGAATCTCCTATTTTAAGAACACTTATAATTATAGAGCAATATGAGAAAGTTATGAAAACCAGATGCCCCAGTAGGGTAACCATTGCAAGTCCAAAAGCGGGAATACCATACGGGGCCCTGTCAACGCATGCCAGTATTGTTATACCAATATGATCACAGTAGCAGTGGTTGATTATGTTTGAGGCACAGTAAGGAAGGGGCCATGCCCTTATAACAAACATCATAGGGAATGCATTGCCAATGACCCATGCACTAATACTGAGAATTAGGATGGTGGAGTTTTTAAGAACAACTGGATATCTGAGAGGATGGCAGATAGCCAAATACCTATCCAAAGCCATTAGAAAGAGAATATAGGAATTCACTGTGCCGAGAAAGTGAACAAAGTACATTTGAACAAAGCAAGCAGTGAATGAAATGGTCCCTGATTGAAACCAATACTTACTGATGATCTTAGGTAAAGTGGTTGTGCTAAAGAGAATGTCACAGATACTCAGATTAAGAAGTATGTAATACATTGGCTTATGAAGGCTGCGGTCAGTTGCAAACAAGAATAAAACTGTAGCATTGCTTATCATAGTAAAGAAGTAAACCAAGAACAATACAGCTGAGACAAAGCCTTGGTACTCTGGGTGAAGTCCAGGGAATCCAATGAGGACAAATTCCGTCACAATGCTATGATTTCCCTCTGACATGATGAAGTTTAAATATCCGAAACACCTTAGAAATATACATGAGGGAAGTGATAGAAAACATGTATTAAAACAATTGAATATAATTTAAAATATATAAAAAATAGATATACTTAATCATAATTTAGCTGATGTGTATTCTAAAGCTTTAATATTGATGTTTCTTAATATTATAGACAGTGTTCCCAGAACCTTTAATTTGCCTTTCATGGACTCAATCTATTAATGCTTACCTTTCTCAAACAGTACAGCAGCATACACTGCTGATTCACCTTTTAAAAAGATTTAGTACAGCCTGTCTTGTGATTGCGTAATAGTGTCCACCCCCCCCCCCCCCCCCCCCCCCTTTTTTATCTTTGTGGATCCCTTACAATAGCTTAATCAAGTTCTCTTTATAACAGCAATTATTTCATTGAGCAGAGACACAACCAAACTCTGTTGATGAGGCGTGGACCATGAAATAAATGACAGAACATCCTAATTCTTTGAAACTGGAGTTCTTATTGGATCTTCTGACAAAATCTAAAAAATAAATAGCAATTTACATAGGCTATATGAGTTTTAATTTGTATCATTTGTGATACATCCGGCATTTTTGACAATTTATTACTCACAGTTTGTTTATGTAAAAAACAAAAAAGAACACATAAAACACATACTTGTTAGTTCAACTATGTGTTTTTTTAAACACTTTTTTGAGTATTTAACATACAAAATACCAGTTTTAATAAAGCATGAAAACATTATACATACACGATACAGGATATGTATCTGCTATAATGAAATTATCACGAAGCAACGAAAAACCCACCAATGAAACCAGTAGGTACTTGGAAGAGGATTTCAGAGAGGATTTCAGTTAGTTTGGCAACTTTTTTTATCACAACAACTTTATTTTTGCTATGTATTATACAAATGTAAAAATAAAACACAGGTTATAAATATTTCAATTTCCTACTTTAAATGTACCTTATTAGGTCATTTAAACCATTCATTGGTTTACTTAAATGATAAAAAGACTGTATGCTGCTTTATGAAATGCATAATGTATGAAATGCAAAATAAATGACAATTGACAAAGTTGGAAATAACTTGCCTTGTATACATGGGGCCTGTTTCAGGAAAGCAGGGTTAACAAACTCTGAGTTCAACCCTGAAAAAAGAAACAAATGGTCTTATGGGGCGGATAATTCAGAATAAAACGGGGCAAATATTTTTTGTTAAGAGAATGATTACGCTTCCGTAGGAGAAGCAAGCCTATTTAAAAAAGTTAAGCGTATCAGCAAAAGTATTGAGCTGGCACGGCACAAAATTGCTGACAGTGTTTTATATTTGTTGTATAAAATGTAGTCAGTATTCACGGCCCCAGTATTCATATACGTCAGCGAGATGGGCTTATCTTCCTCCACCCAATGTCACATCAATGCCCTTTTTCGGTAAGAGGAAATGAGGCAGAGTAAACATCTGACAAGATGGCGACACCCAAGCCCCATCCTCAGCGATTTTTACCAGCATCCAATAAGGAAGTGACCACAACTGTAGTAACCCGGAAGTGCCACTGGGGGCTGGATGCAGAAGACAGCCATTTCTCATTGACTCCAATGTTAAACATGCTGTTTTCACTGCATTACTAAACCTATTTCAGGAAAAAAAACATTCTAGTCTGTATGTTTAGGTCATATCTCCATGACAACACTGAGGTGGGTGAATTTGTTTGGACCACGCTAGTTTTTATTCTTTTGGAAGTTAAAATGTATTGGCGCAATCTCTTGAGTGACAGCTCTCCGCCCGTTGTCCCTCACTTTGCCTCGGCTACCTCCCTCCCCCCGACGTGAGGCGGAGTAAAAATCTCACAAAATGGCACAAACCAGGATTATTGGATGCCGTGTGAATAACTGAGGTCAGCCCGGATGCTAGATCCATACTATTTACTATCTATGGGTGACGCGCATAAGCCAGGACGATTGGATGCAGTTGGAATAACTGAGGTCAGCCCAGATGCTACATCCATTTTATATACTATCTATGGTCAAACCACCTATCCAGCAGGTTAGACCCACGGCGTATGTTGCAGCAGTAACGGACCTTGAGTTGCGCTGAACCTGCTACCTGAAACGGAAAACCCAGAGTTTCCACTAACTCAGAGCGAAATTACTCTGAGTTGCCTCAAAACCCGCTTCCTGAAACAGGCCCCTGCTGTATCTATTTTGATCTATTCACATTTTCCACAAGGTTTGACAATAAAATAAGTTATGAAATATTAATTAATTTAGCATTGCATCTATCCAGTAAAAATTCATGTTGACGTGTAAGTTACAATTTTGATGTTTGTCTTGCATTAACTTTTTCAAAATTGGCAAAAATATCCATGAAAAAACACTTGTGGATCACTTTATGAAGTCATTGATCTTTGATGTCTCATTAAAGCAGCTACGAGTAACATTTAAATATCTTTTAAACAGCCTCATGTTTCCTCTGATAATCTTAAATTACCTTTAACAGCAAACGAGACCATCAGTGCAAAGAAAGACGTTTTTATATAGTTTTTATTACTGCTTTTGGTCTGGTCGCACACCCAGTCCGATTTTCGGTTCGCGCGTCACCGCGCGCGACCGTATTAGTCGCAGATTTCAGTGTGGCGCAGCAACGCAATTTGAGAAGCCTATCCCTCCAGGTGAGGGAAGGGGAGCGGGAGCCTTGTTTGAGACAGTTATTTGTCGTCATAATGACTGATAACGGGGCTGAACCATCAAAGAAAAAAAAGAGAAAATGCAATGAAGAAAAGCTAAAAGGGAGAGTGATAGACGGGCGGGAGGAGGACGTTGTTGGCAACGTGTAAACATTCACGGGAGTGAACTAGACTGCAGTGTTTACTCCTAAATTAATGAGCGGTATTAACACAAAGTTTAATTTGCTTCACCATCAACAGATTACCATTATTCATCTGAAATAGTCATTATTTACAACAACATAAACACATTACCTCATCGTGATCCATACTGCCGTCTCTCGTTCATTCGCTTTCTGTGAGGACACGGAATCGTTCAGCTCCTTGAGAGTAGGCTAATTAGGTGACACTGCATCAACTCATTGCAATCAGGTGTGTTTGGCACTGACTGGCATTAGTTGATGCAGAGTCACTAACCACTCTCACGGAGCCGAAAAGAGTCCGGTGCCCTCACACTTTCACTAGGCTACACGGACATGCCCTATATTGCGTCCTATTCATTTGACTCTTCCACGGACGGAACGCGCTAGAAAACAGCTTTGCGACAGCTGGGGTCGTAAAAATAGTACCGCTTTTGTCCAAAGGGGCCGCCAACGGACAAAGTTACTCGTAGTGGCTTTAAGGCTCTCTTGTGCATGAATGAATGCCTCTGGTGGATTATCCGTGAATTGCATGTATTTAATTTATCAGGTTTTTCAGGAAAAAATATCACACTGATGATGTAGTGGTCTCAAAAATCATGCACCAAATATGATACACTTGGCGCTACTGGACTGATTGTGTCATATTCTTTAATTGAAACACAGTATCAGTAATTGTTGTCTCATTGTTTTGGTAGTTCGCATTATGCATCAATATCCAGCATATCTGACAATAACTAAAACAACTATACTGCATTAAAAATTCCCTAAGAAGTTCAAAACCCTCTGCCTTAATGACCTTTATCTGGTAACAAACAACTCCATAAGTATGAAGTGCTTTGAGTGGTTAGTCTAGTTTTCCAATCAATCCATGACTGAATTTATTCAAACAACTGATCTGTCGCCACACAGTCAAATCATTCTTCACCAGCTTCAGGTTCCTCGAAGTTCATATCAGCGGGGACCACACCTGGACTCACCCCACCGACGCCATCACAGAATGCGAAATACAGCATCCGGTCTCGCACCGGAATTCAGCGACAGTTTCATCCCCCATAGACTTCTGAACCCGGGACATGTCAATCTCACCCCATGTCACTTACAAAAGTTAAAGCCCCGGTAAACCCAAATCCACAAATTGGTTTAGATGAGGCGGCTGTGCTCTAGTTCTCATGACACATTAAGTATTTCCAACCAATCAGGTTATCTGCCCAAAAGTTCGTATGATTCGACCAAGCTAAGACAGTTCTGTCAACCGGTCTAGACAGTAAAAAAGCTGTCTTTTAAAATATTTATTTTCAATCAGATTTTTGTAAAAGCTTATTGAGAAACTCAACTTTCATATTTTTCATATTTAGATTTTTACTATTTCAGACCAAATTTCCAGAGGCTTTTTTATCTGTTTGAAAATATTTTTTTATAATCTTGTTTAAATTTAACACCTGTTCATGTTACATCTGTTTATAATTATAAACTAGTTAGCCAGCTACAAATTTAAATAAGCTGGGGTCAATATCCAATGTGATTGGATAAAAGGTCTGCCCAATGAAAACCTAATGTACTGGTGAGCCTTAATAAGGCCTCAAAGCTGTCTGGTGAACTCCATCGCTGGTTGTAGTGAAAGCTGTTTGATTGAGTTTAGTTATTTTTGTAAAATCTAATATCATATTCTTATAGAAGGTATGATTAACAAAAGGTTGAATGATATTTCACCCTAAGAATAGTTTCTCACTATCTACCTTTTTGCGTTTTATTTTTATTTTTTATTCTGACGAATATGCCTTTACAAAATGCTTCAATCAAAGTAACTGAATTTATAATAGGTGGTTTTGACACAACCAGAAATCCTATGGAAGTTGGTGTGGTTATATTGATAGTCTATATTCTAGCTATTATAGGCAATGTGTCAAACATCGTCTTCATTATTTTTGACAAGAGACTACACAAACCAATGTATCTTCTTATTTGCAACCTTTCTGTTGTTGATATACTGTACACCTCCAGTGCCAGTCCAACGATGATCGGGGTGCTACTTGCTGGTGATAAAACTATATCTTATGTGCCGTGCTTCATTCAAATGTTTGTGTTCCATGTCGGAGGAGTGATGGAAATGTTTGCTATAACGGTTATGGCATTTGATCGATTGATTGCTATTGGTTATCCTTTACAGTACCACAGTTACTTGACAAATTTGCGAACCCTTGTCCTTATATTTATCCTGTGGATTGTTGCCTGTTGTTTTGTGGCTGTAATGCCTGCAACCCTGCTTCCTCTTCCTCACTGCAAATCAAGGCTGAAGTACATCATGTGTGACTATGCTGCCATAATACGCACTACTTGTGTTGAACTCTCATACTACTTCAATATGATTACCATCATATCATTTTTTCTCATGTTCTTCACTTTTGGTTTTATTTGCCTGTCATACCTGGGGATTATAATTTTTGTGCGACTAGCTTCAAATAACGACAAAAGAAAAATAGGCGGCACTTGTTTGAGTCACTTGATCGTGGTAGCATGTTATTACTTCCCAATATTTGTCCGCATTGTCTTGACCAGGGCAGGTTTGGTATTGACTCTTGAGGAGCGCCATGGTTTATTGATTGGGGCCATCCTCTGCCCATCACTTGTAAATCCTTTTGTGTATTGTCTTAGAACAAAAGAAATTAGGTATAAGATCTTTAAAATATTTCAAAAAGTTAAGACTTCTGAGTAAATTCAGAGTAGTATTATACTAAATTGTTGTGTGTGTATGTATCTGTATCTGTATCTGAACTGTTTGTCTGTGTAATATGTGTGTCAATACACTCTCTGCCATTGATCTATTAAATTAAATTAAACAAAGGCTTTGAAAGAAACATCAAATGTGCCATTTGATTCTGAAATCATTGACAGAAATGTAAGATGTTGTTGTTTTAAAATAATCATGTTTAATTGTCTGACGTTTGTTAATTGTAATGGTTAAAGTTTATCCATTTATTTATGCCTCAATCATTGATCACACTAATTGTTGATGAGGAGCAGCTGGAAAGACATGCAGCGGCTCAGGGCTGATTAGGCTACCAGTCACAGGTGTGCAGGAGAAGCCCAATGAGGTAACCTAGTGGACAAGTGGGGAATGACAGAGACATCTGAAGTTACAACCATACAGTTGATATTTCTGCTGTGTGGTGGAGTATTGTCAAAAGCCGATGTACATTAACAAGGTCCTTTATTCTCTTCACACTCTTGAGACCTAGGCAAAGACTTAGCAGACCCCTCTCATTTTAGACCTCTTAGCTTGCCTAATCTTGAATGTAGAATTCTGACCAAAATCTTAGCCATACGCTTGCAATGTTTTTTAACCTAGTATTATTCATCCCAATAAAGTTGGCTTCATGAAAAATAGAACCTCACCTGATAATATAAGACTTTTGATACATTTAATGTGGTCGAGTCAATTTCAAAAGACCCCAGTTACTGCCATCTCCCTCGACACAGAGAAAGCCTTTCATATAGGGTGGAATGGCAAGTTTAAGTAGTGTTGAAGGAAGCAGTTAAATTGTTTAGAGTAATGTTAAGCTACAATATATGGACAAAGATATTGGGCCACGTATCACACCTTACACCAACAGGAGCTTTAATGACATCCAATTCTAAATCAATAGCCATTCATTTGGTCCCCGTCCTTTGCAGCTATAACAGCTTTGACTATGCTGGGAAGGCTTTTTCCATGGTTTTTGAGTGTGTCTGTTAGCATTTTTGGCCATTCATCCAGAAGAGCATTTGTGAGGTCAGACACTGATGTTTGACTCAAGGGCCAGGCTGTGTGGGGTCTTAGGTCTGAACATGTGTGTATGAAATCATTAACTTGATATGCCCAGGGACTGCAGACGGAAATAAGAAAACTGCTGGTATGAAGCATCTTTTCTATGTTAGATCAATGCTCTTTTTGTACATGGTCCCTGACAACTATTCTGAAAAATAAAATAAAATAAAATAAAATAAAATAAAATAAAATAAAATAAAATAAAATAAAATAAAATAAAATAAAATAAAATAAAATAAAATAAAATAAAATAAAATAAAATAAAATAAAATAATTCCCAAGGTGTTTGATGGCTTGGGCTGCTGAGGTCAGGACTCTATGCAAGTCAAGTTCTTCCACACCAAACTTGGACCTTGCTTTGTACCCTGGGACACAGTCTTCCCCAAATTGTCCCCACAAAATTGAAAGAAAATAATTGTACAACATGTTGTGGTAAGCTGAAGCATTAAGATTTCCCTTCACTTGAACTACGTAAGGGGCCTACGCAAACCCAAGAAAAAACACCCCTAAGCATCATCTAGCCTGGTGAGAACAGCCCGATCTCGTGCAGGCTTCACATTATTTTCTCTCCCGCATATCAGCCTGACCTGTCTCCAATCTCCGGCGAGGAACCCGGCCCTGTCCGTAATTGGAAGTCAGCACTGATTGTCACAATTAAGCTTGTGAGATATGGTTGGTCTCACAAGGTTAAATTGACGACTACATTAACCAATCAGAAGCTGCCTTCCATTATAAGGGACAAATGTTAGGTCAGAACGAGGGTCATTTATGGACATGGCTCCTCCCCAAAGAGATTGGAGAAAGGCCAGACTGATTCGCAAAAGCCAGGCGTGGAGTCAGCAGGTCTAAGATTCTCAGAGGCCATTGAGAACCATGGATGAGGAGAAGGTCATCATTGAGATGGAAAACCACAAGAGTATTTTCAACCCCACCCATTTTTACAAGGGTAACATTACAATAATAATAATAATAATAATAATAATAATAATAATAATAATAATAATAATAATAATAATAATAATAATAATAATAATAATTGCTGATGATAATAATTCCACTCATTGCTCATTGAAAAATACTTTGTTTTTTAAATAAGTTCATAAAATATCTTTCTTTGCATTCATTTGATTCCCAACCAACATGGACATAATAATATAATTTTATACATGAAATAAAAAAAATTGAGAAATTGAAATTAAAAATAAAAATAAATTTTATTACTCAAGTGAAACTGAATTGGTGTGCTATTGGTTGACATTGGGACAATGACCAAATGTTATTAGAAACTGCGAGTGGCCGAAATTGACTTAAGATATTCTCGCTCCACTTCTATAGCTAATAAACAGTTTGACACTCTTGTCTTGTTTAATAAAATGCAACTTAGACACAACAAACTCTTGAACTTTCATAAGCTCACTTGTCTGTCACTATAGGAATTGTTGCAAAACAAAGCAGTAGCTGTTTACTGCGTGGTGTCACCAAACCCTTTGAGGTTCATTACCAGAGCTCAGCACTGAGGAGGCATCACTCCAGAGGGATACGCGTGACAAGGCTTTCCTATCAACACGTCGTAAACATTGAAGTCATTAACGCTAATGAGCTAAATCAAAGAAAGAAACAGTATCCATGACACAATGAATTGTTGTGCCACACTCACTAACAAAGTTCAGTGGGAGAAGAGCTCTTCTGATGGCTGACGACATACTCACAGCTAACTAATCAGACAATAGTAAACATCACCGATGAGAACCAATCTGGATGTGTTGTTTGTCTCCCAATGTTCATGAATTGCATAACAAGTAAACTTTCAGAAAAGAAAAAACTGTCTTGCATCAGCTGCATATCCCCCTCTAACAAAACAGCTTAATATATCAATAACACAATGTTTATGGAGACATATACAGCATGGAAATGATAAACTATATGACCAAAACATAAATGTGCCCTAACAATATATAGTATGCATGGATTTTTTTCATTGTTAAAGCCCTGTAAAAACTCTCTATGTTTTTTCTCCATTAAAAGAACATTGATTTATCTGATGATCATTCAATTTAGTTTATCATATCATAAAATACACTTCCAGGCAAAAAAAAAGTCACCACCTGGATTTTAGTAAGTAAATATGCAAGAGCCCTACATTGGTCAATAACGTCATTGATTAATAAACAACCATGTCAGAAAAAATATGCTGTGGTTTTGGAAAAGATGTAATGGCCGCATCAAACAATAAAAACTACTAAGGAGAAGCTGAAACTAAAATTGAGTTGATCCGTCCAATGCATTATTAAAACCTGGATGGATAGGGGTGAACCGTCATCTTTGAGTAAGAAATGTGGTCAGAAAGAAATCTTTAATGATCGTGATGGGAGATCACTTAAGATATTTGGAGCAAATACAAATAATAAATATCAACAGTAGAGAAAACATGTCCTTTTAGCTCAAAATTAAGAAGTTTTATCCCGCGGTCATCAAAATCTACATCTTACAAATATTTTTCTTCATGAAATATTTTTTTTATGTTGAGTTACAACAATAACAGGCTCAAGGAATTGTTAGCGCAGCTATAGTAGTTTAAACTTCATATGGCCAACTCTAGTGATGTTTTATTAATAATATTTATTTTATTTTGAAGTTCTAGTCTTTTTTTCCGGTAACTCGGATTTTACAATGCCAATTAATATTGTTGCAGTTTAGGAATAAAATGTATGAATATGTTTGAATAAAATGAGAAACTATTTATTGCTGGTTGATTAAATGCTGAATATCAGTATACAGTTACATGCATTTGTAAATTGCCAGATTACATTAATTGCTTCTTCTGGATAAATTAATATCCATAATTTGCCGATAAAAGCCAAAAGCCTAATTGATATCTACAGTATATTGTGCCAATAAAATCCTACTTCAGACAATGAAATTAAATTATAGGTGTGAAATGAACAATATAGATTATTTATAAAGGTTATTTTAATGTGCCGTTATTTTAAACATCACATTTCAAATAATTTGCTTCATTGGCAGGTTGTTCGAAGATGTTAGGGTTACTTAAAGAGTCTTTCAGTGATTGTGACTTTACACAACATCAACAAATTCAGCAACATTTTAGTTAACTTTAACAATGAACCATAAGGCCCCACTATCTTTGTCTAACTATCAATACATCCCTTGTTTGCGGTAGCATAGCCACCTTTAGATCCACCTGCTCCTATGTAGTAGTAAGTAGTAGTATATATTTTATTTCGGTCCATTACGGCAAAGCATAGTACATACACTGTAGTTAGATCAATAAAAAAAACAATGGCCGAAAAAGCTTATTTTTGCCTACCATATCAAAATTGTATTTAAATATCGAAACAAGAATAGTTGCAAAACCTGATTTCACAAAACAGAAAACAGTAGTTATTTAAACAAAGCAAAATAATAAAATAAAATAAAAAAAGAAAAGAAAAAGTTCCATAAATGATTGAATATAGTTTCACCTTTAACTATATATCATCACATGTTAGGCTCCCATATGTATTTACACAATGTAATACATTTAATAGTATAGATTTACATATTGAAACAATACACAATGGATAACAAACAACAACAAAAGCAACAAATAAAAAATAAAAATAAAATAATATAGGGGAGAGTGGGGGGAGATGTGCCACTTTTTACTCAAAGTGACTTTAAAGTGAGGCCTTGACAGTAAAGTCTCCAACTCAAATATGTAGATATATTGTGCATCCCTGGCAATAAAAACTTGGGATCTGGAATAAACTGTTGAGGAAATATAGCTTTCGGAAAAAAGTTGTCTTGTGGCACAAATTGCCCCCGGTGTGGTGTAAGTTGTGCCGTTGGAGAGAATACCATGGGGTAAATTGTGCTATTGATATATATCTCATAAATTGTAATGCGAGACACATCCATTAGAAAATCACTTATTTAAGGTTTATTTAAAGTAAATAAAGTAAATATTTTACAAAGATTGAAGGACAATTTTCTTAAACAAGGCCTAGCAGATCTAATGACAAAATGACAAAGTCACCATCATAATCTTTCTGGCCATCTGAACTCTCATCAGTGGTCTCATTAGTGGAATGGAGATGTCACTCTCTTCTGACCTACTGTAGACAATCACTTTCTTTTGGTGACCAGCGTATACAGCCATGCTAATGGCACAACTTTCAGAAATGTACTTTGCACTAGCTGCTCCGCCCTTGTAGAACCAACTGCCACCTGGCATATGCGATTCCCCCTCCATTTCTGCCTTTAAATCAAGGCTCAAAACCCATCTGTACACCCTGGTTTTTCCTCCCCATTAACTATCTTACCTCTGCACTATTATCTGTGTTTATATGTAGATGTCTGGGCTTTATGTCTTTTATTTTGGTTATTGTTATTTTACCTTAATTTTTTACCTACTGAATGCACTATATACAGCACTTTGGACAGTGCAAACTGTTATAAATGTGCTTTTATAAATACATTTTACTTACTTACTTACTTACTTATAACTCACCCCAGGCCCTCTGGCACAAATCTCCCCAACCCCAGAATTTTGGATAATAAGCATGATGCAGCCGTTTAGGGCTGACATTGTGCTAACTCTATAGACACAAAGTGTTGCATACTAAAGCAAAGCACTAAAACATGTGTCAAATGTTTTCAAACGTGTCTATAATTGTTCAGACACAATAATCAAAAAATCTTGATCATGGAAATTTTATTTTGAAAGGCAAAAAACAGTTTTTTTTAGCTTAAATGTGCTTCTATCTTATTTCATGTTTCTCCCTTCTTTACAGGATGAGTTTAATGGATGGCTCTTCTTAAATATGTGGTCACATTTCCAATTTCTTCTATGGTTTTCTAGAAACAAGGGGTGGCACAACTTCCCCACCGGCACAACTTAGGCCACTCTCCCACTGTATACATATTATAATTATATCAACAGTAGAAGTACTTCTGTTGGAGTTATTGTCATAATGATGTTTCAACAGTTTTTTAATTTTCTAATTGAGCTGCACATTTTTTATTTGTTGTCTGAGTTGTTCCAAAGGTAAACCCCTTTACAGATAAGCACCTATGTTTAGTGTTAGTTCTTGCCCTTTAATTTTTGAAGATCCATCTTCTTCTTAGTTCATACTGGCTTTCTCTAGCCCTGAATGGCTCCTGGATGCAGTGTAGAAGTGCATTATTCTGTGCCTAACAGCAGTGTTGAGGTTAACAAGATCTTTTAGTTTTTAAGTGTGTGGTTTGATGAAGAGAGGATGTGTTGCAGTGATTGGGTTTACATTATTTATCTGAGGTTTCCAGTTAAGATTATTATCAATTATGATGCCCAAACATGCATTTTTTCAATTACACGTTTAATTTTAACACCATTGATCTGTGTCTTTCTTTTTCCAAAAATAATGTTTTTTTTTATTTTGCTTATGTTCAATGACAGCTATAATAGTGTCAAACCACTGCTTTAGAATTGTTAATTAATTTTCCGTTGCGTGTCTTTTTATTTCCCTCCAGCCCAGTTTCTTGCCTGAAACATATCTCCTTTCATACGATCAAAAGCGTAAGTGTGGCAGAAGTTGTTCATACAATGGTGAATCTACTGGTGGAAGGAAGCGTTATCACGACACTGCATCAATTGTATTTTTCCCCCCACGTTCATGGTGCTTCACCATTGACTTTTCCTCTAAATACCTAAAATATAAAAGGTGTCATTTTTAAAGTCTCATTGCATAAAATCATATAATTATCTATTAATTTTGCTTCTTTATTCCCAATAAATGAAACTCACAATATGTGTTGTTGTTGATGTAGGGTTTTTTCTGATTGTGAAAGTAAGAAAATAAAAATGATAGATATTGCTACATAGTGTTGAATATAGATGACTTATGGGGTGAAATTGAAAAACAAAATGTTTAATTCCTTGTAGAATAGTCACAGTTTAAACATTCTAGTTAAGGATGTAGATTATGTTGGAGTCTAATTAAACACAGAGAACGATAGTATTGCCTAAATTCCAAGCTTTATTATTAGATTATTTAGACTTGTTTGATAGGATTAACTATTGGTCATTAATATTTGAACATACAAGGAATTAGTCCCTGGGTTCCAGCTGCTCTGAATGTACTTGCACACAAAGTGCCTGGAACAAATGTTCAGAAAGATACTCAAAACACATTTAATTATTTATTTTATTGGTTTATTTCAGGGACATTGCACACTAATCAACATTAAAAATGTAAGTGAGCCAGAGTTAGCCTAAGAGGCTAGTTTTCATCTGTTGTCCCCTGCCAGATATGTAAAAGGCAACCTAAAATTACATAAATAAAATGCATGCATGAACAAAGATTAAAAAACCACATAGTCAACTCAGAAAATACAGTAACACATAGTAAGAACGAATTGACAGACAATGGCAAACAAACAATGAAATAAGCAGACAATAAAACACAGCGTACATTAAACATTATAGGAAAGTACACAAAACAGTAGATAGAGCAGGACAGACATACATACAATAAAAACACATATACAGCAGCATAACGCACAAACATGCAGCACAAACATATACAGCAGCATAAAGCACAAACAAGCAGCCCAAACATATATAGCAGCATAAAGCACAAACATGCAGCACATACATATACATTTAGACACTCACATGAACAGCACAGGACAGGAGCACACAAGAGACAAGCAAGCAGGACAAAACAGTTACTATTAAGTCGGCAGGAGAAGCAAATGTAGTCCAATGTGTACACAATTGATTACTAATAAGCCATATAAGCAAAACAAGAACAAGGCAAATACATTAAAAGAAATTAAACACATTGTGAACACTCATTGTGTACTGAGGTTACTACGTGTCAAGTAACAAGGCATTTAAAAAAATAAGTAACATAATGATTCTTTATCCTTCTCATAATGGTACTGTTCAATATACTATAATGTAAAACAAATTCAATTTACTGGGTTTCAGCGGGTATTGTATTAAACCCATAAATATGTGTCCATCTCAAACATGTTATTTCATGCTTATCTCTTATAGGTGGTTTTAGTGCCCTCTAACTATAGCATGCTTTAAAGAAATAACTGGCTCCTTATTAGCCTTTTGTTGTTTACAAGCGACCACCCCAGATCACTGATCTCAAAAGACACAAGAGGGCAGCAAAACACACACAATGCAACTGGTCTATTAGGACAAATGCGTGTGCCTTTGGTTTAGTTAGTATGAATTAATTCAGTGTGAGCCGATGGCTCCCTCTGCTGTATTTTTGTTGTCAATACTTACAGCAATATAACTGACATCTCTTTTAGTCTGCTTTTTAAAGGGTCATTTACACATATGAAATACGTATTCATGCTGTTGTCAGATTCCACATACAGTTCAACTATTAAGCGGCACATTTCAGTCCATTTTAAAATATGATGATGATTTTGGTTTCCTTGAGAGGTATTACCATGTTAGTCAGAACAGAGACCACGTTGAATCCTTCAAGTTAGTTTAAATTCAAAAAGCATCACACCAGGTCTTGTCCAAAATATAATTTTCTGCTGTCTATTCTGGGCTTTAATCAGTGATAATATTTGAATGGAATGACAAGACCTTTTTTTAAACATTAGTTAACCTCGGCAACCTATTTGTATGTACTGTATGTGAAGCCTGTCTTTAAATTTGTAACTCAATAAGTTTCATCACTTAGGTTTCATCTTGCACACATGCACATTTAAATAAGTAACTTAAAATACAGGTTGTAAAGGGTATTTTCATTTCTTATTTATTGTTCATGCCTCAATGCCTTACACACTTAATTTCCCATGACTTGGCAATAGGAAAGCCTTTTTAGATGATCACATTAACATTTTTTTTTAAATAGAAACTGCTTATAAAAACAACTTCATATGGTCTATGATGAGACACTGGATTTACAAGTTTATGGGATAGTTTCCTTTACAACAATTAATATATACATATACACTGTATATCAGCTGAAAACAGTAGTGCTGTGTAGTTTTACTGTATTCTTGACAAAAATATAGATTTTATGAACAAGTTCAAAAGTACCTAACTGATAAACACTGGTGATTTATTTGTAAAATTGTTTGCCATTGGTGCAACTGCTGGAGGAGAAAAATAAGCATATAAGAGCTATGCGTGCATGGTAGTGTAATGATTGATCAATTATAAATGGTGTCCTTAAAATGTGGTTCTTTTACGTTGTCTAACAGTAGGTCAACTATGTAACTATGTATCACTGTTAAACACCTTCTGCATTGTAGAAAAATAACAATGTGCTCATGGAACAGAATGCCAAAGGAACTTTGTTTATAGCGAAAAGAGAAGGATTTGGTAGCACAGCATGTCTTTCTGGTAGCAAGTCAATTACAACAGTGTCATAGGGAGAGAAAAAAGAGAATAATGTAACACTTGTAAGACATTTTAACTTGTTCTACAAAGGCAAATACCGTTCATTAAAATGGAACGATTTTATTCCTAAAAAAGTACTGTACTTTTTCTCGAATTTCTTTTGTTTTCAGTCCATAGATGATTGGATTAAACAGTGGAGGGAATATCATTGTCATCACTCCAATGAATCTCCTTGAATGTGGTGAAATGTTTTTAATCCTGTATGATATGATGGTGAAAAGACCCATACACTCCAGCAGGAGGAAAACAATTAGATGTGTAGCACACGTCTGCAGAGCTTTGGCTTTTGTGTCGGATTGTTTGGATCTGAAGCATGCGACAAGGATCTGTAGATATGTGTACAGAATCGTCCCAATAGCTATCACTTGTGTAAAAGCGGATAAAATAAGCCCGTATACATTATTGGGGGTTGTGTCGGCACAGACCAGAGACAGCAAAGTGGGATTATCACAGTAGGGGTGGGCCAACTCAGATCGACAGCGGGGTAAACGCAGAAGCATAACAAAGATCACTCCTATTAAAATTAAAGTACTTATCCACACAACTGTGATTATTTTCATGAGGTAAGCACTTGTCATAATTGTGTTGTATTTCAAAGGTAAACAAATGGCGATGTATCTATCATATGCCATGCTGGTCAGAATGAACACTGTGGCCAATGCATAGATGTGGATAAAAAAAGCTTGGGCAACACAAGCTGAGTATTGCATTGTTCTGCTATCTGTCAGTATTTCCTTGATGATCTGTGGGAAGAGCGCCGTGGGGCCTATAATGTCATTGATGGGAAGGCTCAAAAGACTTAGATGCATGGGCTGATGCAGAGATTTGTTGAGAACAATGGTGAGAATTAGAACGAGGTTGCAGAAAACTATGATCATGTAGCTCAGAGTGGCGAAGAGAAATGCAGGAAGGACATTTTCAGAGGAGAGATTAAAGCCAGTTAGCACCAAAACAGATGAGACGTTGTACAAGCCGTCCATTCTCATACTCTTCCTCACCTAGAAATGTTTTTAACATATTGATTAATTTAATGATGAAGTCGCAAAACCGTTTCATACACAATACATACAATTATTGAATAGCAAAATGTCACTGATAAGGATATAACTTACCAAATCAAAGCCTGAATACAGCCACAGCTCTTTACTTTGTGTGCACATACATTTCGGTTAAACACGACACCTCATACTGTATATCTGTACATACATACATAGGTTTTAGGCTACAGAATTCAAATGTTGTACTGCTACTCAAATCAATACTGGCCCAATGGAAAGATGTTGAGAAGGATTGGCAACTTTATAGGAGGGATTTTCTACCCAACACCAGGTTGCTCCCTGGAGTGCTCTGGCTTTCCTCAAAGTGTATCTTCAGATTGTTATGGCAATGACTTAAGCACCATCTCACAAAGGGCCTATGACGAATATGAAATGTAGTAGTTAACCCACTCACACATTGAAGCAAAAATCGACTTTTCAAGAAATAAGAATAATATTTCATTGCTTTCTATTCATTGTGTGTTATATGTTTTATGATTGGTGGTTAACATTGCCATATAGTTCGTAGAACCCTAGTCTAGCCTGTTTAGAGGACAGGTCTTGCTACACACTGTGTTTCACTTTTTGCTGCATTTAGCGTAAATTTAAACTGGCATTACTCAACGTGTGAGTTTTTGGGTGAGACAAAGCTCAGGGCTAACAGCACATTTCATTGTTTCCTTTGTGTTGGCCTACTTTACTGTTATTTTCATGAAAGGTGCAGTGTGTAGAATGTATCACCACTTTTCATAACAGACTTGGTAGAAATGTTATATAATATTTCCTGGGGAAATGTACTTCGAAGAAGTGCTATGGAATAAATAACTAAATACATCTTCACCTCATCACTTGATATTGTGTAAAGACTTGAGGCAGTGGTGGATAATGCCATCTTTAGTGACCACTCTTATTCGAAAGGCAGGGGTTACACAGGGAGAATGTCATTCTAGAACTTTCATCACTAGATGATGCTTAGATATTAAACACTGCACCTTTAAGTAAATCTTCAGAAAAATCTGCTGACACCTTGGCACCTGATAGATAGCAAGAGTCGTCACAGCCTGTCCACCTGGTCCATCAGTGATAATATTTGAATGGAATGACAAGACCTTTTTTTAAACATTAGTTAACCTCGGCAACCTATTTGTATGTACTGTATGTGAAGCCTGTCTTTAAATTTGTAACTCAATAAGTTTCATCACTTATGTTTCATCTTGCACACATTCACACTTAAATAAGTAACTTAAAATACAGGTTGTAAAGGGTATTTTCATTTCTTATTTATTTTACATGCCTCAATGCCTTACAAACTTAATTTCCCATGACTTGGCAATAGGAAAGCCTTTTTAGATGATCACATTAACTAACAAAAATAATTAAAATAGAAACAACTTCACATGGTCTATGATGAGACACTGGATTTACAAGTTTATGGTATAACATATTCACAATAACTAGTTTCCTTGTGCAAAACAATTAATATATACATATACTCTGTATATCAGCTGAAAACAGTAGTGCTGTGTAGTTTTACTGTATTCTTGACAATAATATAGATTTTATGAACAAGTTCAAAAGTACATAACTGATAAACACTGGTGATTTATTTGTAAAATTGTTTGCCATTGGTGCAACTGCTGGAGGAGAAAAATAAGCATATAAGAGCTATGCATGCATAGTAGTGTAATGATTGATCAATTATAAATGGTGTCCTTAAAATGTGGTTCAGAAGCTCTTACGTTGTCTAACAGTAGGTCAACAATGTATCACTGTTAAACACCTTCTGCATTGTAGAAAAATAACAATGTGCTCATGGAACAGAATGCCAAAGGAACTTTGTTTATAGCGAAAAGAGAAGGATTTGGTAGCACAGCATGTCTTTCTGGTAGCAAGTCAATTACAACAGTGTCATAGGGAGAGAAAAAAGAGAATAATGTCACAATTGTAAGATATTTTAACTTGTTGTACAAAGGCAAATACCGTCCATTAAGTTGGAAAGATTTTATTCCTAAAAAAGTACTGTACTTTTTCTCGAATTTCTTTTGTTTTCAGTCCATAGATGATTGGATTAAACAGTGGAGGGAATATCATTGCCATCACTCCAATGAATCTCCTTGAATGTGGTGAAATGTTTTTAATCCTGTATGATATGATGGTGAAAAGACCCATACACTCCAGCAGGAGGAAAACAATTAGATGTGTAGCACACGTCTGCAGAGCTTTGGCTTTTGTGTCGGATTGTTTGGATCTGAAGCATGCGACAAGGATCTGTAGATATGTGTACAGAATCGTCCCAATAGCTATCACTTGTGTAAAAGCGGATAAAATAAGCCCGTATACATTATTGGGGGTTGTGTCGGCACAGACCAGAGACAGCAAAGTGGGATTATCACAGTAGGTGTGGGCCAACTCAGATCGACAGCGGGGTAAACGCAGAAGCATAACAAAGAGTACTCCTATTAAAATTAAAGTACTTATCCACACAACTGTGATTATTTTCATGAGGTAAGCACTTGTCATAATTGTGTTGTATTTCAAAGGTAAACAAATGGCGATGTATCTATCATATGCCATGCTGGTCAGAATGAACACTGTGGCCAATCCATAGATGTGGATAAAAAAAGCTTGGGCAACACAAGCTGAGTATTGCATTGTTCTGCTATTTGTCAGTATTTCCTTGATGATCTGTGGGAAGAGCGCCGTGGGGCCTATAATGTCATTGATGGGAAGGCTCAACAGAATGAGATGCATGGGCTGATGCAGAGATTTGTTGAGAACAATGGTGAGAATTAGAACGAGGTTGCAGAAAACTATGATCATGTAGCTCAGAGTGGCGAAGAGAAATGCAGGAAGGACATTTTCAGAGGAGAGATTAAAGCCAGTTAGCACCAAAACAGATGACACATTGTACAAGTCGCCCATTCTACCCTAGAAAAAAATTAAACATATTGATTAATTAAATTATGAAGTCGCAAAACCGTTTCATACACAATACATACAATTATTGAATAGCAAAATGTCACTGCTAAGGATATAACTTACCAAATCAAAGCCTGAATACAGCCACAGCTCTTTACTTTGTGTGCACATACATTTCGGTTAAACACGACACCTCATACTGTATATCTGTACATACATACATAGGTTTTAGGCTACAGAATTCAAATTTTGTACTGCTACTCAAATCAATACTGGCCCAATGGAAAAATGTTGAGAAGGATCGGCAACTTTATAGGAGGGATTTTCTACCCAACACCAGGTTGCTCCCTGGAGTGCTCTGGCTTTCCTTCAGATTGTTATGGCAATGACTTAAGCACCATCTCACAAAGGGCCTATGACGAATATGAAATGTAGTAGTTAACCCACTCACACATTGAAGCAAAAATCGACTTTTCAAGAAATAAGAATAATATTTCATTGCTTTCTATTCATTGTGTGTTATATGTTTTATGATTGGTGGTTAACATTGCCATATAGTTCGTAGAACCCTAGTCTAGCCTGTTTAGAGGACAGGTCTTGCTACACACTGTGTTTCACTTTTTGCTGCATTTAGAGTACATTTAAACTGGCATTACTCAATGTGTGAGTTTTTGGGTGAGACAAAGCTCAGGGCTAACAGCACATTTCATTGTTTCCTTTGTGTTGGCCTACTTTACTGTTATTTTCATTAAAGGTGCAGTGTGTAGAATATATCACCATTTTTCAGAACAGACTTGGTAGAAATGTTATATAATATTTCCTGGGGAAATGTACTTGTTGGAAGACCAAGAAGAAGTGCTATAGAATAAACAACTAAATACATCTTCACCTCATCACTTGATATTGTGCAAAGACTTTGAGGCAGTGGTGGATGATGCCATTTTTAGTTACCACTGTAGGGCACTGTAGCTTCTGATATTATTCAAAAGGCAGGGGTTACACAGGGAGCATGTCATTCTAGAACTTTCACCACTAGATAATGCTTAGATATTACACACTGCACCTTTAAGTAAATCTTCAGAAAACTCTGCTGACACCTTGGCACCTGATAGATAGCAAGAGTCGTCACAGCCTGTCCACCTGGTCCAGCAGGGCCTGCTTACGTATGGGTGGGGGGTGGCTGTGAAGAGGTGATAGTACCAAGAGCACTACGATAGGTGGTGCTATGAGGAGGGGCATGTGGCTCCAGGGTCTGTGCAGTTAGGGGGAACATATATACAAAGTTTCTACTTGACCAACATATAAGAAATTGTTTTATTCCTGTGACTACTGCAACAAAGGGCCTAACAAATATATCTCCTTCACTAGCTGCAGGGATTTATAGTGGGGTGCTTATGTGAGAGTGGGGATCGATTATTTTTCTGCAAAGATAAACCATGTATATACACACCCTTAAAGGTGGAGTCAGAGATTCTGGAGAACACTCATTGTAAAAATATGTTTT
The DNA here is from genome assembly GCA_026929865.2 of Hyperoplus lanceolatus. Taxonomy (NCBI): domain Eukaryota; kingdom Metazoa; phylum Chordata; class Actinopteri; order Uranoscopiformes; family Ammodytidae; genus Hyperoplus; species Hyperoplus lanceolatus. Next base: position 11,078,151 of record CM049398.1, read on the forward strand.
TTGTCAAAATCTGTGATTATCTCCTCCAGATCCACTACCTGTCTGTACTGTTTGTGTGTGCTCCAAAAGAATCAGGTGTTAATATGCAGCCTAGGCTCTGTAAACGGGCATGTTATTAACTATACAGTGGGCCCCCTTTGGTAACATACCCTTTGTTTACAAACCCGTTAACAGAGCTGTGTATTACCACCTGATTTTTTTTCAGTGTGCACACAGTATGAACAGGTTGTAGATCATGAGGAGATATTCACTGATTTTGACAAAAAGTGATTTGACAACAAGCGTTCTTCAGAATTGCTGACTCCATCTTTAATGCCATAATGGTGACGGCCCACTGCAAATTACAGGCATAGGGAATATTCAGCAGATATGGGAAACCCAAAGTCATTCACAATGACCAGGCCAGATACTTTGAGTGTTTACAGCCATGCGGGGAAACTGGGCTTGCACCATGGCCCCTAGATCAAGGAGAACAAAGGACTCATCAAAGACAAATTAAAAAAAAAATATATATTAACACTTACATTACAGCCACTCAACAAAACTTTTAGGGAACCATTCTTCTTGTGTGTAAGGCATGTGTGCCAGAATTATTATTATTATTATTATTATTATTATTATTATTATTATTATTATTATTATTATTATTATTATTATTATTATTATTATTATTATTATTATTATTATTATTATTATTATTATTATTATTATATCCTTTATTTAACCAGGTTAGTCTCATTGTAAAAATAAAATAAAATGACTGACTAAAACATTCAGAGTCTGACTTCAAACTCATGACAACAGCCTTAAATTCATAAATGTATGTATATATGAATATACTGTATATATACATTTTAAATGTATGCACCTCACAGAAAACTTAATAAACACATTTTCTTTGTTTTGCTAAATTCATTAAAAAAGGATTTAAAAAAAAAGTTTAGCTACATAATGTTTTAGTTTTTTAAACATATTTTTGTTCGTTCTTTAAATTGCTGTTCTCAATTACTAACATGATACACTCTGTCTCAAAACATTCATATTTGCAGCTGAATTTAATGTTATCTAATTGTGGATGCACAAATATACACATACAGTGTAAGAAAATATCCAATCATGTCATCTCACACATTTTCTACATTTTCCATTTAATTCAATTTGTTATGTTATTGAAGAAGTTTCACACAAAGGCACAAACTCAAGGTATTTGAATGCATACATTTTTATAACCTTTTTTCATTTCCACAACAATAACTTATAATTGCACACTAGACAATATTAAATATGTGTAGACACAATGATATTACGTTACAAAGAGGCAATTTGTGTTACAGCATAGTACATACTGAGACATGTTACAAGCACAACATAGCAGCATATTTTAAAATCATGTATACTTGCATATATTGCACCTCTGTTTTATTGCCTTGGAATCAATCTTGACATGGTTTGTTCATATTTTGGGGCAGAGGCTAGTGGCTGAAATCCTATTGGTAGTTAATGGGAATGATGGTGGCAGACAGTCAATATTCACAGTGGTTCATTGCAGGTGATGCAGGTCTGTCTGCACTAATCCCTTGGTTAAACACTTTTCCCTGGCTCTTTTCTGTGACTTGCTTTAGAGATCCAATACCAAAGAACAATGCAATGAGAAAAGATGCTGTCATTAACACACTTATAAAACATAGTAAGAATGGCGTTTTTGGTCTTATGCCTCAACAAGCATGTAAACATTGAACATATAAAGACAGTGATCAATAAATGAGTTGCCTTAAACAGTCATCAAGAAAAAAACACACACAATTTAACTGCGCTGCTGTTCGCCACAGCTTTCTATCCCTTATTTCATACAGTACATACAGTACATTTATGTAAATATATAGACAAAAGGTGTATCATTTGCCACAACAAATCTTAAAAACTGGTTACCACTTTGTTGAAACTATATTTCTTTGCAGGAAGACTTTGATGCTCTGCCTGAGTTCTTTGGTTTTAAACCCATAGATGATAGGGTCCAACAAAGGGGGGAAAACTAAAACTGACACACCAAGAGCCCTTCTCAAAAACGGGGACACATTGTCAAAGCGATGAGCAATGAGTGTAACCAAAGTATTGGTTTGGAGGAATATGTAAACGACTAAATGCGTGCCACATGTCTGAAGGGCTTTTCGACGGGCGTCAGACTGATTAGTCATGACACATGTTCGCAAAATCTGTGCATACGTGTACAATACTATTGATAGTGATCCTCCTAGGACAATCACTATAGTAAATATCCCATAGTAGTTGTTTATACTGGTGTCATCGCAGATCAGTTTCAATAATGATGGATTGTTACAGTACATATCCACTAGATTTGTCCTGCAGATTTGAAACCGATTAAGCATCAAAATCAAAGTGCCTATTAATGTGACATTTATTAACCATATTAAGACAATAATTCGAACTAAGCTATGTGGACTCATGATGGCATTATACCTCAACGGATGACATATAGCAATATATCTGTCGTATGCCATTGCACTCAAGATGAGCAGGTTTCCTGTGCCATAAATATGAACCAGAAAAGCCTGTGTAATACATCCAGGGTGGGAGATCAGTCTGTTCTGTGTCACAATGCCGAAAATGAGCTGAGGGAAAAAAGCTGTGGCACCCACCATGTCACTAATGGGCAAGTTGAACAGCAGGATAAACATTGGCTTGTGTAGCTTTTTACTCCAAGCGATACCTGTCAATACCATCAAGTTGCTCAACATAATAAGCAGATATGTTAAAGTTGCAAGCAAAAACATTGGGTAAATAGATGCATTAGATAAACCCAGTGATTCGAATGTGAGTATAACAACAGAAGATGCATTTGTGTTCATAATTGTGCAGTACTGCACATTACAATGCTGCTGTTGTCGAAGGAACAATTTTCAGCTAAAAATATACAAAAACATTGACCTTATTAAAACAAACTTTGATTAAATGTCATGCAATAATTCAGCTTTGCCTCTGATATCTTACCTCTGGCAAGACGTGACTATTCTCACCTGCAGCTGAAACGCACGTCACAAGGCGTATTGTAAAAGGCTCTCATTGGCTTTTATGCACAATGATTAACGCTAATAATACCCAAGGGAACAACGCAGAACTTTTTTGACAAGGCTGACACACCGTTGTAGTAAAACATGTTTTGAATAGTTAACTTCAGTTCGGTATTTTTAGTTACATTGAAACATTAATAATTTCCCCAGCTTGTTACTGTACTTGTTTACCAGTTGGTTTATTTTTTCAGCTACCATTTAGCTTTCATAACATGAAGCAAACATTAATAACACATATCGTTCATTACATTTACATAGTCAGGTAGTGTCACTGGGATGAGGATCCTTTTTGGATGATTGACCTCAGAACAGGAAACATTCATGGTCAGACAGACAAGCACAATCAAGCATTCATTATGTAAACTCTCTGTTTTTAAAGGTGGAGTCAGCTATTCTTGAGAACGCCTGTTCTCAAATTTAGTGAATATCTCCTCATGATCCAACAGCTGTCCTTACTATGTGTGCGCTGAAAAAAATTCAGTGTTAATACCTTGCCTAGGCTCTGTAGACGGGCATGTTACTCGCTACGGTGGGCCCCTTTGTTATACCCTTTGTCTACGTGCCCATTTATAGAGCCTCCGCTGCGTATTAACACTGAGTTTTTTTCCCCAAACACACAGTATGGACAGATAGCGGACAGTGAAGAGATATTCTTTGATTTGACAAAAAGTGATTTTGACAAGCTTTCACCAAATTCACTGACTCCACCTTTAAGTTTGCCTGACGACAAAATAAATAAATACCGAATATAGAAAACAGACAGAAATAGATAAAAAGAGAGTGCAGTTGTTCCTCTAGCACAGGGCTATTCAATTAGTTTTGAATGGCGGCCGGTTGGTGGAAATGATCCAAAATGAGGGGCCAGAAATAAATGCCTAAAATTGATGAGCATCACATCAATAGCTACATATAGTGTAAAACACTACTACGACATAGGAGTACATATATTGTCTTTATTTTATCAAATAGAGTTCACCAGCTTATCAAAAAAAATCCCTATTTGATTAACATAGGCTGTCTGTTGTTTAAGTGCTTAACAATCTTATCAGTTCAGGAAAACACAATAGGTAATATAACTCTTCAACAGCTTATCAAAATACATAGAAATAAATGTACTCTAAGTGCAACAGCTTATCAAAATACAGGTAGGCCTAGGTTTACTAAGAGTGCAACATCTTATCAAAAAGCATAGAAATAAATGTAGGCTACTCTAAGTACAACACCTTACAGTGTTTCCCCCCCAAAATGTGTTTGTCAAGGGGTCACTGTCCAGGGTCATGGGAGGCGAACATTTTGGCTGTATTTTGCTCAAAGATGCCAATGCACAGTACAGAAATAAACAACTGCTTATTTGAATACAAAAAACTACCGACACTGACTTTACAGTTGTGCAATTTTGTTTGCTATGTGAAGGTACAAATTTTGTGCAAACATACAAAGTTTTACTGGTGCAATATTATGCAGACACACTAAATACAAATAATGGACCATACACTTACACTGCGGTACAATCGCGCCTGCAAAGCTGCATACACAGAGCAGCTGATAGAGCTTGGAGACACATGTGCACATTTATTTACTGCAGATCGCGGTTTTTCGCGCAGTTATGACCATGCAAAAGCACACATCGCACGTGCTAGTACATTAATTGTGAACTACCTAAAAAAAATATATATATATATATATTTTTTTTTTTTTTTTGGGTCGGTCGGTAGTCAAGGCGGGGGCCAGTAAATATTCCTTAGCGGGCAGGACCTGGCCCGCGGGCCGCCTATTGAATAGCCCTGCTCTAGCACATATAATGTAAAGCAAAATGTTTTACGACACTTTATTTTCGCAGTTTTATAAACTTCTTACAGCTGTCTCACATTAACCACATCAAACATGAGTTGAATGTGTGCTCAGTAGACCCACGTTATCTCTGTTGAGAGAATAAGAGATAAATCTGATCAACCGCCATCACAGTGGCCACATACGTCCTTTTTATTATGATCTCCAGTCCAACCTGATAGTTCAATCTGAATTTTATACAAATATAAAGCAAGTGACAGGCAACTTTGACAGCCACAAACCAGAAATCCTTCTCTCGGATGTTATTTATAGATGTTTTGGTGGATCTAAAATGTTCAAATACATCTGATGTTTTGCTTTGATGACTTCAGATTTAAAATTTTTTGAACTTTACTGGTAGTAAGTTTTAAGGCACCACTGTGGAAAATGACTGAACCAAGTGGAATGCCGGTTTATTGATTGTTAACACTGAGTAGTAGGTTCAGCTCGTACCATGGTTTTCCAACCTTGTCTATCAACCGCCTGTCTTGTGATTTGTTTGAGAGGCCACAATCTGAAACATGTCTGATTCGGCATGGAGAGAAAGACTAATGCACATTTGCAGAGGGCCACTCAACACGTTAACAAACCAGGACGTGAGAATTGTTTTTTTCTGATGCATTGAGAGAACAATGTTCATTGGAAAGGACTCAATATCATTTAGCCTAAGTCTGAAATGTATTTTTTTTTTTTTGATAAATGTTGAAAATGCTTTGGTAAATATGTAAATCATGTAAAGTGTGTTGGTTGATGGATCTTTTGCCTTTCCACACAGCTTCTTTGTCAACTTACTAAATACTACAAACTCTTTTTATTAAATTTATTTCAAAACATCGTCATCGCTAATGCTACATAATGTGACTTGTGAGACTGAAGGTTAATGTACAGTAAAAGTGCTCTGTCACTGGTTGCTATGAAGGTATCATTGAATTTTACCAGTAAAAGTTTGACGCTATGCTGTATTTAATGTGACATAATTGTTCTTATTGGTATGATAATCATGTAAGGTAATCACAGAGTAATGAGGGATTAGTAACTACTGTGTGGCGTACCACCGTCATTGAGAGTGGAAATTATTTTATCATTACACTCATTTATTTTTAGCTAATAAGTCCAATCTAATCAAGTACAGTGTGTTGCAACAGATATGAGTTTAACATGACATGATTCAGTAATATAATTTATTTAAGTCTGTCAATGCCAAGTTTATATTACCTAACAGTGCAGTGAATATTCTGACGCAAAAATAGATATACATATAAACATGTTTCTGCAACTTAAATATTTAGAACCAGTTAACATTGAACTCTTAAAAGATGGTGTGAGAAGACGGAGAAAATGAGATGCAGAATTTCACTACACCACCTTTACTGCACCGTATTCTGGTTTCAGATTTTCCTTTAGCTTCTAAATCTGCATACAAAATTATATCTGACTTCATACATTTTTTAATTGAGTTTTCATTAAATAATTGAACAACATGAAATACTTTTCAGAAAAGGTATATTTTATTCATCAACCACACTGCAAACAGCAGCATATACTGTTTATATTATATAGATGTTTGTTAGTTTTGAAATAACCAATATTTGCAGTGTAACATATGCATGCATATGTGTATGAGACTATAGACTAGAATTATACAACCTTACAAAGTCATTTGCACACCAGTTTCTTCTGAGACCCCAGCACTCCTAACAACTTAGGCTAATATGTTTTACACCTTGTAGAAAATTCACATCAAGTTGTATATTTAGAAATCTATCAACTATTACACATCAAATCCAGAGTCCAATTTCCCCACAAAACAACATTTCTTTATGGAATTTCAGTTTCCATAGCAATGGAATTTTTTATGGAATTTTCAGTTTCCATAGCAAACAAAACTGTTTAAATTATTTTAGTACGTGTTCGAATCCATGCAGATCTTATAGATAACCTTTATTTAACCAGGTTAGACTCAGTGAGGTTTAAACCTATTTTCCAAGAGAGACAAGAAGCACAACAGTATACAGTTACAGACACATTCATTGCACTCACATCGAGACAAATACGAGTTATAGTTTGATGTGGAGTTGATATTGATTCCATGATTTTGCTTACACTGACTATCCTGAGATACAGGATCACAGTGGTGTGAATGTGATTCCAGTTCAAAAAGACAAAAAATCAGAGCATTGCAACTGCCTTGTGTGTAGAATTAGGCCCCTACTCTATTTTTCAGGACGCCCAGGAGAGTGTTCCGTATTTCCCGTGTGTAGAGCCCATATACGAGCGGATTCAAAAGTGGAGGTACAAGAAATATTAACATGCCCATTATCTTTTGCAGGTCAGGCGAGACATTTGTAAACCGGTGAGATAAAATCGTAAAAGTTCCCACAATCTCAAATATGATTAAAATGACCATCTGCGCGACACACGTGTTGACAGCTTTGGCTTTTGCTTCGGATCTCCCCGAAACCACACAGGTGATCAGAATCTTCACGTAGGAAAATGCCTGAATAGACACACTCACAGCCTGAAAGACAGCTGTATTAAACAATCCTATGATGTTATTGACTGCTGTGTTCCCACATGTGAGCTTGAGCAGAGATGGATTATCACAGAACACATTCATGATGAGAGATTTGCACCTGGGAAGCCTTGTCTGCAGCGAGAACAACAATACAATCAAGGCAAAGTCAAAACCCCAAACTAGAGAGATAATGCAAATGATAACTCTGGGGGTCATGATGGAGCTGTAGCGTAAAGGCATGCATATGGCAGTGTAACGATCGTAAGCCATGGCTGCTAGAATAAACAGTAGTCCACCACCGTACATATGGAGCAGAAATGCTTGTAAAACACAGAGGGGATAGTACACCTTGTTTGTCTCTGTAACAATGTCAGAAAGTACTTTTGGGAGCATTGCAGTTATGCCTATCAGATCATTGAGGGGGAGACTAAACAGGATGAAATACATAGGCTTATGGAGGTTCTTCTTCAGAATGATCAATATCAATAAGGTCAGGTTGCAAAAAATGCCAAAAAGGTAAATTGTAATACCAAGAAAAAATATGGGATACTTCCCTCCAGGTGGAATAACAAACGTGTCCAGGGTTAGCTCAGAGCTGAATCCAAAAGATTTGTTTTCCATTTCTCACTTTAGTTAGTAAGTAATGAAATTTCATTATTGGAAATAGACTTCATGTACAAAGCACTCGCAAGTGACTCAACATGTCACTTTTAAAGTAGTGCCGCATGAAGTGGTTCGCACTGCCCTGCTCTCCTTGCTTCATGTCGTATTGCCATCACCTCAGCTCTGTTACGTTGTTTTCCTCCGGGATTTGTCCGGAGGCTTTTTTTGCAGAGATGAAAAATAAGAGGATTATTGTCAACATAAAGTTCTGATATCCTTTCATAAAGAAAGACAAAGTTTTACTGTTTTTTCCCTGAAATAATGAGTACCCTTATACGACTTTTATTTGGAACAAGTAACTTTTGCGGTGCCCTGAATATACTGTATTAATTACCAGAATATGTCAAATGTTGTGAAGCTCCTGACCTGCAAATAATGTAAAATGTATATTTAAAGTGTAAATTATGAATTGCTTTAATCCCTTTGTGACCTAATGGTGGATAGAACAGAGGTTCCTTGCAGCCCAAAATATTTCTTAAATTGAGCCCATATTTTTATTGAGTGGTTAACTATAATATTTGAACTCGAGTTTTTGCTAAGAAGAGGCAAAGTTGGACAAACCACTGAGCCCGGGTTGTGTCGGCATGATGAAAACTCCAAATGCACCAAGTCGGCCTTTTCAGCGATTGGTTTGTCTTGTTTTTCCTAGGTTTGACTAGGTTTACATGGCATACAAAAGAGATAATACAGAAAAAGTGGTTCATTTTTGGCACATTTTTTTCTAAACACTTGAAATGAACTCTGATCAAATACAACGTATAATTCATAATGTTTTAATTAACATTCAAATGACAGAAAGAACCAGTTAGATTAAAACACAGTCTGGGGGTCAGAACACAGGACCCTTAGAGCCAGCTAGTGTCTGAGGATCAGAGCAAAGGATAATCAGAACCAGCTAGAACAGCCTGGGACTCAGAAGGCTAGACACACCTGTCATTTTCCATCTTTTGAGGCTTTGATTAATATTTTTCTGCACTTGTTTTATTGGGCTCATTCATTGAATAAAGACATATAACTTAGAGTCCATTGATGTTAAAGGTCACTCTCCTGTCCCCCACATACATAGCTGCAAAACCATGCTCTTGCTGACACCCCTTTAACCATTCAACCATACCTTCGGCCCGCATTGTCTCTTGCTACCTTAAATATAATGGATTCATTAAAAGAGGGCACAGACAATGTTACACTTTACCCCACAGCATTTGTCTCACTTAACCCTGCCGCCACAATTTGAGAAAAAAACAACCTCTCTTGGCAATACAGGCTAATCTCCAGTTATCATCATCACATGTTTTCATATGTTGGTAGTTCATCAAAATGTACAATATAAGTTTTTCTACCTGAATCAATTTGCTTTGGCACAACAGTTGATCAAGTTGACAGCAAGAAAATTTACTTTTACATTACTTACTTACTTTTACAATTTTTTGAAAAAAATGCTTACAACAGCACCATGAGGTCCTATCCTTCATGGTCAAGGGGAACTGAGAGGGGCTTGAAGACATAATGCTCACATGACCAACAAAGTGTTCCATTGCCTAGATACATGGGGTGTCTCACATTACCCAATGTCTCACATTACCTTGTTCTCCCCTATAGATACACATAATGTGAGTGGAATTTTGCTATTTTCATGTTAACCTTTCTTCCAAGTATTGATAGAGAGCTATTTGAAATCTCTAGTGACATTCAGCTTTGGTTTCAATTGTAAATGTATCATTGTACTGAATGTTGGTGGCTTATAATTGGTCATTTTAATGACATTACAGCTACAGGGGCTTAGATAAATGTTTTACAGTGGTTTAAACCTGTTAAATTTGTAGTGTGACTGTTTCAGAGGTGGATTCAATAAATCCAGCCATACTGTTTTCAGGAGTTTTAATGGTGGACAATAGTGTCATATAGCAAAGCCACATTTGGCCTACAGTTTTGCTGCACAGGCCTGGCTGGAGTTGGAAATCTTGCTCCAAACTATTCTGAAGTCTATTTTTCTATGTTTTTTCCAAGTTTCAATAACTGCATTTGCCCTGGTTGAGAGTTCAATGTATTTGTAATTGTACTATATCAATTAAATTCATTATCATTTTGTATTAATAAGAAGAATTCAGGAAACTCGAAAACAGATTTTATCAGACTTTCCAGCTAAGAGGCTACTGCAACAATATTATGTAAGTAGATATTCTACAGATTGGCAGAATTACATCAGCTACATGTGTCATTACTCTGTCAAAAAACATTTATTAATGAGCCCCTTGGAGATTCAATTAACTGATGTGTTATCAACTGTGTCACTTTGTAATTAATCCCTGGACCATTAGTAAAGCTCCGGTTGATAATGAGATGCCTCGTTTAATAACACCCTGGAGAGAACTGTGACATGTGAGGCTGCATGTGACATAATGACTTGTAAATATTGATTTGATTAACTTTAATCAACAAATTTGTTACAATTTCAACCATTTTAGATTGGATTCCAGATTAAATACCGCAAAAAAGTTTGTGCCTTGGGTTTTGGAGTTTTTCTCCCCATTTATCTGCAATGTTTGATAGGAGAAAAGTTTCAATGTGTTAATTAATATATGTATGTCTATCAAAATGTATGTGTATATATACAATTAAATAAACATTAGAACTCCATTGTTCAGCCTTTTTATACTAAATGTTTAAATGTCCCAGCAGAAAAATAGCAATTGAAACTGAGCAATGAAGTGGTCACATCAGGCCTTCAGGGGAACAAGGACCTTGTTAACAAACACATAAGGGCTTTTAGGACATTAGGACATCAGGAAAGACTAATCATCTCACCCAAGAGAAATGGACATGGTGGACCCTTGAGTGGCTTTGATAATTGATTTGACCCTATAATTACTGTACTTTCTGTGGCCTTTTTCCAGGAGACTTTACTTCATCGTAATAAACTTTCCAACACTAACAGCTTCAGGTTAGATATACTTTAAACTTTTACCTGTGCAATAGATGGCTTGTAAATGTGCTTTTACATACCAATGATAACTATTTAAGACAGGCCACCTGTCAAACTCAACATAAAACCTCCGCATGGGGTTTCTCCTTAGCCTGGCACCGCCCGCCTACCTACTTCCGCTAAATTTAAATTTTTGGCGGCTCAGAAGCCAGCGCATGACGTTACGACTAAACGCAATGCGATTGGTTGGCAGATCCAGAGTGGCACTGGACAGATCCAATAGTTTTAAACTTTAACAGACACCCGCCTTCAAGTGAGTTAGCGTTTGTCAATTGAGTGATTCCAGACCTTCTGTACAAATGAAATGAAGTACGATGGTCTGGTAGGACCAGGCTAGTTTCTCCTCGCTGCCCAAACTGAATCCTGTTTGTGACAGTAATGTACCAGTTTATGGACTTTGTGTTTTGATGGTTCAATCACTTGGGGAGAAAAGGCCCAGTTTGTGTCACTGTAAAGCTTTCTGGTCTTAAAGGAACAGTAAAGAAGTCATATATATATCATAATCTTGCAATGCCTCAAAATAATTTGTGAACCAACTCCTGCAGGGTTTTGGATCATTTCATGTTTGCAACATTTTAATTTGAACAAAGTCAAATCAATCTTTCTTCGGGGTTGACTGGTAAGAGCATAAAATTTAAAAAAAAACTATGTAGGTTTCCTTTAGTCAACACAATGCATGTGATGCCATTTTGGTTAAAGATGCATTTCACCTTTGACCTCAGGCGCTTTTTGAAACTACACTTTACAAGAAGTAAAACATGTGTCCAAACAAGTTAAATAAATACATATCAAACTAAAAGTTACCATGCCTACACAGTACATGTGGGGATCACAAGTACAGTACAAGGAGCCTTAACTGTGTTGAATGGTTTTCCTAAGGGAGGGCAGAGGGCGAGGAATTTAAGCAAAATGCTGAGGATAAAAGATCTTAAGCTCTAACTGCTGAGTGTGGATTCCTACATTCACAGGTATGGTAACAACATCTGGACGAACTAAATGCTGTCATTGCAGTATACACTATGCCTAGCTGTAGGTTTAATTGAGCAGTTATTGCATTGATCTACAGGAGAGTGGTCGACATCATTGTGGAGTAAAATAATTATCACTTTAATACATACAGTGACCACTCTCCTTCTTTGTTCTAATGCTTAACTTAATGTTTATGGCATTATTGTCTCATTTACAGAAACTCCTTTTGAGCTCAGATGATTGAAGTATATGTACAGAAAAAGGTGACTGAAACTAATGGTCTAAAAGGTAAATATTGTCTGTGTATGAAGCATAATGTTTTTTCCCCAGATATGTCATTTGATATTTTAAATTTATTATTCCTATTTTATAATGTATTCACTTTGTCTAACTACTAACAACACTAAATAATTACATCTGCTATAAAAAAAATAACTGGACGGAGTCCAACATGATTTTCAGAAATATTTTTTTTTTCTGTACATAAACATTTGGAATATTCGAACATTTGAACATTTAATTTTGACAGGTTTCGAGTTTATTCTTTTATCCACTCATTAAAGCTACAACAATTTTTTTCTCTTTAAGGTTTTTTCATCCAGATGAAGCAGAATGGAAATCATCAACACGACAAGTGATATCCTAGAGATTCAGGGCTTTGACATATCTCCAGAGTTGACCTACCCTCTGTTTTTCTTACTGCTTTTTGTTTACTCTTGTCTGATCTTTTCCAACATTGGAGTGCTCGTGCTCATTATCACAGAGAGGAGTTTGCACCAGCCAATGTACATTCTCTTCTGCAACCTGTCAGTCAATGATCTAATAGGTAACACAGTGCTGCTGCCTCAGCTGATGGCTCATATCATTTCCACAGAACGCTTTGTCACCTACAACCAGTGTGCGACTCAAGCCTTTTACAGTCACACCTTCGGTTCAGCTTCACACATGATTCTCGTCATTATGGCCATCGACAGATATGTGGCAATATGTCACCCCTTGAAGTATAACTCAATTATGACCATCAAGACTGTGATCGGTCTGTCTGCGACTGCATGGGGGGTGTCCTTAGCGCTTGTGTCTGTTTTGATAGGCCTCAATATGAGGCTGTCCCGGTGTAGATCGGTTGTGCAAAACGCCTACTGTGACAACGCATCTCTGTTCAAGCTTTCTTGTGATGATGTGACCATCAATAACATCTATGGGCTTCTTTTCACTGTGCTACTGTTCAGCTGCTCGTTGGGAGGCATAGCTGTCTCCTATTTTAAAATAGCTCTCATCTGCTGGATCAAGAAAAACAAAGAGCTGAATAACAAAGCGCTGCAAACCTGCGCCAGCCACCTTGTCCTGTATCTCATCATGCTCTGGTCGGGGTTTTTAACCATCATACTGCACCGTTTCCCGGATTACCCAGATTTAAGGAAGATTGCATATATTTTATTTCACGTGGTCCCTGCTAATTTAAATCCAATTATTTATGGGATGCAAACAAAGTCATTAAGGGATATCATTCTCCAAAAACTGCTAAGAAAAACAGCACCAACATAATGCCCCCATTCTTCTGTTTCACCTATATGTTTGAGGCTTGAACATAAAGAGACACAGTTCATAGGTCATTATTTCAGGTCATTAAATAATATATATATACAGTTTATATGTTTATATATACTGTGTATATATATATTTAATGTCCAGTTCCCTCTGCACACTCGTGAAAGTATGATCCATTCACATTTGTTTTGATATCTTAAAAACAACATTATGCAAAGTAGACAAAATAGAAGGATATGTGTCTGCGGTAACTCAAGTTATTGTATTTCATTAATTAGGACTTTCTTTCTGATTTCCAAGTCAAAATCAAGATAGATTATCATCATGAATTGTGAGGACAGTAGAATGAAGCGCCTGTGTGCTGGGCCCCTTACAGAAAAGCTCTCTACATCTTGTATCTTCAAGCTAGAACAGCATCAATGACCTTGTTTTGTATTTTGTGTTGAGTATTAGTGAGCACACAATAAGTGTAAATTCATGTATTGGTTTTCAGTGAGTTGCAGGTATCACAGTCATAATAAATGTAGAGTATTCTTTGTTAACAGTTTATTCCTGTAGGACTGATAATTATGCTGTTAAAGGTTCTTAAACTCTTCAAGATGTATGTTATGTCTATTCAAGCTGTTTTTTTGGCCTGTTTATATGGTATGTGATGTAAAACTTCATTGTCCCTTTCTCATTGTATGACAAAAGCTTAAAGTCACATATCGTCACCCTCTTAAAATAATGGCCTAAGTCACTTTTTGGCCAAAATTATTTTTTTGCTTAAATCATCTCCTCATGATGCTGGCCACCTCTGGTTAAATGGCCTAATTCCTCAATTGAACAGATCATGTGATTTTACTTGACATAGGCCATTATACCATATTACCAGAATGTCAAGAGTGTGTTTTAGGCCATTTTATTTTGTCTAAGTCAAAATTTACTGTTAATTTTTTTTTTCAAGGACATTTCACAAGTGTGTAAAATGGCTTAAGTCACAAGTTAAACATTAATATAAAGGGTTTATTCCTATTATGTTACATAATTGACAGAAATTGTTATTACAATGTCAAGAGTCATCTTTTGACATAACCTGTTTGAGTGAAATTATTAATGAATATCATATGTTCAATCTTTGGTTAAGTTTTATGTGTTTCCTGAAAACACTGAAAAAATGACTTAGGCCATTATTTTAAGAGGGTGACGATATGTTATTTTTAAAGAAAACCTTGCATGTAATAAGTGCAAGAATAAATATACTTCTAAATGAGCAGAAATGTAATAAATATTCCCAGAAATGCTGTCGTCGCCTTTCTTAATGTTTGCTCAAGATACTGAGGATGTTTTTCCTTCTTGTAGGCGTCTTGGACTCATTAATTTCAACATGTTTTGGATTGAACAAGTTTTTTTTAATTCTCGATTTCTTCAATTAACTTGCATGTTCATGTAAACAGACTAGTAGTTGAAATATGTCAAGGTACAGACAAATGAATACTGTCTGTTTACAAGAACACGCACGTTAATGAATTGGTTTGCTCCTGATACACAATATCCGTCATTGATAAAACAATAATTAATGTAGGAAATTAGTAGAGCAGCAATGGATATATTTTTTCGTCACTTCTTTATATGGCTTTTCTGAATCCTTTGACTGCTGTGCAGAAACAAATCAATATTCTATTTATCTAAAATAGTTTGCATAAATGTGGAAACCATCAGTAGAAAATGTGTGTATTTACCAACAGACAATGTATGTCTTGGCTGAGATCCGTATGTTCAATGCAGCATTAAGAGAAAAGTAGGAGAATGCAGGTTGTCAACGACAAAACCCATACACAAGAAGATCATCAAAGATCTCATTAAACTTATATTAAGGATTGCAGTAGGGTGGGTGAATACATGGCCTTAAGGATGGACCATTTCTAAGAGGTTCAGACAAAGGGTAATTCAAATGACAATTTAAGTGTTGGATGCAGAACCTCATAAATCTTGTTTTAATCTCTGTGCGATGTACACCAGTTAAAACTGTCATTTTGACCCACTTTTCAGTTCTGAAGCTAGATGGCTTTGCCCATGATAAGGAGGCTCATTAAAAACACCATGATGAAAAACATCCACATGAAGAAGCGGTCTAAAACTTTGGCCACTTTTTTCCACTCCCCAGTCCTTTTCTGCGTGGCCCTCTGGTCTCGGTAGCAGTTGGCTATGTACTCAATGTTACGCAGCAGCTGTTGCCTCTCAGCGCTTTGGATGCTGGCGAAAAGCTCTCTGTCCTTTCTCTCTCCATCACTCACACCACCCTTCCTGCATCTCTTCTGGACCCCCGAATCCCCACAGTCCATGCTCATGAAAACGCCATTCTTCCAAGAGCTGTAGCGGTTGGTAGGGTTCATCCCAATTGAGCCAACGGGACTCTTTATCTGATCCATTTCTTCCCCCTCCTCCTCTTCGGTGGTGGAGCCCACCGTCTCTTGTCCTCCCTCCATTTTGAAGAAGCATTCCTCTCTGCACGGTCCTGCCTGACCGTTCATGGTGCAGTTGGTGTTTTTTACCAGAGGAGGGTCCTGTTTTTCCGGCCGTCGGGACAAGCAGTTCTCACCGACTTCGTAGACAAAACACATTCTGGCCAAGTACTGCAGAATGACTGTCTTGGCCCA
The DNA here is from genome assembly GCA_026929865.2 of Hyperoplus lanceolatus. Lineage (NCBI taxonomy): Eukaryota > Metazoa > Chordata > Actinopteri > Uranoscopiformes > Ammodytidae > Hyperoplus > Hyperoplus lanceolatus. Next base: position 11,094,387 of record CM049398.1, read on the forward strand.
CTTGGGTACGGCTTTGGCATCTGGGCCACAGTGGTGGATATTCATGATGAAGATGGTCAAGGCAGTGGAAGCTGTGATCATGGTCATCGTTGCGATGTAATACTTTCCTGTGGAACAATACAAAAGCAGAAATTAGGGTTGGGCGGTATGGTCAAAATCTTCCTTCACTTCATTTGGAAATTTAATTTCCATACACACTGGTGAAAAATATTAGCCTGGTGCTACCAGACCATCGTACTTAATTTCATTTGTACAGAAGGTCTGGCAGTGCTGTAATTGGCAAACGTTCACTCATGGAGGCGGGTGTCTGTTAAAGTTTAAAACTATTGGATCTGCCCAGTGCCACTCTGGATTAGCCAACCAATCGCATAACGTTTGGTCGTCACGTTTGTCATGAGCCGGCTTCTGGCAACTGAAACTGGAGCGCGACTTCGACGTCATCGTTCTCAGCCACTCGCTCTGTTTGCTGATTGGACCGGCTGTCGAATCTCCGGCAAAACTGGGAAATGGGCTGTACACCCAGACTGACTACTGAAGGGAAAATAAAATTTGGCCGGAAGTAGGCGGGCGGGCGGAGCCAGGCTAGAAAAATATCAGACCAGCCTGGCTTTAGTCAGTCACAATGCACAATGTCAAAACAAACTTTAGTTAGTTTTTAGAATTAGTTTTTAAATCGGTGGATGCGCCATACACATATTTTGGCTTTCATAGGAGGCTACTGCCCTGCGTGCTTCATCTTTAAGTAGAAGAAGATTTTACTTGTTCTTTCCCCGCGGTATTTCCAAATGTCTACCGGCAGATACATTTTTCCCGTAGCCCGGTATAATACTGTCATGCCGCCTTTAACTCTAGCGGAATCAACATAAGTCGTGAAGAACATAAAAAAAGAGGAACCCTTATATTGCCCCCTTACCAATAAGTGGCACGTTATCAGAGGGTGGCATGATCTCTGCAACCAACAGCTGGAAGACGGTGAGAGCAAGCATCACGGTGACACCCAGAGACACCTTCTCTCCAGAGTCGGCGGGCAGGTAGAAGCCCAGCGGAGCCAGAAAAGAGATCATCACGCACGGTATGAGCAAGTTGAAGACATAGAAGGAAGCTCTCCTCTTCAGCTTCAGCGTGTAGGTCACGTCGGGGTAAGGGTCGGCACAGCAGCCGTACTGAATGACGTTCTTCTTGGCCGGCATACCCAGCACCTCCCACTCTACGTTGTCCACCAGGTCGGCCAGGTCGGCGCTCTCCATGGCGTTGAGGATGTCCAGCTGGTTACCGTTGTAGGTCCAGGAGCCGTACGTGAACCTGCACTGCTGGAGGTCGAAGGGGAAGTAAGACACGTCCACTTTGCAGGAGCTCTTGGTGATGGCGGGCGAGTCCCACATGATCTGGCCGTCATGCCGGATCACCACATTGGTGTCCATGGAGCCTGTGAAATGGTCGTCAGCACTGGAACACAAAGACATCTTAACCCAACTTAAACAAATATATATTTTTGGATACGTTCATGAGAAGAAAAAACAAATGAAAACGGAACTCTGCTTTTTCCTGGAGTAGGTTGAGAGGTTGATTTTGAGAAAGAAACTTGATCAGCACACCAAGGCACAAGTAAACCCAACCTGAGGGAAGAGTCAACTCATTTTGTGAAAAGTTGTACTTATTCCTCAGAATTGTATCTGCATTTTAAATCTCTCCAGTAATGCTATGTGTTTAGATGTGTCAGCATGTGGTAAGTACAGTGTCCAGTGTCATTGAGGACATTGCTAAGAAGTCTTGCCCCATAGCAACATAATTACATATACTCAACAAAAATATAAACGCAACACTTTTGTTTTTGCTCCCATTTTTCATGAGATGGACTTAAAGATCTAAAATTCATTCCAGATACACAATTGTACCATTTCTCTCAAACATTGTTCACAAATCTGTCTAAATGTGTGATAGTGAGCACTTCTGCTTTGCTGAGATAATCCATCCCACCTCACAGGTGTGCCACATCAAGATGCTGATCTGACATCATGATTAGTGCGCAGGTGTGCCTTAGACTGTCCACAATAAAAGGCCACTCTGAAATGTGCATTTTTTGCTTTATTGGGGGTCTGGGGACTCAGAACCAGTCAGTATCTGGTGTGACCACCATTTGCCTCATGCAGTGCAACACATCTTCTTCGCATAGAGTTTATCAGATTGTCAATTGTGGCCTGTGGAATGTTGGTCCACTCCTCTTCAATGGCTGTGCGAAGTTACTGGAGACGGCTTATGGTGGATAAATGAACATTCAATGCACAAGCAACAGATCTGGTTGACATTCCTGCTGTCAGCATGCCAATTGCACACTCCCTCAATGCTTGTGGCATCTGTGGCATTATGCTGTGAGACCAAACTGCACATTTCAGGGTGGCCTTTTATTGTGGACAGTCTAAGGCACACCTGTGCACTAATCATGATGTCAGATCAGCATCTTGATGTGGCACACCTGTGAGGTGGGATGGATTATCTCAGCAAAGCAGAAGTGCTCACTATCACACATTTAGACAGATTTGTGAACAATGTTTGAGAGAAATGGTACAATTGTGTATCTGGAATGAATTTTAGATCTTTAAGTCCATCTCATGAAAAATGGGCGCAAAAACAAAAGTGTTGCGTTTATATTTTTGTTGAGTGTTGGTGGTACTCCCTTCCTCTCTTTTGTTGTTCTGTCTTTATCATCAGCCTGTAATTATCACTTGTATAACTGGTGTATATATAAAAAGCAGACAAAGGCCTGTACATTCATTTGAATAATGGCTTTAAGGAATGTTCAGCTTGTGCCTTTTATACTGACCAAAATGGGTAATAATTAAAAGGATTAACTCAATACCAGTCCGACCTACTTGTTATATAGGACTATATCAGGTCTCCATACATAACTACTAGGTATGCGGATGGTATCGAGTCCATCGTAATCATCTTTATTCCATGTGAGGTGTGCATCAACCCACACTTGCCGTATCCATAAATATGCCGTCAAAATTTGGTTTCGCTCATCCTGTAAAACATAGTACATTTCAGGAAATGATTGTGACCAACAGGGACATATAAGAGGAAGAACCGAGGCATGATGAAATATAAAGATGGCATTAAACTGGAGCAAAGCTATCATGTGGGCATTTGTGTGCACTGTGGTGTTTTACCATGTCGATAATTTGTGACAGTGTAACCTGCAGAGTCACATTCAGTATGTTGCCCGTGTCCTCCACTGGCCTCAGAGCACTGGTGTAGTTGGTGAATAAATCATTCAGGAGCTTCTGAGCAAATTTCCCATGAGCACCCCAACAGGCTGCAGAAAGGGAGAGAATTGATCAACAGTCATATCGCCAACCCAAACCACCTGTTTAAGTTCACTTACTTATGCCACATTATTTTAAATCAGGTAAAAATAAGTATTTGCTTAAAGCTATAGAGCGTAACTTCTGTTGCCCCCATGAGGAATTCTGAGTTATTATAAAAACACTGTCAGCACACGTGAGGTTAGCCTTTATGAGATCACTCATGGATTTCATTCTTTCTGCTGTATGTCCAGCATTTTTCTTAGCAGTAGAATCAACAACTGATACTTCTAAAACAAAAAGTGGAATTTCTAGGGGCTTCTTGGTATTGAAGCTCCTGCGCCAGTGTCGGGGGGGAGACACCAGTTCAACGCTGCCATACTAAGAAATACAGAAAGAGTTTTTTGAAGCTGATGGGCTCAATCAATTTTGTGTATACTCATTTGGTGATGGCCTGAATTTAACTGACATTTATGTATATGGTCAGTGATAATCAGGGCAAATGCAGCAGTGTTTGTGCTGAAGTGGTATGACATGGATAATGTGAATGCATGACAGATGGTGGAAGGGGGCAAAGGGGGATGTCAGGCTAGATCACCCTTCACTAAAGCTCTAGAAAGAGATCAGGCACATCTGCCATCATGTCCCAGTATCATAGTTCTCTGCTTAGACAGTTTGGCATGTGTTGATTGAACCCTTAATCCACAGACACGCAACATATGAAATTCAATGTTGATAACAATCATTCCAAGCTACCAGAACGCCATCAATGAGATGTAGTCTACCTCTCTGTGGTATCTTTTAGAATGGAAACAATATTATAAACCAACTGGAGGATGTTTTCTGGTGTCAACAATGGATTTGGGCCAGCCAGATGTTATCCCTGAAACACTATTTCGTCAAAGCCTCTGAGCTGGATATAAATAAGGTCTATATGGGATTATAATGATGGTAAATCCTTCAACAACTGACTCCACATTCCACACTATGAGTGGAAGAAGAAATGAAATATGAGGGGAAATAGATGATTCATTCATACAGTAACATTACAACAATGGCATTAATCTAAGGGAAAATATTTTTCTCGCACTGTGTTTGAACTGCTATTAACTCAAATCAAGAAAAACAGCTTAGTTTTAGTACTTATTTTAGATCGCATGAGGAAAGGGGGAAAATGTAAGGAGTTTAAACTTACTTGTCATGACACTGACCCACAGAAGTGAGCGAAATAAAGTTTGAATTCTCCATCGTTTCATCGTGCTGAAACACATTATCTCGATCCAAAGAACATAGGAGCTGCTCTGTTCCCAACAGCTTTACTTAAAAAAATATATATATATAAAAAAGGAAGAGAAGAAAAGAAAAAGAAAAAATCAGACTGGCGGCGAGTGCATATTTCCGTTTGCGATCTGCACAAAACAGTTAGTGTTAAAACTGAAAAAGACAATAGAGACGGGACAGCAGCCACATTCTAAGACCCACACACAGCTGGCCACCGGGACTCACACAGTAAGCCACACGCACTCGTGCTGTTATAGGATGCGTTTATGGAGGGGTGGGGGGAGATCAAAACCGAAAATAACGCTCCAGCACCACGGAGAGCTCCAAGTGTAGCTCTAAATAAACCTTTATGCACGTAATCCTATATTTCCTCTGTCGTTAATGATTCATAAGTGACACATAGTATACATGATTTAGCATGAGGTCTGTGATCATTTTGAAAAGGCTGCGCCAGCCAGACGTGGCAGCATCATCAGCACTCTTTCTCTTCCGGGTGCTGGTGTGGTTTAATGGAGGATGCTGTATCCGCCCTCCTGTTATTATAGCCTCCAACTGAAATTCAGTGCATGCAAAACAAATGTCACAGGAGTGTGAGATGGCTGGATGATCCCCTGCTCTCATGTACCGAGCCAAGCGCGTACTATTTGTGGTAGCAGTTATTGGTAAGGAGTTAAAATAGTGGAGGTAGGAAGATTTAATTTTTAAGCCATATCTTCAGTAAATGCATGCATTTACTCAATGCATTTGAGTGACTCAAATTATTGGTGTGACTATTGACAGCCTATAACTGTGCAGACATTTTTCATTTTAGTAATCTCTATAGGCCAATTTATAAATATAAAGATTACTAAAATAGAAAATCTTATATTCTTGCACAAAGATGAAGATGTGTAGTGTGTATTCTACGTTGACTACGAGATAGTTATTCATGCCACATGCATTACATTCTCCTGCATGCGATAAATATGTAAGATAATGTTGAAATGTTTTTAAATCAGACTTTTATTACTGTTGCAGTCCAAGATGCTACAAGGCTCCACTATATTTGGGCATGAGAGGCCGCTGGTAGTCAGTGTATCATTCAGCACCTGTGTGCAGGGTACTGTTTGCCTTCCACTGATCGGACTCATCACATGTGTCTTCATATCCTCTGTTTATCATTTTGAGGACTCTACTGGTACACATTGCCAGGTAATGCCCCCGTTTTGAAAACTGAACCCATATTGTTTTTCTTCATTCATCTGCTTCTCTACATTTCAAAGGCAAATGTTTAGTGCAGGAACCAAAACCAAACCCCATACATTTTTCAGATAAAAAATAAATAGAAAATAAAACAAAACATTACCTTATTTTATCATAACCTTAAGGGGTTCATTTCATGAATTGAATGGTCATATTATTATTTTTTAAAACTTTTACTGCTAGTGTCATTAAATTAATCTATAAGTGATTCACCACATAGGCGTAAAAGTAGCCACAGGAATTGGCTGCCCTAGAAAGTGAAAGGACCAAGTTAATCCCTTGTAATTTTTTACTGGTTGGATTTACATAATATTTTCACAGATGGTCAACAGGTAGTGTACCTACAGTACGCCTCAAAGCAACTACAATTTCAAAATATGCTTCAATTGTGAATCAGCAGCCTTTAATATAATACGTTCTTGGTGGAAATATCATACATCTAATTTTCCTGAGAAATATTTACTTCTAATCCTATTCTACAGTACAAGGGTAGAACAAAACATGACCTTGATTTTTCATAACTCATAGTTGTCTCCTTTGTGAAGTGGTTGGTCTTAGTTTCTAATTTTAACGAAATAATCATTAAAGGAGAAGTAAGTGATATTTCTTTGTTAATGTGTGAGTTAAATCACTCTATATTCATACAGCAATCACTTAAACAGTATGCACAGTTCATAACACAGGTCTCCCAGTCATTCAGTTTAGCAGTAATTGCCAGTTAAAATGTTGAGTATCCTGCTCTTTTTTTATCCAATCAGGAGAGAGAGCTCTATAAAGAGTCGGGTCTCTGTGCTTGTGAACGATGACTCGCTGCTCTCCATCATAGCACTGTCTGACGATGATGGCTGCATGTTCATCTGGTCGTGACGAAGGGACGAGGGAGGGGACTGCTACTGCAGTTACTGACAGAAAGTTAGTTAAAAGGACCAAATCACTTATTTCTCCTTTAAAAAAATTCAAAGTTTTTCACCACATATTTAAATATTTGCAAAAGACGCCTGCCCTGAAAGACACATGTCATGTTCTACCTAATGGTTTTATTTACATAATATCTGCACAAATGGACTACAGGTAGGCCAAGGTCGTGCATGTGCATCTGTTTATACTTTGTACATTGACACAAAGCTCATGAAAAGTTGGAAAATTGTAGAGATATATGGTTCTCACAGGACAGTAACCCTATAAACATTGTATGATCTTATAGAAGATGCTGCATTATAGTAAATAAAGACATAAATGCTGAGATAAAAAACATTATATTCAATAGTAAACAAATGACAGGGTCCAGTTTCTGCAAGATGAGTATACCAAAACAATTTTTCAAAATAATACCTAGGCTACTTGAATTCAAGTACCATCTTGTATGAAGGACTTAGCCATTGTGTTTATTTTTCCAGAGTATGATTGTTGGACTTTTTCTAACAAATCTTGCAAAATCACATTACTGTGTGTTTGCAGGTTCCCAATTACCTGCCATCCATAAGTGCCTCAATAAGTCTGTCACCTGAGTGCCACATATGGCGGTTCTGCATCGGACTGCACTCAGCACCACGGTTCCTGGTCGCCATTACCTACTTCAAATTTTACAAGGCACGTTTTGCTTCCAAGTTCCCTGAGAGTTTACTCAGCTGCTTGAACCTGGCCTTTTCCCTTTTCGAAAACCTCGGCCTCCTTCTCCTCACATATGTGTCCTCCAGTGAAACATACTGTGAGTAATCAACATTTTGGTTGCCTTCATTTGAGAGGCTTTGTTTACACCTCCTTCACACCCAACTGTCCTTTTACTGACCAAAGCTTTCCCTCTCTTTGTGTATTTTGCCTCCTTTTAGTTGTTCATAAGGAAGGTTTCGTCCTCTTCATTATCAGCTCCCTCATCCACATGCTGATAACCTGCCGTTTATGGATGGCTATTAAGAAGTATTCACTGAGTCCCGAGGTAAGGAAGGCCAAACCACACACTACAGACTGAAATCCCTCAATGCCATTGGCAGTTTTTCCGTCCAATGTAGTATTGCTGTTTTTGCTCCTTCACAGGATGCCACATCTTACAAGTGGAAAGTGCGCTTATTACGTCTTAATGTATCCTGCTGTGCTTTCGCTGGATTCTTTTATTTGAAACACAACATGTACTGTGAACCAGGCAGTAAGTTTTAAATCAGTTTGATCATTTATATTTCATGGAAAGCCACATAAAAAGCAATGTCAGAAATAGTAACTAACAAATGCTAACCAAAGCATACAGCATGACTATTATATACATGTGGTTTTCTTCTTTTCGCAGGTTATACATTTTTTGCCCTGTTTGAGTATCTGGTGGTCTTCTCCAACATGGCCTTCCATCTCACGGCAGTGTGGGACTTTAAAAGCCGGGAGGTCATGGTCGTTTCCTCCTCTGAGGATAAACACTTCTGACTAAAGTCTCAAGGACTCAGTGCTCAATGTGCAACCACTCCACCACCTGATAATAACAGCCTTGTTTCTGTCCAGAGGAAGAGTGGGATGAAAACTGTTTTCTCATATGTCCATGATGACGGCTCTCGATGTTATCGGTGTATATGTCGGACAATTTTAAACAAACAATATGCCTATGTGCTAATTATTGGTCCATTCAGTTAGTTGTGCATTGTTTTTTTTCTCCTCAGTGTCAAATTCATTAATGCCTTTGTGGAATTCAACTTTTGTACAATGCACAGAAACATTGTGGTCATAATCATACTGTACTGTGCATGTTGTGCCAAAGTAAAGTGACAGTTCAAGTACAGTATGCTCTGCTTTCGTTATAAAATATAAAATGGTGGAGAAATGTCTATTACTTTTTATATAGGAAGTGAAATAGTGGAAAGTCCATGTGGCCCCGATTTGAGCTACTACACCGTAGTAAATATATATATGATACATGTACTATATATGAAACATAGATATGAGTATGATTACAATGCTCTGTCATTCTCCTCCCAGAAATCCAACCCTGATGATGCAAGTACCTGCAAATCACTAGCAGGAAATTTCATTTTTGATGCAAAATCTTGATTTATAGTCATTTACAGCCAGTTGATTTTAAGTGAATGATGTGATTAGGTTGGTACATTCATTTAAAACCTGAGACACATATATATATATATATATATATATATATATATATATATATATATATATATATATATATATATATATATATATGGATGGATGGATGGATATACAGTATACAGTTATATAGATTGATTGTTAGATCATATACCATAGATGGATCGATAGATTGATTAGATACTAAGATAGAAAAATCAAATGTTCATTAAAATTAGCATAATTTATTTATTATGGTAGTCTCCCTCCTGCCACATAATGGAATCATGTTATGCATTGTGGTTAGCAAGAATGCACTTCTGCACTGCTCCTTAATACAGTGAAGCTGAAAGAGCATCCCACTTAACACTCTGATGTCTGACGAGTAGGTTCTGAGTGGTGCTGTCCATAATATCTGGTAGCTTTTGCTGTTTTGAAATGTGAAAAGATCTAACTGTTCAATAAGGTTTAAATGTGGTCCTACTTAAAATCCTCCACTAGATGGCAGACTTCAGCAATATGTTTAAACGTGATCTAGAGAACATACTCCAGACGTTAGGGGGCGACACCTGCCAGAGATAACCAAGGTCTTGGGGGTGTAGATGAAGACAAGCCTGCTGTCAGTCCCGTGAGTCCTCATTCTGCGGCGTTTCGGTTCACTCTCGGTCGGAGGCAGACCTTTTTTTTCAGTACGGGAGGTGGAGTTCGCAGTGCTTCAACTTCGGGTGACGAGTCATCTGCTGCAATGTTAACACAGAGCTGAAACGAAGGATCCGCTGGCTCTGATACATGACAGGTACCTTTTTTGTACTAACGTATTGTTATCGGCATAGTGTTCGTCCCCGTGGATGTAACCATCTACCGTAGCTTCATTAACGTGCCTTGTTGTTAGCTAAACGTCAACCGTCGCTTGTCTGCGTGTGTAGGAAATTGGAAAGTCAACACATAATGTGAAAAAAAAACACGGAAGCAGTGTGTGTGTGTGAGATGGCTCTGTATTGTTACACTTTACACCCACTTTATTCTTTTACATGTTTGAATATTTCACTCCATTTCCTAGTTAGCCAAGGTGTTCAACTTGCTAGCCGGGGTTTGTCAAACACACAGACACTAGACCCCGACGGACCAGGCTTTTGTTACTTTCCCTAATCTTATTATTTCTCTCCCATGTGTGAGTGTGCAAACACGCCAAAGACAATGCTAAGCTGACAAAATAAGGATTTCAAGGCGTCCTTAGCTAAAGCGGAGTATTAGCAAGCTAGCAAGCTGTGTACGTCCATTCATTCAGGAAGAAGATGCATTCTTCGGAAGTGATGGCATGTGTCTGCAGAGGAACTTTTAATTTATTGTTGTGCTTTAAGCCTATTGATATTGACATATGATACAGTTGTATCATATGTTACAGTCTCTAAGGGTTAGGCTTAGCCACATTGTTGTAAACTAACCTAGAACAGCCAGGGTTCTTGCAGATCATTCACAATCTGAAAAGGCATTGAATACAATGATCTAAGCATGAGGACCTAACTGTTATCAAAATCCCTTAAATCAACCTTTCAAAAGCTTGTAAATGTTAAAACATGTGGAGAAGGTTAAATAATGTACAAACGATTTTATTTGTGGCTATTTTGACCTTAATAAAATCATGACTTCTTACCAAATACAAAACATCTTATTTTTCAACATTTGAAGTAGTTCTTCTTACTATTTCACTGGACCAAAGAAGTCATGTTTTATGCAAAATTGTCCTTTTTAAACCTGTTGATTTAAAAAATAATATTAAACAAATAAATAAATTGTCCTCTAAATCCAAGTAATTGATTAAGTTTTTTTCTACAGTTTTGCTTCATGTAAAATTGGTCTTTGATTCCATTTCAAGTTGAATTTATAAAAAAACAATCACCTTTAAAAGTCTTTAAATCTAACTAAAAAGAAACAAGCAATAATGAGAATTTTAAAGCAAGTCTATTCTCCTCTTTCCAGAACACACCAGTCATGGAGATCAAAAATGTGTTGACCTTGTGGATATTTTGTACGTGTCTCGTTGGAGAAAGCTGGACTGACAAACCAAGTTCACCTCCACCGGAGAGTCACAATGGGGAAAACGGCGTGTCAGGTGAGTCATCAGTCTTGACTTTCATTTGTTTTAGCATTTTTTTTAAAGTTTATTTTCTCCCCTCCTGTTAAACTAAGTGGACACAAACATATTATAGATTGGCCGTTAGTGTATTACTGTTAGTGCCACATCTTTGTGATTGTGCAGGCACACTATGTATGTTGCCATGCTGAGAATAGTCCCAGTGGCATTCTCCATTAAGCCCCGTCCTCCAAATCAGTTCAACCCAGCTAGACAAACGGGAGGTAATTGATGTGATGGTTAGTGGACTAAACGAGCAGGGGTTTAAGTAGTTTCTGAGTCACACAGCAATAGTTTAGGTGTTGTTGCAAATTAATCATAATTTAAGAACATTGTGCAGCTTTTAAACATTTGGATGTACAATGTTTACAATACAAATTCTTCCTTTCTTTGTGGGAATTGCCCTATCATAAATATACATTATTAAAGCCTAAGCCTTACTTACTTATAGAACCTGACCTGAATTGTATTTAATCATTTAATTATTGAATGTGCAGTTCTATTAGGACTACATTATGATATTATGCAGACACTGATCTCACATAAATGATTTACTACGTCACCTAATTTGGAGAGGCAATGTGAGCTTTATATACCACATTACACAACATAGTTTGTTACTTTTTAAATTAAAGGTTGTATAAGTACAAACATGTTGAGTGAGTTTAAACAAGCTCCTCTTGTACAGATACAAGTCTAACCATTAGCTAAGGGATTCTGCTGCTGTGATAAACTTTGAAACCTGAGTCTGCTCAGGATATGCAAGCCAGTTATGACATACTATGACTCAGTTTTTTTTTTCTCTCAAGTGCAGAATATGAATTCCTATCTGTTTAAAAAAAAAAAAGGCTTAACTGTAGTTTGGATTTATATTGTGAAATATTTAACTTGACTTTAACTTAACTGTGCTTTAAAAAAAACTTGGCAAATATCCAATTCTATACATGTGCTTGGTTGTTGTCATATATTGTTACAAACTTTGTACAGCATGGTTAAACCGGAGCTTTTAAGACGTTGTACAAGTTTTTGATTGGAAGCACAATTTTACTATCTGTTAAATGTCACTAGTCATCTCAGTAACAAGAGGCCATACTGTGGGAAGCATTTTTCTTGACTGTGATTCTGAAAGCTTGACAGGTATTTTGAATGCTGCTGATACTGAACTGTTGTAGTTACGAAGGGACAAAGCAATGGAGTGTGTTCTTCACCTACATGCAGCCACACAGAGTGACTTGCGTAACACTAGCTCTTAAAAAAAGCAGGGCGACCGGTATGTAAATATCTTATCTTGTGTCTCTGTAGGTTTGCAAGCCAAATGAGAAAGAGGGCCAGGTTGGGTGTATGAGATTGTTGCAGGTGGTAGGCTTTTACTTGTGTAACTGCTATTCTTTGTTTACCAGAGTGACAGTGTGTGACTGAGTAGAAGATCTGAAAGCGGGTATTTGACTTTTTGGTATGTGGCTTTGCAGGTTCTCTGAAGCTGAATGCTGTGGCTCAAAAATTAACTTTTCACTATGCGGAAGAAGCTCACATGGTGCTTCCTGCCATCCTAGTTCCGGTTTAGTGATTTCATGTAGTAAAGGAGAAGGAACTAGATTTAGCAAGTACAACAACTTTCACAGCTACGGTGGACACAGCAGCCGCTGCAGGGATACCATCTGACATGTTTTTTTCTGATTAACCACTGAGCAAACCTGCCCCAACAGGCGGTTCAGAGAATAAAGAAAACACAGATTGATATGCTTGGTAGATCAGTGGGAGGGGGCATTCCGCTGTAAATGCCAGTCGCGTAGGTAACAGTAATAAATAAATAAAGCAGTATCATTTATATCAGTTTTTGAGCTTGGTCATGTATGAAAGACGAAGTGAGTTTGAGGACTGCCACGCCATTCTGTTGTGGGGATCAAGCAGGAAACCAACCAAATACCCATTTACTTACAAACAAGAATAAACTACAATGAAGCGCTTTGATTCCATGTGTTGTGGTTATGAGGGTTCAATAAAAGAAATGATGTAGCTGTACTGGTAAATTGTTGGTAAAAAACCAACGCTAAGGAAATGCAGCCCACTTTTTTCATATTTTCGAGCAAGGCCACCTTCCGCCTTAACCCTCAACTTCTTCTTTTGTGGTTGTAATGCAGTTAGATAGACCAAAATAGTATGACAACAGTAATAGAAATGTTAGACATACGGTTCTAGCGTGGCTTAATTTCTCCAGGAAGAGGCCTCACTTAGATTGAACATCTGAAACGTCTCGACTGATATAGCAGTACAGAGAGCTTATTTAAGACAGACTTGAAATGAATTGAATAAAATATACGCCGCTGAAGGTTCCAGGGGCAATATTCTTATTGACTTCAACCACGCTGCTGTAAATTTGAACATTTACATTTAAAGGGTATCCTGCCGTGCCCTTTCACACAACTCCACAGTGTGTGTTTGCAGTACATGCCAAACAAGGTTTCCTCTCAGTGCGAGTGGCGGCTTTATCATCTGATCTTTTGCAGAGGATTTCTAATCCCTCAGGAAGGAGAGGAAGCACAGAGAGTGGGCATGCTTGACCCGATAACTCGAAGCCAAATTACATTACATTTATCAGCCAAACATACATTGTTGATTGTTCTTAACTTAATTCTGCAGCCCTACACATTGTAGTCCTTTTTCATTACTGAGGCCTGATTGCAAAAATGCCAAAATACAGCTGATTCTAAACAACCATTTAAACAAACAAACCCAGGTTTTCTGATATTAAACAGATCTGTTAAACCCTAATGTATGACTAATAACAAAATTAATTGTCCGTAAAATCCGTAATTATTTCAAGCTTATTCTTCCCGGGACATTGCCTGCTTATGGTCTGACGGTCACAGTATCTGCCTTCTTGGTAACATCCCCACATTTAGTGAAAGGCCTTACATAAACAAGGGTTTGTCGTCGGCTAAGGAATTTAGCAGTTCACTTATCTTCCCAAGACAAAGAGGTTGAACGTGATCCATCAGGCACATTTGCATTGTGACTTTTCTGCAAAGGGAAGACAAGGTTGAAAGCCATGAACTGTTGTGGCTAATCAGAGAATTAGTTGGGGGAGTTTTTTATGAATACTACTTAGATGAGTACTTAAAAACTTGATCACTTTATGCCTATATTTAAATGACTTGTCTTTACAGGGCATCCTTTTCTTTTTTTCCTGTTTTAATTAAGGAACATTGTTATCAGATATTCTGGACATTCAGATGCTGGTGTACACCGTTGTACCTCCTAATCTTTTTGAAAAGTGAAGAAAGACATTTGAAAAAGACCCAACATTTTTTAAATAAACATATTTCTATGATTCTATTTCTCCAACAGAGTTCTGTCGCATCGATGACAAACTATGCAAGGATGAGAACGGCATTCTAAGCTACGAGGCCATTCGTAGTATCCACAAGCAGATGGACGATGACGCAAACGGCAATGTAGACGTGTCGGAGACAGACGGAGTGAGTACCACCAGCCTAAGAATTCATGGTGGACAGGCGCTGAAGCTCTGTTGGAGAAGGGACTCTGGGTTGTACAGTCACAGACATGGTCATTACTCAGTCTGAGAAGTTTACAGGTGTCATTATTGTAATGGTCTGTCATTTGACTTGTAATAGGATTTGCTGCTTAGATGGTCAGTTAATCTGTTACCGACCGCAACTTGCTCTCAGTAACTGGAGGTTTCTGTCCCGTTGGTGTCAAATAATTAACCTTATTCACATGAACTCTGGTTGCATTGCATGTTGTAGACGTACTGTATAATCACATTTGGACAACATCTTTGTAACAAAGGGCATTGGAGTGTATATTTAAATCGGACTGTATGGTTTGTATTTTAAGAAAAACATGAAGAATAGTCTTACCCACTTTTCTTTTCATTACAACAAAGTATGCATGGTTACAGCTTATATTTGTATAATCCTCTTCAGAAGTCAAGTCTGTTTGAGCTGAGAGAGAGAGAACTCCAAAGGATTAAGTGCACTTAAAGACAGAAGTCCTGCGTCCTGTTATCCTACAGTAATAGTAGATTTATAATGATACAGTAATAATAGTTTATTTCTTTATGACCAAGATCAAAGTCAGCATCTGGTTTTCAAGAATGAGCTTCAGGCCTTGGCCAGATAGGTCCTGCTAATGATTTTACAATGAATATGTTTTCAGGAGCAAGATATTTCACCTGCGGTACAAACCTTTTCTCCTCCCGGTAGTGAAATCCTCCCACATAAATCTATCAACAAAGAAAGGCATCATGACTTATTACCGTCTTCCACCCTTGACGCAAGAGTTGGCGTTAGTAGGAGTGCAAGATGTTGTGCATGGTTTTGTTTTTAAAAACCTGGTGGCTGACATAGCCTACAACATAGTGGGCACCAAGTAGTGTGGTTCCATTGGCCGTCTTCAACGATTACCACTCCAATGTGTCAGACTGCCATCCATTTTGGGATAACATTACAACACACGGCGTGGTGTAATGTAGATTAACTAGTGAGGAGCACGCAATGTGCTGTTACAGACCGTTGAGCACTGGGTGAAAACAATCTTTAGCTCATTTATGGTTGAAACATGTTAAGTCTTTTATGTCTGTTTCACAGTGAGTGATGCAAATACATAATCAGGCATTTTCCTGTTTATGGGGATCATAAACGCCAACGTAGTTGAACAGGTCGGAGTCACTGTGCTCACAATGTGCTCAAATCCGAAACTCTCAACAACTAATCTGCAACACCCTTTAGACATTCTACATGGGCATTTTCCCTTGATCTGAAAATATTTCATTCTTGAATAAAGTAAAGGAAGAAAATACAATACATTTTACTGAGTGTAACTTTCAAAATTCTGAGATTGAAAATATTTTGTTGGTTAAAAAATACCATTTGTAAGGCAGATTTGATGTAACCACCACAACCATTGCGTGTCATTCTGCAGTTTCTGAGAGAAGATCTAAACTACCATGACCCCAAGGCCAAGCACAACACCTTCCACGGGGACGACCAGTTCATCAGTGTGGAGGACTTGTGGAGTGCATGGAGGGGCTCTGAAGGTACTGCTTTCTGCTTTATGGCATTTCCTTCCCCCTAGAGTCCAGCACTGACTCCACAAACAGGCTTTTCTTTTTCAGATCATCTTTGTATTTCTCAGAGGTAGACTGTAAATCTGGTTTTGTACACAATTTTACACATTGATTTGCTTAGCCAATACTGACTGTTTGGTATTGAACTGACTCCTCCTTGTGAATTTGACTAATTGTCTAGACAGCAATTTTTTTTTAAATAGCCAGTTAATGACAGTTAATGTGACTTCCCTGTGACTGAAAGTGTTGGTCCCTGCTTGACCTTCTCACTCACTCTAAAAAGGAGCATGCCAGTTGATTAGATGACATGTCCAGCAAAGTGCAGTCTACTTATTATCAGCTGTAGCCAGTGGCAGAGCGGACATCGTTGAATCTGTCAACACAAAATTCACATCTACACTCTCACCTCCTTCTGCCATCTGTTCGGCTGGATTATCGTGTACTCTTCGAGAGCGCTTTTCATGTGCTGTATCCAACACTTGTATGTTTTCACACCCTTTGCGCTGCCCCCTTTTACTGACATAGCCTGCGCATTGCACTTTTGTGATAGGGCCTTGGAGCTTATGAGCCAGGAAACTTGGGTTTTGTTCAAGATAGCACAACACATTTACACAGCCTGACCACACTGTTGAACTAGGGAGCGTATCTTCCTTCCCTTGTTATCTTTGTAGGCTACCCAATGTTATGCTTAAGAAATACTTTATAAATCATTCACTGTATGGAGACATATGGACATACACTCACCGGCCACTTTATTAGGTACACCTGTTCAATGGCTTATAAAAACAAAAAGCTGATCAGCCAATCACATGGCAGCAATTTAATGCATTTATGCATTTAGACGTGGTCAAGACAATGTACTGAAGTCCAACCGAGCATCAGAATGGGGAAGAAAGGGGGTTTAGGTAACTTTGAACATGGCATGAATGATGGTGCACGGCAGGATGGATCCATACTTTCATGCTTTTTACGCCAAATTCTGAACCTGCCATCTGAATGTCCCAACTGAAATCGAGGCTCATCAGACCAGGCATGATTTTTCAATCTTCTATTGTCCAATATTGGTGATCCTGTGAGAATTGTAGCCTCATTTTCCTGTTTTTAGCTGACAGGAGTGGCACCCGGTGGGGTCTTCTGCTGCTGTAGCCCATCTGCTTCAAGGTTGGTTGTGTTTTGCGGTCAGAGATGGTATTCTGCATACCCTGGTTGTAACGAGTGGTTATTTGAGTTACTGTTGCCTTTCTATCATCACAAACTAGTGTGCCGATCCTCCACTAACCTCTAACTTCAACAAGGCATTTTACGTCCACACAAATGCCGCTCACTGGATATTTTTTCTTTTTCGGACCATTCTCTGTAAACCCTAGAGATGGTTTAGAGTGAAAATCCCAGTAGATCAGCAGTTTCTGAAATACTCATACCAGCCCTCCTGGCACCCTCAACATTGCCATGTTCAAAGTCACATAAAACCCCTTTCTTCCCCATTCTGTTGCTCGGTTTCAACCTCAATAAGTTGTTCCGTCCAGGTCTACATGCCTAAATGTATTGAGTTGCTGACACGTGATTGGCTGATTAGTTATGTGTTAACAAGAAAATGAACCGCTGTACCTAATAAAGTGGCCGGTGAGTGTATATGTGATATGTCTCTGCCATGAAGACAGTTGTTTATTTTTTGGCTGTATGCATTGTGTTCATGAGTTTAAGGTGCACTTTGCAGTTTCAGAGAATGGGGATTTGTTTACATCTGCAGAGCCTGCAGTTAGTTTCCGAAACATATTTACTGTTCATGTAATCCTTTGTTTTGAGTAATTCTATGATCCTACATCCAAACCAAATTATTTTGAGAACCCTGGAACTAAAATGAAATACTAGAATGTGTTTTTAAACAAAACTGTGGGCCTGCTGCCAACAGAGAAACATTAACCTTCTGGTAGCTTTCTAACTTCAAACATAGTTTCAGGGATCCAATTTTCCTTTGAGTAAATTGTTCTTTTTAGTCATGAGAATATACCTTTTGAAAACTTTCACTTCTGTGACACACCCAATTTGACATAGTACACCCTTAAGTGCTGCCTTTCAGCTTGAACTAAAACTTGTTTTCATCGATTTCCGATAAACAGGGAGAGACAGTATTTGTAGAAGTTTATGCAACCTTTGCTACAGTCATATTATGTTTGGTTGGAAATGTGTATGCCAAGCATCTGCTGATCTCTGGTGTCTTCCCTGGTGATGCTCGGCTTGATCTGCCCTGCAGCATTTTTTTTTAATTACTGCTGCTTTCCGGGGGGATTTTCCCCATTTTTTTTTCTAAAGCAAGAGAAAAGCATGACCCATTACACTGTGTTCAGCTGAATTAAATTCTTAATGGTATCTGATATGAGACATATTGGAGCCTTATCAATACTGAATTATTCAAATTGTAGTTGTATATATGAATCAATGAGCGCTATAACTAAATGTTTCCTTTTTTCCTTTTCCCCCCAGTCTATAATTGGACAGTGGATGAGGTTGTGGAATGGCTCATCACCTATGTGGAACTGCCTCAATATGTGGATGCATTTCGCAAGTTCAACTTCAATGGCAGTGTCATGCCAAGGTAAGATACCTATTTAGTTGTTTGTTTGGACTTTGCCACTTCTCAAACTAGATCTATCAAAAATCCAGTTTGTGCATTTGTCAAACAGCTCAAATAGTGCATCTCATAAACATTAGTCTTTGAAATCTCATTGGTTGGATTTAAACACTTTGTTAGGGGGTCACATTACACGTGACTCGAAATGGATTACACCCTTTCGCTCTTCCTTCCTTGCTCTTACATGTCTGTTTTCACTCAGGCTAGCCGTGAAGAACGCCACTCTGACGATGGCTATTCTGAAGATGCTGGATCGCAGCCATGTGCAAAAGCTGCAGCTCAAATCCCTGGACACCGTACTGTTTGGAGCCCCTCTGAGTACGTGACATTCTTCCCATTTAATCCCTGTTGCCGCTCTTATTCATAAAACTTTTTTCATTATTTCAGTCCATAGGAATGTTTTTTTTAATCATCATTGTTACCAGATTGAAAGGCTCCATTTTCCCCGGACGCTAAATCATTCTTCACAGCATTTTCTTTTATTGCGGTCATCATAGAAGCATAGAACATCTTCCAAATGACTCAAGTCAACTCCTTTTGTAACTCCCCCAAAAAGGAAAAAAAAAATAGAATAATTGTGAAATCTGTAGGAAGTTTGCCTTCCGTCATTATTACCCACATCCTGGCCACTGTTATCTGCTCATCTATTCACTGACTTACTCATACATTAAAAATTCAGTTGGTTTGAGGAGGAAATTCTCTTAACGCCCTGTATCAGTGTCAGGGATTGAAAAATACTCATATGTGCACTGCTCTGTATTCCAGACACACCCCTTTGCATACTGAGACAAGTGTACACACACACACACACGTGTATCATACACACACATTCTCCTTCTCCAGTATCGCTGTTACAGTTCTCACATTACACATTGTTGTCCTGCTGGTTTGCCTGTAACCTTTTGTGTGTGTATGTGTGTTCTCTATCTGGGTTCATACATCACAGTGGATGGGGTGTGACTCAGTTGTAATGTCTCTTGGCAGTGCTCTATTTTCTTAGCCTGGTCCAACCAGACCATCGTACCTCATTTCATTTGTACAGAAGGTCTGGAACTGCCCTATTGGCAAACATTCACTCACTTGGAGGCGGGTGTCTGCTGGAAGTTTAAAACTATTGGATCTGCCCAGTGCCACTCTGGATCAGCCAACCAATCGCAAAACGTTTGGTCGTGACGTATGAATACACTGCAGCCCCAGACTGACTACTGAAGTAAAATGAAAATTGAGCGGAAGTAGGTAGGGGGGCGGAGCGAGGTTACTATTTTCTGGGATTGGTAATCTGTGTTGACACCAGGGAAACATGTTCCCGATTCACTGCCTAAATGATTATCATAATTCCATTTTTCTATTTAGAATGTTGTCATTTAAGAGCAGTGGGCATCAATAGTGGGAAGAGAACATGTAATTAACCTGGAGCATTTGAAATAAGTGTGTAGTGGTCTGTGTCTGGCATGTGTCACTGTGGACGTGTTTTGTTAGAGTCACGCCCAAAAGAAGACATTGGCGTGCGCCGTCTGGCTTTGACAGCCTCTCAAAGAAACGGTGTCCTACTGATAGTCAGACTGACTGACTGTATACAGCAGCAGCCTTTTAAGACACCTCGCACAATGGGTTGATTTGATCCTAATCCAGTGGACAGTTCTGTAGTAATTAACCCGAGGTCACAAGCACATTCGGGTCCAGTTATTTCCAATTTGTTGGCTGATTAAAATGTCACTATGCTCTCTTGGTGGTGTCTCTGAGAGGTGGTGAGTCAGTGTAGTGTTTGCTGCACAACATGACATAGAATAGACTGGTGATGACAGAAGGCACACAGTGTTTCCTGTTTAGGACAGATAATATTGTAAGGAAGTAAATAAAACGAGAACAGTATGTCATTAGGAAATAATGTCATACTATCTATCCTAGAGATAATAGTGGCACAGTAATTCCTTAAAGCATCATTGCTTGGTCACAATGCAGAACCAAGATAAATTTAGCACACTTACATTTCAGTTAAATATGTGACCTCATTTTACGGAGTCGTGCTCTTGGTGGTTGAAAGGTAATTAGCAGCATTTTCCGGGCCTACCAAAGCATTTACAGGGCCTACCAAATATAGCTGAAGCATAGTTATTGTACTCGGTTATTCAGTAGAATTAAGAAGAGGCGGGAACAGTGGTCCTGTAAGTCCCTTGACTCTGACAACCTGTGTTTGTTCTTCACTTGTATAAGCAAGTCTACACGAATATACACAGTCCTCCTGAAATATCATCTAGCATCGCCATAAGCTAGTTATGTGCCTTTTACAACCCAGCTGGTTTGTATATAAAATTAGGATTCCTGGTGTTATTTTAGTTATCACTATGTCAATAACAGCCAGTGTTTCAGGGCCATGTTTGTAAAGAGCTTCTAGGTTAAAAGTCCTACTAATCATATCTAGAGAGAAAAAAGCCTGCATTGTCTTTTCCCCCTAGTTCTACTTGACTAGTCAGATTTCTAGTCTTTTGACATCACTATCCCCACACCACTTGCAGGTGTGCAGGTTATTTGAGGAATACTGAAATAAATATCAGGTGATGATGTGGCAATTGCTGCAATTACAAGTTGACTTATTGAACCCAGTCTTGATTCTGGGCTTAATTTTAACGTGGCCTGTGGGAGTTCTCCTCTCTTTTAAGTTGACCTAAATCTTATCCAATGCTTTTTTACAGATGATGTAGCTGCTTTTTACCTCCCCTGACTTTAAATAGCTATTAATCACATACAATGACAAGATGACATCACACTCACACTTATTATTTCAAAGCTCTTTATGTGTACCTAAGTGTTATAGCCACCGGCATTGTTTGGTGTTCCTTACATGTGTACTAGCATTGGTTACCAGACTGAAATAGGTTGTGTTAAGCTGGCTTTATCGTTGTCTTTTGCTCAAGGCCCCTCTCACCGCAACTTGAACTTGTGCTACTGACGCTCCTATTTGTGTCACTCTACAACACTTGCAGTATGACTAGGCTACATTCAAGCTTAAGCATCACACAACATCCTTGTTGAGCTTTCTCATTGTTTTACAGCCTTATCGAATTTGATACACATTGCCTGGCTAAAATATACCTTCTCTCCTATTGGTTTATTGATGTTAATTGCCTTGTTACAATATAACTTATTCTGTATGTTTCTCTTTCTATCAGTGAACAGACATAGCCACTTGAAGGACTTCATGCTGGTCGTGTCCATAGTCATCGGCATGGGTGGCTGCTGGTTTGCCTACATCCAGAACCGCTACTCCAAGGACCACATGAAGAAGATGATGGGAGACCTGGATGGCCTGCAGAGAGCTGAACAGAGTCTGCATGACCTACAACAGAAGTGAGGGTTTCTTCCCACCACCAAAACAACAACCTGTGTCATATTTTACAATGCACACATACCAATAACAGTTAGACTGGCCACCTTCTTGTCCGCTTTGTAGAAATACTTTCATAAACTAACTTCCAGTGCTGTGCCTGATTGCGTTCAATTAACGATCTTTCATGAACTCGTTCATAATGGGGCAGAACGTGAACTGAACGCACTTTTGCTGCCTGATGAATGTTTTTGTGAACGTGTTGATTCTGGTGTTTGTGAACGGCGCTCAGTTCAATAGAGTGCCAGATTTCCATAGAAAACCCCGCTAAAACACACAGTAAACAGGCCTTAATATGTAGCAGAAAAAACACCTAAGCTGGCAACACCAGCCACAGTTGCATCGCCGCAAGACAAATCGGCCTGACCGGCCCTATGCCCATGGCCTAACCGTGGCGGGCAGCGCTGCCTTCAAGGTTCAGTTGGGGGGATAAAACACCCATCAACATGCGAAGCATGGAGGCAAAACAAATGAAGGCATATATTTCCAGTATTGCTTTCTACACTATAGGCTCCTTTTTAGTATGGACTGAAATGGAATTTGATGTGAATTGTTTCCAGGTTTGGAAAATTACGTATGGGAGTGGGTAACTCATTTTTCAATATTTATTTATAAAGATATAGAAACATGAATGGTTGAAGTAGACATTGAACTGAGTTCAGGTGCCTTGTTTGAACAGCTGGACTGGTATTCAATCCAGTTTAACAACTCTTGACAACTTGTTAATCATGAGGTTTAATTTGTAACTTGTTGGGCCATGTTGAAGTCGGGAGCTTCAACATGTTAATTACATTGAGTTTTGAAGCCAACTCACGAGTGCTATGTTTTGCACATTTTTCAGTCGGTGTGCTCTTTAAAATGAGTTCCCTCACCGTTGTTGTAAGGAGAAAAAAAAATAAAAACTTGAGTACAAATGTGTGATTGGTTAGTGCTAATCTGCTACTCTTTCTAAACTGTTGGGATGAATACAGCAAGCTTTCCTTTGAGCTCAGGTGATTCTATTCATAAGACCAATTTTTACGAAACAATATCAGAAGTGCATTAAATTCCTTTACAAGTGCAGCCGCATATCATAGCTCAGTTGAGTGTCCAGGCGATCAGGGTTTGGCTCGCTCCCAAGCATGGCCACAGTATCACAGGACAGCTTGGTTATCTCCTGCTGTCAAGCTGCAGATTCAAATGATCAAGACATGCTGTTAGGCATCTTAGATAAATTGTATATTTTGTTAATGTTGTTTGTAGCATTGGCTGCAGTTATAGTTAAAGTAATATTATTGGCTATAATATTTTAGCTGCCAATTTGATCTTGATGTATGTCTTTGATGTATAAAGCATACACATCATTACACCAAGCAAGCTGAGGTTTCCCTGCTAGTTTGCATTCCTCAGTCTGGATGATATTATGTGGAGCTCTTTGGTATTGAGCTGCTCCTCCTTCACAGGCGGAGGAACCAACTTAGGGGGTCTGTTACCTGGTGCACTTGCCCCTGGCATTTTGCTTTGCTGTCACTGTAGAAATTGAGTCCACACAGCTTATGAATATTTGGTATGTATTAACTTTGAAATACAAATGGGGAAACAGCAGGAGACCTATGTCAAACCTTAGCCATTATTAAACACAGTCTGTGAACATTGTGTGTCTGCATTATAGCACACATTGGTGGTGTATTCAGTCTTAAGAGGCACACAGTCATTGCTGCCTTAATGATTACATGTTTTGAAATGTCAGGTTTAAAAAAAAAAAGCACCCCATATACTAATGCCCATTGCATATAAGCAGTTGAGTTTCATTAGAAATAATTCAGGGTTTAATGACAGATCTAACTATTTTGGACATGTTAATACTTTAAGTAATGCTTGGAATGTGCTTTTAAAGCGTGCACTACCTCATCTTATTCCTTTAAAGGTTACTTAAACACAGTTTCACCACTCTCCCATATATACTGTAGCTCAGGTTTCTTAACATGAAAAGTCAAAAATGATCTGCCTTCACTATGGTTGTATTGCACTAGGCCACAAGTGCATTGCGATGCAGAGCATTTTGATATGTGTGAAGTTGCAGGTTTTCTATTATTCAAGGGCAGCATGAGAAGATTCTTGTCATAAATGTCTCTGTATTTTTGAGTGGTATTTTTGTGTACACCCGCTGGTTTGGCATAACATGACCACCATGATCCGTACTGTCAAGGAAATGGTTAGGAGTCTGAAGGGGGAAAAAAATGACAGGTTGTTAAGCCCAGTTCAGACCAAAGATTCGCCTTGCAACTGCTTGCAACTCGCAACTCCTTGCGACAAGACGGTTGAGACGTTCTAAAACTGGACCTTGCGATTTGACATGTTGAATCTTCTACGACGCCTTGTAAGGGCTTGCAACGCGCTGCAACAAGCAGTTCACACCGCTGCGATTTTTCCCCCGCAACGTTCTAAAACCATCTCGTCGCAAGCAGTTGCAAGGCGAATCTTTGGTCTGAACTGGGCTTTAGAGTGAGCATGTTGTGGCATCATGCTGTGTCATTGAAAACCTTTTCAGAGTCAGAATCAGTATTATTGTGACTTCCATAAAACACACTCTGCATACATGAGAGAAAAATACCATTCTCCATAGATAACATTATATATCCAGGGTTTTTCCAGGCTCAGAATGGGCCTTTGGGGGGTCAGTACGCGACCGACTTTTTTTGGGGTCGCGACAGTAAAGGCAAACGGTTTGTGTATTTTAAGAGGGGTGTTGGGTTGGGAGAGGGGAGTTTCTGTCCAGCTCAAGAGCATTTCAGTCAGCCTGTCAATCACTGCGTTACCATGGAGCTCACTGACGCTTATGAAATCACAATAAACAACCTGTAGATATGAAGTCAAAATACTAATAATGACTAGGCCTACCTGTTTAATACTTTAATTGATCTAAACCATGGAAGAAGGTAGGGCTGCTCGATTATGAAAAAATCATAATCATGATTATTTTGAGTAATCACATTGTGTTATCACGATTATTAAAGACAGTTAATCATTGATTTAAGAACATTATGCATTTATTTTACTTTTAACAAGGTTTTTTTCTAAAAACACCATGACTTTGGACTTTAAACAAAGGTCTAATTGAACTGAAAACAGGGAGAATAGAAATAGGCTAAATAAGTGAAACATATTTTTAATAATTTAATAAAAATATGTCAAAATAAAAATAACCAGTTGTAAATGGTGTTGATAGGGCACGTCTTTTGCTAGCATTGAATGTAAGGGCATGATTTATTTATGTCATGGAGCTGGCTGGATAGGCAGTTGCATTGTAGTGTTGACAGTTGTGGTGGCAGGAGTTAAGGAGCTTTAAACTTCCTGTGTTTTTATTCATTGATTGCTTGGTCATAGACCACTATGACTCGACTTAAAGTGAATAAACAAATTGGTCGGGATGTTTAAAGGTGCAGATCAGGTCGTATATCACTTTTCTTTCTCTCTCTGTCTCTCGGTCGCGTATGTCATGTTACTCGCGTGTCCGCGCGTGACAAATCTTGCAATTTTTTTTTTTGTTGCGAGTCTGAAGTGTTTTCAGACAACACAATTAGTTTTACCTTTATTCTCGTCATCTAGAAGTTTTTCAAAACACCCGGCAATGCGCAACATCTCCCTTGTACTCTCTGGACTAGCAGTTAGCGAAACTATCAGGTGAGGGAGGGGCCGAGCGGAGCTCACGGCTGAAAGGGTTTGCTGCATTTATAAACCTGCATGCCCCGGCGAGCGGAACAATGATAGTTTAATAGCGATAATCCCCGACCTGATTTATTTTTTTTACAACTGAGATTGCAAGCAATATGACTGGAATGGCGCGGAAATGGAAACACATTTGGAGCCGTTTTAAGCAGATTTTTATTTATTTATCTATATAAAAAAAAAAAAACACTTTGGCGCTGAGGATTTTCCTTTGGGGGGCGCTAAAATTCCTTTGGCGGGTGCCAACATTTTTTGAATGCAGTAAAAACCCTGATATCACTTTAAAAACATACACACATTTAAAGAGACGGACACATTCAAATAGAGAAATACAGTTTAAAGTGTCTTAAAAGGATCAGCATTAAGTAATGCAAACTTCTCAAACCACATATTTTTCACATACTGTATGTCATACGAATCTGTCCCTCAGGTTGATTATAAAGGAAAGCTCCTGGAGTAGCCAAAATGGAAGGTGCATAAGCTTTGGGGATGCCATGTATTGTTAGATTTAAAAACCAGGGATAGGCTCAGTACCATTCACTGGCCAGAGTAGTGACAGCTATTGCCACATGACTGCATAACACTCCTGTCTTGATGCTTTGGGAAATTGAACAGTTAGAGATGAACTGTTGTATGCATCAACATGTTGAGTGGTTTGTACTTTGAGTCACTCATTGTATCTGTGGTTTGATGAGGGGTCACAGCAAATAGACTGAAACAACAAGACTTATGTTTCATCGGTGTTTGGGTAAGCCTTAGATTTTTTACTTTCTGCAGAAGAAGCCCTCTCCCTATTGCACCGTAGTATCTCTGTTGCGGCTTCCATGCATATTTCATATGAGATGTGAGGGGAATCTTTATGTGTGAGCAGTGCGGTGAGGGAGTGGAAAGTATTTTTTTGTAGGATTGATTTGCCTGCTGGCTGAATACTGACCAATAGAGCCAGTGACTGCTTGTGTGGGGACAAACCATTGAGGTCAAACTCGGTCCCTTTGATTGCCTGCCAGGTCTGTCTGTGTGCTGTGGCTTTATACATTGATAAGTTGGGAAAACACACCTGCCACTGCCAGCTTTAAAGTGCACCCTGACATTTCTTTCTTTCTTCCCCTAAGCTAATTGCTCAAACTTAATTGTCTTCTGCATGATCAACCATACAGCTTTTAATCCATCTTAAAGGCCCACAAATGCAGACATTATTCATCAAGTTCTGCAGATACCCAAACTTACCATTGTTATGGACAATGCTGCGTCATACGTGTACAGTATCTTGGCAGACATTGCATTATAGCTCGTATTTAGTGTCCCAGTATAATGTATCTTCTGAAATGCAATAGTGGTGTGAACTACCACATTTTATGACTTTTGATTATAAAACGGATTTGGTCTATCTTGTAGGGCTGGCCCAAATTATTGGAATACTCGTTCGGAAAATTAGTATTCGGAGCTTAAATTAGTATTCGGAGCTTCGTCTTCGTCTTTTTTTTTTATATATAGGGGAAGGTGGGGTGATTTGTGCGTTTTGGAAGTTGCAAAACCCCTTGTTTCTAGAAAACCGTGGAAGAAATTGGAAATGTGACCACATATTTAAGAAGAGCCATCCATTTGACTCATCCTGTAAAGAAGGGAGACACAAGGAATAAGATATAAGCACATTTAAGCTCAAAAAACTGTGTTTTGCCTTTCAAAGTAAAATTTCCATGATCAAGGTTTTTTGATTATTGTGTCTGAACAATTATAGACACGTTTGAAAACATTTGACACATGTTTTAGTGCTTTGGTATGCTACACTTTGAGTCTATATAGTTAGCACAATGTCAACCCTAAATTGCTGCATCATGCCTATTATCCAAAATTCTGGGGATGGGGTGATTTGTGCGCAAGGGCCTGGGTGAGTTATAAGTAAGTAAGTAAGTAAAATGTATTTATAAAAGCACATTTATGACAGTTTGCACTGTCCAAAGTGCTGTACATAGTGCATTCAGTAGGTAAACAATGAAGGTACAATAACAATAACCAAAATAAAAGACGTAAAGCCCATACATCCACATAAACACAGATAGTAGTGCAGAGGTAAGTAAGTAGTGCAGAGGTTAATGGGGAGGAAACACCAGGGTGTACATATGGGTTTTGAGCCTTGATTTAAAGGCAGAAATGTAGGGGGAATCACATTTGTCAGGTGGCAGTTGGTTCCACAAGCACGGAGCAACTAGTGCAAAGTACATTTCTGAGAGTTGTGCCAGTGGCATGGCTGTATACGCTGGTCACCAAAAGAAAGTGATTGTCTACAGTAGCTCAGAAGAGAGTGACATCTCAATTCCACTTAACGACACCACTGATGAGAGTTCAGATGGCCAGAAAGATGATGATGGTGACTTTGTCATTGTGACACAATGACGCACAAATCACCCCACTACGTGGGGTGATTTGTGCGACAAGACAACTTTTTTTCCGAAAGCTATATTTCTTAAACAGTTTATTCCAGATCCAAAGTTTTTATTGCCAGGGATGCACAACATCCTGAAATATATGTACATATTTGAGTTGGAGACATAACTGTCAAGGCCTCACTTTAAAATCACTTTGAGTAAAAAGTTGCACAAATCACCCCACCTTCCCCTATATATCTAATTTTTTCTTTTCAAATTTTTTTTGCAAGAAGCTAGTACTGCAATATAATGTCATCAAATCATTTTATATTTGGATATAAAAGTTAGTAATATTGTAGTAGTAGTAGTAGTAGTAGTATTGCTCATTTAGGAGGATATTACATCACTAAGTGTCATAGCGCATCCATTACTTCACCTCCGAGCGAGTAAATCTTCAACAAAATATGCAGATACTGTCAAAATCGGTTCCAGGGAATATATAGGGATTATTAACGTTTTTTTTATTTTTTATTTTTTATGTTGTTTTTGATGGTGTGTTTTTCTGGAACGAATATTCGAATATTCGCTCGGAAAAACCAACGAATATTCGAAGCCTGAAAAATGGCATTCGGGCCAGCCCTAGT
This sequence comes from Hyperoplus lanceolatus, assembly GCA_026929865.2. NCBI lineage: Eukaryota > Metazoa > Chordata > Actinopteri > Uranoscopiformes > Ammodytidae > Hyperoplus > Hyperoplus lanceolatus. The sequence goes on from CM049398.1 coordinate 11,123,236, forward strand.
ATCTTGTGCATTCATACTCAAAATACATTGTTCAGTTAAGCTAGCTTGTGTGAATCTACTGCCAAAAGCAGATGATTCTCTGAAGTTTCAGAGCTGGGGTCAAGCAGTTAGCTGTTGGATGTTTTGATTGTCACTGTACATGTTCCAGACGGTCTGCCAAGCTCTGTGTCTGTATTATATTGTAGGTCATTGTGACCAGTTACAAGAGACTTTTATCTCACACAGAGCATGTTTTAGGGGGTTAAAGAGAGAGAGAGAGACAGACAGACAGACAGAGAGATATGTCCTCTGTCTGTAGCTTTGCCTTTCTTCCTGATCCCTGTTGCCAGCTGCTCTCTTTCCATGCCTTCAAGCAGATCCTGTGTTGGTATCAAGTAGCCTGGCCCAGCCATGGCTTCCCTGTTGGGAGACAGTGGGAGGAGGCTTTGACCGGAGCTGGATTTCCTAGGTGCCTCTTACAACACTGTTTGACTTCAGCCTCACTGGTGGGAGATGGTGTTAAGCAGGACTGCTTAACATGTCAGTTCTAGTGCTAACTCACCCACATTTGGATTGGGGTGTGGCGTGTTGACAGATATCCTGGGACAACAACAATGCAACTGATCGGTGTTAACAAACACTTCTATTACACTCATCTACTTAGGCAATTAAAACGAATGGAAATATGTCAAAATTACTGTACAATTCTTAAATATATTTTAGCTTATCCTGCGAGGTCTGCAGACTGCAGAGGCATTTTGTTCGCACCCTGTGAGCCCTGCAATGCAGGTCTGTTGAAACAGCCTTTGCCTTCTCTCGGTGCATTGTAGCTCTGCCAGTGCTTTCGAGTCCTGGCTAGAGAATGGCCAGGGTCAGGGTCGAAAGCATTAGCAGGACTGCCCACCACTCACATTTTCCATAGATAGCTCTCTGGATCACCTTTCATTTCACTGCACTTCACTACTGTTTTGTTAAGCCTGACGGAGGAAATTGCTTCGCTCTAGCAACTGAACTATAGAACCGCCTCCTGCCCCTCAATGTCTGGAGACTAAAAACAGTATTTTTTAAGATGATTTGTAGTTCCGCTGAGATCAAATCAAACCCATTTATTACTTTGTGTAATTAGTTATATAAGGTATAAGGTATTTTTAAAGAAAGTGTGTGTCTAAGCACAAATTATTATGTGATGGGTGATGGGTGACACGCCCATCTTTTAAAATGTTACTGTTTTTAAGGGGCTAGTCTAAATATATCCCACATTCAAATCAACACATGAGCATTGGGTACCACACTGTACAGTTCTAAAGTTACACACTGGCAGCTGTTCCCCTTTCTTGGCTCTGCGTCGGTTTATTGTAAGCTAGCCTAGCAGCTGCCAGTGGCTCTTTGCTGTCTACATGTTAGCCATTGTTTCCGGTCATGCGTGGCTGATGCGAGTCCTTCATTCCACACATACATGGCGCTGACATGCTGACGTCACACCTGCCCATTGACACTGACACTGGCATGTTCTACGTTACGTTCTTTTGTTTGGCCTCATTATGTGGTCACTGACATCTTGCTTCTGAGAAGAACTCAAATTAAAAGCGATTGTTTGTATTTGTCCCCAGGCTGCAGATTGCCCAGGAGGAGCACCGTACAGTAGAAGTGGAGAAGGTGAACCTGGAGCAGAAGCTACGGGATGAGATCGACACAGCCAAGCAGGAGGCCCAGCGCCTGCGGGAGCTGCGTGAGGGCACAGTCAATGAACTGAGTCGCCAGAAGTATGCAGAAGAAGAGCTCGATCAGGTACCTGCTAAGTCATGAAGACTTAAGAGTGGAGTTTTTAGTTAAAAAAAATCTAAAATGAGAAGTACTGAAACTGAGTGAATAGTGTTTTATTATCTTACAAGGTGGTAAGTGCACATTATGTTTAGGTCTCTCATATTCACACTGCCTATAGTAGTTATAGTATAAATACACCCACTGTCGTCATCTACTGTATTAGAAATTTGGCAGGACCAGCTCAGCACAGCCCACACAAAGAAGAGTATTTGTTTGAAGGACCATCACAATGATCTTATTCAGACGCTTTTTTTTTTCCTGTGATAGATTTTAAACAAGCAGGACTTTCAAAGTTCATGTTCAGCAGTCTCTGGCAAGGCCAGTCACCACACTGCTCCACGTCAGGCCTGACCTATACACTTGGTTTCAAATTTCCTTTATAAAAGCAGCAGTTTACAACAATAGCAATGTTGATGAGGATCACATTCAAATGCATGTCTTTAAAGAATCAGAAAGTGCGTAGAAATAAAATACTCAGAGCCAAGAATGTGTAACTAGCTAGACAATATGAAGCTCATGGGTGTGTTAATTTTTTGCAGGTGCGCATGGCGTTGAAGAAAGCAGAGAAGGAGTTGGAGTCACGCAGTAGGTGGGCTCCACCAGAGTCTCTGCAGAAGTGGCTGCAGCTCACCCACGAGGTGGAAGTACAGTACTACAACATCAAGAAGCAAAACGCTGAACGGCAGCTCCTGGTGGCCAAAGAAGGGGTGAGCATGTGCAAACCTCAAGGGGAATGCTATGCTGTTTAAAAGTTCCTGTTACTGCCTTGACTATTGGGGGATCCATTTAAAATCTACAAATTATATTTTCCAATGCAGCAATTTTACAAAGTCACCAGATTTGGGGAGATATAGGGTATCTACTTCAATTGTTTAAGCAGTAGAATTGAGATTGCAGTCAGAATAAAAGCAGCCTCATTAAGTAATCTCATGTATGGTCTTATGAAACCACTATAAATGTCTTTGCATATTCAATAGACTGCTTCAGTGGGAACAATGTTTTTTGTTTTGTTTTTTTTGCTTGGATAATGCAGGGCTCAACGCTAAGGTTTTTTTTCACTTGCCCGACCGGGCAAGTGGGTCTGAATTCAACTTGCCCGAAGTCAGTTTTTACTGGCCCCTATATAAAAGATGTTTTATTAGTGGTGTACAAATATTTGTTATATTCGCTCTTTATTTATAATGTATAAACACATCATGGACAGTGTTATAGATGATCATACTGAAAGTGGAGGCTATTATTCAACTATTATTTGAGTTGGAACATTTGTAATTTTTTAGTTTCTAAACCGACAATAACTGCAAATGAGACGTGTTTTATGCAAAAAAAAACATTGGTCACACAAATCTTTTTTTCTTGTACATTATTCTTTTTACAACAGCAATTCTTTAGAACTTTTTTTCTGTAAGACATTTTTTTAGGCCTACAACAATCTGTTTTAAACGTTTTTTATTATTATTATTAAAAATCTCAACTTTTGGCTAAGGACAGGCTGTTTTGAACACTTTTCCAGTATAGTTTCATGAGAAATGACACCTCAGGTCCATTTATTAAGATGTACATGCAGGCTGTAGAGATGTTCCTCTGCTAACTGTTGCTGATGTTTGTGTTGACCTGCACACATTAAACTGGTAGTAGGCTACTAGCAGCAGAGCTAACGTTAGCATCCTCGCTAAACTACTGCTAGATTCACTTTGGATGCATTTAAAAAACGCGAATATTTTTGCTGCTTTTCAGACGGCTGGGGTCTACTTATTTAGGCTTCTCGTTGGCTTTTGTACTTTCTGTTACACCAAAGTAACGCGTGTAGATCTCTTTCATATCTCTCTGACTGTGTGTGAGAGACGCGCACCAGTTTTTTGCCGAAATCTGTGTGTGTGTGTGTGTGTGTGTGTGTGTGTGTGTGTGTGTGTGTGTGTGTGTGTGTGTGTGTGTGTGTGTGTGTGTGTGTGTGTGTGTGTGTGTGTGTGTGTGTGTGTGTGTGTGTGTGTGTGTGTGTGTGTGTGTGTGTGTGTGTGTGTGTGTGTGTGGGCGGGCGCTGGAGCCCCGCCCCCCTTCACAAAACGGAGCAGAGGAGAGAGATGCAATGCAGCAGACACAACTACTCGCACATAAATTAGATAAGTAACATAGGCCTAAGCGTTTATTTAATAATGAGCACCAGCTCTATATGAAAAAAGACCGTGGATAGATGAATTTTATTTGGCGCTATAAAAAATAAAAATATTATTATTATATTTTTTTTTTTCAATAATTTCGGAAAAACTCCAGGTTGCCCGTTCGGGCAAGTGGGTTGTCATAGTTACTGGCCCGACGTGGCGTTTTACTTGCCCCGGGACGTCGGGCAATCCTTATTGTTGAGCCCTGGATAATGTCAATACAATAGAGATGAATGTTTGGTCATTTGTTTTCACAGGCAGAAAAGATAAAGAAAAAGAGGAACACACTTTTTGGGACTTTCCACGTGGCTCACAGCTCCTCCCTGGATGATGTGGACCACAAAATACTGTCAGCAAAGTAAGACTGGAATAGTACAATACTTTTCTTTAAATTTTAGAAAAACTACTAAAGATAATAAAATTACTGACCAGCACCAGACAATGTTAGAAATCACGACTACACCTTCCCTAGGAAAAAAACGAATCACTTCAAATGGGGCTTTAGTGATGATTTCAGATTTTGATATTTAGTCTCTTAAAGTTGCACTATGCAGTTTCAGAGGAGGGGGATTTCTTTACATTGGCAGGACCTGCAGCTAGTTTACAAAACATATTTTCTCTGCATGTAATTCTTAGTATTAAGTAGTTGAATAATCATAGATCATAACTAAATTATTTGGAGGAACCTGGAACCAAACGTAAGACTAGAATATGTTTGTTAACCAAACGTCGGACCCTGTTGCAGTGAAACAGTAACTTTTCAGGAAGCTTTCTAACTTCAAACAGTGTTCCTGGGATAATATTTTCATGTGAGGAAAGTTTGTTTATTCATTCATACCTTAGAAAATGTTTACTTCTCTGACACACCCAAAGTTACAACGTATAGTTATAGCAAGGTTATTTTTCATCTTGTCCTGCTTTGTCCTGGTCCTTTTGCAGACAGGCCCTGGGCGAGGTGACGGCTGCTCTGCGGGAGAGGCTTCACCGCTGGCAGCAGATTGAAATCCTCACAGGTTTTACCATCGTCAACAACCCGGGCCTTCCGTCCCTGGCCTCGTCCCTCAACCTTGACCCCAGCTACTTGGGCGGCCGAGCTACGCCACAGCACTTCATCCTGTCTGATGACATGGACGACATGGATGAGGATATGGTGCCCGGAACTCTGCAATGTAAGAGTTCATCCGAATATGGCGGCCACTCTGGGGCGATTAGCAAACAAACCCCTAAACCCTCCAAGGCCTTATTGGGAAAATCCACATGACAATTTGCACCTTGTTTATCCTGCAATTACCTAAATGTGTCTTTGTGGCTTTTCTGGTGATGTTAGTAGTGAGGGTCCACACATGTGTATGATTGAGTGAGTATTTGTTTGACATTTGTATAATGTGTACCATGTAAATTCGCACAATTGTCTTGTTCTTTTTCCACACAATTCCAGTTGAATGCCTTTTGTTGATTCTGAAGACTGTGCCTTTCCTTTTGAACTGTCAAGACAAATATACTTCTAAATGAGAACACGTTTTTGTGCTGACCTATTTGTAGTGGTTGTGTCCTAACATGTGCTATAGACCTTTTTCAATCTACTCTTTTTGAAACTGTTGCAGCCATAGGAAATGAAAAGGCAGTGAATAGCCATAGGAAATATATGCAGTCAAACATTGACTGCATATATATCACATTATTAGGTTTAATTAAGAGAAGAAGAAAAATACACAAGATGGCCACTTTCATGCAATCCTTAGTTACTAAAACTATAACAATTTTCCTTGCAGAACACATTCACACACCTTTGTCATCAAGAACACCAAGAACATGATCATGACTTTTGTAGACATGTTTTTAAGGGCTCTTTATTTGATAACAGGGTTTGGTTATTAACGCAAAAATTGACGTACATTAGGTTTGGCTTTGACTAACTGCAGGCAAACGTTGTACCTCTGAATCGGACTGCAATAGTGAGTAAGTCTTTAAATCAACATTAATTGCACTCCCTGTGTCACTCCCCTTTCTCCCTCCACCCACTATCTGGCATTTGGCTCCCACTGCTGTCTCATTGGCTGTACTGCAGATGGCCCCCGACTGTTGGAACGTCGAGCCAGTGACCTGTGTCAGCCCATGTGGAAATATCCTGGTTGGCCATTTATTCATGCCCTAGTTCGGCCCTCAGTGTAACACCCACGTCTCTCCCCAGTCCCCTTGCCCAAAGCCACACCGACCTATAATACTTTTTAATTGTACGGTACGCTGCAGATGGACACAGCTGAAAGGAAAAAAAAAAAAAAACTTCTCCATGCTGCGTTCATCCCAATGAGTCACCCATGACCACGCCTTAAGTTGCTTGCTTTCAATGTTTACTACCTCCTCTAATTCTTTCCACCACCCAGTGCACCCCTGCTTTATTCCCATAGTGATCTGTCCGTTACTTTTATTGTACACGAGTACTTCCTTTCAAAAGTGGGCTGATTATTGTGTAATATTTTTTCAGTTATTTTGATTTGAACAACATATCTTAGTTGTTAAAGCAGTTACTGTTTTTGCTTTTTATTTTATTTTATGTTAATATTTTTCTTTGTAAGGAGGAGAGGTAAAACAGGAGCATTGGGATTTAATCATTATGAAATGCTGGTGTGCAGGAAATGTGCAAAGGCCAAATTTAACTCTTGAGACTTAAAAAAATACTCCAAGTTTTAATTCAGTCCGTCAAGAGTAAGATTTATCCCAGCTCCTGAGTATCTTTTCACCGGTCTCTCGATGTCCGTCAGACTCTATATTTCTTGACTGGATGTCGATAATTCTGTTGTCTTTGTGTCTGCAGCTCCCAGTATGATGTCCCTGCGCCAACGCCACATTGACCCCCAGCTGGCCATGGGCTCCCAGAGGTTGGTAGAGAGTTGCCAGTTTTCAGGGCAGCAGGGAGAGGGAATGGCATACCCGTCCAGGACTAGGGCCGCCTTTAAGCATTCACGCAGCCACTCCTTTGGCCATCTCGAGAATCTCGCTCTGCCTCCTCTTTCATCGGCTGTGTCTCACCCCTCCATCATATGTTCTGCCAACCTAAACCCTCAGTCCTCCTCTTCCTCTGTGGAAGGTGTTACAGCCCCCCATTTCTCCCATGTGCATCATTCCTCTTTCCAGCCCATGGACCCTATTCCTGATTTCACCTTCTCCGATGTCTCCAAAGCACACTGCTCTCGCAGCGACAGCTACGGGTACCCATCTCTTTCCAATTTTCCGTCCACATCGCATGTGGGATTTTTATGTTTTCAATTCAGTTTTCTTGTACCAACCACTGTATTTCCATTTGTTAACATGCATCACCGCATTGCTTCCATCTTTTTCTCTCTCTGTCCATCTACTTTTTCCCCAACCTCTCCATGTTCCCGGTGTTCTTTGCCTGCTCTACTAACAAGTGTGGAGTTCCAGTGTCCAGGTTGTGCCCTGACTGTCAATGGCTTTGCAGGCATAGTGTAGTAGATGAACCCCGGCATGCAACAAGTTAACTGTAAACAATTAGTTTATTTCTCATTCATCTAAGTTGTTTATTTGTCCTCCCCACAGGGATCTCAATCGCTCCGACTCCGACTCCTCCCTGTCCCTCTCCCAAGTCGGTGACCGGCTGTCTGCCTACAGCTCTAAGGGCCACCTGATCAAACCCACCTCCCTCATGTACGGCCTGTCTGGACGCACAGACGATACCGTCTCACTGCACGCTTACACACAACCCAACGGAGGGAACCGCATCCACGAGGTCAGCCCTACAGAGATGGTCATCGACAGCCCCATACTCATGAAGAAGCTGTACGACATGGAGAAGTCGCCCAGCTTCGGGGAGGTCAACAGTATGACGGAGTCGTCACGCTCGCTCAGCCCCAACTCCACCGAACCTGACACGCCCTCGCCAACGGGAGCAGGGCAACAGGGGGGGGTGGTGGTGGGGGCAAAGGTCAACACACGCATCCCACAGCTCTCCTCCAAGAAGAGCCCGCTGGAGGAGGACAGCGGCTCCACGGGAGAAGACACAGATTCCACTGCCAGCCGCAAGAAGCACACCTTCAAGATCTTCAAGAAACAGAAGAAATAAGGGCTACATGAACTATGGGCTATCCAGCCTGTTTGACTGTATTCCTTAGATCTGTCTTTGAAGAAAAAAAAATGGGGGTTCATTAATGGTCAAACGATGGCACACTTAGTTGCATCTCTTTGGTGGGTGTTACACCTACTCTGAGAAACTGGACTATGGCAGCAACCAGCTGTTCTGTTCTGTATCTGCTTATTCTGTCAATGTTGAATTTGTGGGGAATGGGTAGGTTTGTATTTTGGAATGTAAAGTATTATTTATTCAGCAGGAAAATGTTCCCGTCTCAAAGGGAAATGTGTCTCCCAGTTGGTTTTTCTTTCTCGTTCTACAATTGATATGATTTTGCATGTCTTCACTTTTGTTGGTCTGATTCTCGAATGCACTTAGTGTTTGCTTTGTTCTTGTCGTTAACCTGCTTAGACAACACTTGGTGTTTCTTGTATTACTACCTGACCACCTAGCCTACAAATCCAAGGTGAATGCACTCTCCTTTTTCCCCACAACGGTTTTAGAGACCCTTGCAAGCTTTTCTGTCTTTCGTTGTCGTCTTCTTGGCAGAGCAAATGACACATACTGGAAATCCTCAAACAGAAGAAAAGCAGTACAACTACTAGTAAATCAGTCACTCCAAAGATAGTTTTGGCTGTCAAAAAATGTGCTACTTACAGTACCGTTTAAAAACAGCACAGCAATAGTAGCTACTTAATTTAGTTCCCTAAAAGTGAAAGAGAATATGGATTAAACAGGCTCTATACTCATTTGCCACATTGGATCATCTCGTCCATGTGTACAAGAAGTAAATCTCCCTACAAAATGACTCCATGAACCCTCACATTGCAGCCATAGCTCTGCTTTGCTTTATTTTTTAGTATTTAGGGCTGTGCATGTGAGCATGAGAGAGTGAGAAGTGCTTTCCTCAAATGTAACCGCTGATAAATTTTTGGATTAACGTGTATCAATCACTGGACCAGGGACAAGTGTTTAGAGAGGCTGGCCAAAATGTCAAGCAGGGGTGTTGGTATCCATTTATTTTTAGGCAGAAATGTTACCAAAACACACACTTATCAAAATGTTAAACAGAAGTACCAGAGTGTGTGACAATGAACTTTTCTCACTGTTTGAACTGAAAAAAATGAGGATACACTTTGGAGGAAGTGTACAATAAATATCATGAAAAACCTCATTTATCAAAGACCATAAGACAAAACACATGAAGCACATTTTTATTCACAGCTGTTTAAAAAAACCTTACAATGTTTTTTGTGCGAAATATACTCTTAAATGGGACTTTGCTAAGTGGGATCCAACATTTTACCCCAAATGTTAATTTAATTTCTTCCATCTTATTGTTTCTTTTGTAATGATTATTTAGGTGCACAATGAAAATGAGTTTGTCGGTGAGGGGGATGGGTGCTGGTAAGGGCTATAGTTACTCTGTGAAAGCATTTTTCCCTGTTCTAGATAGAGATTTCCAAAGTAGTTATTACTTTGTGATCCTCCTTTTTATGGAAATATTTACGAGTTACGAGTTGTGGATTATGTCAAAGTGCCAAATCCCTATTTCTGTCAGGCCTCTGTATTTGTTATGTGTTTGACCCTTCAAGCCGCTTTTACGTGGGACATAAAACCACATATCTCTTTCAACCTATGGAGATATACAGGTGAAACTCGAAAAATTAGAATATCGTGCAAAAGTTCATTTATTTCAGTAATTAAACTTTAAAGGTGAAAATAATATCTTATACAGACTCATTACATGCAAAATGAAATATGTGAAGCCTTTATTTGTTATAATTGTGGTTCTTATGGTTTACAGTTTATAAAAACCCCAAATCTCAGAAAATTTGAATATTACATAAAATCAATAAAAAAAGTTTTTTAAATACAAAAATGTTGGACCTCTAGAAATTATAATCATGCATATGTACTAAGTACTTGTCTTGGGCCCCTTTTGCATGAATGCTTGCCTCAATGCGGCGTGGCATGGATGCTATCAGTCTGTGGCACTGCTGAGGTGTTATGGAAGCCCAGGTTGCTTTGATAGTGGCCTTCAGCTCCTCTGTATTGTTGGTTCTGGTGTGTATCATCTTCCTCTTGACAATAGTCCATAGTTTCTCTATGGAGTTCAGGTCAGGAGAGTTGTCTGGCCATTCATGCACAGTAATACCATGGTCAGTTAACTAGTTACCAGTGGTTTATGGTACTGTGGGCAGGTGCCAAGTCTAGCTGGAAATGGAAATTGTCATCACCATAAAGCTTGTCAACAAACAGGAGCATGAAGTGCTCTAAAATCTTCTGGTAGATGCTGTGGTGACTTTGGACTTGATAACACAGTGGCCTAACAGCAGCAGATGACATGGTGCCTCAAATCATCACTGATCCAAATTAAATGTTGCGTTTCATTTGGAAATGAAGGGCCCAGTCTAGAGGAAGAGTGGAGGGGCACAACATCCAAGGGGCTTCTGTTAAGTTTCAACAGTCAGTGATGATTTGTGGCACCATGTCATCTGATGGTGTTGGTCCACTGTGTTATGAAGTCCAAAGTCACCACAGCTGTCTACCAGGAGATTTTAGAGCACTTCATGCTCCTGTCTGTTGACAAGCTTTATGGAGATGTTGAATTACTTTTTCCAGCAAGACTTGACACCTGTCCACAGTGCCAAAACCACAAGTAACTGGTTGACTGACCATGGTATCACTGTGTTCTTTGGCCAGGCAACTCTCCTGACCTGAACCCAATAGAGAAACTATGGAGTATTGTCAAGAGGGAGATGAGACACACCAGACCCAACAATACAGTGCCACAGGCTGATAGCATCCATGCCACGCCGCATTTAGGCAACAATTTGTGCAAAAGGGGCCCAAACCAGGTACTTAGTACATATGCATGATTATACTTTCTAGAGGGCCGGCATTTCTGTATTTAAAATATTTTTTTTTATCGATTTTATGTAATATTCAAATTTTCTGAGATTTTGGATTTGGGGTTTTTATAAACTCTAAGCCATAACAATCACAAGTATAACAAATACAGGCTTGAAATATCTCACTTTGAATGTAATGAGTCTATATAATATATTAGTTTAACCATTTAGGTTGAATTACTGAAATAAATGAACTTTTGCACGATATTCTAATTTTTCGAGTTTCACCTGTATGTGCACAGTCTGCAATGTATAACGCTGAATGTCAAAGGGTTAGTATAGTCTCTGTGACAGTATGATCAGTACAATATGTTTCCATTTGTTACAGATTCTTACTACCCTAAGAATACCACAAAAAAAGAACATTGTGCCAGTTTTATTGTCCGCTTCAAATGAGCACAGAACTATGCATCAGTAGTTGTAGGTGAATACTAAAGTAGTAGGAGCGCCAATACGCTTAGGGTGCTCCTGACCGAAGAACAACCAAAAAGTGCTGCAAAAGACACAGTCGGCCTCCCCCAACCCTATTGATGTAAGAGGTGGTTTGGATGTCAAACATGTTTAAATATTTAAGTTTAGAAACCAGTTTTTTTAAAAGCAATTTCCTACTGGTACTTTTGTAAATTGTCATTTGTACATCTTTTGCACGACCCAGCTCGAAATGTATTATGACATCTGAATGTGTGCGTAAATGTGCGTGTGTGTGTGTGTCTGTGTTTGTCTGCTCCCAGTATAATGCACTGTAATGTTGATGCATGTCATCTGTTGTATCAAAACCTACAGTATATTGGGTTAGAGGAGTGGATCAGCTTAAGCTCCTTTCTCCCCACCTTCCTTTTTTTCTTTTTCTTACTTTTGGGCTTCTATTTATGAGTATACAATATATTTGTACTGAGAAAATGATAATTTTGCATCTTCTGTGATGGTCTACACTTTTACGGCACTCTTGCATGGTAGCAATAAACTATTTTGAATGAAAGATGAGCTGGTTTCAAAGGTGTCTTAAAACTATTTTCAGTGTGTATATCCCCCAAAAAAGAAGTTTTATTCAAATGTAGATGTTAAATTTCAATAAAATTAAGAATAGTCTAGTTTCCCTTTGGTTGTATGTTAGGTATGCTCCACCTTAACTGCACTGTGTATACAGTAATTGGGTGGGGCTACGTGTTGTTCAATATTTACTTATGTTTGAGCACAAGTGAGGTGGAGCAGGATGAGGTCCGGGTCTTCAGACTTCTTGTTTTTTAGCTTTCACACATTTTAATGGAGAGATTAATTAAAGCACGGGGTCAACCATGGATTTCCATACACTACAAATACGTCTTTTTGTTCTGTCTCAGCATGCAGGTAGGTAGATTTAACTTCATATTCTGTGACACACTGCTTTTTTTTTTACACATGACGTTAGCAACCATGTGCCTGTCTTCTGCGTCATCATACAGATAGTCTGGGGTTTGGACCAGGTGACGATCCTGAATCCTCCAGAGGAGCTTCTGCCGGGCTATTTTTTAAAAGTGCTTTACTCTTGTGATGAACCTTCCACAGTACAGCTGAACTTTATTGTATCTTTTGACACTGGCATCTCCTCCCCACACCTGCTAAGACAGTGGACCTGCTTCGCCATGGCTCCTAGAATAAGGACTCTGGAGATGAACCTGCCTGATTGGTTGGTGTATCAACCTGATGGGATTGTTCCAGAGTCCCAGTGGGTGCTAAGTTGTATCCTGCTAGCATCAGTCAATTATAGTAGATTTGATGACACTGAGAGGTCTGTCGTAGTAGCTAAGGATGTGGCAACATTGCAGCCTAAACCTTCTTTTAGTCGACCTGTAAAGCAGCATCAACTGTGCATTGCCTGGAGCACTCAAATCCTGAAGTTAACTCAGCTGTTTTCAAAGAGACAATGCCCTTTGGAACAAGGTGAGGGAACAGAAGTGAGCTTACAACTGCAAAAAAATTGCACATGTGGACAAAAGGTCCTATTTCTTCTGTCAACATTTAAGAGTCATGGAACATCTTTTCAAACTGGTACATTATACATTGATAGTTTTCAAGATGATGATAATTCACTGTATACAACACTTCAGTTGTCATGCAAACATCAACTACAACTACTTTTTTACCTATGTCCTTCAGAAACGGTGCATTTGCTGTCTTCAGTATATGGTTCCACTGGAGAAAGCTTTGGTATCACAAAGACACTGGACACGTACAGCAACAATGTACTGGAGTATTTACGTGTTAAAGCCAACACTTTCCCATGGTAAGAAGGAGGAGGTCTGTGCTCTCTATTATTTAAATACACTAACCATTTAGAGCTAAGTTTTGGATTTTTAACTGTGCTCCGTATGTTTGGCAGGTGTACATTCTCCATCTGGATATTTGTGACCAGACACTGCCAGACCAACCTATGTGGAGTGTTCCACCATATAGACTCCCATAATAATTATGCCACACCAATACTATTCCTTACAAAATCAGGTACGATTGAGATTTGTCTCTCACCTGTCAGATATACCTTTGTTACTACAGAGCACCATTTTCAGGAATTAACGTCTGTCTTGTATGTACAGGCCAGCTACACATCCAGGTGGACGGAGAGTCTGACGATTCTACTGCATATCTCTCTCAATTCAAGGTGCCTCTAAGTGAGTGGTGCCAAATAAGTGTGGTGTTGCAAGGTAAAACGGTGAGTAGTCTTCTGTTGACAGAAGATATTCTTACAGGAAGTAAATATAGGTAAATATGAAAGATTAAGTTGTCATTGTTAATGCATTTTAGTTGACTCTCTCCATGGTGTGCTTGGATAAGGAGCAGCGGACAGTTAATACTATGGAACACATGTAAGTCTATAGGATTGATATGACAAAATGGTTCCACTATACAATTATCCAGTGTCTGTTGGCGACATGTCAGCATTGTGTCATACAGGTTGGGGCACAAGGTTGCGCTGGATGACACTGATGGATATTTTGTGATTGGCGGAGGGAAATACATAAGAGGTGTGGAAGGTTATTATGGACCGCTGGTATACTACCGTAACAGAATACCTCCTCACAGAATGGTAACGTACAGCAGCATCCGCCCACAGTCATTGTCCATGCTGAATGTTCACAATATTTGAGTCTTGATCGTCTCCCTCTTCCCCAGCCTGAAGAAGTTATTATTCCAGGTGTTATACAGACTGTGAATCTGACTGGTTGGATGCAGACCTGTCAGGCATTTCGTCTCAAGATGGTTGTGAAAATGAGTGGCTATTCCATCAAGGCCACACAGGGTACAGTGTCTGGTAATAGGCTCATACTGTAGCCACAGTACATGCTGCTACAATGCCTGTATCTCATTCTCATAGGGGATTGTGTAGAGCTGTTAAAGATACTAAGAAACTGTTGATGTTGGGTCATTTCCAGAGACCTGTTCAGATGTTTTCCATGAGTGGATGCTGAAGGACCCACTGCCATCAAAGTCACAGTGTGAGCTGTGGGAAGGAGCAGTCCCTCACAGAAGACAAGCTGCAAAACTGGCCAGGCTTTTGACTTTCAAACATGGTAAGTGGCAAACTGCACAAATTGAATTTGTGTAGCAGTGGTTCACAACATCCAGAGGTGGGAAATACTGTATGTTTGCTTATTGAAGTTGAGTACAGTGGTAAGGAACTTCAGCATCTACAACACTGAAATAGATTCCCAACTTGCTTGTTAAGAGGCTAAGTATACTTACTTTTACATATTATTCAGTAAGATAAGATATCCCATTATTTGTCCCAAAGCGGGGAGTTATGTGTTGTTAAAGCATCAAAGGGGACAGTGCAGAGGCATTATACAATAGGTAAACACATATAGAGTACAATGGTAACCATTGTAACAACTGTTGAGTAAATTGGTAGTAGGCCTAAGTAAGTTAAAGTAAGTAAACACAAGTATAGAAAATAAGTAACATATAATTCAATTAGTATACAGGTGTAGGCTACAGTAGGCCTACATAGATTCACTTGCTTTTGTACACCTGTTTGTTTAATTATTAAATTGAATTCTGATACAGTAAATAAGTAGAAAAGACACAGTGGTATTGGACTTGGTCACATTGAACAAGGGTATTGCCCATGGAGTTGAACAGAGATATTGTTAATACAGTTGATGTTGATTGATGATACCCATTTTAAGCACTGGAATCATTTCACTATCTGACTTGCATCAGGAAGAAGAGTTAGCCTGCTAGCTGTCGGCAGAGCGCTGTACTCCTTATCGCTTCATAAGCTAGACAGAGCAAGAAGCGCCGCAGTGATCAGCACAATATTACCACTGCTGCTCCAAGGTGGCTGCCTAGGCGATAACCGAGCACTGCACATCTCGTCGGTGCTCTACAGCACTGCCCTGGGAGTTGAGAGAAATCCAAATAAGGTGTGTGCGCTACCTGGGTCAGCTATAATGAAACTATTGCCTGTGGCGAACAAGTACTTTAAAAAAATATTCACTCATGCCCTTGCTCTCTCTCGTGCAGGCTTGGCTCCTGGCCCTGCTGGCAGCCCAGAACGATGACCGATTAGCACTCCTGCATCTAGGGCACCTACACCACCGAGGTCTCCATGGCCTCGCCACAGACCCAGACCTGGCATATGCATATTATGCGAACATTGCTAGACAGACGACCATAGACCGCCATGATCCCACACCAGAGCAGGTAATGCACACATTCGTAGCCCGACAGTTTGGTGTGCTTTTTTTTTGCATCTTGTTTGATCCAAAAGTGATTCAAATCTACTATACGTTCAACAAAAATCTAATCATTATCGTACATTTATTTGGGAAAATAGTATTTGTACAATATATTCATGAATATAAGTGTCAGTGGCTAGGAGGAATGTAGCCTTGTGCTTATTAAAACATGTGAGCTGATGTGTGCTATTGTAAGGTTCTGGCCCCCTCCCCCTTAATAGCTATTGTTTTCAACAACAGTATTACAAATGTTGTTATATTAAAGTGCTCAAAAGAGATTGACTTTTAAGTTAAAACACTGACTGTTTGTGTTAGGAAAGGATCAATTGAATTTTACATGTGTCCTCTCTCCTTCCTTTATTTTCTTTTTTTTAGACATTTGTTGAGGCTGTTTACTTAAACAATGATGAGGTGTTGAATCAACAGACCAATGAAGACCACCATATCTTTCAGTGGCTGAAACTGCAGGCACGAAGGGGAGCAACTGAAGCCGAGGTGCCCTGTTATCTCATCTCTTTTTTTTTAGGCCGCCAGTATATAACCAAGCCCAGAAAGTCTGATATAAACAAGTTTATCATAATGCATATCATTAATTTCAATAAATTAGGTTTCAAATGTTACGTTTGTGTCTTAAAGTACACTGTTCTGGTCACAGACACTCGAACAAGGTGACAATGTTTTCTTTGACAATAATCAAGCAACCGTTTTGCAGCAAGCGGTTGCCCGCATGCTGTTCTGGGGTCAGCAGGGAGTGTCTCCAAACATCCAGATGGCTGTGAGACACTATGAAAGGGGAGCTGTCCATCTGAAAGACCCAGTATCAATGTACGACTATGGCATAGTCCTACTGCAGGTCAGAATTACACACACTGATGTAGAATGCAACACATGACAATCTCCTGTATATCATAATCTATGTGAAGCAATCATTATGTTGGAGTATAACCTATTAGTAAATATCCGTTTGTTTCACTTCAGGGGAAAGGGGTTGAAAAGGACATTCCAAAAGCTCTCACTTTCCTGAAGAAAGCCATGGACCAGGTTTTGTATGGTTAATGTTAATACTCTAATGTTAGGAGCCTGATTTTTTTCTGCTAAGACCCTTTCAAGGTTCCGCTCTCCCTGTATTTCCTCTTACAATATTCTGTTGCACAGGGTTTTGTTCCTGCAATCAATGCCCTGGCCTGGTACTATGAGCAGTTTGAGCAGGACTATGAACAGGCGGTGCAGCTGTGGGAGCAGGCTGACCTCCTCCAGTGTCCGGAGGCTCCTTTGAATCTGGGTGTCATGTACTTACAGGGTCTGTATCCAGGCAAAAAAGCAGACGAGGTAAGCTCAAGTACACATGCTTAGTCTGATCATCCACTAATACGCTTACTCTCTTGACTTGACGCCTCATATAAAGAGTATGATTGTTTGTTTTTCCAAAAACAGTTTAGGGCCTATGAGTACTATCGGAAGTCTGCAGAGAGAGGGCACATGAGGGGGGGAATTCTCCTCGCTGAAATCTGGACCACTGGGATACCCGGTCGTGTCAACAGACGTCCATCAGATGCGCTTTTGTAAGCTACTGCCCCTTTTATTTCTTTGACTTCACATACAGGCTTTTTTCCTTATGTCATGACTGAAATGTCTCTTTAATTGACTGCAGGTGGATAAAGTGGGCTGCTGAGCACAATGGATACCTAGGCAACATCTTGCGGAAAGCCTTGGATTCATACCTGAAGAGTGACATGTAATCATAGTCTCTATTCACACCTGCCATGATCCCCATCAGACGACTTTGTTGTAGCCAAATTAACATTGTAGCTTTTCAACAGGTTGAGCTCAATGCTTTATTACATGATGGCTGCTGAGTGCGGGTACACAGCTGCCCACTTCAATGTGGCATATCTATGTGAACAAAATAAGGTGAGTTATCTTTATATTACCTCTAGTGTTGTGGTATTGTTACCGTTATATTTTTCATTTTCATTCATTTTTCTCCTTATGTTAATAGTTTGTTTTCCTGGACCCTGTGTTTGCTTCAAACTGTATGTGGAGACATTACAATCTTACAATCCAAAGTCAAAATCCTGACACGTATGGTACATAATTATTCTTTTGGCCTTTTAATATTTGGAAATTCCTGTGGAAACATTTGCAATTCAATGGTTTTGTACATAATTTCTCAATCTCTAATTATTTTACCTCTCCAGCCTTGATGAGAATGGGTGACCTGTTATACGAGGGGCATGATGAAAGGCAGAAAGACTTGTTTTCTGCAGCAAAAATGTACACACTGGCAGCACTAAAGAAAGACCCACAGGTCTGCCTCTTTTAAACAGATTTTCTTGCTGTGCCTTTTCACGTTTGTGTTTTTTCATAATTGTGCTTGTTCATCATACGTGTGTTTGTGTAAACCATGCTATTCTTCCACAGGGATGGTACAACCTTGGCCTTCTTGCTGAAGAAGGTTATAGACTGCCACTGTCAGTATTGATCGATCTTGACCTTTCAGAGCTGTACCTAGCAAACAAGAGTTTGCTTCTAAGTACTTTGTACAAAAGGTGTGTATAAGTGCCATATATGCTTTTCAACATAAATCCATAACAAAAATAGGGAAATCTATGTGGAAAATAAGTCTTCATTTTCCTCCAAAAGATGCAGGGACACAGAAAATACGGATTCATACTTACCTTGCAGCCTCGCCCTCTTCAATGTGTATCTTCAATCTTTCCAAAAGGACTACAGTGCTGCTATCAAGGTCAGTATGATATTCTCCAGCTACAATTATAATAAGTAAAAGTACACAAGTATGATCAGGAATACATATTTTTCAGAATACATTTTATAATTTGAGGTAAATTATAGTTTTCTAATTGGTTCAATAATATGTTATTAGCATTGTATATTTGGGTGGTTGGTTGTGCATACTATACAATAGGAATTTAAACTTTTAATAAAATTATCTTTATAAATAAAAGTTCCTTGCTGATAATCAAATAATAATAATCAAATTTCCTAACCTGATGAAGAACTTTAGTAAATGGGCATAGTGTGTGTATCTTATACTGGCTAAATATAGCAGCTTGTCATTGCTGACATTTTGGTCATTTTATTACCCACAGTTCTCCACTGCTGTTACTGCGCTTGTAGCCTCAACGATACTCTTAATCATCGTCGGTGTGCTCAGGAGACCGGTCCTCTCCCTCAACTAGAACAAAGGTTCTGAGGATCGTCAGGGCAACAAAGGAAATGACGTAACAGCAAAGGTCAACTTGCACACCAACAGCATGGCAATATTTTGTGTAAATGTACTTAGGTAGGGGATCATTGTAAAGAACAAATGTGATTGTTATAAAGATGTATTTGATATGTATGTGGAGTTTTCGTCTTAAAATTATGTATTGAGTTTTCATGAAACAAGAAAATTGATTGAACAATAAAGAGAGTGAATGAGCCCCACGAGACTCCATTTCAAGATCCTGTTGGTCGATCAAAGATGTGGACTATTATTATTATTTAATTTATTTAAAAGGGACAATGTACAGTTAGAACATAAATGTTGCCATTTGATGCACTATACCAGATTATAGCTTTAAGCTAATTTGCATCTGTAGTCCCTTGGCAGGTCACAAAAATACAACACAGTAACAAGACAGATTATTAGTATACAGGGATAAAACACCACAACAACATGGCTACACACGTCTGCGTGCAACTCCCCCCACCTTCCTCATCCCACCCACGCCCACACACACAAAAACAAGTCTAAGGACCAAATTAGTGGTTGCAGAGCTGAGCAGCTTTTAACAGATTTTTTAGGTTAGATTTGAAGACTCTGAGAGAGCTACTGCCCCTTACGGCATCAGGTAAGGTATTCCACTGGTTTGTGGCTCTTACAGAAAAAGCAGATTGCCCCGCTACAGTGCGGCGAAATGGTATGGTACAATCTCGTATGGAGGATATTCTAGTGGATCTGATGGAATTTGACGAGCAAGCGTGGACAAAAACACATAATGACTGTGGGGCCAAACCATTTAAAATTTTATAGACCATACACAAATTGACGAATAACCTAAAATTCTCAAAGCTCAATGACTCATAACTATGGATGCCCTTTTGTCCCCCATTGTAATGACTCCTTCCCTCTGTGACGTTTTTCAGGTAAGGAATGCCCAGGGGTAGCCTCAATTTCACCATCGCCCCTGTTTACTTCAAAGTGTGTCTTGAACAAGCATCTAACAAAAGCCTCCTATAAGCTCCAATATGGCAACATTGATTTTGCCCCAGCCTGCTCAGATGTTGGAATATAGGGGGATTTCTTAAAAATGTGATGCTTACAAATTTCAAAATAATCAGTGTTGTAGATCATTAAAAATGTGTAGCTTTATTCAGAATGAAAGCAGTGACTGACTGTCAGACTTCACAGACGGTTTACGATGGCAGAGGCAAAACATCTGTTCTCAGTTAGGGCTATGCTGATCACAACCATGCCATAACATGACTTCAGAATATGCACAACTTGTATACTTATGATTTCAATCTTCCAAAAATGGGTGGAAATAATCTATAGCAAAAAAATAAATAAACTCCCCCTTTTTAGCACAATTAGTTAACCATTTGGCCATGAATACAATTCTGATTGGTCAAAATTAACATGAGCGGTACACTTCAGAGCGAGGCTCCGATTCTAAAAAAAAAATAGATATATACGATTCTCTGTTCTTATTGACTGTTGTATGGAATGAAATCAGTATCAATATTAATGAATGCACATAGAAGGATTCACACTTGTATTTTGTGATTTATATATAAATGACTCTCTTCTCACAAATACATTTCAATGCACACACAAATGAAAACCGTCATATATAAATGTAAAATAAATCCATCTATAAGAAAAACGTTTCACAAACACATTTCCGATCCACACACAAATGTGTATTGTTTTAAATAAATGTTATATAAATCCATAAATATATTAATTTAAAAAAGATTTGCAATTTTCATCAAAAATGTGTTTGGATGTTGTTACATTTATATACAAACTGTTACATTTGAATTTACAAAATGCTTTTAATTTGTGAACTTCCTTGCATTCATGTGTGAATTGGTCTGTATTTGTGTGTGGAATTATGAGACTCCCCTGACTTTGCTGGTTTCACAAATGTGTTTTTTTCAACCAGGAACTACCTATAGCCAATCGGATGTCTTCCTCGTTTTCAGCCAATCACATGAGCGCAGTCTCACAAGGGTCCGTATACGCCCAGAGACAGAGGACGGTACGGCACGACTGAATGAGCTCAACCTCAATGCATTATTTTTAAAACTGCCGTGGAGTTGTTTTGCCGCAGTGGACCACGTTTTTGGTGAATCATAAACGAGTCACCAACAATTCCAGAATTTGCAGCATCCATTTCTCCAAAGAAGAGTTTAGTAACTTTGGCTAGAAGGCTGCTGGCTTTGCAAAGCGACTATGTCTAGCTGATGCTTGCTGGAGCTGCCTTTCTTTACTTCAGACATCACCGACCCCGTGCTGATTGCCGATCATGTAAGTCACTTATCAGCTTAGCTGTACATTACATTTTATTGTCTCATTAGCTTTAGTTATGCTACTACAGTGTATTTCACTTGTGTGTTTTGCTAACATTTAGCCCTAGGCCCAGTGTTTGAAGCTAACGTAGCTAACGTTGTTATCATAGTAGCCTACTACCGAATGTTTATTTTTAGCAGGTCATGCTAGCTACCTTGATGACAATCACACAAAATATGGCCACTGAATTAAGAATTATATTATACCCTAACAGAATATCTCTGTATTACAGCATTACAGACAGCCTGTGCCAGAGTGAATGCTAGTGTTGAGGGCTAATGCGACATTGAGCCTGAACCTCTCATCTCAACCCGGGACCCTGGAAGACAGACGATGTGACCTACCCCTGCAGTAGTTAAAGAACCATGGAGAAGAAAAGGAACAGAGGTATGATGAAGAATCTACTCATGCTAATGTAGTTAAAGATATGCTAAACTGCATAGAACTCTCTGTATATTCTATTTGATTGTTTCACTTAATAAGCTTATTAGGTGAACAAGCAGACTGCATTTATTCTTCTCATAAGGACAGTTTTCTTCTGTCATCATTGTAAATATATTCAATTTCTTCTTAAAAGCAGAAACAAGGTTTTACTCAGACATCTCGAAGTGCATCTTCACAATCTCACAAAAGTATTCATACCCCTTAGACCTTTCCACATGGATAAATCACACGTACATTTATTTTATTGGGATTTCATGTAATAAACCAACACAGCATTGCTTATAATTGTGATGTGATGATACATAGTTTTAATTTTTTTATATTTAAATAAATAAAAAAAACTGAAAAGTGTGGCTTGTAAAATAAGTTCAAGTGGTATGAATACTTTTGCAACCCACTGTAGATCATTTGACAACAGTTAGCCAGGCCTGTGTGTGTTAACCATAAGCAAACCTTTACCTATTTTCTGTCACTGTGCTTTTGTGTTGCAGTTATCAAGAACTGGACGAGAAAGGACAACGTGTTTTTGTGGAAGTGTCCTACTCAAAGACCTACTGACTTCAAACTCTTTAAATAAAGCCTCACATATTTTCATTCAACGCTGTGTGCATGTGTATTTATGCATTTTAAAATAATTATAATATAATTGAAGTGTAATAAATGATGAAGCATTTTCAAATAGTAGATACAGTATTATTGAAGAATGATGGATATTGAGTTATCTAGTAAGCTGCTTTCCCTCTCAAAGGCAGGGTTGCATAATGTGCCCTGTAGAGCAGCTTCTAAGGCATAAGGGTTGAGAAACATTTGGTTCAAGGCCTTGAAGAAGCGTCCTGCACCTTGGAGGCTCCTGAAGCACCTCGTTCCTGACCTGGAGAAAGTATTATTGTAAAGGGACATGCACTGGTACAGCAACAATGTTTTTCATAGTAAAAGTAATTTAGTTTATGCTCCTTCAGCCAAGGTAAGCCATCACAGAATATAGATAGAGATTTGAGAGGTATAATACATTTATTATTTACTGCACACCAATGTTACAAACTGTGACATACAATTTCAAATAGTTACTGTCGTCGTCTGGCACTCTCCACGGGAACACCTGCAAGTACAATATGTTGTTTGTTAATTGTTTATTGGGCATTTATTGTACATACACTATAAGATTAGCATATGTATTCATAAGTACCTGATCTGCATCCAAAGTATGAAAATGAGACAACCAGAGGACACTCCTGGACAACACCTTGAAGACTTCCAAGTTGGAGGTCTGGTACAGTGGGCTGAGCTTCAAGATGTCTTTGAGTAAAACCTTGTTTCTGCTTTTAAGAAGAAATTGAATATATTTACAATGATGACACAGAAGAAAACTGTCCTTATGAGAAGAATAAATGCAGTCTGCTTGTTCACCTAATAAGCTTATTAAGTGAAACAATCAAATAGAATATACAGAGAGTTCTATGCAGTATAGGATATCTTTAACTACATTAGCATGAGTAGATTCTTCATCATACCTCTGTTCCTTTTCTTCTCCATGGTTCTTTAACTACTGCAGGGGTAGGTCACATCGTCTGTCTTCCAGGGTCCCGGGTTGAGATGAGAGGTTCAGGCTCAATGTCGCATTAGCCCTCAACACTAGCATTCACTCTGGCACAGGCTGTCTGTAATGCTGTAATACAGAGATATTCTGTTAGGGTATAATATAATTCTTAATTCAGTGGCCATATTTTGTGTGATTGTCATCAAGGTAGCTAGCATGACCTGCTAAAAATAAACATTCGGTAGTAGGCTACTATGATAACAACGTTAGCTACGTTAGCTTCAAACACTGGGCCTAGGGCTAAATGTTAGCAACACACACAAGTGAAATACACTGTAGTAGCATAACTAAAGCTAATGAGACAATAAAATGTAATGTACAGCTAAGCTGATAAGTGACTTACATGATCGGCAATCAGCACGGGGTCGGTGATGTCTGAAGTAAAGAAAGGCAGCTCCAGCAGGCATCAGCTAGACATAGTCGCTTTGCAAAGCCAGCAGCCTTCTAGCCAAAGTTACTAAATTCTTCTTTGGAGAAATGGATGCCGCAAATTCTGGAATTGTTGGTGACTCGTTTATGATTCACCAAAAACGTGGTCCACTGCGGCAAAACAACTCCACAGCAGTTTTAAAAATAATGCATTGAGGTTGAGCTCATTCAGTCGTGCCGTACCGTCCTCTGTCTCTGGGCGTAAACGGACCCTTGTGAGACTGCGCTCATGTGATTGGCTGAAAACGAGGAAGACATCCGATTGGCTATAGGTAGTTCCTGGTTGAAAAAAACACATTTGTGAAACCAGCAAAGTCAGGGGAGTCTCATAATTCCACACACAAATACAGACCAATTCACACATGAATGCAAGGAAGTTCACAAATTAAAAGCATTTTGTAAATTCAAATGTAACAGTTTGTATATATGCAAATGCAAAAAATTGCAAATCTTTTTTAAATTAATATATTTATGGATTTATATAACATTTATTTAAAACAATACACATTTGTGTGTGGATCGGAAATGTGTTTGTGAAACGTTTTTCTTATAGATGGATTTATTTTACATTTATATATGACGGTTTTCATTTGTGTGTGCATTGAAATGTATTTGTGAGAAGAGAGTCATTTATATATAAATCACAAAATACAAGTGTGAATCCTTCTATGTGCATTCATTAATATTGATACTGATTTCATTCCATACTGTTGGGACTGTCCATTCACTTTGGCACCGACGTTGTTGGTGTAGACTGTAGAGAGACAGAGTGTGTCAGGGAGGGACCATAGGGGAGAGACCAAAGAGAACAAGTGGAGCGGTTGAGGTATTTGGATTCAAATCTCTATCCCAACTGCTAGTTTCTCCCCAAATTCTCCACCCCAGCTTTAATGAAAGGTAGGACACCACAAAACATTGTATACATTGCAGTACGAAAGTGCAGACAAAGTTATTTTATTATTTTTTTTGGAAATTAAATTAAAACCACGAGTGAACCGCTGGCTAAATTATAGCCAACAATAAATGCAAATAATTTCAACAATTTGTATACAGTTTTGGTGTCTGGTCAAAATGTGTGAGCAGGGGTTGCAAGAATCTCATGACGTCATTATTCATTCACGTGGCCAATTATCGGAGCGCGAGCACGAGGCGAGCGATGAGTCAGGTAAAGTCCATGGTCTAAAACAAATGACCTGTTACTCTAACTACGGACTCTGTCCAGCCTTAAAAGTCGAAATGTAAGTGAGCCTTATACATTTTTTTATGCATACAGCCAAGTTTTCTTTCGTTTCTCAACCCGAGAAAGTTGTCAAAAAAAGTCTCCATTGCTGTGAAGGTATTTCAGGAAAATTAACCCGTATGTCGTGTTCCGGTCAAATTGACTCGTTTTATCTTTTATACATGCTACAGTACCACCACAAATGTATGTCCCTCATAAGGAGTGCGGGTCAATTTGACCTGAATACAGTCAAATACACACACAGACACAACAAAACAGAATCTAATTCATGAGAGGCACCTGTTATACCCCTGGCAGGTAAGGCAGGCAGTTTTTCAGGTTAGAGGCCAGTGTAAAAGCAGCATTGCCATCACCCATTGGGAGTAGGATGATTGGATATTAATTAAGTGTGGAGCTCATGTGCATATTCAAATTAATTTTAAAAGAAACTTGTAATACAAAAAAAGTTACTTTTCAAGTATACTTTTAATATGCAAAGTTTTATTGTGGTAAATGAAAAAATAAGCCTATTTGGGTTTATTTTGGGTGTACAATTAGTGTATAGCTCATTTGCATATTACAATTCATTTTTAAAGAATCTGTAATACATAAAAAGTGTATATTCATGGATACTTTCATTGTGTAAAGTTTCATTTTGATAGGAGCAAAGGAAAAAAATAGCCCCATTGGGGTGTATTGTTGTCTCGCCTTATTGGCACACATCTCGGTTTGATGAGAAGTAAACATATTTCCTCAACTAGGATTTTTTAGGACTTTTAGTATGTTGTTTTGGACACCTCATAGAAATGATCTGAGCTGAAAACAATTATTTTACAATTCATTCTATCCATCTCCTTATTAGTATCCAAGCTTTTGAGGCAGAATAGACCCATATATAAGTAGGAATGGTGTTATTTAGGCAATGAATTATACCTGGTTTCTACCAGTGTGTTTGATTGCAGTTGAAGATTGCATAATTACATTTTCAGTTCATCAGTCATCCATCATCTATTCTTGGCGTATCACCTGCATTTTTGCAAACTTTGTGTGTCTTTTAAAAGATTCAAAGTAGTGTGAGTAGGATATTTATATACTGTACAACATGATAATCAATCTGATTTCTAACACCTAGTTTATAGGGTGCAGATCAGTCATAACAACACAGGAAAACAAGCTGGAATGCCAAATACACAAGCCATGTAGGCCTAGGCCTACAGTAGTGTGCTCTCCAGTGTTGCCAAGGGTATTTAAGATTCTTGTATTCCATTCATACTATCATATTCTGCATGCACATAGTTGATGTTAGAGGCCTGTCTATGAGAAAAGTATTGATTTGTACAACAAACTATATTTAAAACTGGTGTAGGGCTGCAGCTATCGAATATTTTAGTAATCGATTATTCTACTGATTACTCCATCGATTAATCGAGTAATCGGATAAAACATACATTGCTTAATTGAAAAGTATTTATAAATAAACATGAGAAAATAACACGTCAATTAACCAACAACCAATGTTTCCTTTTTTTGAAAAATCAACATTTTTTATTTAAAATATGCATGAAGTAGCAAACCATGTTTTCTACCAAAAGTACCAATTTAGTTACTTTCCCATTGTTTATTAGTCTGTACTTGTACCATGAGAAATAACAATGTTGACAGATAAATTAAGTGCATTTATGTGCCATACATTCTTGGGTTTAAGTAAGCATTTACTTCACTTTCAGAACTACAAGTTTTTACCTTTGCAATTCAGGAACAACATAAGCTTGGAAACTTGGAACAAGCCCATGCATAGTTTCAGACATTCTGGCTTTAAAAACAAATCCTGAGATGCGGTTCTCTGCATAAATAATGTGTCCATCCGAGACTGTGATGGTTTACTGAAAAAAATATAAATAAAATAAAAATGACTATGGAACAATATGCTAATATAGTAAGTTCATTCATATCAAACTGCTATTTAGATATTGTATCCATCAATCAAGACACACCCATCTGTTTCAACACCGTATTGTCAACTAGAAGTGACCAGCTATAGCTCAGCTTAAGCTATCGTGTATTTATTTCTTGAACAGCGCTGTCTTTTTGAAAATAAAAACTTTGTGGTGACGTGACGTTAGTCTTGGGGGCATAATTATTAGCCGCCACATTTAATCAACTAGCTATACTTATAACGTTAGTCATAATAATCAACAATTTAGCCTCCATCTGCACTAATGTAGTGTAAACTATAGCAGCATTGATTTAAAAATTACTTGTCTCGGGTCTGCCGATTGGAATGGGTGTTTTCTGTTCATATGCTGCAGCATGGAAGTTGTGCTGTTATGGTACGCCAGCTCGGTCTTGCAGTGGACACACACCACGGTCTTCTCATTAATGTTCAACGTGAAATGATCCCAAACCTTGGACATTCTCTGTCGCTTTCTCCTGCCCGTTTGGCTTTCCTCACTATTTTCGCTCACATCTTCCATTTTAGCACACGCTAATGTTAGCCCCTAAACAAGTCAAAACATGCCACGTCTGTCCGTTCTGTGGGTGACGTATGCGCCGGTTGTGTCACACTAAAAATGGTCCATGCGGAAAACCGTGACCTCAGCTGTAAAATTAAATAAACGATGACTCGAGGCAAGAAAAATTCATTGATCATTTTTTGTAATCGAATTATTCGAATCAATCGATGAATCGTTTCAGCTCTAAACTGGTGTTGATATGTGGTTACATGGTGTTGGTGTTTTCTATTTAAGGAAAGTGTAGAGGTTTAAATAATGTGAGCATGAGATCTTGCAGTGGCTTACTCAACAGTCTATTGTTAGCAAGAAGTTGCTTTCCACAGGCAGTGTCTGTAGCTAGCCCAGCTATGCAGGTCAACAAAATCCACTCTGAAAACGTTTTTTGTTGTGAAGAAAAATATAAAAAATCGCCAGGTTTATTCCACAGGATTACAAAACAAAGTGGCTAGCTAACACACTTGTAGCAACTAATTACTAAAAGGCAGGTAAGAAAACCGTTTGCTTATCCCGCCCTCAAGCTCTGACTGCCTGCTCACATATCCACAGGGCAAAACACACGCACAAGCGTTCTTAAAGGGGAAGTACACATTTTACCAATATATACTGAATCACGTAAAACATGAATACCAATATGCTTTTAACATTTTTAACCACTATATAAACTTGTAAATGAAATTATTAATCATTAAATCCTGTATACTTGTATATTATTGAATTATGCATCTTCTTAACACCTTTTAATCATATGAACTGTATTTCTATCACAAACTCTAATTCTGCCTCTACATACCCGGCCCCTAATTGCTTTCTAGGGCAGAAACAATTACAACTTATATGAAGAAAGGCTTTCTTCCCAGTAACACAAATCAAAAACACTTTTAATCAGGTAAGTAACAGTCCTCCTTATGCTGCTTCTTGAAGTAAGCAGAGCTTTGTTATTGGCCTCTCAAGCTCATTAGTCTTTGTCTTGACTCGAACCTTCCGGACCATTCCATGCTCATCCTCCATAGTCTTGACGATCCTTCCCATCAGCCAAGATCCCCTAGGCGCGGATTCAGTCTGCAGATTCGACTACTTTTCTTGACGGGCTCTTTTCTCTGAAGAGCAGATACTTCCTCTTTGAACTTCCTTTGCTGACAATGGCGGATGATATCCAGCTCAGCTTGTCGCAGATCATCCAGAGTCAGGTAAGTCTGTTTGAGACTCTTCTTGTATCTTGTCATGTATTTGTTTACTTGTTCTTGGTCCTTGTATAGTTCATTCATTTCTTTTTTCTTCTTTGACAGATTTACCAGAGATCCTTTGACTCGAATGAGCCACGCCACCGCCTTCTTTAGCCGTATCCAGGAAGAGAAGTATTCTGTTAGTTGTTGCATTACATCAGTGCTTTCTTCTACTGTAGTAGCATTAACGAGTATGCCTTTCTTGACCTCAGGATCTGCCACTGTAAGCTCCTCCAACTGAACACGCTTGTCTGGCCATTCTTTTTCTGGCTTGCTGAGAAAGGCGGGCCCTGAGATCCATACCTCGTTCTGCACGAAGACACTCACTCTTTGTCCCCTGGAAGCGTAATCAGCTGGATTCAACCGTGAGTTGATGTAGCTCCATTGCTCCACTTTTGTTGCTTGTAAGATTGTAGCGACCCTGTTTGCCACAAATGTCTTAAATCTCATGTTCTCGTTTGCTATGTACTTAAGCACGGCGGTGCTGTCTGTCCAGAACTTGGAATCTGACAGCGGAAGCTGCAGTTCTTTCTTTAGCATAATGTCCACCTTCACAGCTAAGGTAGCCGCCGTCAGCTCCAGCCGCGGAATAGTCGTGGGTTTAAGGGGGGTAACTCTTAACTTTCCCAAGACAAATGAGCAGTGTAACTTGTTGCTGCTGTTCTTCTGAACCAGGTAAGTCACGGTACCATAGCCTGTTTCGCTCGCGTCACTAAAGTGATGTAGTCGAGCCTCCACTGTTTCTCCAAACTCAGGCGGTTTGAAGCACCGCTCCACTCCAATGTTGGTGAGCTGCTGAAGCTCTTCCATCCACTTCGACCATTGTTGTGCAAAATGGTCTGGCACAGCGTCGTCCCATCCTGTTCTCAGTCTGCACAGTTCCTGCAGGATGTTCTTGGCAGGCAGTATGACTGGAGACAACATCCCCAGTGGGTTGTAGACTGAACTAATCATTGACAAGATTCCCCGTCGGGTGAGAGGCCTCTGCTGGATGTTCACGTGGAACTTAAACTGATCCGACCGGATACACCACTGGACCCCTAAAGCCCTCTCGATGGCGAGTGATTCCTGGTCAAAGTCGAGGGTTTTGACTTCTGTTGCCCGGTCCTCTTGTGGAATACTTGCCAACACATCCCGGTTGTTGGTCATCCATTTTGTTAGTCTGAATCCTCCTGTTAGACAGATGGCCTTCAGGTCTTTGTATAGCTGGACTGCTTCTTGTTCGGATGCAACTGATCTCAAACAGTCGTCGACATAGAAGTTGCATAAAACTGTATCCACTACTGCCGCATCAAAACTGCTCTTGTTATCTTCAGCACACGTTCTCAAAGCGTAACTCGCGCAGCTTGGTGAGGAGGTGGCGCCAAACAAGTGAACTTCCATCCTGTATTCTTGCAGCTCTTGTGAGACGTCGCCATCCGGCCACCACAGGAACCTGAGAAGGTCAGCGTGTTCTGGTGGTACTTTAACTTGATGAAACATGGATTCCACATCCGCCATTATCGCAACCTGCTCTTGACGGAACCTTGTTAAGACGCCGATGAGACTGCTTGTCATGTCAGGCCCTTGCAGTAGTTGTTCATTGAGTGTGGTTCCTTGGTAAGGAGCCCCACAGTCGAATACCACTCATATTTTTTGCTTTTTAGGGTGGTAAACACCGTGATGCGGGATAAACCACACCTTTCCATCGCTCCGGTTTAAGTCTTCAATTGGTACTTTTACAGCGTAGCCCTCGTTGATCACCTTTTTCATGAAGCTGACATAGTCTTCTTTGAATGTCTGGTTTCTCTGAAGCTTCTTCTTCATGTTGAGCGCTCGTTGCTCTGCCACTGCTCTATTACTGGGCATTTTCACATCTTTGTTCTTCAACGGCAACCCAATTGAATAGTGGCCGTTGACCAGCTTGGCTGATTCCGAGACTCGATCCATGAAAAGCTGGTCTTCCTTGGACATTTCCAAATGCTCTGATTGAGCGTTCTCTGGAAAATCACACTTGAATTGCTGAGCCCATAATTCTTCCAGCCGAGCCACTGAGATGCGATTTATCTTAATCTGTGGGCATCCATGTTTCGTCCGACATCCAATGTTCTCACGCAGCGGTCCGTTTACAGTCCATCCCAAGGCTGTACGTACTGCATACGGCCCATCTTTGATGCTGCGGATTACTTCCTCTGGTTCAAGGGCTTTCGCCACATCGGTTCCAATCAGAAGATCGACATCTGCATTGATGGAAGGGATTCGTACACCTTGCAGATGTGGCCACTTATCCACGTCTTCTTGAGTAGGAATGTTCTCCTTGCTCACGGGGATAACCTTTTGTGCAAAAACTTCTGTGAGCCCGATGAAGTCATCGCCTTCTAGGCTGCTCACTTCAAGGTCTGGTACAGCTTTGCAGGAGACTGCCTTTTGTTCTCCCATTGTGGTGAGTAGGATGTTCACGTTTTTTCCTTGCAGATGAAGGTCATTCGCCAGCTTGTTAGTGCAGAAGGAAGCGTTACTTCCTGGATCCAGGAATGCATAACAAGTCAGCACCTTGTTACCTCTCTTTGCCTTTACTCTCACAGGAACGATGGCGAGGACGCTATCGGTACCCCCGGCCCCAGTCTGGGTGCTTGTGTCCCCTGCGTCCACAAATCAACTGACCACCTTCGCAGACTCGTCCTTAGGCTCCTCCCTCGAAGCCTCTTCCTTTGGTGAGTCTTTGGGTTTCTGTTTTATGTGTAAGAGTTTAGGGTGTGTTGCTGAACATATCTCACAGCTCTTCTTTTCTTCACAGGCCTTACTCATATGTCCTGCAGCAAGACAACTGAAGCAAAGTCCTTTGCCCTTGAGGAACTCCAACTTTTCCTTGTGCAGCATTTTTTGAAGTTTTTTGCATTGTTCCATGGTATGGTCTCCCTGACAAAAGATACAAGGTTTATTAAAGGCCTTATCCACGTTTGTTCCTTTCTCCCGAGTTTTCTTGTTTCCGACCCAAACACCTTTCTCGGCTTTCTGTGCTTTTACTTCAGTGGCCAGTGTTGTGATGTTTTTCTTTCCACCTGTCCTTTCAGTCTTACTGTCTGTCTTACTGTCTGTCTTACTGTCTGTCTGGCGTCTTGTTTGTCCTGGTATTTCGCCAAACACGGGGTGAGATGCCATTTCTGCTTGCATGGTGATGAACGTTACTAAGTCTTTAAACTTTGTCCGTCGATCTTGCCTTTTCTGAATGTCTATGGCGACACTCCTGAATCTCTCTCTCAGCCTGTAGGGGAGCTTAGCAATGATTGTGCGCATATTAGTAGCATTTTCCATCTCATCTAAGTACTCGAGGTCTGCCATTGCATTACTGCAGCTTGTGAGAAAGAGGGCGTATGATTCAAGTGCCTTGCTGTCTTCTGTTTTTATGATAGGCCAGTTTAAAGCTTTGTCCAGGTAGGCCATGGATATCTTGTATTTATCCCCAAAGCGTTCTTTCAGAAGTCTCTTGGCTTCGGGATAGCCCTGTTCTGAGTCCATATGAAAGCAACTGCGCACTAAATCATTCGGCGGTCCAATAGTGTGTTGTTCTAAATAGTAAAGACGATCTTTGCTATTTTCAGTCTTACTCTCTACGCTGTGTTCAAAAGCTCTCATGAAGAGACGATATTCTATTGGATCTCCTTTGAAAACAGGGATGTTCTGTGGTGGCAATGTAGAGAGCTTCTGTTGCCTTATTAGGTTTTCGGTGATGTCGTTTTGGCGTTGCATGACAATAACCAGATTATCTGTACTCACAGTATTGTCCACTGAGTATACAGGAGCTTGTATGACATGGTCGCCTGCATCTCTTCTTGCTGTGTGGCTATGCCGACCGCCACTGTTATCACTTTTACTGTAGTTGACATCGTTCTTCACTGAAGTAGACTGTAGAACATCCATCCTACTTCCTTTGCCAGATCTGCCAGACACTTCTGAGCCTTCATATTTTTTTAACACGGCCAGTTGAGCATCAGCTGCAGCGAGCTCGGCTTGTATCTCAAACTCTTCTTTTTCAGCCTTGAGCTGTAGTTCATGTTTTTCTAAAGCCTGTCTCTTCTTCAATGTAGCTGACTTGGCTAACAGAGCGGCTTTTTCTAACTCCACCTTTAAGCGTTCAGAACGAGCTGACGATGTTGCTGACACAGCACTGACAGATTTGGATTTTTTTGATTTCTTGGATGTGACTGACACGCTATCTTCTGGGTTTATCTCATCACTAAACTTTTTAGCTTCTTCTTGACGTATCTTAGCCGCCCGTGTCCATGAATTCACTTCTCGTGCAAAGTCTGTGTGCTCACTATTTCTTGGCTCGAACCAATCCCTTTGATCTGTGATCATATTCGCTTCATATCCTGTCTGGCAAAATAGGTCTTTAACCTGCTCATTTATTTCACTGAAGTCCTTTATCAGTTCTACATATTCGGCCAACAGTTCTTTTCCAGTGTTTTCCGCATTTGCATCATCATCCATTAAAGCATGCAGTTCATTCTTTTTATCAGTAAGTTGGCCTAGTATGGCTCTTCTTGAGGATATTTTCATTTGCAGATTATGTTCCAATCCTTTAGGCGTTAGTTTAACAACTCTCTTTTCTTTTTCCTCAGTTAGTCCTACCGTTTCTTCTGTTCTGCTCCCCGCCATGATTGTTTTGCAGTTGGTGCTTCCAGTAATTATACAGATTCCATTTGCTAACCAACAGTCACAAAACGGCAAAGACGAGGCTCATTGAGATCCACTTGCTAGCTAGTACATTAGCCAACTACTCACTTGCAGCCTCGGCAGGATGATAGAGAATATTCTTTCAGGTCCCTCATTGAATCTTGAATCAATCAATCCACAAACCTCTCCAAAGGCTTCTTGTCCAATGTCAAGCTGGTTTTCTTACTAATGTAGAAGTTTAAATAATGTGAGCATGAGATCTTGCAGTGGCTTACTCAACAGTCTATTGTTAGCAAGAAGTTGCTTTCCACAGGCAGTGTCTGTAGCTAGCCCAGCTATGCAGGTCAACAAAATCCACTCTGAAAACGTTTTTTGTTGTGAAGAAAAATATAAAAAATCGCCAGGTTTATTCCACAGGATTACAAAACAAAGTGGCTAGCTAACACACTTGTAGCAACTAATTACTAAAAGGCAGGTAAGAAAACCGTTTGCTTATCCCGCCCTCAAGCTCTGACTGCCTGCTCACATATCCACAGGGCAAAACACACACGCACAAGCGTTCTTAAAGGGGAAGTACACATTTTACCAATATATACTGAATCACGTAAAACATGAATACCAATATGCTTTTAACATTTTTAACCACTATATAAACTTGTAAATGAAATTATTAATCATTAAATCCTGTATACTTGTATATTATTGAATTATGCATCTTCTTAACACCTTTTAATCATATGAACTGTATTTCTATCACGAACTCTAATTCTGCCTCTACAGAAAGGATTAAGTTGACTGCGGCATTATGGCATATGACTAATGTCTCTTTTTTGGACCGGGTTCCTAGTCAGCAGGGAGAGTGTCCTTGAGCTACCCAGATTCAAGTCCCTGGCTGGTGTCAGCTTGTGTTTTTGCAGAAGCTGCTAAATTCTTACAGTCTCGAGGGGAATCTAGCTGAGCTCCTCTCTGCTCTGACCTTCCCATCATTAGGGAAGCAAGGTGATTACAGATGGTTGCTGAAATGATGTCAACCCCTCATTGATAAAGACTTGGTAGAAATGGAATATCATTTTCACAAGTTTGTTTTAAGTTGTGTATAATACCTTTTAGAATGAGTGTTTCCTATCTAAAGTAGGAGCATAGCACGCCGCCATATTGCAATTACATAGTGGCTGTCCACCAGAAATGAACCTGTTGGAAGACAAAAAATAAGTACTATAGAATAAAGAACTAAATAAACCTGACCTCATGACTTGATATTGTGGAAAGACTTAAAGCAGTGGTGTATGACGCAATCTTAAGTAAGGAGCTTCTTGGCCTTGCAGGCTACATTAGCTATTGTTAATTCTCAGAAGGGAGACTCGAGTCTCTTCTAGAATCTAGAACGTTGACCACTAGATGATGCCAAAATACTATTTATTACACACTGCACCTTTTAAGGGAGGCACTGTTTCTTAATTAACATAAACATATCCTTGGCATATCTGTACCTAACACACAAGCTGATACTGATATATATGTGATAAGCCCATATTGGAATATCTCTTGTCAGGGTTCTGTATAGTTTTCATTTTTTTCTGCCTTGTATTACAACTATTCCACTGTCATTTATCCAGATTTCATCTTTTGATACAGAGAAAGCAGTTTTTCCACAATAATAACCTTCTTGCTTCTTATTGTTTATCTTAAATGTTTTTTATTACTTTGTTCTATGAACGGCTATAAGGTACGCTTTGTAGTGCTTTAATAAGATGCCACAATAGATAGTCATTGGAGTGCACAGCAGCCAAGCTCTTAATTTTGAGCTCAAAAGCTCAAATGCAAACAAATGAATGAAAAAGGAAACGGCAGCACTGAGGGAATGTGAAATCAAATTAGATAACTGCAATTCTAACTCATTGGCTTACAAAGAAAGCAACTCCTGACAATTTACATTATCAAAGCAATCTGTCTCTCTTTCCCTCTTCTTATTCACACCCATTGGTTTTCCTCTCCTTTTCCCTCCCTCTTTCTTTGCAGATGGGCTGTTTGGCTAGACTCTAGAGAAAGGGAAGACAGAGCTGTACGGTGGGGGAAAAGAGGAGAAACTCACTCAGGCAGCAGTGGGAGCCTGACTCATCAATGGGACACAGAGTTGCAGATACAAAACAGGTAATGTTACTCCGTAGCACTAGATTAGGAGTTATTTGAAAAATTAGAGACTGTCACTGCAGCGCTGACAACTTGCTGTACTGTCCTTTGAGACAACATATAGTAACAAGATATCATAGTGACAACATACAGCTACTAATATAGTATGTAGACAAAGTGATAGCCAGCAGCCCTGTTCAAAGTTAAATCTTTATGTACCAATTAAGTTTAATCAGCATGTTACATGACTGATGTATGTATGCTGTGTGACTAACTTTTTTCTTCTCAATATTTATGTTGTTTGCTGAATGACTGAATGTTTTTTTTGATTCCTGAGTTCCTGCAGTTTTAATCTCCATGTAGTTGGTTTACATTTTTGGGAAAACCATACCCTCACTAATGGGCCAAGTATGACAAGTCCTTAAAGTCACATATCAAAGTATTAGTTAGCTGTGTAGAATCTCATCTGTTACTGGAACTTGTTGTTTGGACTTTTTGAAGCCTAATGTGATAATTGATGTCCATTGATATTAACTGATATTAAGTTCTACATTGTTTGTAGTTGCTTTACTATTTATTTGCTTGGATGTTGTAACGAATAATATGTTATTGAATGAAAATGCAAGACAATGCATTTTATTCTTGAATGCATTTTTAAAATTGTGTTAACAGAGTCTGATAACTGCTGGCTAGGCCCGGCCTGCCCTCAAAACTGCTTCAAAAGATCCAAGCCTAAGCACAATAGCTTCTTGCCAATATCTCACAACGTCTTAATACGCGCAAGTTTGGGTTTTGGAGCTTCTTTGTATCTAATTGTTTTTGAACATTTTCATCCGGCCAAATTTGCAGCAAACTTTCGACAACCTTTTTTAAATGTCCATTGCACGCATGGACTTATTGGGTCGCGGAGAACAGTCTCATCTAAATTGACATCAGGATCGCCGTCTATGCTTGTACATATCGGTACCGTGCTGAGGTACACCTCTTCCAACCTTGCCAGGGCCAGCAGTGTACCATGCTTGAGTGTGGAACAGAGCACTAACCTTGGTCAAACAAGCTACAATTTAGACATCAATCTTGTTTGGGCACAGTACAAATGCCTATTGTGAGCAGGCCCAAGTCAGTGAGTGCTTCTTATATAGCTGTGACACTTTGGCCGGAGATTAGACTTAAGTGATGAACATTTGTTGAATTATCGACACATGATTTATTTTTCCACATTAACCCAGTAGTCTTATTTTCTTATATTTTCACATATCATGTTTGATGGACCTTTTCTCAAACTTTATCAAATAATGTGCAAATAAAATGAAAAGGCTTGTCAATATCTGAATACCTTAAGTTTCTTAATCTAAACTCTAAGTCTTTTTCTATAGGATCCATTGGTGTCATGGCCACAAGGAACAAGAGCAGTCTGGGATGCAGAGCACCCAGAGTGGACGTGCCTTTTTCCACCCTTCATCTCCTTCTAATTCTTTGTAGTCACTTACTGAATGCCCAGGGTCAAGGTAAGAATCAAATATTTTCTACTTCTTCTTTGTACAGTTTAAGACAGAGTGCATGCATAAAGCTATCATTGTCATTTTCCCCTCAACTTGTAGTTATAACTACTCATTACTTCCCATTTACGCATATATTTTTGCTTAACTTGTTGGGCTTGTATGTAAGGGTTTTAGGCTCTTTTTTATTTATTATCCAGATGAACAATGTGCAAAGGTACAGTATATGAGGTACATAAGGTAGCAGTTTGTAGAGCAGATTTAATCCTCATATCCTAGGGAGGCAAGGCCACTATGCCCTCTGCTGTCAAAGCACTCCACTGGCTTCCATCCCTCCCTGTGACTGGTTTTATTTATAGCACGGCAGGAATTGCTACACTAACAAGTGACAAGGGCTCAAAATACACACTCTCACACACACTCACACACCTTAAGAACACCCGTGCACGAGTGCCAGCTTTTCAGGGTGGTAAGGGGCAACAACAAGGTTAATGCATGAGAATTCAGGGTAGCGTATTCAGTCCCTATAAAATGAGCTCTGATTAATGGGCCTCCATCTTTGAGGACAGCAGAGGGCGATTGCCCCACCAGGAGGAGATTAGAGTCATCCTTCGAAACAAATATCAAACATTCATCTGGCATTTGGAATAATGACTTGACAGTTATGTTTCCTGATTTGAAAACATGAAAGACCAAAACTGTTAGCCTTCAAAACTGAAGCTCCAAATCACAAGCTTAAAACAAGCTTTGTATATGTATCGCAGGTTACAGAGGGTACACTTATTTTTTAATAATACTGTCATTGGAGACATTTCGGACATTCAGTATGCAGCAAGAAAAATCTTTTTATATTATAAACAGGGTTTTTCCTGCTTATCAATTTCGGAGGCGGTCGCCACCACTTAAAATGAAACCAATGTCGACAAAAACTTACATTCTATGATCATGTCACTACTTTACCACATTTTCTTATTAAGGTGCATAGTTGTCCATCGTAGTGCTGTCTCGTCGCCTGACTTCATGCCTGCATCCCAGAATGGAAGCAGGGGAAGACAAAATAAACTTGACTTTTTTCCATGATTTTCTTGATGACATTTCTTCCTCCAAGAAGACATCGGCGTCAGTTGATGCCCTGGTACCTAAGCAGGTGAGTATAGTTTCTTTTGCATTTCTTTAGGGGGTTGCCTAAATTAACGTTGCATCCTATCAGTAAAAATGTTTACAGTTTAGCAGGTATGGCTCTTTAAAATCAGTTATTATTTAAAACACTTTTGCGTGGAGGACAGTCGAGGCGATCATTCTAGGCAGTTAATCAAGCAGGCCCGGTTCTAGACAGTTAGATTTGGGTGGGCCTGTAGAAATTTTAGGTGGGCACACTGGGCAGAGAGACCGAAGATGCGAGCGAGAAATTTTTAGCCCTTGTAAGATCTCTGCGTCTGCTTTTTGGCACATTTACTGTGAATTGTGCAGAACACAATATGCAAATAAACTTTGAGTGTTGCTGTGTGGGAGATTTGATTCTTGCATGTTTTTTTTCCCAAATGTTTATGAATAACATATAATATACATTATATACAACATAATGTATCTTGTAGGCAGCCTG
Organism: Hyperoplus lanceolatus; assembly: GCA_026929865.2. Taxonomy (NCBI): domain Eukaryota; kingdom Metazoa; phylum Chordata; class Actinopteri; order Uranoscopiformes; family Ammodytidae; genus Hyperoplus; species Hyperoplus lanceolatus. The sequence continues at coordinate 11,161,806 of CM049398.1, forward strand.
AGCTGATTGAAGAGAAAGCTTTGGGACTGGGCAACCTGGATGGTGGTAGTCCAGAGCTATATACTATACACACCACTTTCCACTATTGCCTGTGATGTCCAAATGGGTGAAAATAGTAGCCAGCCAAGGTCACAACCCTGCTAGGGGGGTCCGGGGGTATGCCCCCCTGGGAGATTTTTTTTTACCCTTTTAAAGTGAAATGCATGAATCTGGTGCACTTTGAGAGGAAAATTAAGAGGCTAAATCTGAGGAATTTTGTGTGAACAAATAATTTGGAGACACTGGGTCGGATGAATTAGAAGATATTGAAGAAAGACACATTTTCCATAGAAATATAAATTAGAAATAAAATATTATGCAGGATCCTCTGGGATGGGCTTGGAGCTCTTTTTCTTTTATGGGACATATTTTTCTGTAATATAATGAATTAATTTAAATGCAGTGAGAGGAACGAAGCAGAAGAACTCTGTTGTCCAGTTATCTTTTTTCCCACAGACGAGGCTGAAATAGGCTATAGTTAAGTTAAGTTAAGTTAAGTTATCTTTATTGTCAGTTGTACACGAGGCACATTGAAATTCGTCTTTTCGCATATCCCCTCTCAAGTTACCACACTTCGGAGGGGGTCAGAGCGCAGGGTCAGCCATAGTACAGCGCCCCTGGAGCAGTTTTGGGGTTAAGTGTCTTGCTCAAGGACACAATGGTAGAGATGGTGGGCACCGTAGACGCAATACCAGCCTCTGCTAGTTTTACAACTAACACCCCCCTGTCCGGTGCCGGGGATCGAACCAGCGACCTCATGGTTACTGGTCACCTTACCTCTAGGCCATCCTACCACCACCCAATAGACTATAGGCCTACACAGTGCATGGGCAACTGAGGGCAGCCCCATTTTCAAATATTTTTAAATAAACTCAATACACACTGTGCATGCCATGGACTTGAACGTGACGTGATCAGTTAACCTCGGATTACCTCCCAGATGAACTGATTCAATTATTAAGATATTAGCTATCTACCAAAACATTGTATTCCTTTTATTGTATGATAATTTACATTCACATACTATGATGTTGATATCAAACACACAAACTAAAAAAAATAAAAAAATAAATAAAAATTGGGGGGGCCCCCCTGGCAGTCGGGACCCTAAGCAACCACTCATTTCGCTTATGCCTCCGGCCGGCGCTGCTGACCAGTGACCACTATAAGCGGGTGGAGGCAGGCTGTCCTGCCCACCCAATAATACAATTAGAAGCAATGCATGGTAATGGTATATTCTTTAGTATTAATTAATTGTCTGAATTTTATTTGACATTTTCTTGTACAGCGAATAAACAGGTCCGTCCGATAGTGGGTCTGGACTTCCACCTAAAAAAAAATATATATTATTTTTTTGATTGGGTGGGCACAGCCCTCATTTGGGTGGGCACGGCCCACCCTGGCCCCTGGCTACCGCCGGCCCTGTAATCAAGCCTAATGGTCGCAACATGTAAGCCTCGATATACGCTTATATATTTATATATTACATTTACCGGCGTTATTTGGCCCGACGCGACAACATAAGGCATTACTCATGTTAAAGACGAGATTCGGTTTATGTATCCCGTCTGAAATTATTGCTGCTCAGCCTTAAAGGTGCTGTCAGCGGAATGGTTCTTTTAGCTAACTTCCTGTCAGTTACTGCAGTTAGCAGTCCCCTCGCTCGTCCCTACGTCACCACATTAATGCACTGCGGTCTACAAGCAGCAAGTTATCTAGCATCATCTCAGATAAGTGTGATAAAACATGATAAAAACCATCCAAACAGACATTGGGAAGGATTTTTACCTACTCCGCCATTGTAGGCGCATAAACATTCACCCATGTTTCGCTCTGGCAAGCACCGGCAGTGAGACCATGAGTGAGACGGGTGTGGACGGGTTTCGGTTTGTAGCGTTCTCTCTTGTGATTGGACAAAATTTCAGGATACTACATAAAGTTTAATTGCTTATTACATGCAGAGCAGCTGACTAAGAGATTGGCTTTATGAAACGTGCACATCATGTAAGTGATTACTGTATGAATAAAGAGCGATTTAACACTTATATTAATATAAATAAACCGCTTACTTCACCTTTAAGTAACGGATGGGGCCTTTGGCAGAGCGAAGCTGCAGTGTTATTAGGCGTGTACTAAAGGAGTCAAATTTTACATGAATTAACAACACCATTGTATTCATGTTCCCAGATCTAATAAACACAGAGCCGGAGTTTTTGGCCCACAATGGCTGAAATAATTCACCTGGTTCAGACACGAGGAAGGAGCTGCAGCTGGCTTTGTGGAGCAGCTAATCCACTGTTTACAGATTGCAAGATATGATTGAAAACACTAGCATCACTAATTTCTCACCAGCATTAATCATGTCTGTATATGAATACTTTTTTAAAGCAGGAATGGCAATGTTTTGATGACACACACACACACACACACACACACACACACACACACACACACACACACACACACACACACACACACACACAGGGGTGTGTGTGTGTGTGGGGTTACAATTTAGATACCGCTTATTGCATATAAAGGCATATTAAGCGATTGTAATCCAGAACACTTATTGTCAAAGTCAGCTAATCACTGGAGATCGCCTACCCCACCTTTTTAATTACATATTTAGCTGTATCCATATACTTAGTTTTTACTTTTCCACTGCACAGATAACATTTCCTTTGTGACTTACATTTGGTTATTAGCTGTTCTGCTTCCCATGCTTATATGCCGTGTGCTGAGTATATAGTATTTTTCCATATGCTTCTCTCATATACTTATATTTACTTTCCCAGAAGTGAATAACGACAAGTCACATTGGTGGCAGAGATAAACACATTTAATAAACAGCAATTGCCATGTCAATGTGAGCTTCAAACACAATTAAAGAGTAACTTTACATCTACACTCATCAAAAATATAAACGCAACACTTTTGTTTTTGCTCCCATTTTTCATGAGATGGACTTAAACATCTAAAATTCATTCCAGATACACAATATTACCATTTCTCTCAAACATTGTTCACAAATCTGTCTAAATGTGTGATAGTGAGCACTTCTGCTTTGCTGAGATAATCCATCCCACCTCACAGGTGTGCCACATCAAGATGCTGATCTGACATCATGATTAGTGCACAGGTGTGCCTTACACTGTCCACAATAAAAGGCCACCCTGAAGTTTGCAGTTTTGTCTCACAGCAAAATGCCACAGATGCCACAAGCATTGAGGGAGCGTGCAATTGGCATGCTGACAGCAGGAATGTCAACCAGATCTGTTGCTCGTGCATTGAATGTTCATTTCTCCACCATAAGCCGTCTCCAAAGGCGTTTCAGAGAATATGGCAGTACATCCAACCGGCCTCATAACCGCAGACCACGTGTAACCACACCAGCCCAGGACCTCCACATCCAGCAGGTTCACCTCCAAGATCGTCTGAGACCAGCCACTGAGACAGCTGCTGAAACAATTGGTTTGCATAACCAAACAATTTCTGCACAAACTGTCAGAAACCGTCTCAGGGAAGCTCAACTGCATGCTCGTCGTCCTCATTTGGGTCTTGACCTGACTCCAGCTCGTTGGCGTAACAGACTTGAGTGGGCAAATGCTCACATTCGATGGCGTCTGGCACGTTGGAGAGGTGTTCTCTTCACGGATGAATCTCAGTTTACATTGTTCAGGGCAGATGGCAGACAGCGTGTGTGGCGTCGTGTGGGTGAGCGCTGATGTCAATGTTGTGGATCGGGTGGCCCATGGTGGTGGTGGGGTTATGGTATGCTCAGGCATCTCTTATGGACGAAGAACACAGGTGCATTTTATTGATTGCATTTTGAATGCATAGAGATACCGTGATGAGATCCTGAGGCCCATTGTTGTGCCATACATCCATGAACATCACCTCACGTTTCAGCAAGATAATGCACGGCCCCATGTTGCAAGGATCTGTACACAATTCTTGTAAGCTGAAAATGTCCCAGTTCTTGCATGGCCAGCATACTCACCGGACATGTCACCCATTGAGCATGTTTGGGATGTGCTTGACCGGCGTATACGACAGCGTGCACCACTTCCCACTAATATCCAGCAACTTCGCACAGCCATTGAAGAGGAGTGGACCAACATTCCACAGGCCACAATTGACAATCTGATAAACTCTATGCGAAGAAGATGTGTTGCACTGCATGAGGCAAATGGTGGTCACACCAGATACTGACTGGTTCTGAGTCCCCAGACCCCCAATGAAGCAAAAAAAATCACATTTCAGAGTGGCCTTTTATTGTGGACAGTCTAAGGCACACCTGTGCACTAATGATGTCAGATCAGCATCTTGATGTGGCACACCTGTGAGGTGGGATGGATTATCTCAGCAAAGCAGAAGTGCTCATTATCACACATTTAGACAGATTTGTGAACAATGTTTGAGAGAAATGGTAATATTGTGTATCTGGAATGAATTTTAGATGTTTAAGTCCATCTCATGAAAAATGGGAGCAAAAACAAAAGTGTTGCGTTTATATTTTTGTTGAGTGTATGATTTCAGTATATTATGTGAGGTTGGTGTCATTTGCAACTGTTACACCATATGAAAAGGGCTCATGATGGCACCGTGAGATGTTACTGAATACATGGTATCTATTAAAACTGTGACACAGTGAATACTGAACTGAAGCTATAATCTCAAAAATTATTTTGCAAATCAAAAAGCAATTGCAATACGTTAGAAAAATTTTGACTAGATATTTCCCCCCCAATTACTTTTCTCCTCGGTTCACTTGATTTGAACTATAAATCTTTTAACACTATCCTTAGCACATTTTTTTATTTCATGACTCGCTTTCATATAGTGTACTGATATTGTATCCGAAACATACTCTGTACCCTTGCTGTGCTCGTCATTCTTTAGGTTGATTTGAATCTTGTGATCTAGGAATAAGTGCTTATCACACTTCACCACTCATTCTTAATTGTTGTGTCCTTAGTTAAAAACTAATATAGAGTGCGCTGTTGATACTGTTCTTGTGGCATTACATTAATCTGTCATACATTTCTCTGAAATCTGTTTATAGTATTACATTTTTAATTAAACAATGAATGTGAATGATATGCAAGTCATTTCTCAGATGCGCTGGACAACCCAGGGCAACACCCTGGAGGCACTTCAGCTACTTGTAATGTGCCAAAAGAAAACCCTGCCTTATCAGCTGCTGTGGACGCCTGCCAGCCATATGCAGATTGATTTTTTTATTACTAAGAATAAATGGATATTGAATCTCTGAGTAATGGAGGGAGCCAGCAATGAAGACACTAATATATTAAAGTCCAGTGTGGGAAAGTACAGTTTGACAGCTAAGCTGATTCTATTAGCTGTAGTGTTTTACATTTACACAATGAAAAGTGGCCAAACCTGCGAGTAGGAACATTGAGAGACTCATTACACTTATAGTGGTCATATTTCTTCAACCCCTTTTTTAAAGTACTGTTTTATTTGTTATGCTTTATGTTCGTGTTACACTTATAGAACAGTAAACTGTGTCACTTTAGTTTACAGCCCATAATAATGATCCGTAAACATTACATTAATGAAGCATCATAACATCTGCTCAATCTGTCTGCATGCATTGATGTTTTGTCATAAGTACAATCGTTGTTCACATTCACAGTTCACATTTTGAATTAAATGTGCTTTTCATAATTTTGCTTTCTTTGAATATAATGTCTAGAGATTTTGGTGCTGGCTTACCTTAACACATTCTTGACAGCTCCCTGTCTGCTTCAGGTGAAGTTAAGATGTGCTGATATCTAGCAAACCGGAGGGTTCAGGCTGAGACAGGGTACGACTATGACTATCATGCTGTTTGTCACTGCAGGCATTTAGTTGATCCTGACACCTGAGTCAACATTCTGAACCTTTATAGAGCAAGATAGACATTCAAAGTAGATGTGTGGTGCCACAGAGGGAACAGTACTGCAGCTTTTTATCTAAATAGCTTCTGTATTAAGTGTCAGTGAGTGGGAATCCTGGCTCATGTGACCCTTCCCGTAGGCACTGCACCTTTGAAGGATTATTAATGACAAGATTCAAAAATCAGGAGTATTAAGAAGTTATAAATTGATTATAAGACATACTTTCGGTCTCAATGCTCCTACACTCAAATATATGAAGATACATTGATGTGTTACATTTTGACATTCGTCATTATTTGTTTGAGAATCAGAATCAGAATTGGTGCGTTTACACATACAAATAATTTGCTGTGGTCAAATGATGCTCATAATAAACATACAATTTACATAAACATAGTGAAAGATTCCATTATGGAAATTCCTGATATCTGGCATTACAGAGTACCAACCTGGTTTCTTGTGAATTCTTATAAATAAGGATGTTTTATTTACCAGGAACTGAATCAATGTAATTAATAGCGGAAACCCTCGATACATAAATTGTGCTTATTGTGGATTGGATTATCAGCGATGAAACTGATGTGGTGGATTGGATTGGTGTGGCAGTATTTTTCCTTCAGTGGCAAGATGTGAATACTGTGCTATCACTGAAATGATATGTATTACAAGACCTGAGATGAATGCTGGAAGACTTGGTGTTTCATTGCTGTTACAAACTGTTATTCTCATGTTTGTAGTTTCCAGCCCACGCAACCTGCCACAGTATGGTGTCTATACTTTTAAAGAAAATGTGTTCATAACACATTTACCTTTTATCTCTTCTTAAAGCATACATATTTTTTTTACATGGCATATTCCAGAAATATGCTGAGCATGTGAGAATAAGTCAAATATTTCTCATCACACTAGATGGCAGTGTTGCTTTGTTCAAAATAAGTATTTCATCCTGCCTTTCTAGGTTGGTACAGTTGAGTGTCAAAAAGACATAGGCTTCAATTAATTGATAATTCCTTCAATTGGCTTATTTTTGTATTTAATCTGTTAGTGTGGTATTGCTTTTGCCTTCACATTTGCACATTTTTCATCTGTCATGGATGGGCTTTGTAGATTACATTTTAAGATATTTTCTTTCAACCTAAATTATGCTGATCAATTTTGAAACATTTCCATTAAGTAGGGACAACATCATCATTGTTTAGAGTGGGTTGGGTTTTGTGTTATCCAGACTTGTGGGCCTGCACTGTCACCTTTTTAAATGAAAGTGTTGATTCAAAGTAATCTAAGATTCATTAGCCCAAACATTTTTTTTGACTTGACTTAGGATTGTTTTGTTTACATTTGACTAACACAACAGGGTGTTGTTTCATTACAACACAAATTACTTTAGAAAGCCATCTTGTGAAAACCACCATTGAGGGAGCTCATTTGGGATGCCTGGTTGCACGTTCTTATTTTGATGACCTTAATGTCAAAGAGCCAAAAGTCATCATGCTGAAAGAGTTTCTGTGGCAGTGTTTTTTTTAAAAGACTGTGGCTGTTGCTGCTGTGCTTTTCATCTGCTTTGCTGTGATTTACCAATGTATAGGGTCATGAAATATTACTGGGGGCTATAAAAGGCATTGCACGTCTTCACCCTGTACATAATAAGGGGAGTGAACTCCCAGTGGACTGTCACAGTCACAGCCTATGACTCCCTACACACAGCAAGGCCCATTAAGTCTAACTATCTGGCTTTACGTTTCCCACTAGCAGCACCTCTTTTTCAACTAAACTCACTGAAGGATAATGTTTATTCAATTTTATAGGAGAAAAGTGATATAAATATGACACACAACATATGTATTATTTTGAGGTTGTGCCCTTTTAAATGGTCTCCCTGGAGAAGTGGAGATTTTTGGCATTTAGCATATCCATTCCATAGCAACATACAGACTCAGTTGCTCAGCTTCACAGGAAGTTCAAGAAGAGACCATATTTTGTAATTAGTGGATCAACAGCAGTTTAAGTCAGTCTGAAATATGCTTCGACTGCTGAAATGATAAGTTAGTTGACAAAACAATTGTACTTCAAGGTCCATTCAGTAGCTTATCTGTAGCTTTTGATAGTAGGCCTATCACGGAATCACAAAATGGAATTTCCCCAGTCACGGAAATGTAGATACCTACTCTGTGAAAATAGTTGTATTATTTCTTCTGTTGCTCTTGAGGGAAATTTGTAAATCCAGAGAAAATAACACTTAAGACAGTTTCAGGGTTATCTCAGCTAGGGCTTGGCAAGGCCACATTTGAACAAAAAGCCTATGTTACAAACTACAACATAGCATTTTCCAGGCACAGAAAGTGTAAACTATGTCATTTAAGTTGCATTATGGGAAATGTAGGATCCAGCATTTTAAGAACTTCCCCGATAGTATTTAATAAAAATCGAGATAACACGACCAATGTTGTCTCAGTTTTTAACTTATTTGAAGTCATTATGGAAGTCTTTTGAAGTCCAATAATACATTTGGTAAGGACTTATTTATCCAGGCCAGTCCTTGTCCAAGCTAACCTTTGCGCATTTTCACCACAAGGTCCATTTACTTTAGCTGTCCTATTTTCATCAGCATATGTGTGTTCATCATATTGACCAAATTGTTTTATCTTTAAGATATATTTAGACATGGTTTCCATTAAAAGTCCCAAGTGTGGTTTGTCACCACTCACTGTCATCAATCATGGCAGCATCTAGCCACATATCCCTAGTAAAGAAAACTAGATTAATAATTTTCCACTGAGACCTCATTATACTCACACACAAATAAACACTTACACCTTTAATGGGACATGTTACTCCGGGTTGAGCTGCCTTGGGGGAAGAGTTAAAGCTTCAGAAGAAAAGGTCCAGCTGACCTTACCGTCCTGCACAATGACCCCTGCATTGTGTACTCTTGTTTAATGCCCTCTCTCCCTTGAGAGGAGCCCATATGGCATTCCCTCATATCTGATCCTGTGGATGTAATAGCTGTGGACTCAGGATTTAGACATATCACTGCATGCCCTTGGAGAGACATTATTAAGGAGATCTGTTTGATTTCTGAAATTAGAGCCAGAGCTTGTGCTTGCACCAGGTGATGCTGACTATGCAAGTGTTTTTTTCTTCTGTGGTCACCAGTGTGGTAATACATTTAACTATTCTACTGGAGTGGGAAGAATACAAAAGTCCTTGGAGTGTTGGAGTGTTTGTCCTCTGAGCGGTAAATGGTGTTGTGGTAATGGGTGTGGCTGTTTTACCGGTCTCTTGCTTTGACTGTAGCAATGACACTGTTCTTCAAAATGACATCTGAGGGAGGGACCTTTCACCAAATGCATCACAGTCTCATCAAGTGTTGCAGACTGCCCAGATTAATGGGGCTAAGAGCTGATTATGCAGGGCTGTACATCATGTCTGTCTAAATGCCTGCTGCTCTTCCTGCCTGTCAATGCTCCAGCCTCCTATATCCTATCCTTCCAGGGGAAGAAGGTAGTGGTACTGTCACCTTTAGCACTCCTCCCTTGTTTTACCCCGACACTTAAGCAATATGATGTGGTTCAGCAGTTTGTCATTTATCAATTAATAAAGTACAGGGGCCTCATTTATAAAGCTTGCGGCGCACAAAAACCTTGCGTAGACGGACAGAAATGTGCGGGAAAATGTGCGGTGACAAACGTTGGTATTTATAAAAACCTTCGCGGAGAAGTGTGCGTATTCCCACGCCAACTTTCGACCATGCGTAGAGCTACTGCAAGGTTTTACTGACTAGGGGAATCAGCGACACTCAATGGCAACACCACGAAATAAAGCTCAGTCATCAGAAAAACCCAGACAAATGATGCTTGGCACCCAATATATTTAGTCAATAAAATGTATAAGCTTACCTATAGTTGCGAATATATGGCTACTGTAGTCTATGGCATGCAGTTGTGATGTAGGTTGAATTAGTTATCAAGTAGCCTAGGTCTACATGTTTTGGTTATATCTTATACGTTGAATCTTATAGCGCTACTTTATAATAATATCCTATACGTCGGGAGGTGTTTCCGTGAGTGGCCAGCGGGAGAGCAAATTTTAAGAGTAGTTTTGTACAAAGTTAAGCCCAACAGATATCAATTAAAACTGTATATTTCGTTAGATAAAATCATGTCGTGAATTTAGCAAATCATTACACACATCTCTTTCCCATAACAATTCACCCTGGAAGATATAACTATAATCTGACGTTGTTGGAAATGTGTGGATCTCACGGGAGATAAACAATGCTCTCGAATAGACTATAGGCATTATTTCACTTGTCACACCATTTTATATAGGCCTATAGTAATACAGGTACGCTAATACGTGATATTGCATACAGCACAAAGGTGGGCGAAACTGCTTTACAAAGACGATAACGACCGTGCCAATCATGATATGTGATAAGCGCGCGCGTGTGTGTGTTTGTGTGACAGTTAATGCAGCACATGGCTTTCTTCCTTTCCAGCCGCTTTCTTTGCGGCCGGTTGCCTCCTTTTTTCCCTCATGTCAGTCAAAATTCCGTGCTTATTAAGAGCGTCATCATATTCAGGAGCTATTTAGCATTCGCCATTTATGGTAGATTGTAGGATGAAACTGGGAGGTGAAGTGGGAGGACACAGGGTGGAGATCGTCTGTGCACAATTCACCGCACGTGGGTAATTATAAAGGGAAGATTGCGTGCAAGTGTGCGCCGCACAGTTTTATAAATATGATTTTTTTTTTACGCAGCACATTTTTGGCTTTGTGCGGACGCAATGTTTTAGGATGGTTTCTATGCACACTATTATAAATGAGGCCCCTGGTTATTTGAAACATCCCTACTAACCTGACTGAGTAATGTACTCACTTGTAAAAACAGCAATCTTTCTATTTGCCTTTGTTCATACAAAAACATTTTACATTTTAATGACCTATGCTGAGACACAATGTATAGAAGAATAATGTTTTAGGAGTCATCTGTAGAACAAACTATTTAAAAAAAGAGAGAGTCATAATGTATGGTCTGTGTGTCAGCCTTGCAGTTTAATTCATGATTTTGACAGACTGTAAAGTTTAAAGTGTATTTAAATTGATTGGAACTGCTAATACAGAGATATTTTACAACTCCAAAGGCCTTAACTGCTGAGTTGGGCTACCTGCACGTGTAAATTACCTCTGTCGCCGCACCCTGTGAGCCCAGCCCCGTGTGGGGGATGGATTAATCTTCCCAACACATTATTGAATGTGTTCCCTTGCTTGGGAGCAGCCGATAAATTGTACTTGTCACAATGGCCATGCACCTGCTCTCTATAGCCTTGGAATTTCTAACAAAGCATCACATTTCTGAACACAGCACTCAGGGATATAAAACATATAGTCACAACATGGATAGAAAATGCTTGAGGAAGCCGTGGGCAGGGGTGGGGTGAACTGGGGAGGAGGGGTAGAAACACAGGAACATTAGGTATACTGTCCTAGTTGTTGATTCACATTCTAGAGCAAACCAAACACATGCCCAGCCCTCCAAATTCCTTCTTTAACATATACTCAAACATTCAGTTTTGTGATGTCCTGTTGTGCTTTTGAACTGTTGGAAATAATGATGCCCTAGTAACAAATACTTAACAGCTTTGACTGAAACTTGTTGTCTGTTCAATTAAACATACTTAGCATTGATGTTTCATTTAAGCATATTGAGCAATATAATTACAATGTCTACATCTGAAATTATCTGTTTAAAATCTCTTTAAAAAAAATTAAAAAGTATTATATAGTTGGATCCATTCCTCTGAGATACTATCTCTGTCTCCGAGGATCTTTAGGTATGGCATCTGAATCAGATGCATCTGAACCAGATGCAATACTGGCGAGAGCCAGTTAAATACATTATTTGTAATCACATCAAATTTGTAATTACATAAATTATTCAGGGCCGTACATTGAATCTGAGAACTCAGTTTGATTGTCTGTCCCAAAATACTTCAGTGTGACTAGATGTTGATGGAACTGAATGTTAGTTTGTATACAAACTTTGGCATTGCAATGGCTTCATATGATTCACGTGCAAAATGAAATCCTCAGCTATCATAGCTATGAACAGTCCACTGAGCAGAATAAGCCAGCCAGCTCAATCTAATACGCTAAAATACACATCCACTATGAATAATTGACATTTAGAAACGAACACAACTGAATCATAGGGCTCCCTTCACGTCCTTTGCACTGCTTAATGATTGAATCAACTTTCACAACCTTATTTCGTTCTTAACCTACAGTCTTTCTTTGCAACTATTCTCATCTAAATTAATATTGTATACACTCCATTGAACTCACTACAGCCTATCGAGTTCATGAAATTCGAAGAAATTACATGTTTCCCTTGATATTCCCTTCTTTGTTTTGTTGCTGTTTGATTCAGATGCATTTTTTATATACAATGCGTACCATATTGTTTGGATTGAATATTCAATGGTTTGGATCTAATGGATGTTTAACCTAAAATGGTGCTGTATGTCCATCTTTGACTTGTTAGTGAGGTATGTGGTGTAATGAAAAAAAATACTTTAACGTTTTACCAATAGGGGGCGCTTGCACACTTGCCATCATCTGTGTTCTTCTCACACTTATTTTACTCTTTCGTCATGCATCTTTCTTTATTCATGCCCCACCATATAGCCATTTTTACAGCATTTGTTTTACTCCACCTTAAAAGGTCATATGCTCTATATTTTCATCGCTTTTGTTTGCTTGTCACATCAATGGTTTTCGGGGCTCACACAGCAGTGATTAGTTTTGCTTCATTGTGGAGTCAGTGAAAATGTTGTTTTTTTCCTGAACAAGACCATTGACACCAGTTAAATGAATGTCACCATATCTCCTACTCCATCTTCACCCTTGTCATTGCTGTCTCTTTGTTTTCATTTACTCACTCTGTCTTTGCGTCCTCCACCAACCACCTCCCACCCCCACTCCCACCCTAGCTGCATGCAGCTTCCTCCCCAGAGGTGAAGAGCAGACTCCTATAATTACCCAAGTGTCTGTGAAATGAATCACTGGGTGGCTGATTGAGCTGCATGATGGGAAACATCCATCCTGAGTAGTACGACTGAGTGTTCTCAGCCCTCTACCCCATCTCTCTGCTTATGCCCAGGGCTGGCACGTGTGCATACTCAAAACCACTGCTGAGAAAGACAGGGTGTGGTCTGGAACCACTGTGTGCTGTAGCAGGAACCATGAGAGCTGACATGGAAATGTGCTTAAATGGTGTTAGACTACCAACATAAACAGCACCTGGATTAATTATCTGGTACAATTGCTGCTCTTAGAAGAAGGATCCCACACTACCACAAGAATTGCCCACCTTGTTGCCGGGAATTTCTGCTGCAGCATGGCATGTGTTAAAGTGTAATGTCTGTAGGGGGCGCCTATCTTACTCACACAACTTTGCACAGGTAAATGGACTACAGTACTGTGGCATAGGATGTCATTTTACTATGTGCTGCAATGAGATTGTAGAGTACATTGTCAGCGCCATCAAATAGCCAATACACTTTAAAACACTGTGAATCACATACAAAGCCATGTGAGTTTTATCAAAGGTGGGGGGGACACAGGTTTACCGGGAAATAAAAAGTACAGGCAATTTAGATACACAGGCTACATGCATGTACTTATCTGGAAGTTCAGAACCTGGTTCAGATTAGATGTGCTTCATATTGTATATCCTAATCACCTAACCTTTGCCATTTGCCAATTGCGTTGATTCAAATCATGCTTTTGATCCACCTGATAATATCGCAGGGATCATTCTGTGAGAGCACGTACAGCTATTGTCATTAACAATGGATTATTTATTGTTTATGTTGTCAGGACATGATCATAAAATAGTTTTGATGGATGTATTGTAATACGTTTAAATATTTACAATTAACATGAAAACTTGGCACATCAACTTAACATTAACTTAAGTATACAAAGGGATTGCACTGTCAACGAAACTGTAAGAATGTATCCCAGTGTAGACGTTCAGAGTGACCTTCACAAGTAGAAGAGAAGACCAGCCCCTACAAAACAGACACAAATCCTTGACTTTGGACTGATGCTGAAAATGGAACATATTTGAACACACTTTAAGCATCTTACTTATAACAAAGTAAAGTTAATGACTGAGAAATTATCACCTTTGAGGTGTATATACTGTACATAGCAGCTACAGGAGGTGAAGTAAAGAACAATTCTAAATGTATTAGTCATCGCAAAATCAGTCCCACAATAGGAACGTGCAGCTTGCTGATGCACTGCTGCAAACAATTATTTTCTTATCTCAACTTTGTCAGACAAAAAACACTAAGCAATCAGTTATAAAGAACAGAAGGTTTTCTTTTGAACTCCAAACAGAATCACATTCAGTGATTTCAATGGATTTTGTTCACCTGTGTTTTGTTTTACCTAGACCAACTAGGATGATCAAAGACCTCTCATAAATCTTGTGGCCTTTACTCACAGCTGGCAGCATGTATACATTCATAGGTATTTAAATAATGTTACTTTATATATTAGTTACGTACTGAACTTGTGTGCGTCTTCAAAACCCATTTTGTATTTGTTGACGGATTTGATAGGGACTGATATTTCAGTGACCCCATGCAAAAGTTGCTGAATTTGACACACCATCCTTATGGCTCTTGACCGTGTTGATAGTCAAGGTTTCACAACTTGACCACATGATCAACCTACACAGCTCTCTTTGCTTCTTGACCGACCAAGGCTGATTGTTCTGAAGCTTCCTGTTGATTTCCCATGAGAAATATACAGCAGGACTGTTTACATGATTGACTAATTTAGGTTCCTGGGGACCATGATCTGAGACACCTGCAGATGTGATAACAGTTCCATCTTCAAAGCTTTACAGAGAAACGGAACAAATACCTAATGTAAACGTATTTAATATTTTCGGTTTAGGTTCAACCTTATTGAACCAGAGGGTACATTCGATTTGGAAACAGTGCATAATTGCTTTATAGAGACATACTTCACAACATTGAAACCAAGAACAAAACAAGCAAAAGCATCATCGTCTGGAAGTTAGAGTGCACTTTGTTTTATTGAATAGAAATTTAAGGTCTAGGGATAAAGTCCAAGTGTCAATATGTTTATGCACATTGCCCTATTGCACTTAAACTTGTGAGTACAGTGTTTAAGTCTCAAGCTATGTATTGCAGATTATTGTCATCATCATCATCATCTTCAACCGCTCATCCGAAATCGGGTCGCGGAGGCAGCAGCTTGAGCAGGGAACCCCAAACTTCTCTTTCCCGGGCCACCTCAACCAGCTCTGACTGGGGGATCCCGAGGCGTTCCCAGGCCAGCGTGGAAATATAATCTCTCCACCTAGTCCTGGGTCTTCCCCGAGGCCTCCTCCCAGCTGGACGCTCCTGGAACACCTCCCTAGGGAGGCGCCCTGGGGGCATCCTTACCAGATGCCCGAACCACCTCAACTGGCTCCTTTCAACGCAAAGGAGTAGCGGCTCTGCCCCGAGTTCCTCACGAATGACTGAGCTTCTCACCCTATCTCTAAGGGAGACGCCAGCCACCCTCCTGAGAAAGCCCATTTCGGCCGCTTGTACCCGCAATCTCGTTCTTTCGGTCATTACCCAGCCTTCATGACCATAGGTGAGGGTAGGAACAAAGATCGCCCGGTAGATCGAAAGCTTTGCCTTACGACTCAGCTCTCTTTTCGTCACAACAGTGCGGTAAAGCGAGTGCAAAACCGCCCCTGCTGCTCCGATTCTACGGCCAATCTCACGCTCCATTGTTCCCTCACTCGCAAACAAGACCCCGAGGTACTTGAACTCCTTCACTTGGGGTAAGGACTCATTCCCTACCTGTAATAGACAATCCATCGGTTTCCTGCTGAGCACCATGGCCTCCGATTTAGAGGTGCTGATCCTCATCCCAACCGCTTCACACTCGGCTGCAAACCGATCCAATGAGAGCTGAAGGTCACAGGCCGATGATGCCATTAGAACCACATCATCCGCAAACAGCAGAGATGAGATCTTCAGACCACCAAACTGCAACCCCTCCCCACCACGACTACGCCTTGATATCCTGTCCATAAATATCACAAACAGGATTGGTGACAAAGCGCAGCCCTGGCGGAGGCCAACCCCCACCGGAAACGAGTCTGACTTACTACCGAGAACCCGTACACAGCTCTCGCTTTGAGCGTACAGAGATTGGATGGCCCTGAGAAGAGACACCCTCACCCCATACTCCCGCAGCACCCCCCACAGTATCTCCCGGGGAACCCGGTCATAAGCCTTCTCCAGATCTACAAAACACATGTAGACTGGATGAGCAAACTCCCAAGCTCCCTCTAGGATCCTTGCGAGAGTGAAGAGCTGGTCCGTTGTTCCACGGCCAGGACGGAATCCGCATTGTTCCTCTTCAATCTGAGGTTCGACTATCGGCCGAACCCTCCTTTCCAGCACCTTGGAGTAGACTTTGCCGGGAAGGCTGAGAAGTGTGATACCCCGGTAGTTGGCACACACTCTCTGGTCCCCCTTTTTAAAAATAGGAACCACCACCCCGGTCTGCCACTCCTTCGGCACTGTACCCGACTTCCACGCAATGTTGAAGAGGCGTGTCATCCAAGACAGCCCCTCCACACCCATTGCTTTCAGCATTTCTGGACGGATCTCATCAACCCCCGGGGCTTTGCCACTGTGGAGTTGTTTGACTACCTCAGTGACTTCCACCAGGGAAATTGACGATGATCCCCCATCAGCCTCCAGCTCTGCCTCCAACATAGAGGGCGTGTTAGTCGGATTCAGGAGTTCCTCAAAGTGCTCTTTCCACCGACCGACTACCTCCTCAGTTGAGGTCAACAGCGTCCCATCCTTACTGTACACAGCTTGGATGGTTCCCCGCTTCCCCCTCCTGAGGTGCCAGACGGTCTTCCAGAAACACTTTGGTGCCGACCGAAAGTCCTTCTCCATGGTTTCTCCAAACTTCTCCCACACCCGCTGCTTTGCCTCTGACACGGCAGAAGCTGCAGCCCTTCGGGCCTGTCGGTACCTTGCAACTGCCTCAGGAGTCCCCCGAGATAACATATCCCGGAAGCACTCCTTCTTCAGTCGGACGGCTTCCCTGACCACCGAGGTCCACCACGGCGTTCGAGGGTTACCGCCCCTTGAGGCACCTAAGACCTTGAGACCACAGCTGCCCGCCGCAGCTTCAGCAATGGAAGTTTTGAACATCGACCACTCGGGTTCAATGCCCCCAACTTCCACAGGGATGCTAGAAAAGCTCTGCAGGAGGTGCGAATTAAAGATCTCTTGAACAGGGGCCTCCGCTAGACATTCCCAGTTCACCCACACTACCCGTTTGGGCTTACCAGGTCTGTCCAGAGTCTTCCCCCACCCTTTGACCCAACTCACAACCAGATGGTGATCAGTTGACAGCTCCGCCCCTCTCTTCACCCGAGTGTCCGAAACATGCGGCCTCAGATCAGATGATACGATCACGAAATCGATCATCGACCTTCGGCCTAGGGCGCTCTGGTACCATGTACACTTATGAGCATCCTTATGTTCGAACATGGTGTTTGTTATAGACAAACCATGGCCAGCACAGAAGTCTAACAACAAACGACCACTCGGGTTCAGATCAGGGAGGCCGTTCCTCCCAATCACGCCTTTCCAGGTGTCTCCATCATTGCCCACGTGCGCGTTAAAGTCTCCCAGCAGAACTATGGAGTCCCCTACCGGAGCCCCATGCAGGACTCCGTTCAGGGTCTCCAAGAAGGCCGAATACTCCGAACTGCTGTTTGGTGCATACGCACAAACAACAGTCAGAGTCTTCCCCCCACAACCCGGAGGCGTAGGGAGGCGACCCTCTCGTCCACCGGGGTAAACTCCAACGTAGTAGCGCCCAGCCGGGGGCTCGTGAGTATCCCCACACCGGCCCGGCGCCTCACACCTTGGGCAACTCCAGAGAAGAATAGAGTCCAACCCCTGTCCAGAAGTACGGTTCCAGAGCCAAGACTGTGCGTGGAGGTAAGCCCCACCAGATCTAATTGGTAGCGCTCCACCTCCCGCACCTGTTCCGGCTCCTTCCCCCACAGCGAGGTGACGTTCCACGTCCCCAAAGCCAGCCTCTGCCGCCCGGGTCTGGTCCGTCGTGGTCCCCGCCCTTCACTGCCACCCTGTAGGCAGCGCACCCGACCCCAGCGGTTCCTCCGACGAGTGGTGGGCCCATCGGTTGTAGAGGAGGAGTGTGTTGCCACGTAGCTCTTTCGGGCTGTGCCCTGCCGGGCCCCGTGGCAGACCCGGCCACCAGACGCTCGCAGGCGGGCCCCCTGTCTGGGCCTGGCTCCAGCCGGGGGCCCCGGGCTTTCTCCGGGCAGGGTCTCTCCTCTTCTATCACGATCTTCCATGAGGTCTTTTGAACCATTCTTAGTCGGGCCCCTCACCTGAGACCACTTTGCCTTGGGAGACCCTACCAGGAGCACTAGGGTCCGGACAACACAGCTCTCAGGTTCACAGGGGCACACAAACCTCTCCACCACGGTAAGGTGATGGTTCCCGGAGAGGCAGATTATTGTATTGCACTAAAGTTCATTCTCATTAGGATTAGTTTGTTTCTTGTATAGCCAACACTCTGTCTTACAATTTTTGGAACTTAATCTGTTCTTGATCTTTAGAGTTATATTGTGTTATTTTGTAAAACATTGTTTTAGTTAATATATATATTAAACTAATCGAAATATTACAGAGGAAGCAAGAGGCAGTTTAAGACAAAAGACTGTCAAAGGGGACATATATGAAATTATTTAATTTAGGTGAGATTGATATTTACTGTGGGCTGACATTGTTACTAAATAGTTTACTTTTTCTGCACACAAGGTCTTATGTATCAATGCACCCTAATATGAGTAAGTGCTGTGTCAAATGTTTAATTTATTGCATCCACCACATCAAGAGAAAGTAATTTCAAGACACTTTAGAGAACTTCAATACTATTTGTGCTCAGCAGTTTAGCTTAACTCAACACTCAAAGCTTTGGTTTGCTCTCTCGGAGCTCAGTACGCCTGCTGCTTTGATGCTGACTCTGCTCACAGAGACGAAGAGAGATAGGAGGACAAACAGTCTGTGACAACAGCCCTTCTCCCCGGCTGGCATTAGGCATGGGAGTTTATACGGGGGAGAGGATGAGTGCTGTGACAAAGTCAGTAGGACAGAGGGGGAATGGGACTGCATGGATTTGATTGTTTAATTAGAGTTTACTTCATGGAATGCCAAGCCTAATGAAAAAGGAGGAAAAAAGGATTGTGGAAAAAACGCTTGAAATTCTTGGCCAGAACTCATTGTCACAGACTGTGATGGGCTCATGAGATTCTGGTTAGTTGCTGATAGTGTTGTCATTGTAGAGTTCGGTTCATTGCAAAGACTTTGGACATAAACAATGTTAAACTTTATCATTATTATTATTTATTTTTTTAACTGGCCAAGTAGAGTCAGGCTGTTTGATGCTGAGCATTTTGTTGGCAATGCTTCCTTATTTTCTCAGCCACCTCAGTACAAATAATTTCTTGGTATTGCCTCACTATCAAAGCAGATATACTTTCTTAGAGTAACACTAATGTTATTCGGGGGTAATGGCCTATAGCTTATTGATTGCTTCATGAGTTCAACTAATGCTGGGCTTACACTAGAGGACTTTTAAAAGACTTTGAAAAGACTGAAGACTGAAACCCTCTTACATCTAAAGACAATCAACTCACACCTGAAGACAACTAGTCATTAGTTTTCAGTCACAGAGTGAGATTTTGAAAAGACAGGGGGTCTCATATTGCAAGACTACAACTAGATTTCTTTTGAAATTAATATTATTTCCGCAAACGCGATAGTGATTATTTAATTAAAAAAAGGTTAATTCAGTATTCCGAGCGGGGGACTTCCTTTAGTTATTTGACCATCTTTATTTGCTGATCTCGTCCCCCAATAACTTTAACTCCTAACCCTGTATTTGACGGTAAAGTGTTAAGGTTGTGCGGCTGTCAGCCTGGTTCTCCTTCCGAGGCTTCAAGGAAAAAGTGTCCAAAATAAGTGCCTGCACAGGCGGACACAGGTCGCGACTAATGCCGCTCCTCCTGCGTCGTGCTTGGTGCATGCGAGAGTGTGACAGTGTTTACGTCATTTTGCTTGAGCCAACCCCTTAATACTAACGATAATTTCAAACATGTTTGATAATGTCGGAACGTCAAGACGGGAAGAAGACTGGTTGAAATCGAGTCGGAAGAATTACGTCGGAAGAATTACATGCGCGCGCGTCAACTCCAGCACGACTTCTGTGATTTCAGTCCGACATTGGAAGATTTTTTATGCTGCTTCTGCAAGTGAAAAGGTTCAGGGACAGGCCTGCCCAACTGTAATGTCAATAGAAAGAGGAGAGAAGGCTAGTGGCTCTTGAGTGGTTTAGAGGTGCATTACGTATTGCATGAATCCTTGCTTTTTTTCTTGCAGAATTTAAATATTAAACCAAAAGAGGTCCATAATGTATATTTTAGCCTTGTGTAAAGTTGCTTCTTAATTACAAAGTGTTAGAAGACAGTAAAGTTGTTCTCAATATACTGTATTAGCTGGAATAACTGATATTCACTATCACCGAGTGTGTGTGTGTGTGTGTGTGTGTGTGTGTGTGTGTGTGTGTGTGTGTGTGTGTGTGTGTGTGGTGTTCTGTGACATCTGCTGTTGCTGGCGACTCTTGGTAATATTGGTAATATAGTGCATTTGTATAGAGCGGCATCCTGACAACCACAGTGGCTATTACAATTATTATGGGGAATCTGCTCTGAAACAAACAAAACATATTACTTCCCATTTTTCTATGTTTAATGCATTACTTCTTGAATATAAGTGCTGATCAGGCCTGATTAGGTCTTTGATATGTGACACAGTGTAATATCATATAGTAGCCATCGCTTGAATACCCGAGTCAGTTTCAGGGGGAAAATAAATTGAAACAGAATGATTGGATTTTCAATAGAAGAAGGTAAAAAAAAACACTCAACCTTATAAAACACCACAGGTTATTTTCCTACAGGGCAATATTTATGACTTTTGTGGAAATGTGCCCTCAATAAGAACTGAGTGCAAAGGTTTGTGCATTAGTCTGCAGGCTATGTTGTAATTATGAACCCCCATCAACCTCCTAAGAAAGGGCTGAAAGAGAGAGCCAGTCAGGCTGCATCCAAAATGACTGTGGCTCTGACTCTTCTCCTGTCATGCTGACAGTTATATTCAGTTTTTCTTCTCATTTGCCTCCCGTTATTAAAGTGTAACTTGCATATTCTGTGCTTTGGCAAGAACGTTTATACACTCAACAAAAACATAAACGCAACACTTTTGTTTTTGCTCCCATTTTTCATGAGATGGACTTAAAGATCTAAAATTCATTCCAGATACACAATTGTACCATTTCTCTCAAACATTGTTCACAAATCTGTCTAAATGTGTGATAGTGAGCACTTCTGCTTTGCTGAGATAATCCATCCCACCTCACAGGTGTGCCACATCAAGATGCTGATCTGACATCATGATTAGTGCACAGGTGTGCCTTAGACTGTCCACAATAAAAGGCCACTCTGAAATGTGCATTTTTTTGCTTTATTGGGGGTCTGGGGACTCAGAACCAGTCAGTATCTGGTGTGACCACCATTTGCCTCATGCAGTGCAACACATCTTCTTCGCATAGAGTTTATCAGATTGTCAATTGTGGCCTGTGGAATGTTGTTCCACTCCTCTTCAATGGCTGTGCGAAGTTGCTGGAGACGGCTTATGGTGGAGAAATGAACATTCAATGCACGAGTAACAGATCTGGTTGACATTCCTGCTGTCAGCATGCCAATTGCACGCTCCCTCAATGCTTGTGGCATCTGTGGCATTTTGCTGTGAGACAAAACTGCACATTTCAGGGTGGCCTTTTATTGTGGACAGTCTAAGGCACACCTGTGCACTAATCATGATGTCAGATCAGCATCTTGATGTGGCACACCTGTGAGGTGGGATGGATTATCTCAGCAAAGCAGAAGTGCTCACTATCACACATTTAGACAGATTTGTGAACAATGTTTGAGAGAAATGGTACAATTGTGTATCTGGAATGAATTTTAGATCTTTAAGTCCATCTCATGAAAAATGGGAGCAAAAACAAAAGTGTTGCGTTTATATTTTTGTTGAGTGTAAGTAATACAAAGGAATGAGGTATACATAATGTCTGTAGTTTTATAGGTGTGGGGCATGGAGAATCAGAATACAAATATCTTTCCTTTTTGATTGTCGCTGTACTTTAGGCTTTATATATATATATATATATATATATATTCAGTCTATATCAAACATTAACAAATTGTTTCACATAGGCACTTTTTTTGAAACTTTTATTTTAATGATTTTGCAGTTTTTTACATACAAACAAAAAACAAAAACAAAAACAGAATAAGTAAACACATACAATACATACACACCTCGCTCCCCCCTCCCTCACATAAACAGAAGTGAAGTAAATAACTAAAACAAAATTATTAAGAAAATAAGCTGTAAATAAACAAAAAATAAAACAAAGCTAAAACAAAAACTAAACTGGGGCAAACCTCACATTTTAATTCCCTATGTGCTGGAGTACTGGGCCCCATACGGCGGATAATATGTGGGGGTGGTCGGACAGTTCATATCTCAGCCTTTCGATATGTAAAATACCCACCCGTTCCCTCGGACGATTATCGAACTGAGGGGCCAGGTCGGACTTCCACAGTTTTAGGATACATCTTTTCGCAATTACCATGCCATAAACTATGATAATACGTGCATTATGGTCCAATTTTTCCAGGGCTGTAGAATTACCAAACAGAGCGGTTTCCAGTTCAGGGGTTAAGGAGACTTTTAAAACATTAGAGTACCATTGAAATACAAGACACCAAAAGTTGTAAAGGTTTGGACATTCCCAAAAGTGGTGAGCAAGTGTACCCTCTGCAATCTTACACCTGTTACATAAAGGCGAAATATCTGGGAAAATGTTATGCAGTTTAACCTTAGAATAGTGCAATCTAAGTGTGACCTTAAATTGAATTAACTGAAGCCTCGAGTTCATAGAGCATAATTTTATGCTTTTTAGCGCTCCCTCCCAGACATCGTCAGCTTTTCCAATGTTTAAGTCTTTTTCCCAGGCTTGCTTTATTTTTAAAGTAGATTTGTCCTGCCGGTCTAAAAATATTCCCACAAAAGATGAAATCAGGTTTTTAGCTTCTGGTGAGCCCAGTAAAGTTTTGGACGGGCAGGGATTCAAAGGATGGTATATTCTGTCTGACATAATTCCTTAACTGTAGATATCTGAATAATTGAGCTTTCGACAGTGAAAACTTTGATACTAGCTGATCAAATGAAGCAAAGTGACCATTTATATAAAGGTCCTCATCTGTTACTGTTCCCTTCCGACTCCAATCTCTGAATGCTGAATCTGTGAACGATGGGGGGAAGGCATGGTTATGCCAGACTGGGGCATGTATGGTCGTGCTCGATAGTTCACAGGCCTTCCTAATTTGGTTCCAAATTCTCTGGCGGTCTGGGAGAAGAGAAAAGGAGGGCAGTGAGAGAAGTTTTTGGGGCCAAGCTTTTTTCAATTGTCAACCAGGGGGGCAGATCAGATCTATTGCCTTTTTCATATGTAAATTGCCAATACGCCATCACTCTAGCATTGGCAGCCCAGTAATAATAAAAAAAAACATGGTAACCCCAGTCCGCCATGCTCCCTGGGTTTCTGAAGATGGGCTTTTGATATCCTATGTGCTTTATATCCCCATATGAAAGGCATTGTAATAGAATCAATTGACTTAAAGTAAGATTTAGGAATATAAATTGGCACATTCTGAAATAGATACAGGAATCTCTGCAGGGAGACCATCTTCACTGCGCTCACACGGCCAATAAGGGAGATCGGTAATGTTCTCCATTTCTCTATGTTCTCCTTTAGTTTGTTCAATCTTTCCGTAAAATTTAACTTAAAAAGTGTCTTCAGGTTTTTAGATAATTTAATGCCCAGGTACTTTATACTGACCAGATTTGTTTTAAACTGCGTATTGGCTAGGAATGTTGGGTCCAGATCTGCTGTTAAAGACAAGAGTTCACTTTTTTGCCAGTTTATGGTGTAACCCGAGACGTCGCCAAAATAATGAATTAGCTGGAGTAGGTGGGGGATGGAATTCTCGGGGTCGGCTACAAAGAGGGCGATGTCATCTGCGTACAGAGAGATCTTATGGTCCATCCCACATAGTGATATCGGCTTTATAAGTGCGTGCCCTCTTATGCTAATAGCCAGGGGCTCGATGGCCAACGCAAAGAGGAGCGGCGAGAGGTGGCAACCCTGGTGCGTGCCCCTCTGAAGGGCAAAGGGTGTGGATCTTTCCTGGTTTGTTAGAATGGAGGCGGTGGAATGGGCATATATTAAACGCACCCAGGAAATAAAAGGGGCCCAAAGACCGAACTCCTCCAGTACCTTGAGCAAGTGCCCCCACTCAACCTGGCCGAAAGCCTTTTCGGCGTCCAGACACAGAACAGCTTGTTTGGAAGAGCTGTCAAATTTGTTATACATAATATTTAGGACTCTCCTAACATTAAAAAATGAAAACCTATTGGGGATGAACCCGGTCTGATCTGTGTGAATAATGGATTCTATAGATTTGTTTAGTCTATTTACCAGAATTTTTGTAAATTTTTTGAAATCCAAAATTTGAATTTGAAATTGGTCGATATGAGGATGGGTTAGTTTGATCTCTGTCTTGTTTTAACAGAAGAGAGAAATGTTTGCATTATAAAGTGTTGGTGGGAGCCTATTTGCTTCGGCTGACTGGGAGAACATTCTATGCAGGATCGGGGTTACTTGGTCAGCAAACTTCTTATAAAATTCAACCATGAAGCCATCTGGCCCAGGGCTCTTGCCGTTATGCAGCGATTTGATTGCGTCCGTGATTTCTGCAGGGGACAGTTAAGAGTTTAAGGCCTCGCGGGAGGCGCTGTCTAGTTTTGGTATGTCTAGCTTTTTTAACCATGCGTCGATATCACCATTAGCTTTGGATTTATACAGCTCCTGATAATACTCCTTAAAGCGTTTATTTATCTGTTTCGGGTCAGTTAAAGCCACACCTCTGCTAGATTGTATTGGATGTATGGATCTGCTGGCTTGTTGCCCTCTGAGATGGCGGGCCAGCAAAGTATGTGTTTTATCGCTTAATTCAAAATAATGTTGCTTAAGTCTGAGAAGCTGATCACTCACTTGACTTGTTAAAATAGTGTTATACTCGTATTTAAGACTAAGAATATTTTGCAGAGTTTGGGGGTCATTTGTGCCTCTGTATAATGTCTCCAGTGAGGTGAGCTCCAAGTCAATATTTCAAACGTCTTTCTCTAGATTTCTTTAAAGACCCTTCATATGAAATGATATAACCTCTCGACCACTTTAAAAGTTTCCCACAAGGTGGAGTCAGAGACATCCGAGGTATCGTTGGTCTCTAAATATTCAGAGATTTTTCCCGACATGCATTTACAAAAATTTCTGTCGTTGAGCAGAGAAGGGCGTAGACGCCAATTAGCTCGCTGTTTGGATCTCCCAAAGTCAAGAATAATGGCAACTGGGGCATGATCCGAGATCAGTATGTTGTGATATTTGGTGTCTTTTACGTTGGGTATGAGTCTTGAGTCTAATAAAAAATAATCAATACGAGAATACGAATTGTGCATTTTGGAAAAAAATTAGTAGTCTCTATCTGTGGGGTGCTGTATTCTCCAGATGTCAACTAAATCAGTATTTGAAATCAAGTTTTTCAGAACTGTAGATGAGTTAGAAGGATAGCTTGTTTTATTTGATGACCTGTCCATATGCTAATCAAGGATTATATTGTGGTCCCCTGCAGCAATCACATTTGTGCCCAAAAGGTCGGGTAACATATTAAAGGTTTTACGGAAAAAGGTAGCATCATCAATATTTGGGCCATAAATGTTAAGAAGTGTTAGCCTGGAAATCCAGACCCTGATATCTTGAACGATAGAGGGTCTGGCCACGATCAATAGTAATTTCCAACTCAAGGGGCGGCTCCTACTCCTGCATTTCAAATGCCACTGCACGCAGTTGGGTAGCACTACAACCAATCAGAGCGATACATAAGGTGACTTAAGCCCCGTTCGTTTAGCGAACAGCTGTTAAAACTGTTAAATTAAACGTTTGCCGTGGTCGGTCGGCAAAACAGAACATTCCACTTACTTGCTAATGAAATATTTGAGTGCCGTCTTCCAAATCGTAAAGGGTCGAGGCCAAAGCAGTCTCAAACTCACACAACATATCCGCAGCCATCTTTGATGTTTACTATCACGGCTTCGACGTTGCATGCACGTCACTATCGTCATCCGGTTACGTCCTCCCCAGAGCACCATACTTAGGCCTCTGGCGCGCCCATATGAGTTAGAACCAATTGAAACGTGAGCCCAGATTTCTGGTCTTTTTGAAAAAGCTTCAACGGAGAGTTTCCAGACCAACAGGCGCAGCAAATTTAATTTGCCAGTGCCTAGTGGCAGGTCTGGGAATGCCAGGCTACCAAAGTGTTACATGAACAGAGCAACCCAGTAACCCAGCAAACTGGGTACCTGAGCAACCCAGGTACCCAGTTACTATAAGGAAACGACCATTCGGGTCAGTTACTGTAGAGATATGTCTGAAATCTATGTTTTTCTTAATAATAATTGCCACACCGCGTGCTTTGCTAGAAAAAGTGGATTGAAATATCTGTCCTGCCCATCTGCAGCGCAGCCGGTTCCGCTCTGATGGTCTAATGTGAGTTTCTTGGAGGAACACAATATCGGCAGATAGAGATTTAAGATGGGAAAAAACCTTTGCTCGTTTAATTGGATGGCCCATGCCTCGCACGTTCCAGCTCACCATGGTAACCCCCTTACTTGTATCATCACCCCCGGGTATCATACAAAGTTATACGCCAAAATACACATGCAGTGTAGTAGTTTGCCCCAAACAAAAATACAGTTAAACCACTAGAACAAAAACACATACAGCCCTCCCACCCTCCCTACTTTCCCAAACAAAGCGAGGGAAAATACCCTAAGGATAACCCACCCCCCACCCCCCAAACCCAATGTCCTCATCCCCAAACGACGAAGACGGCAGGTTGAATGTAGATTTAAACTTCCGTTGCATCTTGACAGAAAAAGAAAATGCTATCCTCTCTTCATGCAGAGAGGCTCTGAGCTTTCAAACAGACCACTGTGGGTGCATATAAAACACAAATGAACACCACAATTGAGAAAAGTCACATATTTAGGCACTGTTTGCCTACCACATCCAGACAATAAGCGAGCCCGACGAGAAAGAGAGGAAAAAATAAATAAAATAAAAAGGGGCATGGAACGCACAGAGGATCAGTGCTCGGCCACAGGGCGATGAGCAAAAACCTCAGCAGCCCGCAAAGGACACCTTGATCTGGATGTATATTAGTTTAAGAAAAAAATAGGCCTATATAATAAAATAGATTGATTTAAACAAAATAAAACTCTGGGCAGCTGGATGGGGCCGGACAACAGTGATCGACAAGACGATGTGTAATAAACAGAAAAAAAAAAAAAAAAAAAAAAACACCACACAACTCAGCTGGGGAACCCCATCAACGTTCAACACCAAAACAGTGTGGTTTAGAACAGTATCTTAAGGCTTGTGTGGGGATGGAGTAGCCTAGATTAGGGTGACCAGATCCCAATTCACCAGATGTGGGACAAAGACTACGTTTGTGCGGGGCAATGCGGGACAATGTGCCGTTTTTTTTAGCAAAATAAACTTGTGTCACCACCAGTAATGCCAGAGACACTGCTTTCTATATTAAAAAACACTATCTTTAGCAGCACACTGCAGTTAAGTTACTGTTAAACAAATAGAGCATTAAGGCTGCGGCTTCACATTAAAATCATTTCACTGGCTTGACATTAGCATTTCACTGGACAAATGTGAGTTGGCTTTTATTTTGAAGTCACAGGACAGTAAACGCTGAAGCAGGAAGCACCTTCACAGAGCCCACTGAGGGCGGTCATGTCGGGGGAAAAAGTAAACATTCTTTCCATGGTACCTGAGCTGCTGTGCGTCCCTCTCTCGTCTCAAAACACACTCCTTATCGCTGAAGTAGTGGAATCGGACAATAAATACTCTCGGTCCGGACTCCCTGCCTTCCTCCACCGAGCGCGCTGGGCCAATGCGGTGAGCTCTATCCAAAACCGGAGGAGAGGAGAAGAAGCTGTCACCTAGGACCTTGTTGAAAAAGGTAGCCATGAACTTTACTGGGTCTGCTCCCTCGGTCTTCTCCGGGATTCCAATCACGCGTAGATTATTGCGACGTGACCATGAATCCAAATCTTCGGTCTTAGCCATCAGCTGTGTATTTTCAGACTGCAAACGTGCACATGCCTGCTCGAGGGCGGTGATCCGGTCGCTGTGGTCAGAGAGTGCTGTCTCCATGGCGGTTATCTTCAGGTTGAGCGAGTCGGTGGTCGACTTGACAGCATCTAAGGCAGCAGAAATGGGCCTCAAGGCTTCACTCGCTACCATTTTCATGGTTGTAGTAAGGGTTGTCGTTAGGTCGGATAGCAGCACAGCGCGTAGCTTGTCTAGATCAGGCGGCAGGGAGTCGACTCCGCCATGACAGTCCGACCTCGTGGCTGCCTCTTTCTCCAGCAAATTCTGCCCTTTTTCCTTCTGCTTGCTGCAGCCCATCATCACCAAACAATAAAAATATCAATAACCAAGCAAAAAAAAACGGCTTTCAGGTAGTGTGTGGTGTTATGATATATAAAAAAGCATTGAACGATTGGGAGCCCCGGCGCAACACGATCTTCTTCTTCACATGCTAAACCGGAAGTCCCGTTTCACATAGGCACTTTTATCGATCCACATTATCATCACCTTGACCTTATAGTATAGAGCAACATATGTATTTCAGTTGGATAAAATAGCCTGAAGCTGAAGTCTGAAGCTTAATTAAGGTGGTGTCAGGGACAATAATAAATATTTTTAAAGTATAGAAACAAGTGTGTTTAATAATTATCTTGTAGAAGCTATTTAATTCTTGTAATTGGCGTATGCCTCTTTGTCTGGAGGCTAATATGAGAAACGACCCATATTTTTGTTAAGCATGATATGAAAGCATTAATTCTCACAAGCAAAGCTGACAGAACAGGGCTCCTAGGGGCGAGTTAATACAAAATGATCACATTTGCACTCATGATCAATATTGGTTAGTGACAGTGGTCCTCCATTTTTCATCCAGCCAGTTGTCTGGAGAGAATGATATGTGGCTCTTTCCTGGTAAAGGGCCCTCTCAGCGACTTGGAGATGGAAATGCCATTTTTAACAAGTGGCCTGGGAAGCTATTGATTATAGTTCCATTTCTGGGGCTGCCATTTCTATGCCATGGGAGCCTCTACAACCATCTATGCCGGTTGATTCTTAACAGAGCGAAAGCAGGAATATTGAAATGATTTCCACTGTTTTCTGTTGTTTTATTTCAGAACATTTACTATTGTCATCTTTTGTCATGGTGCTGCTTTGTTGTCTGTCTATCCTATGCTTTTAATCTTAGTTGAGCTACCTGGCCAAATGCAATGAACACGATGAGTTAATTTAGTTATTGCTGCTGCTTTTACCTTAATTTAAAAATCTTATAACACAGCATGTCTATCTGTATCTGGCTTAGTTTTTACTTGTTAATATATGCCATGTTAAGCCAATGCTTTTTTCATCCAGCTGGTGAGATGAGAAAATGTATATGTAATAAGTTATGTGTCTAGATAGAACATAAAGAAGGACAAGTCTACATATTTTGCTGCAACATCTGAGGTTGGCCCTGAATGTACTCAAATGTCTCAATTAGGTAAGATATTAAATACCATAATTTGAAGAATTTTGACATTTGAAGAATTGGAATTTGACATTTAAATAAGTACTTTCTTTATTACCTTCTTACGTCAACAGACATTTGCAAGAACCACACAATTAGACCAAACTCATTTACTATGTCTGGTTGTGTGTTTTATTTTTTATTATTTCAAAAACTGATTGAAAAGGCCCTTTCTTATAAGATGGGTGCTCAAGCTTCCTTCATGGCCTACATTGAAAACACTGCAGCTTGAAAAATAAGATACTGGGAAGTAATACATGATTTTGTCTGCTCTATTCATACATTTGTACGAAGAGGAATAGTGCCCAGCTCCTTGTTAAGTTGAGTTCAGACATAGCTCACTTTTGCAGCTTATTTCCCCTATGACACCTTTCCTTCATTGCTCCCAAGCCTACTGTATGATTCTGAAGCATTAAGAGAAGAAGCAGTGTAGTAACTCAGCAGCATCTGCAGCATAACAATTCAGATTTTCCAACCTTGTTTGTCATAACCCAGTCTGAAAGTTGAGAGCAGGTCCACAAGATTCGGATCTGGGCAAATCAGTCATAGCTTTCTCAAATGCTAAAGAATAACTGGGCTGGCGTTTATATCCTCTTATTGTCAACAAATCCCATTGATAAAATAACATCTATAATATCCAGGTCCATTTGTCTTTACTGCAAACGTAGAACTTTAAAAATGAGTTGCATATACAGTATATTTCTACTCGTTTGTATGTCTGTAAATCATTCCCGGGAATAATCTGACCCTTGCAAAAGGCATTTATAAAAAACTATGTAATACAGTGTTCTTTTCATTGATGGTTTCATTTATTGTTTTCTCTTCCAGGTCATTTATGATCATCAGAGGACTGTTTCACAAACATTTCAAATTTCCTAGTAGGTTTAAATTGAGGTCAAAGTATCGGTAAAGTGATATAGAAAGGTCCCGGAACTGCTCCCTAGTAAGCATGGGCGGCCCCTCAGAGTACCCCAGGAGAGAATGCTGTTTAATTAAAAAATTTCCATAATATAATTTTTACAAAACATTTTTTTTGTATTTTGCCTATGGCACCTGGATATAATTAATTGTAGCACTCACATTGCTGTCTGTCAAAGGCTACACAACACTGTACCTGACATGATCTGACTTAATACACCTTCTCATCTTGAAGGTAACTGATGGTTAGATGGCAGAAGTTAACAAGTTATAACTTTTAACTAACTGCTGACACATCTATTTGCCAGATGGTGAATTCACTTACTTAAACAGATTTGCTTAGTAGGACTGTGTTATCCAGGAAGGAGGGCCCACTGAGGCACAACAGAAAGAAAAGGAAATTGTGTATTCAATCTGTGGTTGATCATTTGTGTTAACCTGCAATAAAGGAGGAGGGATTTGTCATGATTTTAAACCTACAAACTATTACATGTGGGATAAAGTGTTTAATCTGAACCAGTTATATCTTGAATGCTATCAATAGATTTTCATTAAAAGAACAACAACAAAAACCTATGCTGAACTGGGGTACCACAAGGATCGATACTTGGCCCGCTTTTGTTCAGTCTGTATATAAATGATGTGCCGTTGGTTTGCCCTGATATCAAAATACAAATGTATGCAGACGACACTGTAGTATATGTTCATGCCAAAACAAAAGATCTGGCTGCTGCTAAACTGACCACAGCTATGGACCAGATCACTAATTGGCTAAACCATTCCTGCCTCCAATTTAATGTTAATAAAACCGTAGGAATGTTTTTTACCAAAAGACAATGTAACATTGTGTCGAACATAACAATATCAGGTCAAAACATAAGTATTGTGCCACAATTTAAGTATCTGGGCATTGTCATTGATTCTACTCTTTCTTTTAAAGCACACATTAAGAAGGTGTGCAACAGGGTCAAGTTTAGCTTAGCCAATTTTAAATATATTAGAAATTCCCTAGCTTTTAATGTTGCCAAACTTTACATGGATGCCATGATTATGTCACATCTTACATACTGTATGACAAGCTGGGGACAAACTAACAATTTGTCATTGAAGCCATTAGCAACTCTTTACAAGACAACACTCAAAGCATTGGACCAGAAGCCTAACAGCTCACATCATTGTACTATATTAAATAACCGTAAACTGCTGAGCTGGGAAGATGTAATCAAATATAAAATCATCTGCCTGGTTTTCAAAAATCTGCATAACACCGCTCCTCCTCCTTTAAAATCATTCATAATCCAACATAACAGCAGCAATCAGATCTCCAGAAGCACCACACGGGGTGACCTTCTAATCCCATTTGGAAAAGGCACATTTGGTCAACAATCATTTTCTGTTAGGGCAATACAAAATTGGAATTCACTGCCTACCACTATCAATGAAATACATACATATTCCACCTTTACAGCACATCTTAAAACATGGCTGTCCGACAACTATAACTGCACACATTAATTTCTGTCAGACGTGATGTGTGTGTTTGATGTGTCATTGTTGCTGCCGCTCCATCTCTGCTACCTGCCTGCATGTTCTGCCCTGTGTACTTTCAATGTGATCTGTGTGGCCTATTTTCCCTTGTCTCCTGTGTTGCATGAACTGCCTTGATATCTTGCCATCATCTGTGCTTGCCTGTTTGTTCTTGCTCCAACTGTGTGCAATATGTTTGTTTGTCTTTTTCCCCTTCTTGATCAGGCCTGCTGTAATTATAAATGTAATGTATTTTTTTAATTTTTTTACTGTTATGTATTGTAGGTTGCCTACTGACAACTGGCCGGGGACTGCAGCTGGAAATTAGCCAAATAGGCTAAAGCTGCTCCTTCTCAAAGGGGACTGTCCATGAAACTATAAACAAATAAACTAAACTAAACTAAACTAAACAGATGGGGAAAAAACGGAATACAAATAAATGTGGTTACTGTCACTTATCAGGTGATTAAATGTTTTGAGTGTCTCAAAGTATCTGCTCAGAAAGACCCGGGACCGCATTAACAACTCTTGAAACGAATAGGCAAATCACCACAGCTAATCATGCCCTGGAGCTGAAACTAAGGCTATTGCAGTTGCCAACTGCAGTTAATTGATGTGGCCATCAGATGGAATAGAACCTCCCAGATAGAGGAAAGATTCCTCAAACAACAACTTGCCATTTGTGTTGCTCTATTCTCTTCTCAAGTGAGAAAAAGTGCAGTTGACATTTGCACAATAACCTAAATGGACATCGCCGAAGCTGATGAAAACGAAAGTGATGGCCACTGAAAGCACTGGCCACTGAAAGCACTGGCCATCATCATGTCTGGGGAGAGGACACTTACGTTGTCAATGATTGCTCCACTGCTTCACATGACAGAAACAGGCTTTAGTGGTGCTGACACGCCAGTTGTTCGGAAAATTAAACAGGCAATGCATATAGACTTGGCTAAGAGATAGACAACTTTGCATGAGATGACTATACTCCACACAGCGTCTTTTCCCAACTCAAAGGTTTAAGGCAGTGACTTTCTGCAACTGCACATTCGGTCCAGTCTGATTGCTAAGGGTTAATTGTACGGTTACAAAAAAAGTGTTAAATTTATGCATACAAAAAACATAACATATTTGTAAATAAATAATAGTGATTGTATATGAACAAGCAAAACAATATGGTGCAAGTAATCATTCCATTTAATTTCAAAGGTGTGTGTTGTAGTCTAATTTTTATTTTAGGTGAAGGAACACTATAAAAGACAATAAGAAATTAATCTGGGAAGAAAACTATGTTTTGTTGTTGTTGTTGTCTGTCTTTTCAACTGCTAGAGGAAGCAACTGGGAACAATACTGAAATATCAAATCACCTAAGTTCAGGTTCAGATGAAATCCATGCCCCACCAAAAGAAAAACTATTTTCTGCATTCTTGGATTTATTGAGTAAGACATTCACTTAAATCAGAGTAAAACTTGATTTGTCAGAAACAGAAGATGACACATTTATGGAGGCCTTCTAGCTTCCTCTCAGGTCGTGGAGGTCAAGCGAAATGTTTTCCCCCACTGGCTCAGTTATTCAAATGGTATTTGTGTATCTCTGCACACAAATAAGCATTTACATTTTTTCCTTCTGCATTGTTGTCACTGGCTACATAGTACTTAGTGATTGTTCAAATAGTTTTCTATTTTTTTATGAACACAGGGCTGTAACATGTTTAATGATTGCTGCAATTAAAGTAAAAAAAAAAGAACAAAAAAGATGTGCAATCCCACATATTGTTCTCTGCCATTTGATCCATCAGTCAGTGACATTCAACCAGATCAGGAAGCTTTACTGCCAGTTATGTTTTATTATTGCAGTTTAATTGACTAAACTTGTGAGTGAATGGTTTGGCACACAGTGCAATAACGTCAGCCAGGAAATATAGCTGTTTTGTATGTGTATTGAAACCAGAATTTATACCATATAAAGATGTTAAATTCCCAACCATTTTCATAGATACTCATCTCTCATTTAAATTATTTGTGCAAAACCTTTATATTATGATCAGTACAGGCACAATGGACATTGAAGAGTAATGCTGTTCTTTGTGAGCACCAATGCATATGCAACCTAATTTTCTTAATTTTTCTGCGCAACTTTAGTCTGCAAGACTAAGGTTGCACAGGAGCTGTCAAGTGTAAGGCTTAGCTGCCTTACCTAGCTTGATTTACAGTTTTAGGGCCACATTTACAGCAGGACTTATAGGCATAGGAACCACTTGAATAACACTGCGTGTGAGATGATAATCACTCTTGTGTCCTCGTGTCCTCTGTTGTTGTTGCATGTTGCTCATTAGAGCTGCTTAGTGTGGGGCCGGCGCACAGCTGTACACGTACAGCCATATGCAGGGATCCTCCTGTCCTTTCTCCTGCTTGACACATAAGCTCTGCTGGTGCCAGATGAGCTGTCGCTGACAGCTGGATGTAGGCCGGTCAATCCTCACAGGTTCACCTGTCAGGCTGTGTTTCTGTTTGCCTTCTAAAGCAACGCTGACACTTCTCTGTCCCTCTCCTCTTCTCCTCTGCTGTCAATCTTTCTCCTCTCCTTCACCTTCTGACTGATTTACTGACTTATTTCACAATTACGGAGCTAATCATGTAGCTACTTGTCTTCCCAACATACCCATCGTCCTAGAAAATGTATCTTTCTGTTCACTCTCCTTTGGTTTCCCTTATTCTAGGACATACTCATTTTCTCCCTTCTAATCTAAGGGTTTATATCTCTAGTTGTGCAGTGGCTTAGTGGTCTTTTCACACAGGACGTTTACACTTGGGCACTACATTTTCATTCACTTCTCTCATTTCCGCTTATGTAACAATCATCAACATATGACATTAATTGGTTCATACATTACATACATACACAATTCATATTTTAGGGGAGCAGTCATAGATAGTATATAAAATGAATGACCTCAGTTATTTCAACTGCATCCAATCATCCTGGCCTATGCACATCGCCATCTTGTCAGATTTTTACTCGTCTCATTTCCTCTTACCGAAAAAGGGCATTAATGTGACGTTGGGTGGAGGGAGATACGCCCATCTAGCTGATGCATACCTCCGACGTGAAGTGAGGGTCAACAGGCAGCTAGCTGTCACTCAAGAGGCCTTGCCTCTAATTATTCTTACATTTTA
Source organism: Hyperoplus lanceolatus (assembly GCA_026929865.2). Taxonomy (NCBI): domain Eukaryota; kingdom Metazoa; phylum Chordata; class Actinopteri; order Uranoscopiformes; family Ammodytidae; genus Hyperoplus; species Hyperoplus lanceolatus. Next base: position 11,197,383 of record CM049398.1, read on the forward strand.
ACCTCCAATAGAATAAAAACTAGCCTGCTAAAAAAAAAATCACCCCCCTCAGTGTAGTCATGGAGATATGACCTAAACATACAGACTAGAATGTGTCTTTGTACCAGGCCTTAAATAGGTGTAATAATGCTGTGAAAACAGCATATTTAACATGGGAGTCAATGAGAAATTACTCTGTTTTGAAACCTGCCCTTAGGGCACACTCACACTAGGCCATCTATTCAGTGCCCGAGCTCATTTGCATACTAAAGTCTGGAACGTTTGGCTAGTGTGAGCACGCCATCTGTATTCCAGCACGGAACACTTTCTTGGCCACGGCACAGTTGGGAGAGGTGTGCCCGGGCATGGTACAGATGCTAATGAGATGACATGCGCATACGCACGGATACGCAACCTGTACTGGATGACGTAGTCCATGCGCGACCCTTCTTCCCCACAATAATTGTAAACAATGGCGTCAAGAGGTTCACGAGTGGGTTCCGGTGCGATAGCGAAGTGGAGAGTTTGCTAGCAATTTGGGCCGGCGACAGTATTCAGTCGCAGCCATGGTCGCAGCTGGATAAGACCCACAAAAATGTGGAGGTGTTTGGGGCAATCCGTGACTACTGTTGTTCTCCATTGTTGTTCTACTAACTCTGGCAGCGAGTACACTTGGTGATGACGTATGTATCGTTTTACGACGTGATGACGTATGTATGAAGGAGCAATCGTGCACAGGCAACAGCCTTTGGGAGTACTGTGACCATGGGCCAGCGGGGGAGGGGGGAATCTTCCTGCAGCACGGAACAGGCAAACTTGCCTAGTATAAGTGCGCCCTTAGTGGCCACCCTTAGTGTTGAACTGCATTGGATGCTGGTAGAACTCACTGTGGTTGGGGCTTGGGAGCAGTAGCACTTGTAATGGGAACATTTTGGTATCCAGGTCCCTTTATGTAATCAGTTTCACTAAGTCTCAAATGTATTGGCTCATAGCTCATTTGGTTGTGAACTTTTGTTTCCCTCTATTGTTCTCTTTAAAAATCCACTGCAGGCTTGTGTTATTCTGTAATGTTGGACAATAGAGCATACAGCGGAGGTAGTGTTTGGTAACTTACTTCAGTGTTGTGAAGCTTAGCAGAGTTTAGATCATTGTTCTGGGTATTCAGGTTTAATGTGTATGGTAGTGTATCACTGTCTCATCAATAACCCCCAGTTGAAGCCATAGGCAGCTGTTGCTCTGACAAGTGGGTTGTACACTATCTGGCCAGAACAAAAAGAGAAGACATTTTAGGTTAATCATTAAATGACATGTGATTTGACACCACACAATGGGGCAATAGTTATTATCTTATCATATTATATTATAATATCATTATTATGTTAAACTTCACTATTAAACACATGTCACATATTGGTTGTTGGTTGTGACTGCATGTCTATAGTCTTTTCATCACATGGAATTTGGTACTGTTTCAGCTGACCATTGGATCATATTTTGGCTAACATATCTCTGTGTTTTTCAACATATTTTCTTGCCTAACAGAATGTTGTTACAATTAATCAGTGCAGCTTTTTCAGTTGAATTGGATTAATAGCTCTTCTGCAGTGTTTGTATGTGAACAAACACCATATGGACATGCCATTTATCAACACAATCTGCTGCAGGTCTTAAAGTTCAAATAACAACAGCATGAGAATAATGATGTCAACATTGTGTACTAGTCACATAATTAAAATAAGAAACCAACAACTGCAAAAAAGATTAAAAAGCTGCTTGCAATGAGAAGTATTTCAATATCTTTAGAAAAAAAACAATACCAAATCCATTAATACAATATTGATCATAGGATGTCAATAAACACACAATAAACACACATTTTATAGATAAAACAATGAGGTGGAATTTACCAATCAGTATTTACACTTAACCACACATCTACATAAGAAATACAATTAATTGACTAACATGTCCGTTCCACCTCTCCTATTACTGTGTCTCAAGCTCGTCTTCAATTTCACAGCTTGCTGCCTGGTGTTAATGCTGATGGTGCGCTGTATCTGTGGAGACCGCAAAGGTGACGGCTAGCCTGAGTGGACTTGTGTCCTGTATAAAACCCTATTTCAAGATGGGCCAAAGAAGATTTAGTGGTGAGTGAACGGGTCCTTTAAATGACTAAGTGCTGGAAATGTGAAGACACATCTCCACACCCAGCCATTTGGACTGGAATAGCAGAGAGGTGAGCACTAAGGTCCTGTCCATTTGGAAGACTGACAGCGCAATCAGAAGCATCTTAATCACATCTGGTTGTCTCTTTAATCAAATGAAGTACTATTGTTAAATATTATGCCTCAGTCCATCAATGAAACAGTACATTTCTGTTAATAATTTGGCTAACCTTCAAGGAAAGTTCTTTTAATGCACGGAAGGGAAAGCTATATATCCTATCAACTTAATTAGTGAGATGAGATATCACAAATATAATTTAGAAAACATTTTCAGGTTTTGAAAAAGGGGAACAATGTAGTTTATAGGGTTTTGTATATTTGATTCACTCCACATTAGGTTGGTTAGTTTTGAAGCATGATATTTTGTTATATGATAGATATATGACATGTACAGGTATATGATTCAGTGTCGGCCTTTTTATAAAAAAGTCACTGAAATATTAAATGCTTTAATATACCACAGGATTTATTATAACATTTCAAGGACTATGGATGACCTTGATAATAAACTCAATTAAACAGCATGTAAATTAACATAAAATATAATAAATGCTGCGAGATCTGCATCAATCTTTAGTTTAGTTTAGTTTTATTTGTGCAAGATAAACAATATTAAAATAGCAAAAAAAGATGGACATAGACAAACATAATTGCATGAGTGGGACACAAGAAACCCCAAAGGGCTTATAAAGGATGCCCGCCTACAATTAGGTAAGGTAAAGAAATAAAGTAAAAGAAAAAGACAAAAAAAACAAAAACAACTGCAAAATCATGTTACAAATGCAAAATACAAGCACATTTAAGTTAATATAGTAAAACAGCAAAATAAAGAAATAACTGACAAGCATAACGGCAATATAACATACAGTCAGTAAGTTAATACGTTATCGTAAGCTTTTAAAATTAGATACATTTTAAGAAGTTGTTCTCGGAGTGTAACAGGGAAACTGTTCCAAATGACTGGGCATCTATGCCTAATTGAAAACTGGCCAACTGGATTTGTTCTGTAAAATTAACGGTGAAGGAGATCAACAGATCGGGTCTGATGACTATGGATCTGTGCTTGCCCATACTATATTGCCATAGGATATAAAGGGATAAATAAGGCAGTAATATAAATCTGTAAAAAAAATTCTTGACAGCACGGTCAAGTCTTACTCGTCGTATAACCCCAATATTTCCCGCTAATTTATTGGACACATGCGATATATGTTGTTTCCAACTGAGCTTATTGTCAATAAAAAAAACTGAACACTTTACATTGGAAACATTTGCAAGTGTACAGTGAACAGTGAAATAAATTACATAATGGCTTTCTTTCTCTATATTTGGCCTCCAGAGTGTTTCTGTTTATTCATATTGCTACATTTCAAATCTAGGCTCGATACAACATGTTGAATGGTGTGCAATGTCAGTTTATAATAGTGATTATGATTGCATGGTTGGATTCTCCTTCTGTTTCACTGTAATGATCTTTCAACTCTGTTACTCTGTCTACAAATTTACACCAGATTTCATTAATCTATTAAAATCGCAACAATGGACAAGGCTGGAAACTGGAACACCTGCCAACTTTCTATAGCCAACCTCCTAGTCTTAGAACTTTAAGACCCCTCCATGCCTTCCCCCTTTAGCTGATGGTGTAGTTCAATCATTATAGTAATAGAGAAAGGTCTGTCTCCCTGAAGCTCGCTACGACTTGAGAACATACATTTTTTTGTAAAAAATCGATTCACATAATCAATCATCACCAATCAATACATTGCATTGTGACACTGGACCTTGGATTTAGATGTGTATTTTCTCTTTCACTTTTTCTTGCTTCCACTCCCTGTATAATGCATTGATATTATGCTGCAGGTGAAAGGTAAACAATAGTTGTTTCCAACCAGTGAGAACATGTTGACATCTCTGTAATACAGTAAGTCGAAGTTCAGCTAGGGACAAACACACAACACAGACTCATGATGAACATCGGCTTACAGCCCGCTATGACCAAGTGACAAGCAATTTATCTCCCGAACATTCTTCAGACTTGCATCATCACTGCAGCCTGTGTGATAAATGCACTGTGTTCAACTTTGTGTCTGACCGTGGATAGAATTAATATACAATGTCATAGCTGTTTGTTTAGCATTAGGTTGCTGCATGCATACACTTTTTATAGAAAAACAAGTCAAACAGGAAACACCAATGTAACAAAAATGTACATTCACATTTGCAGGTGAGTTTCAGTCGACTTTGATCAACCTTCAAGTTGGACTCATAAAGGCTGGCTAACTGTCACCCCTGTGGGCCCACCCCAGCACATCAAAGGGTGTAATTTCTCTCTATCTCTTCCTCACTCTCTGTCTACTTGTGTGAGGGACCCAGGTGGGGGCATTGTGGAGCTAAACCTTGAATTCAATTCAGAGTATTTCATTAGGTCAATAGTTTGACCTCTTTACATCCTGTTGAACAAATCTGAATAGAAAGTATGGTATGTTAAGATTGTGTTTGCCACTTCTATACAGGAACTAAAACTTTGTCATAAAAAATGTTTGCCTCCACTGTAGACATGGTACTGCATATTCTCAATGATATTTGAGTGAAAAGGTATTTTTTGTCATTATTATCTAGTTATAAAGTCCAACATCTACACATGTATGAGCATGGTAGGATGTTACTATTAAGCTTGTACCCTGCCAGCTGATAGACAAATGAGCAATAATGAAGAATATATAAAGACACTGCTGCTAAATAACTTTAGAAAGTGTGACTTCAATTCTCTGCATAAACCAATCCAGCCATTATTCAATCAACACAAAAGTCACCAATCTTTTTGTCAATCACTGTGGTTAATTGTAATGATTTTCTTTCCTCTGATCAGTGTTAATTGAATATATTTTATGTTTTGGACTGTTGCTTGTTCAAAACAAGATTACCTTGGTACTGAGGAGCTTGTGATTATCAGTTCTAACTATTTTTGACATTTTAAAAAAACAATCATTAATTTTGTGTAAGCAGCTCATCCTTTCCAGCAGCACCACAACAATTACATTTCAGCAGAGATCAGGAAGTTGGTTTGACAGCATAGAAGTATGCCGTTTATTCAAATCTACCAATGCAAAAGTTAGAAAAGCACCAGCTAATGTAGTGTCTTATTGCTGGGCTGATGCTGTTGATTTAGCTTCATGGGAATACAAGTATGGTATAAAATACATCACTACCAATTTAGTGACTCTGTGTATCGGTAGTTGGGAATATAGTCAATCAAAACAACAGCTACTTGAGAGTTGGTCAACCTTTTTCAATAGCACAACATGGATGTACAATAGTGAGCTATTGGTTTTTATTAGTCAGACAGAAATACATTTTCTCACACCGATGTGTGAGAAACAAACACAGTTCCAGTATATGACCCCCTGTATGTGTGAACACGTGAATGGTAGTAGGCTACATTTTGTTGCCCATATGAAAAGTGATCCTATTTTTCTGGTAGAGAACAAAACACTACATGGGGGGAAGAATATCATTAAGGAAACACCTGACTTCAGTCTGAGTGAATTCTTCCCCTGCTGTTATTTCTGCATATTTTGAACTGGATATAAGGGGGTTGATTTCACATTGACTGGCCTATTATACTTATTCAATTTGCAGTGATCAAAAGTGTAACTGAAATGGAAGGATGTGCTGTTGGCCTGTGTGACTATGTGGATGCTGGGCTGGCAGCTCCAATAAAGCCTGAGGCAGCTCAAGTCTACCTGGAAGTGTTTGTGATGTGATTGTTGCTGATGATATGGGCTAATGGATGTGTATAGCTTTCAATCTACTGGCAGTCTGTCCTACTCCTCTGCCTGTAGGCAGGGATCTCATTTTCTAAACACCTTCAGAAAGTCCATCTGAGAGTCTTGGTTTTCTCACATCATTCATCTGACTAAATAGCATGCACACAATGCTTTTGGTGCATGTTTTTATTATGAGGGCTTCTTTTACCATAAACCATGCCACATTTTGGCATTTCTGCCACAGCTACGTTGTGTTGTATAATAAACAGCCCCAGTGAAGTTATTTTATATTCTTAGGCCAAACAACCCTCCAGATTGTATACAGCTGATGATCGATTGGCCAACAATCTAGTAGTTTGCAAATGTACAGTATTCAAATGAATGAGACTGTGCAACAGCCTGAAGCTAAACTGAGGCTATGATTTATGTCTTGTGGCATATCGACTCCAGATAAGTACAGCCCATTTCTAACCTTTCCATAACATTGCATAAGTTGGTTCTTTCTATTCGGTGCACCAGTTTATGACAGGTGTACTGTGTAGATGCACTTTGTTGGGTAGTGCATCTTGTGTAGGGCTGAACAATATTATTGTCTTCATAAGTATCTATAAGTTAAAACTACTGCCAATAGAAATGACCCCATAGCCTTAGACTGTGAATATAAAGTCAAAGCTAATTCAGATTTTTCAAGTAATCATAATTAGATAGTTAGTTTTGAAACGTTGAGCACAACTAGGCAACGGTGTGTGATCCTTTTTATTTCCTGAAACATTTGGAAAGTTCAAACCCATTATTGGATCTTGTTCAATAGTCATGTTGCAGTTAAGGAAGGTTAATAATTATTTTTTGCCACACAAGAAATCGGGAATAGCTTTATGATGACAATGATTTGTTCTATAAAATGGAACAGAAGCTGCCTGTTCGTAATTTTAATATCATGATTATACTAACAGCTTGCAGGAGTTTGTGATAAACAACTGAATAATTACAAACTAATATTGCTACATTCTAGTGAGCATTGTCAGCAAATGGAAATCTAGTTCTGCAGACCACAACTGAGTGTGTAGTTGAGATTGTATTGTATTTATTTATTTTTAGATGTGATTGAGACATGGAGAAACACTTGACACACTTTAGAAAATGTGCATAGTCTGGCTTTCACAGGGGACACATATGTTTCAATTTTTTCAGTTGTGAAATTCTCTTGCATTTTGCTTTTGTGGCAATACTTCTCTTTTAAACAACTTCACCACTGTTTCTATGATATTCTAGGCATATGTAATGTCTCTACTTATTTAGGAAAATGAGGACATGGCATTATGCTGATTGTGTTAGCGGGCATGACTGTGATTCACTGACATCTGCATAGTGGTAGTAACAACATTTTGATCGCAATGTGGAAGCATTTCTTGATGAATGAGCCCTGATGTGTCTGAAAATAACCCTAGCATGGTTAGAGGCTGCAACTCCAACAGTAGCTCTGTCCCCCTCCAACCTGAGCAAAGATCTAATTAGCCACGGTATTGAAAACACCTGTGTGGGTGTGCAGGGCCTTGAAATGGCTACAGTCTTGCTGCTGCAGTTGAAGTATTGAATGCAAATACATTTGAAGATAGTTATGACAAATTGTTATCAATATTCTGTTCAGAGGTCTAGTGCACTGCAGTCATGATGAATATACACTGTAATTACATATATCGATATTGATTTGTGTGAAATTAATATTTGTTTGTCAAAATGAATTTCCTAACGCAAAATAAAGATGAAATCAACAGCTCATAGGTGGACCTGAAGGCAAACAATTGCAATCTGTAAACCCCCTGCACCTCAAACATTTGCTCTACATATGACCACTTGACACGCCTCTTCAACATTGCGTGGAGGTCGGGTACAGTGCCGAAGGAGTGGCAGACCGGGGTGGTGGTTCCTATTTTTAAAAAGGGGGACCAGAGAGTGTGTTCCAACTACCGGGGTATCACACTTCTCAGCCTTCCCGGCAAAGTCTACTCCAAGGTGCTGGAAAGGAGGGTTCGGCCGATAGTCGAACCTCAGATTGAAGAGGAACAATGCGGATTCCGTCCTGGCCGTGGAACAACGGACCAGCTCTTCACTCTCGCAAGGATCCTAGAGGGAGCTTGGGAGTTTGCTCATCCAGTCTACATGTGTTTTGTAGATCTGGAGAAGGCTTATGACCGGGTTCCCCGGGAGATACTGTGGGGGGTGCTGCGGGAGTATGGGGTGAGGGTGTCTCTTCTCAGGGCCATCCAATCTCTGTACGCTCAAAGCGAGAGCTGTGTACGGGTTCTCGGTAGTAAGTCAGACTCGTTTCCGGTGGGGGTTGGCCTCCGCCAGGGCTGCGCTTTGTCACCAATCCTGTTTGTGATATTTATGGACAGGATATCAAGGCGTAGTCGTGGTGGGGAGGGGTTGCAGTTTGGTGGTCTGAAGATCTCATCTCTGCTGTTTGCGGATGATGTGGTTCTGATGGCATCATCGGCCTGTGACCTTCAGCTCTCATTGGATCGGTTTGCAGCCGAGTGTGAAGCGGTTGGGATGAGGATCAGCACCTCTAAATCGGAGGCCATGGTGCTCAGCAGGAAACCGATGGATTGTCTATTACAGGTAGGGAATGAGTCCTTACCCCAAGTGAAGGAGTTCAAGTACCTTGGGGTCTTGTTTGCGAGTGAGGGAACAATGGAGCGTGAGATTGGCCGTAGAATCGGAGCAGCAGGGGCGGTTTTGCACTCGCTTTACCGCACTGTTGTGACGAAAAGAGAGCTGAGTCGTAAGGCAAAGCTTTCGATCTACCGGGCGATCTTTGTTCCTACCCTCACCTATGGTCATGAAGGCTGGGTAATGACCGAAAGAACGAGATCGCGGGTACAAGCGGCCGAAATGGGCTTTCTCAGGAGGGTGGCTGGCGTCTCCCTTAGAGATAGGGTGAGAAGCTCAGTCATTCGTGAGGAACTCGGGGCAGAGCCGCTACTCCTTTGCGTTGAAAGGAGCCAGTTGAGGTGGTTCGGGCATCTGGTAAGGATGCCCCCAGGGCGCCTACCTAGGGAGGTGTTCCAGGAGCGTCCAGCTGGGAGGAGGCCTCGGGGAAGACCCAGGACTAGGTGGAGAGATTATATTTCCACGCTGGCCTGGGAACGCCTCGGGATCCCCCAGTCAGAGCTGGTTGAGGTGGCCCGGGAAAGAGAAGTTTGGGGTTCCCTGCTCAAGCTGCTGCCTCCGCGACCCGATTTCGGATGAGCGGTTGAAGATGATGATGATGATGATGATGATGACCACTTGTCATCATGTGATTGAATTTCCTTACTGGCGTATTGGCAATAAAGACAGTTTTGTAGCATGTTGTCTTTGTCTAGACAACAACTTGTCCAAACTGTAACAAACTTGCACCAGAATTGTTTGTTATTGATAATAAGCTTCATCTTGCATAACATATCGTCCATAATTCAAGAGGGTGATACCATTCACATGGTTTTATCATTGGTTGTTGGCTGTTAAGAGGAAAAAAGTTGTTTGATGTGAAGTGAAGCGAAGGATAGATGAAGAATACCGAGACAAAAGGAAAAAGCTCAGCACACAGTAACAGTTTGGGTGGGTTGCAGAGATGGAGGAAAGCCTCAGGCTGGAGCCACGCTGCCACCGGCATACCATATAAGCCTAACACTGTTGCTGTTTTAAGCGCCTGCTTTCCAGTTCACAATGCTCTATTAGACAAAATGTCCATCTGCCAATATATTCAGAATCCACTATGGAGGTTATTAACATGCCCTTGGCAAAAAGGGTTTAGCTCTGTGGGGCAAGCATCTCCATAAATCGTGGCATAGGCAGTTTTATTACAGGTTGTAAATAGAAGCCTCTGCCATATTTTATGACAGCCATCACTAACTCATTCTGATTCTTATTACCTCTCTGTTCTTTGACTTGCGGGACCATTCACAGACACATACTGTGCACAAGTGTATGCGGTATAAAGGATTGATTGTATAGGAATTTATTCCTGGTGTAATTGCACGTTCAGCTTGCGCCACCCTTTTGACTTCAATTGCTGTTTTCATGTACATTATAACAAGCCTAGCCTGCTTCTGAATGGTTACATATACAATTTGCATATGAATATGCCTGTACTAGCATTTTGATTGAAGAGCTGTTTAGTACATCATGTTGTGGAAGTGCAGAACACGATACATTTTTGATTAGTTTACACAATTTTATCATCCACATTTAGTTTGAAGGAAGCACATGCATTTGCTTTTATCTACAGTAATTGTTAAATTCTAATTGATTTAATAATAGGAAAGTATACAGCTGTTCACTGTATCGCGTGGTTGTTAATAGACATTTACATACCATTATGATTCCAGTTTTCACAGTGATCTTTCACCAAGCACATAAGTACATTGCAAACATTTTAACTTTTACAAACACTGCACAAAAATTGAGGACAAAGACAGGATTCAGATGTTAAAGGAAACGGTTCCATCTTTGATTTTTTTGGTTGAAATTCACGGGGCTCCTTCAGGTAAACTTATGAAAATGTGAACCACGACACACAAAGTAGAATTTCAGGAGAAATGACCGTTTATAACATTCAACATTGCTTCACAACAGTCATTTCAAGAGGCAAACAACCAAATGTATTCCATTATAGACTTCCAAACTATACCCCTGTCCTGCACTGGGACACACATGGGTGGAGTGAATGGGGATGGATGGTTGGATTAGGAATGCCGGGGGCGAGTAGATTATCCAGTATCTGGGCAGGCAGATGCACAGAGGCAAAAATGACTACACAAAGAGCCAGATCTCCATCAGGGGATCAATTCATGTTGCTCGCTCTGTCACTTCCTGTGAAAAAGAAAATTTCATGGTGTGTTTTCAAGAGGCCAGCATCAGAAAAACATCAAGAATACATTTTCTCTCTCTTTGTCTGTCTTTTTACTCTCCTGCTTTTACCCGTCTGCTCTCTAGCTCTTTGTATTCTGCACTTACTTACTCTCTCCATTTTTGGGTTCAGTTGTAAGACGTGCAGATGTGTTCTCTCCAACAGTTGCACTTAAGGCACACAAACACACACACGCTGTAACCTATATTTGCTGAGTATGGTGAATGCCTATGTGTAAATGTTTTAAGAGGTTTAGCTGCAAGAGCTGGAATGAGTGTTGCTGTTGGCTGAGTTTCTCAGCCCGGGGCCCCTTGTCTCGCTCCCCCATTTTGCCCAGTAGAGCTTCATTCTTATCACTGTCCTGCACCCCGCCACTGCAGAAGCTGGGCTCCTCTCCTGCTTGACCACATTTATCCAAGGGGCTCTTGTCTGGGGGTGATAAGCTGTCAGATTTACCAGTATGGATGTAGGGGTTCCCACATCCCCTCCACTGCACTCTGTTCTCCTTTACTCCTTTCACAGTAGTGATTGTTTTGGTGAAAGTACTCTATTACCAATAATTCTGTTCTTATATATTTATGTATTGTACACATCAGCCTTCTTTGACTATCGCACTGCACAGGTTCCCTAATCCTTCTTAGTCCCACTCCTTCTCCCCCTTCTGTCTCTTAGTATTATATTAAAGAGGCAAAAAGTATTTTGAAGCAAAAACAACTTTGAATAGTTAGTGTAATGGGCTAAAAGCGACCTTAGACAAAGAAAGTGAATGCTTATTCCAGCTACACTTCATTAGATTTATGTCTGTGTGAACTGATTTTACACAAGAGGCAGCAGACATCAAAGTCGGTCCCATTTTCTGCTGATGACACACAGGCAGAGCTTGTTTTTAGAACATCTGTGCTGTTTCTAAACTTTTTCCACATAATTGTAAATATATCTGCTACAGATTCATGCGTTGTTGTGTAATTTAGCTGCTTATTAAGAGGGAGGCTGATGCACATCACATTTGTAGATTAGCGTTGGTTTGGAAAACTTAAAATAACCTTTTGCTTTTTCATGTCACAGTCCGATGAATTAATCGCGCAGTGTTAATAAACTTTTACCTTTTCAAGGTGTGAATGAATACTGTGCAGTAACCGCAACAATACACTTGCCATTAAAGTAAAGATTGTTATTCTCAAGGTCCTTGCTCTACACGAGTGGGTTATGTAACACGCTGTCACTGTAGACCACTTACTATTTAGCACAAGCTGCACCATTGCTCCATGTATTTTCAGGTTGTCCACCACTAACTGCTTGCTTCCAAGCTATTGGTGCTTAGCCTTGCAAGCATCGTCTAGGTTTTGTAGCCCAATGTACCAAGCAAGGCGCTTTATATGCACAAAGAATAATCCCTGAATATTACTGTTTAACAGAAAAAAGCTCCAGGCTACTAATGAAAAACGGAGGTGTACACATACAGCAAGATACATTGGGGCATAGGGGTTTGAATTTGCCTCGTCTTGGGCAGATTTGCTTTTTATTTTAATAACTCAATACTTTAGAATGATGGACTCTAGCTATGGTTTAATAGCCCAAAGAGAAGCTTGTTTATCCTTCATTAGGAATGTGAATTGCTGACAGATGCTCCTGCCGGTGTCTTAGAGAAAATACACATCTCTGTCTTGGTGTGCAAAAAAAAGCTTAATTATAGTTCCTGGTGTTGTTGCAGGTTGTAATGAAGGGGAAGCGAGATAGCGTGAAGGAGTAGCAGAGGGTGGGGGTGCAGGTAGGAAACCAGTTAAGATTATGTGTGGATTCAAGGTATTCATTTGCACTGTGTATAAGAAATGATGGACTGTATCATCAGTTTCTTCAGAAGCTGTAATTAGGACATTAAAGCCATGGTGTGTGCACGAAGCAGCCTGTTCATACTCCCCGCTTGTGAAGTACCTGTTTTATGAACTTGGGAGCATAACGACCTTGGTTCTTTGTTGGAGAAATGTGCCTGGTATCTTTTGCATCCAAAAAACAGGCTCTATCTAGTGATCATAAATAAATCAAGGTTTTTAATGAGTTAGTGTGGGCTCTGGTGTATTGGGAAAGTTGAGATTATTCACAGTTTTTTTTAAACAATTATCTTGCAATGGCTGAACACAGGCGTAAACTTGGAGGAGTGACTGTGAGGAGGTGGTAATATGAGACTGCTACAGTGGTTTGTTTCAATCATTCAAATTATATCAGTGTGTCATGTATCAAGCAGGAATACCAAATATTGTTGGATATGATTGTATATTACATAAAGCATGACTACAAAGGTAAATCTTAGTTTTGGACTGTGGCCCAAACAATTAATTGGCAGATGAATGATAAAGCACCATTAAAATACAATTTAAATTGTCCATTGTTTAAAATGTACTGCTGTCTGAATGGCATGGTTGTTTGATGGCATGGTTGTGTGATCCACAAACATACTTATACCTAATTATTTAACACATTTCTCCACAATGATTTTGTTTAACTTTCTATGCACTCGTCCTGGGATATTTAATACACTTTTCCAACCATGAACTGCCACAGCAGAGGGGGATGGGTCAATAGGCGAGAACCCTACAATTTCCCACACCAGAGTGCTCCGTTCTCATCTCCTAGTCTGGCTTTTCCTGCCATATTCTTCTCCTTCTTTCCTTGCTTCATTGCTCCCAGTGAAGCCTGGCACCTTACTTTGGCTAGAAGGATGCAATCTCCATGCACATGTCTAACTGAAAAAGAGCAACTCTACAACATATGGACATTGTCTTTCCTCTTTTCCCCTTTGCTCACCATCTACCTGTTAGTCTTACTTGCCCATGTGTTGGTTAAGTGTCAGCCTTGAAGAATTATTTCTGAAGTGCAGTATCTGTATATTGTGCCACCATCTCTCGTCTCTTCCACAATGTGAAGATCTAAGCAAAGCGACTTACCACAGAGAAATTAATTCCTTCTGAAGCCCAGAGTGAGGAGGGCAGGAAATAATTCAGCAGCAGCTACTCCAGCAACAGCAGCATCGGCATCAACAGCGGTGGCAGCAGTGAGCGTGAGAGAGAAACAGAGACAGAGGGAGTGTGTGTGTGTGTGTGAGCGAGCTGGAGTGAGAGCGAGTTCCTATGCACTGTGCCGAACGTAGTAGCTGAGCCGTGCCGTCGAGTGGCAAGCTGTGTGTCCTCTTTTGGTTTCCTGTGCGCTCTGGTGAGGGAGAGCTTAACAGAATAGAGAGATGTGGCTTCAGTCTGAGCTCCAGCGTCAGTGAAAGACCAGCACCCAGCCGGGGGCATCGCAGAGCAGCATGGTCGGACTACAGACCCACTGCTGACACACCAGCGTGACTGATGATGACAGCCCACGCGTGGGTTACTATGCGCCACAGTCGCGCTGCTCCAGGAGCAAACACAGCCATGTGAAAGTGACTCGGCTGCCAGCAACTCTTGGACATGTTTTCCAGGGCAAAGTCTGGATTTCTTTCTTCTGTGTTTGAACTTGTTTTTTTTCTATTGGTGCTGTCTGGCTGTCCCGAACTCACCTATCAGGCAAGGACTAAAGGCAGATGGAACAAGGGGGGTGAGTGATGATGGACAACCATCACAAACGTTTGTAATGTTCATTCCAAAAATGTGTGTTGTAAAATGTAAGCTGCACTGTATCGCTATGCTGTTAAATGAACTGAAGATTTGACAAACGTCTTCAGGTGATCTTGGGTGTGACGGTGTTCAAATGTTGGATGACACAATCTCATCACAGTGTCTGGCCATAATTGGATGTATGTAAAAGTCAAGACCCACTCATACTGTTCTTTCTCTGTTATAGGATTGTCTAATTATGCTTTGATGCATGTTCAAAGTAAGATAACCTGTTTTTTTGAGAATAGGAGGAAGTAATGACCTCTTATGGTCTTTTGGTTGGTTTTGTCTAACTTTTCAGTGCTGGCCAATGAATAGCTGTCCAACAGGGAACACTTTTGGTTTACGCTTTTCTTACTTTGAAGGTTTTCAACACACTTCTAGTATTCTGCTGCTATCTTTTTGTGTTTTTAAAGGTATTTTTCAACACCCCTCAACGATGTGTAGTGTGAGATCACATTTATCCATGCGCACTGGAATGTCTGGTTGACACTTGGCAGGAAATGCCACCAGTGTCTCAGAACTGTGATGTTTGGTTTAAAGACTTAGATCACCAGTCTTGAGGAGAGGTGTTAATAATTCATCTCAGCCCCTCCGTGGGAGCGGCTCTCTCGCCTCTCTTGTAGCATTTAATCCCCTTTGTCGGATTAAAGGAACCTCTAATCTTAGTGCTAGTGCTCAGTGAGAACGCTGAGATGCTCCCTGCAGCCTATCAGCATTGTGAGCACTCGTGGCTCACGCTTGGTGAAATTTGTGTTTCTTCAAAGAGGCAAAGTCACCACCATGATCTATTTAATGATTCCTTGCCACTTGCTTTTCTTGTTCTTGTTTGTCCTTACCTGTTCTCTATTTAACATTTCTTTAAACACATCTCTATTACACCCTCCATGTACCATGTCCCTGCTCGTCTCACCAACATACATCATTACCACACGTAAATTCTGCCTTGATGACTTGGGCCAGGCTTTCCGCTTGAATTGAATTAACACATTATAAAAATATTCGATGATGAAATAATTTTCTTCTCTTACTTGAATCAGTTCACATGTATAAATTGTTGCAGTTTACATATTAACTAGGTCATACAAATTAAAAGATAAATTCAGTTCATTTTCCAGATGTGACAGCAACCTATGATAGAAGAATAATGGCAGATTAAACAAGAGAGAGCACATTAGGCACATTTTTTGAGTGAATTGAACTGATGGGTAAAATGTAGGGCTGCAACGAACAATTATCTTGATAATCGATTAATCTGTTGATTATTTTTCTCGATTAATCGATTACTAGTCGATTAGTGTTTTGGTCCGTAAAATGTCAGAAAATGGTGAAAAATGTTGATACATTTTCCAAAGCCCATGTTGACGTCCTCAAATGTATTGTTATGTCCAAAACACACAGATATTTTAGTTGACTGTCATAATAGGATTAAAGAAACCAGAAAATATTCACATTTGAGAAGCTGAAATTAGAGAATTTGGACATTTGTTATTAAAAAATGACTCGAAACGATTAATCAATTATCAAAATAGTTGGCTTAATAATAGTTATTTTAATAATCGATTAATAATCGATTTGTCGATTAATCGTTGCTGCTCTTGTAAAATGTGATGAAGGTCGAATTTTGATGTGTTTGTTGCCAATATGAATCAGCAATCTTTAAACCAAGGCAAGATGCACATATACAGTGAGAAAATCCCAGCTCTCATTGCCCTCCTGTGAAATGGAGGGCAGTGACCTCCCTTGGTGTAATTAGGCCATAGACTCCATTCCTACCTGTGCACAGTTGAATACATCATTATACTGCCATACTCTGTATTGTGGCCTTGTGTGGGCTTGTTTAATAATAGTTTTGTGAAACATTTTTCGAAAGTAATTATATTTTCCATAATTAAGATAAGGTATCTTTGCTGTGTTGACAAATCGTTATATATATGTCCTGTCATTACCTGCAGAAGATATTTTGCCGAATGAACTATTTAACATTTCATTTGTGTGCCAGCTATAGTATCATTGGATTTCTCTTACAAGCTGTACTTTTCATTGACTGAAAATTGCCATTCATTATCATATTTAACATCATGATTTTCATGCTTTTCATTTGAAAATACACATTGTTAGCTCAACACTGTCACTTCTGTTTCTATTTAAGAATACACACCTACTGAATGTCATCTAATTCACTTATTAGACATTGGGGCGGCAGTGGCGAAGAGGGCAGGGAGGTCGCCTCTGGAGTGCAGGGTCGGGGGTTCGATCCCACGCCTACCCGCCACATGTCGAAGTGTCCTTGGGCAAGACATTGAACCCCAAATTGCTCCTGATAGTTAGCTTGCAACCCTGCGTGGTAGCTGCTGCTATCGGTGTATGAATGTGTGTGTGATTGGGTGAATGTGTACGAAACAATGTAAAGCGCTTTGAGTCTGTGAAAAACCAGGGAAAAGCGCTATATAAGTGGAGTCCATTTACCATTTACATAGCTGAGATCTATGCATCATACATCTAAAGTTTCTATTTTACAAGTTTACTTGGACTACAAAAAGACAATTTCACGTTTATTTATGGATATCACAAAGTAGTCAACTCATCAATTTAATCATTGCCAAAACTAATATCTAAACCCCAACAGCACTGATTTTCAATAGACTTGAACCATGTTTTGAAGGGATCATCCACCCAAAATCGATCTATTTTGAATATCTAACACGCACCTGCAATAGGCATTAAAAGTGGCTGCAGCAATTATTTGTTTTACTTTCTCTCAATAGGATGCCAGTAGAACAAACATATAAGATAATATAAGATACTGTTACTTTGAGACTGAGAAATGGTAAACAAGTAGATACACACAGTTTAAAAAAAATATGAAATGAAAGAACATAGCAATAATATGTTGATCTGTTAATGATTCTGACCTTATTTAAAAAATCTACCTCTAAGCAGTAATAAAAAAAATAAAGAGTGCTAAACTGCGTGAGCATTCTAAAAAATTGTTTTGGTTCATGGGAGTTCTGCGTGTGAATAACTAAGATTAAATGCGCAAATGACTGTTGCAATCATGTAAGAGGAAGTAGATCAAAATGAGGGTTTTGCGTCTTTGGATGGAGAGCAGAGTGACAGCAAGCGCTAAGAGAAATGTAATGCCATGGAAATTGAGTCATTATTATTGGAAGAGGAAGCACTGTTGATCTAAAGCCAATTAATATTAATATTACTCAAAGAAACGCGATAAAGGCGAGTATTTGAGAAAATAAATGCTGTGGGTAAAACAACAAGTACTGATGAATTTAAGAGAATATGGCAGGACATTAGAATAAGAACAAAAGAAGACATATCTTTTAAAAAGGCAAAAGTTTATTAAATCAACCCCCAAGAGCGTTTGAGAAAGACACACTATAAGGTTGGAATTCCAATCTGACCACTGAGCGGTCTTTAAACACTTAGCTTGTTAAGTCCCACAATGGAACAATATAAGACCTTTGTTTTTTTAAAATAGTATAGTGAGGTTCTTTATGATTCTGTGGGACCAAACTGACATTCAGCAATCCATGCACAGCCTGATGTGTACTGACTGGAAGTCAGTGGGTTAACACCAGGTGTACCAGCTGTAGTATGCTAAAGGTTGCAACACAGTATTTAATTATTGTCTTCCTATTTCTAGAGAGTAGAGTGCTAGTTTTAAGATATTTTGACTCAGAAATAACTCACTTGCTTAGCATGCACACTTTCTGACAGCACACACAGAATCCAGCAAATTACTGTTACAGTTATATTCTCATACCACCCTGCAGAAAGCCTCGATAACTAACATCACACAGACACCCAGATCAGGTTCAGCAGAGATTGAAATGAGCCTGGCAATAGTGGGGAAATCCAATTGCATGTATTGCAATCCTACCAAACTGCACAATAAATGGTTATGTTAAGACAGTACCATGAGAGATGCCTGGCTGGGTTGGCGTTCAGCCCTGAAGACAAACAATATGTGGACTAGTCCAAGTTTAGAAACAGGGTCATTATTTGTAAAGTTTTCTACAACTGATTTACTAACCAGGGACCTGTCAGTTAAAGAGTAATGGTGAAAGGAAGTGACCAACACCTATTACAGAAATACCACTCACACTCCTCTCTCTCCCACAGTTGGGAGCCTGGCCGTCTGGGGTGGGACTTAGAGAGTATCAGATTTATAGACCAGGAGAGGAGAACACAAATTAATATTGCCTTTTCCTACTCACACAGGAATAGTGTAGGCTACTACTGAGCAACAGCCCAAAACGCTTACTTCATCACTGTGTTTACACATACTACATAACGGTGCAATCATTAAGTGCAATTCAGGGATGCTCAGAAACAATAAAGCAACCACCTACAACGGACTTAAAAGTCCCTGAACAAAATTAACTTTAAAACATTTATTGAGGTTACCTCCATTCTAAATGAAATGGCGACTCTAATTCTAAATGTTTTAAATAATTAAAATCACTATTTAATGATTAATTCATTATTAAATTAGTGGCTGCTATAATTTTGAAGGACTCATGTTGTGGAAGGATAATTCCTTTAATTTTTTCTCATCAAAGTGATTGCTACATCACTGCAAACATGTCAAATATGGCTAGAGAACCATCTAGTCATATGGTCATGTGTTTTTTTTTGTTTCTTTTACAAACAAACACCCAGGTTATCTTTGGAAGATCTTTTTCTTCCTATATTTTTGTGATTGTATATTTTCCTTTGAAATACAGTATTATTGCAGTGTGCTCACTGTAATGTTTACCTTGAAGTGGTCGATAACATGGCTAGACCATGTTGCTTGGTCATTATTTAGCTGTGTCCCAGCATTTTGAAAAAAAAATTAATAAATATTCAGACATTATTATTTAAATCTTCATATTCATAGTTGTTTTGTGTTCACACTGTCAACACATTACTTTGTCACAAGTTTGTTTTAGTCAGTACTCTACAAGCAGCTTCTTGGATTAACGGTTCATTTATTTATTTTTGACTGAAGACCGTTTTCTTTATTTTCTATTAGCAGGTGGGAGAAAAAAGAAAACTGCTTACAACATGACATAGTATTGTTATACTGGTAGCTTTGGTATCACAACCTGGTTTGTATAGTTTTATTAATGCCTAAGTCCCTTGTTTTATGAAACAGTGTTATTATTATGTAGAATAACTATTAATGGATATCCCTGAAACCCTCATCGTGCCACTCATGCTCCAAGCCTAGCAAGAAGGCAGAACAGGATGTAGGGATAGAAATAGTATTATAGAAACTAATTGGGGAAAATTTGGCAACAGCCTGACAAAAAAAAGTTTAATCACTGTCATTACTTTTGATTAATATGTTTTGACTTGTGATCTGTTCCTGTGACCTTTTGCTGACATGTGACTCTCATTTCACTTGTGAGAATTCTGAAAACTAACTTCACCATGCCATGTATGCTAATGTGAAAATGTAGGCCGATTTATACTTGTGCCAAACATGTGATGCTCCAAACTAAATGTTTACAAGAGTACATCTATAATGAAGCAGACTTTGCGCCCTCATAATTACCCAATCATGATGAAAAAGGCTAGAAAGGCAAAAAATACGCCTGCTGTTCCTTGTTCAGTCCAATTAGATCATTAAGCTCTGTGCTGCAGCAAGTTGAGAAGAATGGGTTTCTCAAATGCATTTACGTTCATTGTGGGTGCCTAAGCCTCGTTAGAAATAAATGTAATATGCAAGCTGAAATGTGTGAGATTAGAGATACAGTGTTAACAGGATTGAGTCAACACAAGGTAAATGTTGTTGCTACCCAATTTAAAAGTCAGTGCGCAGGTATCAAATAAACTTCAGTGTGGTAAGGACCTGATTATACAGTGATTGTGATAGTGAGCCAGCATTCAGGATCTTGAACTTGAATGACTTGCCATTGGAATGCCCTCATTTATTTGATTGTTTATACCTTAGACCTGCTCTTCCTACTTTGAAATGCAAAATTGAAAAAAGCATACAGACTTATTAGTTGGTCTTCAGCCTCTGACCTTAACTGTGTTTATGTGTTGTTTGGCATTCTGTTTGAATACCTTTACAGCAAATTGTTGTGTTGCCCTGTATATAAGGCTTTAATGGCATTTTTTAAAAATATTTTGTCATTTTCAAGTTCAGTTCAGATGGATAACCCATTCCCAATTATTACACATTTTTTTAAACATGCCTATTAGCAATACAAGTTCTTATGAGTAAATAAAAGCTAATAGGACTGTCACTGTTTTTTTTAAACCTATGAAGACAGGTAAGAGAAAACAGGGCACACTTATAAAAGCTACATTCTGGTTTGCAATTGATTTTACTGATTATGTTTAAATTGTCCTATAAAGCCTGTAGCTATTAAACCTCCATTAGCTTTACTTATTCCAAGGTAAAGTTGACCGAAAGCCAAATAGCCTAAAGCCTAAAGGTAACACACTGTAGAAGATAACTGTCATTAAAGTAATTGGCCAAGGTGTTCTGTGTATAATATAATACATATATATATATATATATATATATATATATATATATATATATATATATATATATATATATATATATATATATATATATATAGTGATATGTGTAAATCGCTCCTTCCTATTAGCAAAACCTAATTTTGTATTATTGGTTATTATGTTAGTTATTTGTTACACACCCATTTAGCTAATTTGGCATGGGTAGTTGGTAGCCATGATAGTTATTATTCTACTTTTACCTTCTCCTCACCACCCAAACCTCCAGTCCACTTGCCATACAGCGCAGCTTAATTGACGCATTTCAGTCACACGTCCTTTAATGAAGCTGATTTCTAATTGCAGCGGAATTACACTTTACAATAACAGTGTTTTATGGGTGAATTTCCGACTATAAAGATGATAACTTGTGGTAATGAATATAGGTGTGTGGGCTTTACTGCCTAGAACCCTTTCACCCTGTCATTCCCTGACTTGGCTAAGACCAAGTTGCAGAGTATCTGCTTGATCACGTGTTAACAGTCCATGTCTAATAGTGTATGCATGGGTGCTTTTCTGTGCTACATATCTTTCTCTTTTGCTTCTCTCTCTCATTCGCTCGCTAGAGATGATGATTGTCGTGCTGATGGTCATAATATCATCATGAACAAAAACAAGTTTTGTAGTTTTCATTAAATGTTTGATTTGGATATTTGAACTATCGGAAAAGGACAGATGTTGTCTGCAGGAGAGGGTGTGTAAAGCTTCCTGTTTAACTTGCCGCCCAAAGCGTTTGCTTTTTTGGAAAATCTTTATTTATTTAAAGGTAATGGTAATGGTAATGGTAAATGGACTTGTATAGCGCTATATCTCCGTTTATCACAGACTCAAAGCGCTTTACATTGTTTTTTGTACACATTCACCCAGTCACACACACATTCATACACCGATAGCAGCAGCTACCACGCAGGGTAGGCTTAGCACTAGGGTGCTAAGCTAACTAAGCTTACTATCGGGAGCAATTCGGGGTTCAGTGTCTTGCCCAGGGACACTTCGACATGTGGCGGGGAGACGGGGGATCGAACCTCCGACCCTGCACACCAGAGGCGAACTTCCTACCCACTTCGCCACTGCCGCCCCAAAGGTCGCCCCAAAGGTCACATATCATGCTAAATGCACTTTTTAAATGTGTTCTAACATATCCATGGGTCCGCGGTGTGCCTATAGACTGCCAAAATATCAAAACAAATAACAATCTTTCTTTTTCTCACTCTCCCCCTTTCTGAAACCCCCACCCCTCCCCCCCAATAGACTCCAGTCAAAATTCTCGCCGACTATAACGTCACAGTCGGCACAGCCACATCCCTATATTTTCTTTATATGTCCATGCTCCCCCCCCCCCACATTAGTAACCAGAAACTTCCACCGTGCAGTAGTCTATGCCCCCCCCCCCCCACATTGTCTTTATATGTCCATGCTTCCCCCCCCCACATTAGTAACCAGAAACTTCCACCGTGCAGTAGTCTATGCCCCCCCCCACCCATTTCTTATTGGTCCACGGCCCAGAGATCCTCTGGAAAATTTTCCGAGCGACAGCCATGTTGTTTTCCCCGCTAAGGGACAAGATGCCCGTAGTGCAGCAAACCATGCAGAGTGTTGCATAAACCAACACAAAAGCATTCTGCTCATAATCCACTAATTTATCTTAATCACAGCAGTCTTAATAATGCCGCGTTTATAACGAGACAAAGCTTAGGGAACTACTTGTGTAGTAATTCCATCGGTGAAACTAAAAGGAATCTCCTCAATGGTTGTTTGCCTGTTATTTACCTAGTGTAGCATGTAGCTTCGGGAGTAGCACCCAACGTTTGCTTCTATTACACTAACTTAGCTTTCCCATTGCAGTTTAATAATGCCTCGTTTTTAACACCATAAAGGGTGGGAAGTTATTCCTGTAGAAATCAAACTGTGAGGCTACTGTTTTCACTGGTTTTAAATCGTCTGAGTGTTATTTTTAGCCGTTAGCGCACATGTAGCTTTGGATGTAGCACCCAACGTTTGCTTCTATTACACTAACTTAGCTTTCCCATTGCAGTTTAATAATGCCTCGTTTTTAACACCACAAAGGGTGGGAAGTTATTCCTGTAGAAATCAAACTTTGAAGCTACTGTTTTCACTGGTTTTAATCATGTCAGGTCATGTCAAACTGTTCAAAGTATAGCTTCACTCCGGGTAAATACTGTGTTTGCAGTCAAGCAGTGTCTCTCTAGTATCACGAGAGCACGGCAGAGACGGTGGGAGGGCCCGGCAGAGAGGTGGGAGGGACCAGCCAGATTGCAGGCTGCAGACACCAATATAGGTCATCCGGAGACCAGAGGAACATCAGGGTATAGAGGCTTGCTATAATAAATGATCTAAACGGGTTCTTCAGCAAACATTTAAAAACAAAAGTATTAGGGACTACTTAGACCATATAAAATTGACAGCAAAGTGCATAATATGTGAGCTTTAATTGAAAATGTCATCAGCTAAGGATAGAGTAACATCAGAGTCTCTGCCCAATTGAATCTTTCTTCTGTTGCCAGGAAGATGATGTTGTCATGGTCAGAAACAGGAATCCTTCACAAAGCATTTCAGTAGACAACTATATCTCACTAAGCCTTTTTTACCTTATCTCTGCCTCACTCTAACTCACTTTTTCTCCCATATACCTCCTTACCTCTCTTTGCTCTCTGCAATAAAACTTTAAAGAGATAAGAAGCTTTTTTCTATTTCAGGGTCACCATTAGTCTGAATAATGCATTGACAAGAGGAGAGCAGTTTTAGTCCTACGGAGGATAGAAGCACAGCCTTCAATTAAATTATACATCATTATCACAGCTTGCAAGCCTAGTGCAACGGTACCCTCTCCATCCTCCTTTAAATGTTCCATGTTACTGTCTTGTCCAATATTGTGTGTCAAGCAACAGCCAGCACTAACCTGGGATGCAGATAAGGCTGCCTGTGCTGGATGGAGGTGCACATAAAAAATAGGAACAGTCTAATGCTAAAGTAAAATACTAGTGATATTCTAGATATACTGTCATTTACAAAGATTGTTTATGTCTCTAGTAGACATTGGCTATTGGTCATCAAAAACTGCAGCTCTTTGCTTCAGTCAAATAGTGTAATTTCCCATTGTATTTTCTGCTGATTGTGTTCAACTTTGACTTGTGCATTAGCACCGTTGACAGCAGACCAGAGAACAAATCCATTTTTTTTTAAATAAGTATAGTCCTGTACTATAAACTGCAATACAAGTAAGGAGGATATGCTTCTATACAGATCAGAATACCAAAAATATTACAGTGGGTACGCACATGATGTCATCGTTTGCGGGAAGCATCAGTCACTGCTCTTGGATGGCAAAGTTGAAGCAGTCTCAATCTGCCATCAGGACAGTTTGCAGACTTGTGTAATGTAGGGATACACTGCACTTTAACTTGAAGTAATTTGTTTATGCTGGAGTTGTCTAAATCCTGACCAAGTCTTCCATCTCCATAAGTAGATCAATACTGAAATGCTCACTCTGGGGAACAAAATACAGGACAAATACAGATCTAATTAGGTACCAACATACTGGATAACTTAAAACATACTTTATCTGGGGATACTCAATATTAAAAGTCTACAATAGGAACCAAGAGCAAAAAAAGAGATCCCAAAAATATGCAATGCACACATGATGATAATATTGTATTTATATAGCGCATGGATGTGATAAACACATGCATATTCTCCAGTGATAGAACAACCACATACATGCTCCAGTATTACCAGTAGCTTTAGGCTAGATCAGATTTGGGTCCGTGAAAAGGAAAGGGAGCTACATTTAGCCTCTTACCATGCAGAACAAACTATTTCCAACCAGATGCTGAATGTCATTTTGGACCCCAGGAGATGCAGCAAGAAGCTCTGGCTTTGTGGGAAATATGTCAGTGCAGTATTGATATGAAGCAAGGGATTTACACTGCCAGATTAAGGTCTACAAAGGCCCCCTTTACATATTGCATCAGCATGCGTTTTATCCAGAACCTCCCTTGCCCTAAAAAAATGTCACCATTATGGAAATTGCTTCCCAGTTCATTTAAACAATCATATAATGCTAATTACGAAATATAAGTTGTAACCACTTCTTTCATTGTAACATAACTTTTGTGGTGTATGTTTGTTCGGATGAGGTCATAGTAGATAAGGTGTACAATAGGGGTGGGAAAAATAATCGATTTTCCGATTAATCGCGATTCTCTCTGGAACGATTCCGAATCGATTCATAAAAGTTAATAATCGATTTATTTAAAAAAATTATATATTTAAGAAGAGCCATCCATTTGACTCATCCTGTTAAGAAGGGAGACACAAGAAATAAGATATAAGCACATTTAAGCTCAAAAAACTGTGTTTTGCCTTTCAAAGTAACATTTCCATGATCAAGGTGTTTTGATTATTGTGTCTGAACAATTATAGACAAGTTTGAAAACATTTGACACATGTTTTAGTGCTTTGGTATGCTACATTTTGAGTCTATACAGTTAGCACGATGTCAGCCCTAAATTGCTGCATCATGCTTATTATCCAAATTTCTAGGATTGGGGTGATTTGTGCCAAAGGGCCTAGGTGAGTTATAAGTAAGTAAGTAAGTAAAATGTATTTATAAAAGCACATTTATGACAGTTTGCACTCTCCAAAGTGCTGTACATAGTGCATTCAGTAGGTAAACAATGAAGGTAAAATAACAATAACCAAAATAAAAGACGTAAAGCCCATACATCCACATAAACACAGATAGTAGTGCAGAGGTAAGATAGTTAATGGGGAGGAAACACCAGGGTGTAAATATGGGTTTTGAGCCTTGATTTAAAGGCAGAAATGTAGGGGGAATCACATTTGTCAGGTGGCAGTTGGTTCCACAAGCACAGAGCAACTAGTGCAAAGTACATTTCTGAGAGTTGTGCCAGTGGCATGGCTGTATACGCTGGTCACCAAAAGAAAGTGATTGTCTACAGTAGCTCAGAAGAGAGTGACATCTCAATTCCACTTAACGACACCACTGATGAGAGTTCAGATGGCCAGACAGATGATGATGGTGACTTTGTCATTGTGAGCTTTGCAGGTAAAACCATTAGATCTGCTAGGCCTTGTTTAAGAAAGGTGTCCTTCAATCTTAGTCAACAATTTACTTTATTTACTTAAAATACACCTTAAATAAGTAATTGTCTAATGGATTTGTCTTGCATTACAGTTTATGAGATATATATCAATGGCACAATTTACCCCATGGTATTCTCTCCAAACGCACAACTTACACCACACCGGGGGCAAGTTGTGCAACAAGACAACTTTTTTTCCGAAAGCTATATTTCTTCAACAGTTTATTCCAGATCCAAAGTTGTTATTGCCAGGGATGCACAACACCCTGAAATATATGTACATATTTGAGTTGGAGACTTTACTGTCAAGGCCTTACTTTAAAGTCACTTTGAGTGAAAAGTTGCACAACTTAGGCCACTCTCCCCTATATATTTTTTTATTTATATATAGGGGAAGGTGGGGTGATTTGTGCATTTTGGAAGATGCAAAACCCCTTGTTTCTAGAAAACCGTGGAAGAAATTGGAAATGTGACCACATATTTAAGAAGAGCCATCCATTTGACTCATCCTGTAAAGAAGGGAGACACAAGGAATAAGATATAAGCACATTTAAGCTCAAAAAACTGTGTTTTGCCTTTCAAAGTAAAATTTCCATGATCAAGGTTTTTTGATTATTGTGTCTGAACAATTATAGACACGTTTGAAAACATTTGACACATGTTTAGTGCTTTGGTATGCTACACTTTGAGTCTATATAGTTAGCACAATGTCAACCCTAAATTGCTGCATCATGCCTATTATCCAAAATTCTGGGGATGGGGTGATTTGTGCGCAAGGGCCTGGGTGAGTTATAAGTAAGTAAGTAAGTAAAATGTATTTATAAAAGCACATTTATGACAGTTTGCACTGTCCAAAGTGCTGTACATAGTGCATTCAGTAGGTAAACAATGAAGGTACAATAACAATAACCAAAATAAAAGACGTAAAGCCCATACATCCACATAAACACAGATAGTAGTGCAGAGGTAAGATAGTTAATGGGGAGGAAACACCAGGGTGTACATATGGGTTTTGAGCCTTGATTTAAAGGCAGAAATGTAGGGGGAATCACATTTGTCAGGTGGCAGTTGGTTCCACAAGCACGGAGCAACTAGTGCAAAGTACATTTCTGAGAGTTGTGCCAGTGGCATGGCTGTATACGCTGGTCACCAAAAGAAAGTGATTGTCTACAGTAGCTCAGAAGAGAGTGACATCTCAATTCCACTTAACGACACCACTGATGAGAGTTCAGATGGCCAGAAAGATGATGATGGTGACTTTGTCATTGTGACACAATGACGCACAAATCACCCCACGTAGTGGGGTGATTTGTGCGTCAAGACAACTTTTTTTCCGAAAGCTATATTTCTTAAACAGTTTATTCCAGATCCAAAGTTTTTATTGCCAGGGATGCACAACATCCTGAAATATATGTACATATTTGAGTTGGAGACATAACTGTCAAGGCCTCACTTTAAAATCACTTTGAGTAAAAAGTTGCACAAATCACCCCACCTTCCCCTATATATATATATATTTTTTTTTTTACTAGTAGGGGAGAACGGGGTAATCTGAGCCACTTTTTACATTTGCTCCCCTCTAAGCGAGCTAAAATGATTTATCACTCAAATTTACACATTTTCCATCAATTCAGGATGTTTCCTAGAAATGGACATTTGTAGAATTTTTTCAAGACAAAGGGCAGTGAAAATATGATTGTTTTAAAAAAAGTTGTCATGTGGCTCACTTTACCCCAGCTGTGGGGTAAACCTAATTTATGTCAAATGAGGGTCAACAGATTGTTTCTCTATTAAAACAAAGAAAAATATGAAACTGGTGAGCTAAATAGTGTTGCGACGGAGCCGTAACAAGCCTACTGCATCAAAGGCTGCTCTAATCTGATCCAACTGACTGGCTTGTTTGAACACATTCAACAAATTCGATCATCTTTTGACATTTTAGCAGTTTACTCCTTGCCACTCATAATTCATACCGCATATGAAAACACAACATCAGCACACATTAAGTGCGCAAAATTCCATAGTCTGCTTTCTCTTTTTTCCACTCCTCCAAAATCGGATTTGAAATGCATCTAAAATAGGAAAATAAGCGATTTTTGTGCAACTTCAATGGGGAATAAAGTCTAAATACACAGAAAACAATCTGGGCTGAAAAAAGTAAGTTTATCATCGCAGCTATTTTTTGTCAGATGTAGATAGCATACCTTTTCTCATTGGTATCTGATGCAAATTCCTTTTTTTTTTCTTCTTTTTTTTGGGTCAGACCTAATGGGTCAGGTGCCATGTTAGACATGCACAGTACAGCAATGTTACAAAGACATCAACTCTTTTTAGCTGAATATTAAAGTGAAATGTATTTCTAGCAACCACATTTAGAAGTGGGGTTTTAACCATTTTGTCCTTAACTCAAAGTTTCTCTTTGCTTTTGAAATAGTCATCAGTAAAGTAATGCTGGTGATGACTTAGTATCTTGTCATCTTTTTGCTCATTTAAAAGTAATACGATTTTTTCTACCCGGTCAGTGATGAGGAAACAAAGTGATCAGTGTTGTGTTTTGGGTGATGGAGCTTTAATTTGATCATCAGAGGGGGCTGTCATTCATTACATTTGAAGAAATTACAATACATCAATGCCGAACAACCTCAAGCAGTGTTATTAATCTCTGTCAGTGTTTTGTGGTCTGTTGATGTCTATTGTCGAAGGAAGGCATTGTGGACAGCTAGAACTGTCAGGATATATCTGCTATTCTGCTTGGAGGAGAGCTGGAGTTAAGAAGGACATTCTCAAGTGTGTTAATATCTGCCCTATATTAGTGCTGCATTATTAATATTGTCCTTAGCTCACTAGTTAATTAACCCCAAAAACCTTAATTTACTGACGAATAATGCATAACAATGGATTAACTTCCTGTTCTCATTACTAAGATTGATTGATTAAAATCACTGCTGTGTTATCGGTCACGTTTAAATATGACCATATTATCAACGAGTTGCTAATATTGAGTTCCCACCAGCACTGAACTCCAGCAGTAAAATATTAATTGTTTTCAAGTATTTCTGTCCTTCATGCAGACGGAGCAGAGACAGGAAGCTGTTTGGATACCATGGACATTTAAACCAATGACTTATGAGTTCGAAATCGTTTGCCAACAACAAATTATTTACTACAGTATATTTGAAATGAGAATTTTATCCTATCATGTTGTAAAATGAGTTATCATTAACATCATCAATAAACACATTATATGATAGATTACACAAGTACTTAAAAAGGTATATTGCATACTGTATTTACTTTATACAAAAAACTTTTTAATCAAAGTATTTATAAAATCATTTTGTTTTCACTCTATACTATATCATTGGTTGTTTGCTCCATCAAAGTTACAAATTGGGCAAAATATCTTGCATTTATCCACAATCTGACATACTTCAACTAGAAGAAACACTTGCACAACTTGTTTAAACAGAAGGCTGGATAAAAGGAAACACATTTTTTCCTGCATAGCAGCCATATATGAAGTGATTAAACGCATTTTAAGTTAAGTGGTTTGAACTAGCCTTGTCAAAATCAGCCTGTGGCAGTGTAATCTGGTTTTTGTGATAAGGGTTTCTATTTGCCTTATTTAAAATCAAAAGCAATCTTGGAAACCCCTGAATAAGGCCCCACTTATGTTGAATTACAAAAGTGTTTGCTTGCATAATTCTAAAGTAAATATGAAAAATAACGTCTGCAAATATTAAGCTGAATATTTCGTGGAATATTGTCTTGTCATTATGAGGATTAATTAAAGCGTGTGCAACGACTAATGACAGTTTGGGTAAAATAAAGTCCTTCATAATGTTTATCACATTAAGAAATCCAACTGTTTGGGCTTTTGCTCATTGATTGTATAATAAACCCCTGCGTGTGACCATGATATTATTTGACAATGCTGCACTCCTGTGACTGGCAGTGTTGCTTTGCACGTTGTAGGTGTATAGTCATATTCAGTACAGCATGATGCCTGTGTGCACTTTTGTGTTGCTGGATTAGAGAAAATTCATCATGTTCCTTTTGCTTGCCAGGAAAAATATCTCCCCATCTCTGAAAATGTAATGGGTCTGCTTTGCAAATACAGCTAGAGTAATATTAACAAGTGGTCTCTGCAATCAGCCAGCTGATGCCCTGCAAAGGCTCAAGAGCACGATTTCCTGCAGAGACCAAAATAACTTGTAGAATATTAATCTGAAGGCAATGAGCGTAAAACAAAGTCATTCTCAGGATATTGCTTCATCTGCCAAGGATAATTTTCTGCTTAAGCCTATACAATTTATGAAATGAGAAAAATGCTGAATCACTGTGAACTTCAATCTATGGTTTCTTCTGTGTCGTAACTGTTAAGCCCGAGGTTTCCCAACCTTTGCTTTCTGTCATATTGGCTGGCTATGATGCAATGGCAGCATGAAGTGATATAAGGCTGTGGATGCTTTGAAAGATGAGATGGAAGTCTGTACACTGAGGCTGGATTAAGTGTTTAATGACTGGTAAAATTGTGGAATTTTGTCCAAGGTGACCCCTGTGGAGAGATGATCGTGCCAAAGCTAGATGAAAAGTGAAGGTAATCCTTTCTTCCTCATTTTCAAGATAGCTGTCACCAGCACAGGCTTTGTCACCAAGGCCCGAGGCATGTAATTACACTTTTATTGGCTTTAGGGAGACTGCATCATTCATTTAAAGAATAATCTCACCTGTGAGCACAAGCCAGAGTACAGATACATCATACCTGCATGAAAGCCTCTTGTTCTGACTCGCTGCGGTTTAATGGACTTTCATGAATCTAGGTTTGATGCATTGTTAATAGTGTGTAGGGTGTTAATACCTGAGTGGTATCCAGAAGTCATCCCTCTCTCTCCTCTTCAGTTGGGGCGTTTTGCGAGTTGAAGAGCAAGGCCATATGATTGTGACAGCATCCGCATGCAATTGTCTGGGTCTACTCCCAACCAGCCTTGACACCATTAGCTGCGGTGACACATTAAGGTTCTGTTTGCCTTGTAATTTGTTTTGTCTGTCAATTTGATGGATGTCTTGTTTGCCGGCACTTCCTCACACATTGGAAAACGGTGGCTCGGGGACATTGTTAAACGAACTTCAAAAACGGAAACAGAAGGCATTTGTTTTCTCCAAACAGGTTTTTGTGTTAATGGGTGTGTGTGCAACGTTGTCTCGAATCCGTGCCACACCAGACACTGGATAATTAAAGGTGAAGGGGCTAATTTGAGGAGAAAGGCAGGGCCAGTCTGGAGGCTTGAGAGAGCTAGAAAAATTGATCACGGTGACATTCTTTTGGAGCTAATTTCTTAGATTATAGAAGTGGAACTCTTAACTTTGTGGCTTGCCGCAGCCCCCCCTCTTTTTGTGTAGAAAAATGGTTTGCACTCAAGTGTGAAGACTGTAAAAAGGACCATAATGTTAATTTCTTCTGCTCCTTCTTGCTGAAAATGAATAGTGGTACCCCAGTACATTAATTCCACGATAACTAGCCAACCCTAATTCCACTGCAGAGTCTTTGTTCACACTGACCTCACCTCTCTGAGCATCCCCTGTATAACCCCATAACTGCAGTTTAGAACACTTGAGGAAGTGTAGCGGTCTGACAAAGAATGGCTTCACCTGTTTCTGCTTAGATGACAAGGCAGGCAAACGATGGTACAGGACTGTAGATATTTCCCTTGTTGGACCATTTCCCTCCAGCTGTGCAGTGTGGGAAGACATCAGCACCCTCTACACAGACCACTCAGCCGAGGAAACGTTACAGCTACACCAGCAGCTCAGCTTAATGAACCACCTCACCATTACCCACATGCAATGCCCTATCGGTAGCGCAGTCCCACACCTTACTAGATGCTCAAACTTAAGCCCTTTTCAGATATGGAATACTCAATAATGCTGGCTACATCTATTACAATAATTGCTTTCGGTCAGTCAGACATAGCTGACTTTTATGTAAATATCTCTTACAGCTTCATTCAGACATGTCAGGAAAGCAATATTTCGGCATTTGAAATGCAAGAGTGAGCGGTGTCACGGCTTCAGAACAGCGGTAGTTTAAAAATAATGCTTAAAAGAAAGGATTTTTTTATTTATTTATTTTTTTATTGTTTGCATGAAAAAAATGTGTAGGATGTTGTAAATGTAAAAAAATAACTCAGAGTAATAAATGATCCTACAATAAAGTATAAAAAAGAAGAAAGGAGTGTTTTTTGTTAAATATTGAATAACTGTTGCACGTTAATTTTCTATATACGCTTATATAATGCAAGGATAATTGAATAAATCAGACGTATTCAGACCTACCATTGCATATGCGACTTTTGCAGTTAGTGATAATGACTTGGACTTTTATTTAGACATTACAGAAATGTAACATTGGCATTACATTACATAAGGAGGTGCATGTCTTGAATGTGCTTTAATTTACAACTTTACTTTACTTCTTTACAACAACGTTAAGACTTCGTCTGAGTTATTTTAGCATAGTTTGCTCCAAAGTGCAGAAAATGCAGAAAATAGAATACATTCAGCTAGCCATCTTAAATGCATACTATTTTTTAGGAGCCAGAGAACCGTGTCTGGTGGAATATCAGGTGCCACTATACTGTGTTGTTCTGTCAGCTCCAGTTTACATGCAGAAGAAAGCCTTTTCTCAGTCTAAAAACTTGACTGAGGTGAGTAAACCCTGTGTGTCATATCTCTTGACTCTTTTTCTCCCAGTGGCTTCATTTGTTAGAACAGACCTATTAATGTGAGGGATTGTGAAGAGCAGTATAAGACTGTAACAGACGTCTCAGTCTCAAAGCCATGGCTTCCTTTCCATTTTTTTCCCATGTGGAGAAGATAATATGTTACAGCTGCATTTTTTCACCACTCTAATCCATGGAGCAGGGGATGAAATCTTATTTAGGGATCAGCACCAGTGCATCACTGCCATGATAGTGACAACATGCAACTCTGCAAGCTCTTTTTAAGAGCATTAGAGCCTAGGAATGTATCAGTCAGCAAAAATAACTCTTGGCTCTAATGTTTTCAATTATAAAGTCAACAGCCAAGATACTGCTGTCCTGGAGTATGTCACGAAAATGGTCATGTCTTAATCCCTCCATTCATTCACAATATCACCCTTACCAGCCATTAAACATTTCTATACATTAAACTCCTCTTTTGCCTTGCCAAAGCAATATATTTGAGACAAAGAGCGTTGGATTATTTCGATACAAAAGTTTGGTGAATGAGCTTTGCGTTTGTGTGTGTTTGTTTCTTTTTCTATCCTTTGAATTTGAAGCCAAGATTGTCTCAGAAGGATATGCAAATTTAGAGGAAGAATAGCTGTCTGGCTCCCTGAGAAGCTCTTATCCTTTACTGTAGCTTCAGTGCTGAATAGAGCTAGAGGATTTGAATGTGCCGTAAGGCGCTGTTTGGACAAACTCTCACATATGTGCAATGGAATACTTTTGTTTGCTGTCTGAAGAACATAACTGGACCCTTTGGTAGGGATTATAGTCTTTGTGTTTCTCTGTTCTGTTGTTGATGGTCTGAATAACTTGTCTTGTCTATAAATAGCCATTTGTTATCTGTCAAGGCTATTTTTGTCATCTTATTTTAGGCCCTGACAAGCTAGTTTTAACACCTGCTAATACAGAAGAAAGGAGGGCACCTCACTTCTTATCTTGCATAATCATTGGAGGCTGAATGTGCTGCACTGCTTGCATAGCAAATAAGGGTCTCCATGGATCCATGCAAAGCTGGTGGAAAGTGTCGCTGCTTATAAACAGGAGTTCATGAGATGTTACACTGCAAAGAGCCGAGAAGCAAAAATGCACAGCTTCAATTTGACAAGCAGGTTCAATCTATCTTACTGAAGTAGCTGCTGCTTTGTTATTGTTCAGCACAAAGACTCAAATGGTCCTACTTTTGTTGCTATTAGGGCTTGACATGTTTTCCAGCCCTTCATTGGTTAGCTTTGGAGATGCAGTTTTCCAGCCTGTCGATACATCATTATCTGTTTGCAGTCAAAATGCATTTGTGATTAAGAAGGCCCCATTAGCATATTGGAGCAATGTTCCAATTAATGAAGATAATTTCTTCCATGCACACACATGCCCAAAATCTGTGCTGGGTGGCAGCCTACAGTAACAGCTGAGAGGATAGGCTTTGACTCAAACAGATGAATGAGCAGATGTGAGTTGACAGTTTGCGACCACAGGTGAATTTAATGATGTGAATATTATGGAAAGCAACCTACTGACACCCTTGAATCATAATGATTATTCACTTCCAACAATACTACTTACTATTTACTTTTGAGCCAACATATTGTATACATTATATTGTAATTTATGTTTCTCTTAGTCCCATATATGCTGGCTTTATTGTAAAAAATTACTTAATTTAATATGAATATGTTAACTTTTCACTTTGAGTTTTTAAGCTATGCACTTATTATTTGATATGCAAATACTGGAGCATAATTCTTATTTATCATATTGCATGATGCATCTACCTAGAGATTTCCAAACAGATGGTAACAGAGTGGCTTATTGTGATGCCCAACTGTTCTGTATCTACTTAGCTAAAATAAAAAAAGGTGTGGTGCTACTCTAAATAGGCCATCAGGATCACATATGAATATTTTATTGTATGTGCTGTAATGGCCTGGGTTACTTCAGTGAGCCTCGAGGGAAGAACATATTTCTGGAATGGAATTCATGTTACACAGCAAAAAT
This sequence comes from Hyperoplus lanceolatus, assembly GCA_026929865.2. NCBI lineage: Eukaryota > Metazoa > Chordata > Actinopteri > Uranoscopiformes > Ammodytidae > Hyperoplus > Hyperoplus lanceolatus. The sequence continues at coordinate 11,232,311 of CM049398.1, forward strand.
AATAATATGGGATTGTGGTTACATGCATCTTTAATGCATTTGAAACCGTTTTTGCATGGATGTACAGTTGCATGATAGTATAATCACATGCAATATGGCATTTTTTGGGGCCCAAATCCATTTGTTTGCTGTTGAACAAGTTGAACAGATGCTATTTGTTTGCGTTTTTGCTTGTTTGGTCATTTTGTAGTGCCAAAGTATCCTGCTTGTGCAGCATGGATGGAGCAGCAATGTTTGTACTAGTTGCATCAGGAAGTTGTGCTTGCGCCTGCTAAGGTTGGCACCTCTGGTCAATAAAATTATAAAACATTGTTAACCACACCCATGTGTTCTTGTTTCATAATTGTGTGGTTAGTGTTGCACCTGAGGTAATCACATGCCTGAGTGGAAACCCCTATATCATGGCATACAGCTTTTCTGAGCGCCCTACATAAATGCCCTTGAGTTGCTCCAAAGCAGTATAATCAAACACATGAAAACAAATTTTGTGAAATTACAGAAAATGCCTGTGTATTTTGCATGTATCTGTCTTGTGGAAATAACATACCATCAGCATAGGACGCTGCAGGAAAGAGAAAAACATCACCTTTTGTAGCAAATTCACATTTCCCTAACAATACTTTCTTTGGCGTTAGCCTGAGACTCAATAAAGCCAGGCAATAGGCAGAGGGGGTGGTTTTATCCGCAACCTTGTCCCATTGGGATGACGAGCTGTCTTTGTTATCTTACACCCAACATCAAACTCCTGATCCCAATCATAGCCTTTTTTATCTGTCCATGCTCTGAGAGCACACTACTCCCCCACGTCACCCCAACTGCTTCAACAGTGCTCCTCAGATTAGAGAACTCGCCAGCTCTCAGCTTTATCTACCACTGTTCCCAACCAAACAAAATTGGCTCCAGAGGGGGAGTGCGAAAGAGATTCACACAGAGACGAGAAAGGCTGGCTTTATCTTAATCAGCTGGAGACATTAAAAAGTTACACATAATTATTTTGTGTCTCGCTCCTCTCTGACTGGGTCATTAGGGTTAACACTGTCAAGATGTGTCTCAGTGTGTGTTGTCGCTCAAAGTGCAAGGACAGTTGAGTACACCTGGTTAAATATGGTGGGATAAGCATGAAGAAAATCAATATGATGTTTAACTGCAGTTTCTTTTTTGTTTCTGATGTCAATGGTGTCCTCCTGAAAAAAAGCCTACTGTATAATCAGTTTGTTTTCGTTATTATCAATTGTCAATTTTATAACTTGGAGAGTTTGCTTTACTTTTTTTCTCACTGATGGACGTTGTGGGTAAACAAGGCGCTGTTCTTAGATGTATAACATCTTTCAACATTCATTATTGTACAGAACTTATATTCCCTTTATCTTCTACACATCTAAATGATGCAGTACATAACACTCCCTATCGACTAACTAAATCAAAAATTATGCAGTACTTGTAATTGCTTGCGGCACGTTTGTTGGGAATGTGGAGAAATTTGGACAGAATCAGCTGTGATAGAACCAATGATGTATATATCCATTTGACGAAGCATCAAATAAATTGAACTGTTAGATGTTCCGTGTGCATGTTTCTTTTTTACTCCATTCTCACCTGGGATTAACAGATAGTCTGTATATGCACATATTGTCTGGAAATGAAGAAACACGCTGATGCAGATATAAATACACACACAATTCAGCACAATTAGAAGGAGTTCGGATAAACTAGACCTCATCACAAGGAAGTCACGCTATGATTTGCTCTTAGCCACTAACCCAAGCAAAAAATTCTGCCCAAATAGTATAAAGGTCACCTTGCTCTGCATTTTTACTCTTTCAGGCAAAAGACACAGGTGGTCCCATGTCACAGGAATTGACGATGTCCACCGCCTTTGTCTACCTAATGTGAATATTGAGATCCGATCATACTGCAGGCAGTATTGAGATAACGAGAACATTTCCTAATACCAACATCCATGGAGCCCTAGGATCTGATGTCATTATCGAGATAAATCACCTAAATCTGTGATTAGAATCCATCCTAAAACAATGTCACACCCAAAACTCAGAATGAGATTTATAAAACCATGCGGCGCACACTTGTACGAGGTCTTCCCTTTATAAATACCCGCCTTTGCGCACAGGATCTTCGCCCTTTGTCATCCTACTCCTCCTCCAAGTTTCATAAATGGTCGATGCTAAATAGCTCCTGAATATGGTGACGCTTTTAATAAGCATGGCACTTTGACTGACACGAGGAAATAAGTGAGGTGACCGTCTGCAAATAAAGCAAATGGGAAGGAAGAAAGCCTGTGCCGTGCATGCGCTGCTGTAACTGATTGGCACAGTCGTTATAGCCTTTGTTAAGCAGTTTAGCCCATATTTTTACTGTATGAAATATCACGTATTAACCTGCCTGTAGGACTATATATATAGGCCTTTATGAAATATGTTGTGAGAAGTGAAATAATGAATTATAGTCAATTCCAAAGTATTCTTTCCCTCATGTGAGATAAACACATTTCCAACAACTTCCAGGGTGAAATGTTATTGAAAAGAGATGCTTGTAATCATTTGCTAAATTCATAACATGATTTTATCTAATGAAATATACAGTTTAATTCACATTTGTTGGCCTTAACTTTGTACAAAAAGATTATTGGTATCGATAAAGCATAAGGTAGAAAATGCATTAAAAATAAGTCATTAAGAAAACCTTCAAATTGCATTTTAAGAGACAATAAACATTAAGTTATGTTTTAAGACCTGATATACAGTACATGAGCTAACAGTGGGGAGGGGGTGGGGAACATAGAAACTATAAGTTGCTTCACCTTACTTGTTTTTGATTTTTGCAACAATGCAAGCAAGTTTATTTATATAGCACATTTCACATAAGGTAATTCAAAGTTTGCTTAACATGGAAATCACTAAAAGAACAAAACATAAAAAGACAATAAGCAGTTAAAATGAGTAAACCTGTTCCAGATGACCTGAGGGGTCTGGATGCTTAATGTAAAACTAAATCAGAGCATTTCGGTTTCAAGACCGTTTATTGTTAAAAAAAGAAAAAGAAAATAAAGTAGTAGGATTTTTATTTATCCTTTTGATACACAGGAACAAGGACAAGTAAGGGCAGCATCATTGTGGACAATCTCCAGCTGTCTTAATTGATGAGCAGTATCAGGATCGATAACAGTATCAATAAAATCCTAACAATACCCAGCCCCACAGTAAAGTGCAGATGTCCCTGCGGCCATGATCCAAAAAAGCTGGACTTGAAACCATGACAGTGAGGGGCAGGGGTTATGGACAGTACCAAGTCCCTCATCAGAATTTTGAATGAAACCATAAGACAGTGACAGATTCACCATGACCTTGACCCATGCTGACATGACTGCGGCGCGCCAGTCAAAATGCCTCACCCGCGACGAGCTCTGAGCTCCCTCAAAGAGATGACCTCACCGCCATGTTTCTCTTTTACTCTTTGTCATTAGCTGAGAAAGAGTCTAGACTTAGTGCATCTCCTCTACTCATCCTCCAAAGTCAATTCTCTGTAACCCTTCACATCCAACCTCCCATTTGGCCTAATTTTCCCATGAGCTGCATGTATTAATCAAGCCCAAGGCCTGATTGACAGGAGTTATCACCAGTAGATCAGTTCAGGGCTGACTATCTGGGCCTTTCTGTCAGACTCTGAGACTATCTGAGCTTCTGCTATCTCTCGCGCCTGCAGCCAGTGTCTACCATGAGGAAGGGCTGCTACATCTGTGGCTCTCTCTTATCTCTCCCATTTTTAAACATCCCACAATCAAAAAGCCTGTAGCATTTCCTGGCTAATTGCCAGAGGATAATAAATTACAAAATCCACCTACACCCCCATCCTCTTCCTTCAACTCCATCGCTTGTTCTTTCAGTAACTCATTGGCAGCAGGTATCTTATAATCCGCTTCATTGCCATCTTTCGTATTTGCCTGAATGTAAGCATATACAGTGTTGCGTTACATGTTGAGTGACCCACTTTAAAGAAATCTTTACCTGAATCCATGAACCACATCAGACAAATGGAGAATTATCCTAAGCATCATTAGTCTACTTGCGCTCTGTCTGCCAATATGGAAAATTTGGAGCGCTGCTGCGCTGAGTTGGAGTTTTCATTTAACGATATTGGTCTCTCTCATTGCCCCAATTTACAGGATTACTATCTTTTCATTATGAGCCGAGTATGTTAAACCAGATTTACTGTATTCAAACAGATGGCATACGAGGGTGTCAATTTTGCATGACAGGATTAGGCTCATCCCGCTATTTGGGTGTCTTTTTAAAAATCAGCAGAATTTTGAAACACGAGCGCATTAGGCAAGATGCTTTCATGCAGCCGCTAATACTGAGGGATGATAATTACCAGGGATACACCCTCTGTCCTAATAATGTAAGGCTTAATTATACTTTTAAAAAGAAATGTTGCCTTTGGGCGACTGATGATCCCAACTCTTGCATTTAATCTAATCCTTATCTAGATTCCTATAGTGTTGAATTGATCTAATTCAACATTTGTAAGCGTTCTGATAGTAAACGATAGTGGGCCATTGAGATTTATCTATGTCAGGATGTTCTCTCTGATTAGCACTGTAACGAGCAATCTTCATTTTAACGCAAGTGTATCAGTTTGTTATTAACTGTATTAACTCATTTTGTATACACAAAACACTCTAATACAGACCCATGTACACAAGTACACACTCTCTCTTTGAAATAACGTTTTTTCCACACTTATGGGAGTTAAAAACAAATTTGGCACATGAAGTGAAGGTTGTTTTATGTTCTCCATCCATGGATTGTTTTGATCATCTCTGTTTTATTTGTGATCAAAGCTGTTGAGAAGCATCTGATGAATATATCGAGTACCAAACGGTTAAAGCTGGCAACAAGCCTTTATGTTTGTAGTTTGACTTTATTTGGCTACTCTCAAACAGCTGTATTGTTGTAAATTGATTTTATTCAATATAAAGCATCACTGATTACAGCAGAAAGATGTTTTTAACATGTGTTTTGAGTTAATGTAATATATGAAGTTAAACACAATTTATCCTCATTAACAAAGAAAAACTAAACAATTTTTTCAACGAGTGTCATGAAATGTTGGATTGTGTACTAAAACAAGACTTATATTGTTGTTAGAAACAATTATACACTGATGTCTTCAGTGTGTAAATAACAGAACTGTGTTATTATAGACAAGATCTCAGGGGCTGTTTACACTGTGAAAACGTGATAGTTTTCACAGTGTAAGTTTAAAAAAAAAAAACCCCCGTTCAGACACAATTTATCTGACATCTTCACCCGTGCACATGTTTTCAGAGGAAACGGGACGAAATCGATGTAGTAAGCATGCCAGGCCAGCAGTTGGCGGTACAAGGTAGTAGTAGATAGCATTTCTGGTGCATCCTGTGTCAGCTGTAAGAATTGAATAAAAAGGCACGCCTGCGCCTATTTGCTTATAGGAGCGATTTTTGGCACGATAACAAATTCATCAGCAACAGCACAACGTCCATGAGCACAATGAATACAGCTCGGTGATCCGCCGTTGTTGTTGTTTTCCAACTGGCACACATGGACCTACAAAGATGGCGCATGCCTATTTATCTCCAAACGCAATGCGCATGTGTGAGGGTGGAGCCGTGACGTCAGCGTTATCAGGGGGAATGGTTTCGGTGTTTACAGGAACCCAAAACCGTTAAGTTTTCCAAAAAATCCTCCCTCGGAGGTGATCTCAAAAACCTGCGGTTTCATGCCTGCGTTTGCTGTTTTCCTGTAAATGATATAGTGCAACCGTGGGAATTTTTCCGCGTTTGCACCGTTTCGTGTTGTCGTGAAAAGTGCCCCTCAGGCTGTGGGTCTTGAAATTGAGGGATTTGCTATTGTAATTGAAATGACAATATTAGCATGTGAAATATGCTGTCAAATTGAGTAATACTGTGAGTGAGTGTTGCAGTACACATACTTAGGTTGTAAAGAAAGTCATTGCTGTATAGTCACAGAGCAGCACAGGGGAGTTGTATATTTTAGTTCAGTCAGTGTACAAAATTATGAATAACTCTATAATAATATAGTTATTCATGAGTTAACTGAGTATTAAATACACGTCTCACACTTGAACTGTCACACCTACACACACAATCACATTTGTAGCTGCTTGGTACAGCCATTCACACCACTATCCACTGAACAGCGCTACTGTAGCAGTTAAGACTCAAAGTATAGTCCCATTATAGGGCATTATAAGTCAGAGACAACTAAAAGTATATAGCTTTGTTTCAAAATAATAGTCCGAAGGATGTTTGTTTCGGATATGTGGAGAACTGAAACTAAAGCGGCTTCACAAAGGTTTGTTTTAGAAGGGTATCCAGGCCAACTCTGGATGACATCAAAGATGTATGATTCGATTCAGAAGCAGAGCGGATGGACAGTGTTTTGCCCCTAAAACATTAGCTTCTTAAGTAAGTCATTTAGTAACCAACAAAGTCTTAATAGAAAGTAATGACCTAAATGATTAAGCAACTAATATTTTAATATCAATCCTTGGTTGCATCAATATTAAGTGAGGTTAAAACGGTCTGATGAGAAAATTATTTAATAGACCTGTGCAGATTATTATAATTATTTTGTATGATGTATTATTATTGCTATTAATATCTATATTATTATTTATTCATTGGCGGCATACCTCTAAAACAAGCTTGTTTTGTTTACTGTATGGCTGTGAGAAACTTAACATTTTGAATTTGAAAAAAAATAAACACCAGTTGAATAGTCTCAGGGCAGTAACATAAACCTTAACATAATATCATATTTTAGAGCAAAAACTTCATGTATGTTTCAGTGGTGTGTCCTCTAGAGTATGTACTTTGCTATATCTGTCATTAGGGGATCGCTGTTGTAACCCCCCCCAGTCATCCTTCTCACCATTCCTCTGTCCCAGTTCCCCCTCCTTTTTCTCCTCTGGGTACTAATTAATGTGTGGCGGAGGCTGATAAGTTAACCAGCAGCCACATTAAAGCAGCATCCCTGTGTCTCCATGGCTCCTTTCAGGACAGAAGATGCTACTTTGGATACCGCCTTACCGCATACACACAGACAAACAAACACACACTGATATTCACTCATGGATCTTGTTCTCATTGTCTTGACTTTCCTTCTTACTCACTGCATTTGTCATCTCATGGACTTACTTCCCACCCACATACACATGCTGACATTCATGCATGCATGCAATCTATGTTGCCAAATTACAATTTACCAATTTTTAAGCAAATTAATGTGTCTTGTAACAAAACAGTATAAACCATGCTGACTCTCTTTCTGATGAACTTACTTTATTGTTCACATGCTATCTCTGGTCAAAAGCAGTCCTTTTCATCTATAATAAGAAACATTTCCACAACAATTCCACTGATTATATACTACTAATTGTGTTAAATAATATTTCACAATAACCAGTATGTGGTGAGATTAAGCACAATGATACGTTTGTTGAAGCATTAGGGTTTATTTCAATAATAGTAAGAAACTCCGCTGGAGGGTCACTAGTTCCAACACAGGTAAGTATGTTTCAAGGAGTGACGACGTACCCTTAAAGACATGGCATATTTAAGAACATTTGTCTCCCAGGGGGGAGTCTAAATTACAATACGTAGGAGACAGGTAGACAGGTTCAAATATACATACTTAAGGAAGCTGGGTGGGGGAAGACGACTAAATTACATTACAAGAGGAGGGGGAGACAGGTTGGGAGGCAGACAGGTTGAGATATACATTGATATTATAATCGTGGGAGGGGCAGGCTGACCAGAGAACAGCAGGAGGCTGTCTGTAAAAGCAGTGTCCATTCAGATGTATATTCAGGCTGGGCTATTTTACCTCCACAAGTATTTTCAAACCCTTAACTTACAGCAACCATTTTTTTATTGATTGATCTATATTGTGACCTCAGGTAACCACATATTTTTCATTACACAGCCACCATTCAGTAGACATCTTTTAGTGTGCAGGCTTAATTCTTTACAAACACAATGAACCTTATGTATGTTGCTTGATAGTAGATAATTTGTATTGCATTTAATCCTTTTTTTAAGATATTATTTTGGCATTGTTATGCTTTATTGACTGTGCAGAGAGACAGAGGTGAAATGGGGCAGAGAGGGGAGTGACATGCAGAGGACGACCGCGGGTGGGAATTGAACCCGGGTCTGCTGCTGGGCCCGGCCCGGGAGGGGGACGCCTTACCAACTGAGCTAAAGGCACCCCCATTGCATTTAATCTTTATCATAGTCAATTGAATCATCTTTATAAGCAGACCTTAAATATCCAATCGTATATCAGCATAGTTTGTTGTGTGTTAAAGTGACTGTTTGCTCATACGTGTACAATATACGTTTGAAAGTTCTGGCAAATATATTATTTTTCTAACATTTAAAGTCACAGGGTCAGCTATTACATATTGCAGATGTAAGAACATTGAATTACTCTTATAATACTATAAAAGCATATAGGATAATATGTTTGGACTGCAAGGGCTTCAGTAACGAATACATATAACCTAAATAATTCATACTCTTATTGGAAGTTGTTAGCTAATTATTGTGTATAGCAAGTGCTGGATACATTATTGAAGTTTTTCTGTGGTGTGTGTAATAAATCCTCTTGACTCCTATTATTCATTGCATAATGGCTTCCATTCATCATTGAAAACAAGCAGTACATTAGCTGCTGGAACCTGGTGTTTGGCTCGCAGGCTTTACCGAAAACATATTTCAAAGTCCTTGTCCGTTTGTTAATTTCTGTAAAACAAGAACTTGAGTTATGTAATGCAACATTTTTTGGAGACTGCTTGAGATATTTGCATACAATGACATTGTGTATTCTTGAATGGGAGATATGTCAGACCTCAAACACACATTACACATGAGATCATCCTTACATTTTATTTACTTTGCTTTTTTAGATTACATTGCTCAAGTGTATGTGTCTATTCCCATTATATTCAACCCTTCCCCCCAAAATCCTAATTAAACGAGGAATGCGTCAGAAAACCTAGAATTAAAGTGCTTAATTATGCATACTTCTCACATTAATCTTTCATGATTTGGGAATCAACATTCTTAATTATTCAAAACTGCAAAATGTATGGAGAGTTAAATGTGGAAAAGGCAGAACAGAGGAATACGGAAATAAGATAAACAAAATGTGCATGGAGGTGGTGAAGTAAAGGTCTAATCCCATACAGTGTGCAGCAAGACTTCTTTTTCTCAACTATCTTCATAGTTCAATCTAAAATGATGTGTCAGGCAGAACACTGGATTAAATTACCTGATACAAAGTTCATGCAGGACATAGAAAAAATAATTGCCTAAGTGGTGCAGAAGAGATCTTTGACCTGGAACACCAGTCCTGCTGGGTACTTAGACTAGTGGGGGCAGACAGAGGGTCTAATTTCAAGTCGGATTAATGTCAAACTCAAGTAACAGTAAGTGAAGAGTGTGAAATATGACATATAGGCCTATATCCATGGTGTTTTTATAATTTGATCTGTCCAGTTTCTCCAGCATCATATCTTGGATGGGAAGCAACTTTTATGCAGTTTTTGGAAGGATTTGATGTATATTGACATTGAATCATTTACCCCACATTAAGTGTGAAAGATAATTTATTAATTTACTTGATTTTAAATAATTGCAAGAGATGAAAGGCCACATTTTAATCCAATCCATATTTTAACAAAGATACTCCAACCCCTTTCATGTGCGTCACAAGTTCACGCTAATGCTGTGTATGCTCTTTCTGTCTGTTTGTGAATATATACATTGTGTTTGTTTTTGGATAACAACGGTATAAGAACAAACAGTGAATGCATTTCCACTTCACTGTGTAGTGCATGCAAATAGGTTTCAAGTTTATGTATTCTGAAGGTCCATCTAGGGGTGAAAGTGGAACAAAACTATGACCTGCACTTCTGAAATCTTCTGTTGTCTGACAGTGACTCTGCAATTTACCTTAGGAAATAGTTGTTACTGGCTGGGAGTCACACAGGCAGGTCTGTTGGGATGACACAAGGGCTCCTAGCATGTTTTTAGGCCACTGCGATTCTACCGCCAGGCACTATAACAAAGACAGTGACCTGAGCCAGCACTTGGCCTTCTTTTCTCTCTGGCCCTTGAAGGTAATCACAAACACACCAATGTACGTGTGCATACAGGCATAACATTGCATGAGAGTTGACCAAGGTTCCCCATGAGGGTCTTGGCCTGTCATCTGACAAAGCCTAACAATAGCAGTGAGCAGATGCCTGGGTTCCAGGGCCAAACAGATGGATGGGCCAAGTGGCTTTGGATAAGAATCACCCCGCTAACCCATGAAGGCAGCTTGGGGTTCTGCCTGTCAGGCTGCTATGTTTTTAGATAAATTAGCACAGCGAGAAAAAAAAACAGCAGGCTTTGGTAAAGTTTAGGAACAGCTTGCAGGAAGGCATACCTAAAAGAGAGGCTTGCTCAGGGTCCAGGATCCTACCAAGTCTAATCCCTCACCCATTGCTTGGAAGGCCAGAAGGAAGGTCCATGGTATCTCTCCATGAGGGACTGAAATATTAAAGTGGTTATAAAGAATCAGGCTGGACCGTAACATTGCTGACAGGCTGATTTGAAATGGCCTCTAGATTTATGGTGACATGGGCAGTGTGACAATAAAAATACACCTTACAGGGCAGTGCGTCAGTACCTGATTAAAAACATCAGTAGCAGCATCTGCCTCCAACTTGTCTAACATCTCTTTGTAAACATTGGATATATTTCCAAACTTCAATTTTTTTCTGTGTTTGCTTGTGTGCTTTCTCTACATTTTCTTCCAAGGCTTAGCGGATATCAAAACCTGCGATATATTTGGAGACCAGCGGAAGGGAAAGTTCCCCTTCAAAGAGCCTCGGTGTGTTGCTGATACTACACTTGCGGGCCTATGATGAAGCCTGCGTTGGCACGGAGGTGTAATTGGAGGAAGAGGAGATGCTGACTGTCTGACCCCTGCCTTGTCAGGCAACCCTCACAGCATACACAGTATTGAAATAGGGAGGGCCAGGCGGCGTAATGCCCTTGAGTGGAGTGGGAGAGGGTGCTTAGCCAGGGTAATTTAGGAGCAGGACATACGGATGGGATTGGGGGCAGAGAGGAGACTGCAGGGCAGCAGTGATTAGACAGAAGGGCTCTCTTGAGTGCAGCGATGGAACTTGGCCACCGTGGCAGGAGGGGGGGTACCTGCATCATGACATCATCAAAATGGATGAGACGGTAAGGGCGCTGACAGTAGAGTTTGGGGAATCCGTAATCAAAGGGCTGATGTGAAGTCCTTACGACAATGCTGATCATGCTGTTTGTTGAAAAGCAAATAGGACTGCAGGTTGCCACGCTCAGTGAAAATGTCTCTGTGGTCAGCAATGTACGATAAAGGTATATTCCCAGAGGATAAGGACACAGGAAGGTAACCAATCATCAGCTGAGTGTTGTAATGCTACACTGCAGCATCAGGCTCTGATCAAACACCATCACACAAATTAAAAAATTGCACAAGTCATCATGCAGTGGACCTGTAGGGAAGTCAAATAAACACCTGAGGTTCAAAAGGTCATTGCCGATAGGGTGGGGGAAAACAATAAACAGATAGAAACTTTACTACAGGCGATTTGACGGCAAGATCTTGCAGACCTATCAAACCAAGCAATGAATACACAATGCCTGAAGTTGTTGAGCCCCCTGGCTCTTATTTATCTGAAGGGAAAATATAAATGGAAAAGCTGCAAATGGCACTGAGCACCTGCCTGCTGCCCATGTCTGTTTGGACATTAAGTGTAATGAAAGCCACACGTCTCCTGTCTGTGCGGGTTGGAAATGATGCAGCTCAAATGAACCTGCCTCTCAGTTAAATGTTTTCACACTTCACACTCCATTATGGCGGTGCTGGTGTGAGCAGCTCCTAGTGAGCATTGGGGATGAAGGCTGTCAGTGGGGGAGAGGGGTGGTGGTCCTTAGAGTGGAAGTGGGAGAAAGGATTGGGAATGGGGCCACAGCTCATTGGGAACATCAGCCTGCTACGGGGAGGACAGGGAACATGACTCATTAGGTATGGGCCTCTGCACTTTCTATACTGAGCTGCATGTTAATGTAAGGAAGACATGGCTGAACTGTGACGCCAGTCTTAGACGATCACAGTGCTAGAGGACTGAAACAGTTTGTGGCTTTTCTGTATAGGTTATGGTGTATTTAGCAGCAACCTTTTATTTTATAGCCTTTTAAAAAGCTTGCAGTTGTAATTAAGTAAAAAATAGGTTCCCATAGCAATATAACTTAAACTGTTTGATGTTCTTTTGTCTGAGATTTACTGGGAACATTTAGAGGAAATAACACATGATTGACTTGAATAGATAATAAGCAAAAAAAAGTCTTGGATGATATACATTATGAACAATCAAGAGCAAGTGAACCCTGATGGAGACTTTAGGAGAGGAAAAGCCTTTATCATACTAATGAGGGATATTAGCCATACTTTCCAGGCTTCAATGACGTTGACAATTTTACGCTTGACATTAATTGCCTTTCTCTTACTAGTACTTAAAATCTTTTTTTTTTTACTTCAAGAGTAATTTTATGAGGCTCAGTTAAAGCGGCTACGAGTAACATTTAAATATCTTTTAAACAGCCTCATGTTTCCTCTGATAATCATAAATTACCTTTAACAGCAAACGAGACCATCAGTGCAAAGAAAGACGTTTTTAAAATAGTTTTTATTACTGCTTTTGGTCTGGTCGCACACCCAGTCCGATTTTCGGTTCGCTTGTTCAGGCTCTATGGTCACATATCCATATTGGTCGCAGATTTCAATGTGGCGCAGCAACGTGAATTGAGAAGCCTATCCCTCCAGGTGAGGGAAGGGGAGCGGGAGCCTTGTTTGAGACAGTTATTTGTCGTCATAATGACTGATAACGGGGCTGAACCATCAAAGAACAAAATTAAAATGCATTGAAGAAAAGCTAAAAGGGAGAGTGATATAGGCTACGGCGGGGACGAGGGCGTTGCCAAGCAACGTGTATACAATTTCACGAGAGCGAAACTAGACTGCAGTGTTTACTCCTAAATGAATGAGCGGTTGGTACTAACACACAGTTTGCTTTGCTTCACCATCATCAGATAACCATTATCTGAAATAGTCATTATTTACATCAACAACACAAACACATTACCTCATCGTGATCCATACTAACTGCCGTCTCTCTTTCATTCGCTTTCTGTGAGGACACGTAGGCTAATCTTTCAGCTCCGTGAGAGAGAGAGTAGTTAGGTGACACTGCTGCATCTACTCATTGCAATCAGGTGTGTGTGGCAGTGACTGGCATTAGTTGATGCAGTGTCAAAACCACTCTCACGGAGCCGAAAAGAGTCCTCACACTTTCAACACACGGACATGCACTATATTGCGCCCTTCTCAGTTCACACTCGCACGCCTGTCACGCGCTAGTAAACAGCTTTGCGACAGCGGGCGTCGTAAAAATACTACTGCTTTTGTCCAAAGCGGACGCCAACGTGCCATCTTACTCGTAGTGGCTTTAAAGGTTCAGTAAGCGGAATGGTCAGTTTAGCTAACTTCCTGTCAGTTACTGCAGTTAGCAGTCCCTACGTCACCACATTAATGCATTGCGGTCTTCAAGCAGCAAGTTATCTAGCATCATATCAGATCCATAAGTGATATAAAACCGGATAAAACATGATAAACACCATCAAAACAGACATTGGGAAGGATTTTTACCTGCTCCACCATTGTAGGTGCATACACATTCACCCATCTGTTGCTCTGGCGTGCACCGGCAGTGAGACCATGGAGTGTATATAGTATATATGAGTGAGACGAGTGACAGTTTGTAGCGTTCTCTCTCCTGATTGGATAAAAAATCGGGATACTACAACATTTTAATTGGGCTATTACTGCAAATCAGAATGACTTGGAGACCTGTGATATGTCGTCCGCACTCTGTTGAAGTGATTGCTGTAGGAATATTGAGTGATACAACACATATATTAACACAAATAAACCGCTTACTTCACCTTTAACTATTGAGGTGGTTGGTAATACATGTGGACAAGAGTCAACCAAAACGTTTCTATTATCAAGATTGAGATGTCAATAAAAAGCTCTTGTGATGGTATTTACCACTACTGGCAAACACACACACATACTCACATATACCTTTCCTGAGTGTTTAATATAGGAATGCAGACAAGGCGACATCAATTCAGTCACATTAAGTGGGTTTTAAATGATTACTGCACATCAAACACAAAGGGGATAACTGTGTTTAAACACGACAAAACTAATGGGGGCTTGTTTGTGATTGAATTTTATTTATTTTTCTTGCCGAAGACTGATTAGATGCTCAAGGATACATCTTATTAAACAACATGCCACTCTCAGAATTAAATGTCAAGTGCAATTACGATGAGAGGAGTGACTGATCCTCGTACCACATAACCCATTTGCATGTATCGTTTCATCGTCCTATCAGCTCTCCTTTCTATCTTGGTCTTCATCCTGGCCATTCGTGAAGGCAGAGATTGTGAAAACCTGTCTGCTTATTGATCGGAACAAGATGCCCTCTGATTATTTAGGACATCATATACACCAGATAGCATTTACAACAATATAATGTTGAATGTTCTTCTTAAATTGTATTCATATATTAATATTGCTATATTTTATTGTTAGGTTATACCTTGTTGCATTGAGCAACTGTAACAAACCAAATACCCTTCTGGGGATCAATTAAGTATTTCTGATTCTGATTCTGAATAAAATCCAATGCAATCTACTATTTTCATCTTGCATGAGAACAAGACATCATTTATGATCAAGTGTTAACAATTCTTTAATCTTACTCTCCAACTTTCCTAGCCTGCCATTAGTTGAATGTAAATCAAATGAAGCTATCTTATTTCATGAATGATCTGGGCACTATAGTATTAAGCAAACATTAGTCACAAAGGAGTACAATTGTTGCTTTTTTGGGACAATGTATACTCACTGAAGGTTTGATACACCAGCATTAATGGCAGCACAACATTGTATGTGGGTTTTTCTCAAAATAAATGTGCACTTTATTGCGTGTTTTACCTGTGACTAGTGTTCCTAATAGTTTTGCCTAAACAATGACAGTCTTTGGCACAGTAAATATTTTATATCAGGCATTGGATAGGCAGGCTGTACTTGTTTATAGGAACTATTCATTATTTGTTTTGGTTTCTATGTAGGACTTGTTGACAATATAAGATAAGAATAGAATAAAATCAGCCTTTTTCTATAAGCCAGTAGGAAAAAGGTGTGCTTTGCTGACGGCCCTCTGTTTCAAACGGAGGTGTCCCAGTTTTAAGCAGATATAAGATGTAAAGTCCCCAACTGAAAATGTTCCCTCTGGGCAAAACGCCCACTCACTCACACTAAAGTGAACAACAACAAAAAATGAGGAAAGTTGGGCAAGCTTTGAAAGTTTTTTGCTGTCGTTGCTGTGTTTTGCTGTGATTTATGTGAGCATCATGCTGGGTTTTTGCCCTCATATTTTAACTTTATTTTTAGGGCATCTTAGCACCTGGTCTGCACCTGAGTCTGCTAGAATATATACAGTATATATATATATTTTTTAAGATAACTTCTTTGCATTTTTCACTTTATTAGACATTTTGAGAAACATAGTTGAAAAGGAGCAAAGATGGGAGGACATGCAGAGAACCGACCATGGGTTGGATTCGAACCGGGTCTGCTGCGATGAGGACTGAGCCTCTAGGGGGACGCTCTCCCCAGTACACCACAAGCGCCCCCGCAATATATTTTTTTGAACATATTCTATCATTTGCTCCCTTTTAAGCTCCTTTTGAAGAGACTGTTACTACTTAAGGGTTTTTGAGGAGTTGAATCACATGAGGTCGGTCTCCCTAATCAAAATCCAGCCTCCAACAATTAATCTCAAGAGGGCCTTCTTCTTTTGATTCTCCCCCGTCCTGCTGCATTGCTGTGATCAGTCACCTGTTCTCTGTTTCACAAAGCTTGCGTGGGCTTTGCACGTGGAGTGTTCATCCCCAGTGCTGCTATATCACTGGGAGAGAGGGTGTTTTCCCCAGAGTAATCCTGATTTACTCCTCCACAGAGCCTGCACACCACTGCTTCGGTGATTGTGCAATTGTACAGCACACTGCTAGATCCACCCTACTATTCCTCTCTCTTGCACATTTACCCCACCCATCTTACATGCTCTTCATCTGTTTCCAGAGGTGAGATTTGGAATCGGGTGGGAGTGTGTCCAATGGCATTAACCCACCGTGGTTGCTTGAATCACAGATTAGAGTAAAAGGAAGGGACTGTGCAGAGTGGGGCTGGGTGTGGGAGGTGATACAGTGGGTGAGATGGGGCTTCAGGCACATGGGAGGGTGGACAGCTCTCATCAGGGCCAGTAGGGATGGAGGCATAATACAGAGATGTGGGCCTTGAAATCCAAAAACGGATAGGCTTAAATCTTTTGCTATTGAGATGGAGCTTTGGGGCTAATAAAGGATTCCTTGAAGCAAGAGTAAGAGCCTCGTTAGTAGCCTCCAGAGTTAGAAGTGTCCCTGCTGGTGCCAGAGCTGGCCAATTCATTATGTTTTTCCTTTAAAAAGCTCCCACATTCATGGACGAGGCAAATTCGCCTTCTCGTGTAGGTTTGCCAAAAGTTTTCTAGCTTGTCTGTGTGTTCTCACATTTGTCTCCCTAAACTTACTTTAGACTGTCAAGTTGAGAGACTTTATATTGAAGCA
The DNA here is from genome assembly GCA_026929865.2 of Hyperoplus lanceolatus. Taxonomy (NCBI): domain Eukaryota; kingdom Metazoa; phylum Chordata; class Actinopteri; order Uranoscopiformes; family Ammodytidae; genus Hyperoplus; species Hyperoplus lanceolatus. The sequence continues at coordinate 11,249,172 of CM049398.1, forward strand.
CCTTAAAGAGCTCATAAAATGAACAGAACAGTTGTCAGTATTTTCTTTCCTCTCTTTTTCACACTTATAGAAAGTATTAAGGCGTGTCTTTATTCTTGTTGTTGAATATCTATTTGCTGTGACAATATTGTGATTCATTTTCAAATATTACATTAGGCTACTCTAAGTATCATTACAACATTTATGTTCATCTGATATTTTATATCCAACAAAGGATTTAAACAAATCAAACGCAAAACACATCTTTATTTTTCCTAATCCTTTTCAGTGTTGTCAGTTTCACTTAAACCCAATGGCATTACAATCCTGCATGAAAAATCTCAACGAATAAAAACTAATGCTTATTCTGGGGATTTCTTGAAGACAGAAATCAATAATCAGTTCACAGTATATTATTATTTCTTCTCCTTTCCTAGATCCACCATTACAGGTATTGGCAAAAGCTACTTGTAGCTTGATATCCTCTGCTTCTCACATCGTTAATGCCACTCAGTAAAAAAAAAAAACGTTATTATTTACATTTAGGTAAACTTTCAAAATGGTAAATACATCAATCTTGTATGCTTTGCTCTTCTCAGTGTGTGTGTGTGTGTGTGTGTGTGTGCGTGCGTGCAAGTGTGTGTATGGATGAATGAGTCCATCAGTCTTCTTTGCACCCATTACTACGAGTCAGGTTCATAAATAACATGACTGGGAGGGGCTGGTGTTTGTCATGTCACCAGCACATTAAATCCAGTAAAACATGCACTGTCTCTCTCTGTACCTATCTACAAGTTAGCCCACTGCATACTGAGAATCCTCAGGACATCTGTCGATAAAGAGGCACTTGAACAGTGTAAGTAAGATAAGTGGGTGAAAAGCGATTCAATTTATTTTTATTTTCTTGATAGCAGGTGTGAGTACTAGACAAGTGTTGTGCTGTGAACATTAGGGTGAAGTGCGTGGGCAAGAATGTTGTTGGTGCATAATTTCCTTGAATATGTACTAATAGCGGTGTAGAGCTGGTGGTTGTTCAATAACCACAATCTATTTTGTAAAATGCATTCACAGATGGATAATTGATAGATCAAATGTGAACCTACCTCTTATAGTGTTGGGTTCTATAACGGCTGCAGCTAGCAACAATTTCTGCAGCTAATTAACTATGTTAAATATTAAGATGTTGTTGTCATTCATATATAAATGATCATATAAATGATCATCAATAGGTTTGGATAACCCTCTTCAACGTTTCTGACCAACATTCAAAAGGCCAAAATGTATTCAGTTTGCGATAAGATCACAGGCAAAAAACAGCAATTGAAAGCAAATAAGCCTAATTAATAATGGATTTTGATAAATGCATTATAAGATTGATTGAAAGGTAATTGTCGGTGAACTAATTGATTAAGTGACAAATAATAATGCACTAGTTGCCATTGCTGTATTTTAAATAAGTGCCGTTTTTGTCAGCTTTATGGAATTTCATAGTTTAATACTTTTGATATTTTGGTCTGGTTTATTCTTGGGCTCTAGGAAGTTGTGTTCATTTTCTAACTTATTTTTGACTCAACAAATAATTGATTTATCTTTAACAAATAATCAACTTTAATCGATAACAACAAAAAAAAAACAATCTCAAAGTTTTCAGTTTGAATCTGCTCTTCTTCCTACCACCTGGCATCACTATAAGCAACAGGAAATCCTTAAGGAGTTTAACCTGTCTCTTAACAAGTACTAAAATTAGGACAACTAGCCTACATCAGCCCCTTATTTACTCTGCACGCACCAAGTAGTAATTATTATTCAAATTCATTCAATTGCAAACGTGGGGGGAGAGTGGTCTTATGAAGATGAGAAAGTGTAGATAATTAGCAGGAAGGCAGTTTGTTTGAACCCAGCCACTTCGACTCGGGATGCGCTACCAAGGTTGGGTGATAAACAAGCAATGCAAAAACACAAGGGGAAAGAGAAAAAAGACAACAAGCTCTTTCATCTAAACCCACACAGAGATAAGTCCAAGGAATAATCAACGGTTTTGTTGTGGGGAAGACAGCTGTGGAATTAGCCATCTCCAATCTGATTGTCCCCAGCACTTTAATCCCTAATGCATTTAATAATGGTTCTGAAGTCGCTGGGAGAGAGAGAGCGCCTGCAGCAGCCCCGGCTCTGGCCATCTAACAGCCTCTGTCTAAATGGCTTTGACTGTCGATGAAACAAGGCTGTGGCAGCGGCACTGATGTGATGTTAGCTCGCTCCCTCTGTTTGTCTGTCGGCCTGCTTGTTGTTCGCTATAGGTATCATTGTTTCCATTCCATTTCACAGCAATCGGCCTTGGTGAAGGAAAAGTGCTTTTCTATCCTTGAGCTGTGTCTTTGTCATATCAAGGCCTCCAGCTTGAGCTGCAGATTCTTTACAAGCCTAAGAATGTGTGTGTGTGTGTGTGTGTGTGTGTGTGTGTGTGTGTGTGTGTGTGTGTGTGTGTGTGTGTGTGTGTGTGTGTGTGTGTGTGTGTGTGTGTGTTTGTGTGCGCGTACGTTTAAATGCTTTATCTATACGTGCCTATAGTTCTTACAGTTTACCTTCATGGTGCATGTTTTTTTAATGTGCAAACGCGAGTGCAAATGTGTTTTTGAGCAATGAATATATTTAGAATAATGATGGATCTATTTTAGGCTAGAAGAGTCTTTGTCAAACGGAATCACAATAGTATGTCAACAGACATTTGAAGCTTGTTGAAAGCACAGTCACTAGAATAAATAAGGTTTTATCAAATCCATGCTAGCATTTTTTTTAAATTGTATGCAAAACACCTTTCTTGTCTCGTTTTATTTTTCAAAACTGACAGAACATATTTTTTTAGGCTATTTAAATTGCCTGGCTTCTTTGGGTATTTTCTTTTTGATGGATGCATATTAAGGTACTTGCTGAAAGTGCCGGCTTTTGATTTTAGCGAGTGTCCTCAATCTAGCAAAACTTGAAGCAAACACATTTGTGCAACTGTACAACTCTTGACAATGTTTGCGGCTGATTCCTTTTCAGTTTTAATTGCATCCTGATAACAAGGGTGGAATGATGGTAGAAGTAATTAATCACACACCCCTTTTGTGAGTACATTTTCAACACACAAGTAGACTCGCACAGGCGCACACACACACACACACACACACCCAGGGCTGTGGCAAGGTGATCCATCAACCTGCGACCATGCTCCAAACACACCATCATTCCCTCAATGGCTGCCTTTATCAACAAGCTAATTTGTCTCACTCTGCACCTCAAACATTATGAGTCCGCACACATTTAGCCCAACACCTTTTCCTTTTATCTTCATACCCACCACTTAATACTGCAATTAGAGAGCTGTGGAGGTTAGCAGCTTCCCATTAACTCTTGCCAGCACCTGGTAGTTGCCACAATGTAACCTGTAGCCTGCTGTGACAGTTACCATGTTCGGCAGCCATGTTCTTCTATCTCATATACAGGGCTCTCTGCGTTGATAAAGCAATCAACACTACAGTTAGCCTGGCATTCCCAGACCTGCCACTAGGCACTGGCAAATTAAATTTGCTGCGCCTGTTGGTCTGGACACTCTCCATTGAAGCTTTTTCAGAAAGTCCAGAAATCCAGGTTCTCACGTTTCAATTGGTTGGTTCTATCTATTATGGGCACGCCAGAGCCCTTTGTATGGTGCTCTAGGGCGGACGTAACCGGATGACGACAGTGACGTGCATGCAACGTCGAAGCCGTGATAGTAAACATCAAAGATGGCTGCGGATATGTTGTGTGAGTTTGAGACTGCTTTGGCCTCGACCCTTTACGATTTGGAAGACGACACTCAAATCTTTCATTAGCAAGTAAGTGGAATGTTCTGTTTTGCCGACCGACCATGGCTTAATACGTCACCTTGTGCATCGCTCTGATTGGTTGTAGTGCTATCCAACTGCGTGCAGTGGCATTTGAAATGCACAAGTAGGAGCCGCACCTTGAGTTGGAAATGACTATTGATCGTGGCCAGACCCTCTATCGTTCAAGATATCAGGGTCTGGATTTCCAGGCTACACTACAGTGACATTAAGTAGGTAAACATATTAGCACTGCTGCCGTGCTCCCATGCTCCCCCTTTCATTTCTTTAACCGTTGGCCACACCTCGTCTCTGTTTGGCTATACTTCTCTCTCCTGCACTCTGTCCCTTGGTCCCTCCCTCATATGCTCCCCTGTTCTCCTTTTGCCCTCATCCTCCAATCTTTTCATGTTGATTTCAAAACTGGCACGTCCACAGATGAACAGTGGAAGGGAGTCCGTTGGAGAGAGCCAATTCCGACTCATCTCTTGTGAAGATTAGCTGAGGCTCATTGGAACGTATGCTTTGTGTTAAAGAGCCTGCCAAATGACAGAACACGGTTGGGGGGGTTTCATCATTATCTTTTTATTACCCTGCATGTATAATGACTGCCCCCATTATGAAACTCAAGACAATGTACACAGTTACATTACCCCAGACGGCACTGAAAAAAGGTGCATCTATTTTACATTACAGTTGATGTCTTTTTGATAACATGGTAATTTTCTGTATTTGTTCATTCAAATGACTGAGTGATTCCCTGTCAAACTCGATATTTTACAAAGAAACGCACACACAGCACATGCATACTATCAGATGGCATTTGCCTATTAACGTGGATATACATCATACAAACAATTTACAACATGTTTGCACGCTACTATAGCTTCTGGACAACATGAATGCAATTGTATAAGGAGCTAAGCTGTTTGCAGCATTCACCATATTATTGTGTTATTTTGAGTGGGGGAATACAATTTGAGGGATCATTGATGGCAGTGCATCTGTTATAGGTGGCATGTGGTGTAGAATTTCAAATAAGGTGTATTTGTAAATTTTATCCCTGACTGAAGGTTTAAAAATATGTCAGGTAGCGCAGGAGAATAAATACTAACTTATCAAAAGCCAGGGCACAGTCCATGTGTCAGCATTACATTGAAAGCCTTTGCAGTCCTTGAACTTGTCCTTTTTGCAGTATGACCTGCAAACCTCAGATTGAACAGAACACAGAAAAAAAGTATGTTACTTAAAATGACTCTTCAGTCCATTTTCAATTTCTTGACTTAATTTCCTCTCTGTTGGTCTTGATCTTGTAGATTTTGAGTGTTACAATAATTTCCGGTTTGTCATTGCGTTTGTCCTGCTGATGAAATGTGTTCAAATGAAAAAATCCAACATTTGAGTGCAATTGTGAGTGCTCATACGTACAAATTAAAAAATCCAACATTTAAGTGCACGTGTGTGTGCACATACGTACAAACAGTTGTGCCCATTGTGCCACATGGTACAGATGCGAATGGATACTGTGTTTATGGATGTGTAAATGAGGATGGGATCAAGCAAATGGGTGGTTTGGCTGTAGTATTTCTGTCATCCTACCACAAACAGAAAAAAACAAGACTGCAGGCTTGTGTATAGACTCCGTTATTAACCCCATAAATCATTGGACTGCTGATGGTTTTCATATTTGAGACAATTCATCAGATTTTATACTCTCTTTCTCATTTGCAGTCACACACGCACCCATACACACACACACACACACACACACACACACACACACACACACACACACAAAAGCGCAGTCACATACATATACAAATACATAAGCTTTATTTCTTGCTAATCTTTCACACAATAGCATGACATTGCATCTTAGTCACCAGTGCTGTATAGTTGGGCTTCTGCACTGACAAGTATAATGTCTTTTAAAAACCCATCACTTCCTTACTGGTTCTAACTAATGGTGTCAGACAAGTCATTTGCCACTTGGACAACTTTGCTACTAAGCGAAAATATGCTCTATTCGTGAATAATCCTGGAGATTCTTTTGAAAAAGTTGAAGGTAGATAAGATGATAGGCAATGAAAAGAAATGGATTGAGGCAAAGCAGAGGCAAGTAGGAAGGGGTCTTAACTCCATGACCAGCAGCTTTGTGATAGTGATTTAAGAGGTCAGAAAAGGAAGATAACGGCTTGTGCATTATTAATGCTGCAGGGATCTCACTGACTGTGATTGGAGGTTTCTGCTGAAGGAAAACCAACATTCATCAAAGCGCTAGTGTGTATGTATGTTCTCACATCACTGCCTCATGAGATGATACATCATTTGAATCTTTATTTGAGACCTATCCTGTGTTACGTGATATATAAAAATAGCACACAAGTAATAATCTTTTCATTCTTTTTGCCAGTACCTGTTCCCCTAGGATGAAAAGTGTACGTCAAATGAACTAAAAGCATCAAAATGAATTTTTAAAATCATTTGTGCAGAAAGTGAGCTTCGCTTATTTCCTCTGCTGCGATGATTTCAAAAGAGGAATTATTTTGGTCTTTGTAAAAAGGGGAATGTTTATCTGTTAAAGTTTGTGCTGACAGTGACGGTAGTCAGTGGATCACAGCCAGCCAGGTCTGTGTGCATGTGGATTTGTCCTGTGAATGTGTGTGCACTGTACATATTTGTACATGTGGGTTTGTGTGTGAGATTGAGTGTAAGCTTGTGGTTGGCTGTCGCCCCCAGTGCAGATTGATGCTTTACAGACAGGTAATTTATGACCTCTTCATGGCTGGCAGGGAGAAGGGTGACACGCAACTTTCCCCCGCAGATAAATAAGCAATGCTCTGGGGCCCACATCACCTCACCCCTGCATGTTTGTGAACAGATTTACAGTCCCCTCCATAAGTATCGGAACAGTGAGGCTAATTCCTTTATTTTTGCTGTAGACTGGAAACATTTGGGTTTGACACCAAAAGATGAATATGAGACAATAGCTCAACATTTCAGCTTTCATTTCCAGGTATTCACATCTGGATCTGATACACAGCTGAGAAGATATAATTTTTTGAAAAAGAACACAACATTTTTAGGCAAGCAGAAGTATTGGAACAGATAGACTTTAAATACATTAAAGTGAATAAACTGTAATATTTTGTCGCAAATACTTTGCTTGCAATAACTGCATCAAGCCTGTGACCCAATGACATCACAAAACGTTTGCATTCTTCTTTTGTGGTGCTTTTCCAGGCTTTCACCGCATCCTCATTCAGTTGCTGTTTGTTTTGGGGGGTTACTCCTTTCGGTCTCCTCTTTAGCAGGTAAAATGCATGCTCTATAGCGTTTAAGTCTGGAGATTCCTTTGTTGTTTTTGCAGTTTTTTTGGATCCTTATCTTGCTGCATGATGGAGCATCTTCCAATCAGTTTGGTTGCATCTTTCTTTAAATTGGCAGACCAAATGTTTCTGTAGACTTCTAAGTTAATTTAGCTGTTGCCATCATGTGTTACTGTGTTGTTATCAAGATGAACCTTTACCAAAGTGATAGAAAGGCTAAAGTTTGGAGAAAGAAAGGATCTACTCATGATCCCAAACATACAAGCTCATCTGTGAAACACAGTGGAGGCAATGTCATGGCTTGGGCTTGCATGGCTTCTTCTGGGACGGGCTCATTATTCTTCATTGATGATGTAACACATGATGGCAACAGCAAAATGAACTCAGAAGTTTACAGAAACATTTTGTCTGACAATTTAAGGAAAGATGCAACCAAACTGATTGGAAGATCCTTCATCATGCAGCAAGATAATGACCCAAAACACAACAAAGGAGGTAATCAGGGGCAAGAAGTGGAAGGTTTTAGACTGGCCAAGTCAATCTCCAGACTTAAACGCTATAGAGCATGCATTTTACCTGCTAAAGAGAAGACTTAAGAGAGTAACCCCCTAACACAAACAGCAACTGAATGAGGCTGTGGTGAAAGCCTGTAAAAGCATCACAAAAGAAGAATGCAAAAGTTTGGTGATGTCAATGGGTCACAGGCTTGATGCGGTTATTGCAAGCAAAGGTTTTGCGACAAAATAGTACGTTTTATTTACTTTAATTTATTTAAAGTCTATCTGTTCTAATACTTCTGCTCGCCTAAAAATGTGGTGTTCCTTTACAAATAATGATATCTTCTCAGTTGTGTATCAGATCCAGATGTGAATACCTGGAAATGAAAGCTGAAATGTTGAGCTATTGTCTCATATTCATCTTTTGGTGTCAAACACAAATGTTTCCAGTCTACAGCAAAAATAAGGGAATTGGCTTCACTGTTCCGATACTTATGGAGGGGACTGTAGCTCCTGCAGTTTTTTTATTTATTTTGTTGTGTTCTCAAACAGCTCTCAGCTTTCTGCTGGTCGCCTCATTTTGCTTTCCCCATTTCTTCTTTCATTCTCCACTTTTTAATTCTCCAAATGTTTGATAGTATGTACTAGGGCTGCACAATTTAGCGTAAATGTATCGTGATGCCGATATTAACATTAAAGGTATACATATTGCAATGAATGAACTGCAATTAAGTTATAACCTATTCCATGACCCATGCATTCACGCTCTGCATGTCAATATATTTGGCCAATCAGATGTAGCCGACAGTAACATGTCTTAGGGGGACAATAATATGTTTTTGGAACCATGTTGTTGGAATGGCAAAAATGCATCTAATTGTTTTCAGTGTCTGTATAGGCCACTGACTGTCTGGGGTTTATGTTGAAAGTGAACTCAAAGTTGAAACACACTTACACTGTATATTTAAGTATTTGTTTAATTATCACCAACGCAAACTTCCAAAATGTTATTGCATATCGCAGGTTTTCCTGATATTGTGAAGCCCTGCTACGTACCTTCCTAACCTTTTCTACCCTGTTCCTGTCCCATGTCTGGTTGTCTTTGTTTGGCCCCCGCTTTCAGCAGGGAGCTGGGGACTTTGACATGCCAGCCATCTTTTACAGAAATATTCCGCAAAATCGATCTCATGGAAAACCCTGCTGCAACAGTAAACTTGGGAGGGAGGGCTGCAGATTAATTTCAAGGTCTTTTTGGCGAAACACTTGGCCTGTCTGAAACAGGCCTGAACATATGAAGGTGTGATATCCTATTGTATAATCTATCATGTGGGCTGAAGTCTCTGCTGCCGACACGTCTGCACCAGAGGTTTATTGAGGGGACAAGACGGTTTCATTTGAGCAGAAATAAACATCAAATGGTGGCCAGGCTAAATCAATCCCTTCGTCCGTCCAATTCATTCTTCCCCAATGAAGAAAGCTGTAGTGTGGCCGGGCTGGAGCAGGAATTCAAATTCGCAAAGAGGGAGAGAGATGCATGAACAGAGGTTGACTGATGGATGGGGAAGATTGCACTGCTTGGAAGACGTGTCATTTATTGCCAGTTGCCTGTCTCTCGTTGCCTCTTGTTTCTTTTATGGCAGTGATTACAGAGCGGATGCATGGACAAACAGCTCCCCCGGAGATCCATATCCGCCATATATAAAACACATGCACACAAGAGACGCACGTAAACTAGATTTTAAGCTTCCATATTAAGCCGAGCACCATCAGTACAGTAAGGACACACAATGCAGGTGAGGGGAGGTAGTCATCAGGAAAAGTGACATTGTCAGTTTTGCTGCAGGACCTTGTCTGTCCCTGATCTTATCATTTGCTGAAGCCACTGTCCATCAGACCTTGGAGATGAAAGTTGGAAAGTTAGGTCGCCTTTTCAAGACCATGGCTCTTTCCCAGATCACTCCAACATAATGGTAGAACTGGAAACATTTGATTTCACAATATTTGACATGTAAATGTATTTGTGTTTTTACTCTATACAATTATTTGTTCATGATTATTCTATCAGAAGGATATTTTTTTTTAATTAAATAAAAACATTATTTTATTTGTATAAACCTGTTAAAGATCATTATTATTATACTACTTTTCTGGTCTTAATTTCTTGTTAAAAACTGCTATAGAGCAACCTGACACGAATCACATCACAAAAAAAACATGTAGATCTTCGGGAAACTCTTCCTCTCATCTAAGCGAGCACAACAGTCTCTCTCTACACTCGGCTCTGTGCTTCTCCGCGTTATTTAATTACTTGATTAAAAAGAGTTAAAATTTGACATTCGTATTATGGACAGTAGTAGAATATGCTACCACATGAGGCCACACAAGTTTAAACTTTTGGCTTCAAGGATTTGCCCTTCATAGTCAATGAAAATGAAGACATCTGCAATGAGTAAAATAGAGAAAATGTATTTCCTGTCTGAAAAAATTCCAGATTCAGTATCAAGTTGTCACTACTAGATCCTTTACAATACAAACTTTGCCCAAACAAAAAATTGTTGTGCTAAGGGAAACCTTTATATTAGGTTTATGGAAATGTGATACCAAGCCCTAGAACAGAAAGACTGAGTGTAGGCTGCTCTGTACAGCGTTCTAACACACTGTCCTTCGGGGCCACGTCCCTGAGTGAGTAAGTGACCACAGACTGCAAGTCGCTGGCTGTGGCAACAAGGAAGATGCAGCAGGACAGATGCAGCCTGAATTGTTAGCCCGGCCCAGCCCTAATTTTCTGTCCAAGGACAGTGGCAATTTCGTAGTCCCTGTATCTGACTCTGTACCAAGCTGTGTTCTTCTTTGCGGCCCTATTTTTCATAATAACACTTTTTTCCAGGGCTAAACAATAACAGAAGGGAGGGACTTTAATAAGCCTCCATCTCAGCTCTTTGCTGCTCAGGGGCTTGTGACAACAGTAACTGTGTGTATGTATTATTGATGGCTAGCACCTTGGCCCTATGTTTGCAGTGGAGAAACGGAACAGGAGAGAAACCAGGTCATCTACTGCACACTGCCAGAGGCCCAGCTGACTCACCCAACTGGCTTTATTGCATTATTATTGCATTTCTTTCATTACTGCTATCGCCCGCCTTTTCAATACCTCTGGCTTGGAGTCACAGTTCCCGTAGAGTTTACCTTATGGCCTTACGGAGCGCCACTTCTCACTACTACATCTTCTCTATTACACACTCACACACCCTGCCTTACTGTTTCTTTTCTGTTAATCTTAACACCGTCCCCTACCCTTTTTTTCTTTCGCTCCTTCTCTACAGTTATTTTTCTCCTCTTTGAAGAACAGCGATAACGATTTGCCTTGGAAACACACCACTTTCATTCACTCCTGTTTAGTTGCTTCAAGGTATAATTTGCTGAATGTTGAAAAAAATGTTTTGCTACAAACGTTTACTCAATGTTTTACTCTGGGATAATATTCTAGCCTTGTGGATGATTATTTTCTGTTTAGCAGCCTGTTTTTACACATTGGTGTGTTGTGGTTGCAATTATAATGGTCAGAACGCTCTTGCAGCAAATTATGTTTTGAGGTCAAATACATAGTAAACACCTCAGATATGCCACATTGACCCCCTTTGTGTGGCTGGAATAATATTATCCTACATGTTACACCCACACATTTATGGCAAATTAATAATATTTTGTGAGTTGAGGAGAATGGTTATAGAGTTGGTAAACATTGAGGCACAGCATTTATATCTCAGTCACATTGCTCTTTCTGTCTCAGAGAAGGCAGTCGTGGGTGTTTTGATCTCATTAATGTGGTGATTAAGTGTTCGTCGTCTCATATTTTTCAACTAGACAAAAGATTGTACTCTGTATTTGTGAATTGTAAATGTAATGGGGCTAAATGATACCATCAATTCCTGCATGAGCCATTACTGTTTCAGGGTAATTGTGTTTTCTAGATTTAGCAGTAGGTCAGCCTATTGCATTATCAGACCCTGTGATCATGGAGATGAATACTGCACTAAACTCTTTCCTATTCCAACATGTAAAATACATTATAACCAGTATAATTGTAACTTACTTTACTAAACTATTTCATTCTTACTTAAATAACTGACTATCTGATTTTGACCTTGACATGTGTGTTGGGTATAGCACTGTGGAGTTATATTTAATGCAAGCGGTTATACTGGTGATTATATCAATCCAATAATTTAACATTGGATTTCACCCACTGATACCACAACCAGATGGATATATTGTACATGATTAGACTGCATTATGCTATCCCCCACAGTCATAAGGTAGCATTTAAAATCTTTCATTCATCTTGTGTTGTAGAGCTGGAATGGAAACATTTTCCTTGACTGGCGATTTAAAAGGAGACTGTTGCCATGCAATCAGTTGCCAAAATAATCGCATTTATGCTCCTGTCAATCACTGCTTGAGAGAGTGGCGAGCAGAACATTTTAAATGGGAAAAGCTTTACTTGACTTATCTTAATAAAATGAAGTAGACTACTTACAATTTCCCCAACTATCTTAATGTTGTATTAACTACAGATCGGTAATTCTTAGAGTAAGTTGATTGCAGGCCAAAATAAAACCTGTCTGTATTTGGTGAAAGTGCTATCTATAGCTCCGTAAAATATTTTCTGTAGGGCAAGAAACTGTTCTCTGTAACTAATCCTGTGACCATCCTGTTGTATTAATTTTTTGCACTGTATGGTCTGACTCATAAATGGTTTCAATCCTGGCCTTGTTTAATGGGGGAGGCCACTAAAGCCTATTCAAGGCCAGGGGTGACCAGCAGCCACATGTCCCTCAGGTCAATCATAATTAGCCGGTCCACAGCCTGGGGTCTCCATAAAAAGGAGATAGGTCATCTCAATCTCCTGTTGTCTTGGTCACGCTTTTTCATGTGCTAGTTTTAAATGTGTTCAGCGACCCCCAGCAAAGTGCTTCCATAAAACACCAGGCAGTGTCTCTGGGCAGTCAAGAGTCAGTTATGTTGTTTCTCCCTCTTTGAATGTTTACCAAACTACTGATGCATGAAGAAGCATGAACGTGTCAACATAATATTGTGTCGGCCCTGTTCTACTTTATATCTCCTGGACTTTTTTCTGAACAAAAATAATTTAGGCATGTTCAACACATTACAGAAGATGCATATCTACATACTAATCGTTGATAGTGTTAAGGCAGACTTCATCAGAGGTGAGGGTTATATGCATTAAATGCATTGTTCCTGTCAACTTTTAAGATTCATTAGTTGTTTTTTTGCCTTTGCAGCAGCAGCAACATTTCTTTTAATTGCAAAATAGTTATGTTGTACAGCAATCAAACTGGAGGATTATGGGCTCTGCACAAAATAATGGCTGGACAAAAGAGCTGAGAAGAGGAAAATACATGGTATAATTATCTGTTTTAAGGTCAACCAATTGAGCTTGAAAGTATATTGTGTCATTAGATCAAGGCAGTAGGGTTCATGCATTTTGGCTGGCTGTTCAACCCGTTGTGAAACATAAACAGTTAAACAAATTGATTTTATTCCTCTTGACAAATATTTGATGGAACCGTGGCAGATCTTGTGACTCCATTTCAAATCTTCAGCTCTCTGTTGTCTACCACTAATATGCTCTCCACATGATATTTTTAACTTGTCTTGCTAAGCTCATCATTTATATTCAGTCTCCCATAATACTCAGCCAGTGATGTCTTTTATGACTATTATTAGAAAAAGTGTCTGTCTTCAGAAGCTGGCACAAAAGTGTGAGTGGTCTCTTGGGCACTGTTTAATAACAAGGTTAACTAGTAGTGATTAGCATAAGGAGGCAAGTCGTTATAATGGGGATGAATCAAATGGCAGTGGAGGGGACGGTAAGCCCAGAGTGACAAAAGTCTGGTGTGTTGCTCTTTGTACTTATACTTTCATGTACAGTATTGTTCACAAGGTGTTTCTTGGCGTTAGTTATGATGTTGTTGACCTAAACAAAAAGATCCCTCTTACATAAGGAGCATGGTACAAATGACTTACGTGCTGACGTCAAATACAAGTCTTGAACAAATAACTACTGTATAATATAAATAATAAATAGGTTTGAGAATCTTAAATACATTTCACTAAAAGTAATCTTGCAATTATACTTTCCATTCAAAATTGAATGATTCTGTTTTGGGAAATTTGACAGCAGCCTGACAGATCATTAAAAACCAATCAAGGCTCTTATTATTTTCCATTTACTGATGAGATTTGGTTGGCCGACTGATCTATTGCTTTGGGAATTCTGCCATCTGTCATTGAAAAATGTGTTGTCTGGAGTCACTTGATCTAGGTCAATATTAATGACATTCAAACACTACATTCAGCAAATCAAATAGCCCTCTGATACTTATTGAATAATACTGTATTTACTATTTACTGTACTGAAAAAGATAAATAATAAAAATAAAAAGATAATAATACAAATGAGAATTGCTATTCTTTAACTAATTTTGGAGACTATTATAGGGTATTAATGGAAAATCCTCTTTAAATCCTAATCCCAAATTATGTAAAAACCCAAATCTCAATCTGTTTGCAACTTGCAACTGGGTCATCTTAAATTGTAGAAAAACAAACATTTATTAGCCAAGAGATAGCACAGAATGATGATAGTTTTGTAACACACATAGGGGAGAACGGGGTAATCTGAGCCACTTTTTACATTTGCTCCCCTCTAAGCGAGCTAAAATGATTTATCACTCAAATTTACACATTTCTCATTAGTTCAGGATGTTTCCTAGAAATGGGCATTAGCAGAATTTTTTCAAGACAAAGGGCAGTGAAAATATGATTGTTTTAAAAAAAGTTGTCATGTGGCTCACTTTACCCCAGCTGTGGGGTAAACTGAGACAGACCGGAAAAATCAAGGGGGTAATGTGAACCAGTTGGGGTTAAACTGATCCACTTACTTTTTCCACTCTGAAACTACCATAACAACACATATTGTAACAGTTAGAATCCTGAAAGCTAGCCACACATTCCAGAACTAATGTCGGACTAGTAAAATAATGATGGGGATTGGTCAATTAACCAAACCAAATTTTCTAAACACTTAAAAGTAACTCTGAACAAAATCAAATACAACATATTATAATTCAAACGGTTTTAATAAGATTCAAATGAAAGATAGAACCAGTTAGATTAGAACACAGTCTGGGGGTCAGAACACAGGACCCTTAGAGCCAACTTGTGTCTGGGGGTCAAAGCATAGGAAAATCAGAACCAGCGAGAACAGCCTGGGACTCAGAACACAGGAGAAGACCCAACTGGATTATAACATCAGCCTGTCATACTCTACAACTAGGCCTACTCTACATTCCAGCCCTGAAGGTTACAGGGAAAGATGAGAAGGTGCTCTTTCCGTGTGGTTGCCCCAGGTCGTCTTCCTGGTGTATTTCCTTGGCATGAAGGCTTTTCTACAATGTGTATGACATTAAAATAAAACATAATTTATGTAATATTACATTAAAATATGTTAAAGACTAAACTTAACTTGTGCTTCATGGTGGGTGAAAGTGAGACAGTGTCTCACTTTCCCCCACCACCACAATTTGAGAAAAAACTAACTCTCTCAGCATTTCAGGCTAATCTTTAGCTAATATCATCACATGGTTTTTATATGTTGGTAATTCATCAACACGTAGGATATAAGTTTCTCTACGTGAATACATTTGCTTTGGCACAACAGTTGATTAAGTTGACAGCAAGAACATTTACTTTTATATGCAAAATACCTATTTTGGTGAAAAATACATGCTTACCACAGCACCATGAGGTCCTCTCTTTCAGGGCCAAGGGGAAATGAGAGGGGGTTGAAAACATATATCTCACATGACCACAAATGTTTTCCGTTGCCTAGATACAGGGGGTGGCTCACATTACCCGATGCCTCATATTCCCCTATTCTCCCCTATCAATTATTTGTAATTTTTTCTGTTTGGGTAATGGCAGGTTGGAGAGACTTTCTCCGCTACTGGTGTTGCGCCAAAATCCTCTTCAGCATACTTTTCCCTTGGCAATGCCTTGTACACTGCATGGATAATCCTTGGAGTGGAGGGCTAATGCCCCCAGATCGCCCCCTCGAGAGGCACTATTCTCGCATCGCAACTGCAGAGCTCTCCCTTCTCCCTGGTGCCGTCCCCAGCAACACAATAATTAATGAGCTCAACCAGCCTATCACTGCAGAAGCCTCCCTCCCCAATCTCCATTATCCACATCATGCAATGATAATTTGACTTAGGTAGGTGCTTATTTCATATAAATTAAAAGGCAATTAGGAAAATGTGTCTTTTTGACGAGTAGAAGGATTAAGGCTAAGCTGTGGTGCCACCAGTCTTTAGTGGGTGCAGGCTTATGCTGGGTATGAAGGCCCCTGCTTGGTAACACCCATTATCGGTCATCACATTAATAACCCCATATTTCACATCTCCATTTGATGTGCTACATTTAATTAAAGTGCGGGGTGGTGTGACGAATTAATGCCTAATTGGAAAGCACCTTTTGAACATTCCCTATGCCCTACACCAGATGTGGTAATTTATGGTGTAAGAGGAGTTTTCTTATTTATTTTCCTATAATTATTTCTTTACATAATTCACCCTTCTATTGTTAAGATCCCTTGCTGCGAACATGTTGTAAGTAGTAAGCATGTCTTTCAGTAAATGCATGTATCACTGTGCTACCTACATTATTTTACATTTCTTTCTCAAAACAAACAAAGTAGCCTGGTCCTACCAGCATATTCCCTCAATAATTCTGCATCGTTATATATATGCTGTAGTACTGTGTTTGTGCACTGCAAAGTTTAAAAGGCATGTTGCATGTGAGATTCCCAATATGAGAACCCAACTCACCTTACTACTGACTTTAAATTTGAAAGCTATGTTTGCGTTGTTATTACATATTACTGTAAATGTGGACAACTGGCATCCATCTCCTCTGGAATCTTAAACATCTGCTAGTCCAGATTAGTTTAAAGCTCATAAAAATTTAAATCTGACATACAGGGGTGGAGTTTGCGTAGACAATGATTTATAAATACCTTAGACAAACTGTATATTTTTTATGATTTATTTCTTCCTTTGAAGGCAGGTGGTTGAGAATGTGAGCTAAACTGACATTTCATGAATTTCAGCCTATTTAGGGAGATATTTGAAGATAGCGCTAATATTCAGACTCCTGCCTCAGCATTTCTGTAGCTCTGGGAGAATAATTATTATGGATTCAGGGAGAAGTGGTGTTAACGAGTTTACTCACACTGTGTAGAGGCTAAAAGCAATTTCAACCGTGACAATAACCATGCAGGATATTGAAATATGGTATAAGCAGGGGAGTTCCTAGATCCTACATACAGTCTGAGGACCTTTTCCCATTGTTTAACTGTTGTGCTGTTCTCTTTAGATCCATTCTCTGCTGCCCAGATCATGTGTCCTGCATGTGTTCTGCTTTGAAGGAAACCTAACAAATACAATGTTTGCCAAAGTGCAGCATGCAAACAAAGTACAAATAAGTTAGCCCCAACAGATTCCATTCTGTTGCACAACAGCCAGGTTTTTCCTGTGTGGCTGTTTTTCCATCCCACACCCCAACCTGCATAATGCTCTCATGTCTGCATTTTTTCATCATTTGTACCTCACACTGTGCAGTAATGACTCCCTGGAACGTGATTAATGCACATATTGATTTTATTGTTAAATGTGACATTAGATGCATGGACTCCAGAACTATTCATCAGAATCCACTGGCATACAATTAAATTGTCTATTTATATTTTATGACTGTACAATTTTTTATATTAAATATTGAACCCATGTTGGTATTATTTTACCCACAGGGCAAAGATACTGTATGTAAGCAAAGAGCAAAGGTTGAATACTGATATCCATCTTTGGTTGTAGACATTCATCTGAAAACACGACATTAAAGCCACTACAAGTAAGTCGGCACGTTGGCGACACCTTTGAACAAAAGCGGTAGTATTTTAACGACGCCAGCTGTCGTGAAGCTGTTTTCTAGCTCGTGCAGGGAGTGCAAGATTCAAATAATCAGGAAGCAATATGGTGCGTGTCCGTGTGTTGAAAGTGTGGAGGGCACCGGACTCTTTTCGGCTCTGTGAGTCTATGGGTGACACAGCATCAACTAATGGCAGTAAGTGCTAAACACACCTGATTGCAATGAGTTGATTCATTGTCACCTCTCACGGAGCTGAACGAGTCCGTGTCCTCACACCAAGCGAATGAACGAGAGATGGCAGTTAGTTAGTATGGATCACGATGAGGTAATGTGTTTATGTTGTAAATAATGACTATTTCAGATGAATAATGGTCATCTGATGATGCTGGTGAGGCAAAGTAAACTTTGTTTTAGTAGGCTACCGCTCATTCATTTAGGAGTAAACACTGCAGTCTAGGTTTGCTGAGTGAAATTGTGTATACGTTGCTTGGCAACGTACTCCCGCCCGCCTATCACTCTCTCTTTTAGCTTTTCTTCATTGCATTTTCTTTTTTTTTCTTTGATGGTTCAGCCCCGTTATCAGTCATTATGAACAAACAACTGTCTCAAACAAGGCTCCCGCTCCCCTTCCCTCACCTGGAGCCATAGGCTTCTCAAATCGCGTTCCTGCGCCGCACTGAAATCTGCGACCAATACGGATATGTGACCATAGAGCATGCACGCGTGAACCGAAAATCGGACTGGGTGTACGACCAGATCAAATGCAGTAATAAAAACTATATAAAAAAGTCTTTCTTTGCACAGATGGTCTCGTTTGCTGTTAAAGGTAATTTATGATTATGAGAGGAAACATGAGGCTGTTTAAAAGATATTTAAATGTTACTCGTTGCTGCTTTAACAAATAATTTTAGTTTTGAGGCCCGGGACCAGGGGACTTTACTCCAGGAAATGTATAACAAAAAGAAGTCTTTATTATTCAGATGCAACAAATGTCTACCTTCTAATTAATTAATTTTATTTTAGCAGAGACCTCATGTTGATGTCTGTATATTACTTTACTTATATTACTGCAGCGTATAATTGATCCCCATTAAAACTCTAAATAGGCCTTTGGTTAAAAATACATATTTATGATTATTCCAAAAACAAATGTTTCCAAAATGCTCAAACTGGCATAAAATTACAACCATTTACAAAATGGACAATGTGACAAATATGTATACTTTAAGAACATAATCTTTTGGGGGCATTACAAAAGGATCCAAACTGAATTATACAGTAGAAGCTAATAACCCTTTTGGAGCTGCCTTGTTTTTCAAGTGTGCCAATGCATTTATCTCATAGTGAGTCACCTGATTCACTTTCTCATTCCTGATCGCATTCTGTACTCTTGGTACTTTCTCCCTTGTCCATCATCCCTGCTACAACTAATAAAAAAAATCCCACACATTCCCACCCCCGCACCATTTCTGGTTACTGGGATTATGGACCGTGTCCCAATGCATCCATATTTCAGAGTTGTATCTCTAGTGTCACTCTACATTTCGTCTGTGGAAGCAACATGGAGCTTCAGCTCGTGTTTAAGCATGTTTATGTTGCTGACCCAGTTACTGGATTCTACTGTATGCGGACAGGGTGGGGCGGCAGTGTTGGCATCATTTATTTCAATTTAGCTCTCCAATGTAAAGGATATGTACACCCACAGAGGTGTACATGGCCACATATGCACAAATGGACACACATGCATGCAGCTACCTAGACACACACTAACACCCACCTCAACTTGCATTTGACATGCACTTTTTATCTTAACCAAGCCCTGAGCTTTTCCTGTGATTTCCAATGATATATGAATACATGTATACATTACTTCATCTACATAGCAGGTACCACAACTACAGTATCACTCTGCTATAGATGCTGTAGAATAGATACACTGTAATAATACAAGTGAGTTCATGATTGATGGATAATTGAAGACCTGGACTATGTTGAGGAAGTGGTTGGATAACAAGGGGAAGATAGAAACCACGAGGAATTTGTTAGTGTTCATTTAAAATCCAAGGTATTCAATAATGTAGTGAGCCCTTTGAAAGCTCAGTCGAGTATTCAAGCACAGAGGTTGTCAACAATGTTGGAAAAAGGCACAGCGTGCACCAAGCAGCGTTTGGAAACCTATGTGTGTGAATATGTCCATGTATTCTGCTGTTGGATGTGGTGAAATGACATGAAACAAACTACTACTTTTACATTTTGGTTGCTCTATCTGCCTTGATCCACTTTATAACTTTAAAACATACACTTAAAGCTACTACGAGTAAGTCGGCACGTTGGCGACACCTTTGAACAAAAGTGGTAGTATTATTACGACGCCAGCTGTCGTGAAGCTGTTTTGTAGCTCGTGCAGGGAGTGCAAGATTCAAATAATCAGGAAGCAATATGGTGCGTGTCCGTGTGTTGAAAGTGTGAGGGCACCGGACTCTTTTCGGCTCCGTGAGTCTATGGGTGACACAGCATCAACTAATGCCAGTAAGTGCTAAACACACCTGATTGCAATGAGTTGATGCATTGTCACCTCTCACGGAGCTGAACGAGTCCCCGTGTCCTCACACAAAGCGAATGAACGAGAGATGGCAGTTAGTTAGTATGGATCACGATGAGGTAATGTGTTTATGTTGTAAATAATGACTATTTCAGATGAATAATGGTCATCTGATGATGCTGGTGAGGCAAAGTAAACTTTGATTTAGTAGGCTACCGCTCATTCATTTAGGAGTAAACACTGCAGTCTAGTTTCGCTGCGTGAAATTGTGTATACGTTGCTTGGCAACGCCCTCCCGCCCGACTATCACTCTCCCTTTTAGCTTTTCTTTATTGCATTTTCTTTTCTTTCTTTGATGGTTCAGCCCCGTTATCAGTCATTATGACGACAAATGACTGTCTCAAACAAGACTCCCGCTCCCCTTCCCTCACCTGGAGGGATAGGCTTCTCAATTCACGTTCCTGCGCCACACTGAAATCTGCGACCAATACGGATATGTGACCATAGAGCATGCACGCGTGAACCGAAAATCGGACTGGGTGTACGACCAGATCAAATGCAGTAATAAAAACTATATAAAACGTCTTTCTTTGCACTGATGGTCTCGTTTGCTGTTAAAGGTAATTTATGATTATCAGAGGAAACATGAGGCTGTTTAAACGATATTTAAATGTTACTCGTTGCTGCTTTAACCTGTGAAACCTGGCAAATGCTCCATCAACACAGCCTGTTTCGTTCACTTCTCCCTATGTACAGTATGTTACCCAATATTACACCGGGGATTGATTAAGTGTTTCCGATTCTGATGTTTTCATGTATTCCGTTATATTACAGAACGATATGTGAGTTTTTGTGTTTATTCAGATTTCTTGATATACATTGTTCTACATGCCATTATTGTTGTGACATGGAGTTGCATTAAGCAATTGTACAATGTAGTGACTACTATAAAGGATAGAGTTATATGGCAAATTTCTATTTATTGTAAATGATGTTTGAATTACTGACTCCTGCTGTGCTGTATTTTTAAGTTGTGGCTTAAAACTGGGTTGTCTGCAGTATTTGTTCCATGCAAATTACTGCTGTTAAAACATGTAAAATGCATCACTTCACATGCCCTTCCCTACAGGGTGTTTTGAACAGAAAATGTAAATCTTTCATCAACTTCTTATAGGTCAAATCATTATTGAGTTACATCGGTTAGTGAGGGTAATTAAATCAAAACAGTCATGAAAATATACTAACAAAATATAGGGTAAACAGTGTTTTAAGGAAGCTTAAAAAAACTGTTCAATGAAAGCTGAAAAAATGTATGAGTTGAAACGTTGTATTGAAAAAAATACAAAATCTAACAAATTACGAGTCACCAGTGTGAGATCAGAATTAATTTCTCAAATTAAGTACAACACAGAAATTAATCTACACCCAACAAAAATATAAACACAACACTTTTGGTCTTGCTCCCATTTTTCATGAGATGGACTTAAAGATCTAAAATTCATTCCAGATACACAATATTACCATTTCTCTCAAATATTGTTCACAAATCTGTCTACATGTGTGATAGTGAGCACTTCTGCTTTGCTGAGATAATCCATCCCACCTCACAGGTGTGCCACATCAAGATGCTGATCTGACATCATGATTAGTGCACAGGTGTGCCTTAGACTGTCCACAATAAAAGGCCACTCTGAAATGTGCATTTTTTTTGCTTTATTTGGGGTCTGGGGACTCAGAACCAGTCAGTATCTGGTGTGACCACCATTTGCCTCATGCAGTGCAACACATCTTGTTCGCATAGAGTTTAACAGATTGTCAATTGTGGCCTGTGGAATGTTGGTCCACTCCTCTTCAATGGCTGTGCGAAGTTGCTGGATATTAGTGGGAAGTGGTGCACTCTGTCGTATACGCCGGTCAAGCACATCCCAAACATGCTCAATGGGTGACATGTCCGGTGAGTATGCTGGCCATGCAAGAACTGGGACATTTTCAGCTTCCAAGAATTGTGTACAGATCCTTGCAACATGGGGCCGTGCATTATCTTGCTGAAACGTGAGGTGATGTTCATGGATGTATGGCACAACAATGGGCCTCAGGATCTCATCACGGTATCTCTGTGCATTCAAAATGCCATCAATAAATTGCACCTGTGTTCTTCGTCCATAACAGATGCCTGCCCATACCATAACCCCACCACCACCATGGGCCACTCGATCCACAACATTGACATCAGCAGAGCGCTCACCCACACGACGCCACACACGCTGTCTGCCATCTGCCCTGAACAATGTAAACCGAGATTCATTCGTGAAGAGAACACCTCTCCAACGTGCCAGACGCCATCAAATGTGAGCATTTGCCGACTCAAGTCTGTTACGGCGACGAGCTGGAGTCAGGTCAAGACCCCGATGAGGACGACGAGCATGCAGTTGAGCTTCCCTGAGACGGTTTCTGACAGTTTGTGCAGAAATTGTTTGGTTATGGAAACCAATTGTTTCAGCAGCTGTCTCAGTGGCTGGTCTCAGACGATCCTGGAGGTGAACCTGCTGGATGTGGAGGTCCTGGGCTGGTGTGGTTACACATGGTCTGCGGTTGTGAGGCCGGTTGGATGTACTGCCATATTCTCTGAAACGCCTTTGGAGACGGCTTATGGTGGAGAAATGAACATTCAATGCACGAGCAACAGATCTGGTTGACATTTTGCTGTCAGCATGCCAATTGCACGCTCCCTCAAAGCTTTTGGCATCTGTGGCATTTTGCTGTGAGACAAAACTGCACATTTCAGGGTGGCCTTTTATTGTGGACAGTCTAAGGCACACCTGTGCACTAATCATGATGTCAGATCAGCATCTTGATGTGGCACACCTGTGAGGTGGGATGGATTATCTCAGCAAAGCAGAAGTGCTCACTATCACACATTTAGACAGATTTGTGAACAATGTTTGAGAGAAATGGTAATATTGTGTATCTGGAATGAATTTTAGATCTTGAAAAATGGGAGCAAAAACAAAAGTGTTGTGTTTATATTTTTGTTGAGTGTAGTAAAATACACATGACGTCCAAAAGACTCAAGTTTCTCAAGTTGACTCATGCTACACCGCTCCTCCGCAGTCCACACCCCACATAAGCTAGTGGTGGCTGCTCGGATCCAATGCAAGACACTGATACATACTTGCCTGTACCGTTCTGTGAATGGCTCTGGCCCATCACTCATGCAGGACATCTACCATACAACCAGCCCATCCTCCACGCCTTACTACTGCCAATCAACATGCCACTCCCATCACGAGGGGTCCCGACTTCCTCTCAGCAAAGTCATGATTATGTGCTTTTCTGGCTCCACAATGGTGGAAGGAGTTATTCATTAACAGCAGCAATACTACACATTTTTGTCAGACACGGAAAACTATTCTGTTCTGACTCCACATTGGGCCATGGAAATGGAAAGGAAAGAAAACTGTGTTTCTAAATATGGCACTTGAACCAGTTTTTCTTATCTGATATTGATGTACTTGCAGGATGCTTTCAGTTGTTGGGTTGTACCGACTTGGTTGATTTACATTTATTTTAAATCCCTTTGGATGAAAGTGTCAGCTAGATGTAATGCATTATAAAAGAACCAAAAAGTAGCCTAAAAAATTAACAGTTGAAAAAAAGAGATGTTAAAAAAAAGAATGTTGCTTAAGCAGCATATTACGAGACATCCTGTCAAGTGGCCTACTTAAGATAGCAGTAAGCTGATCATAGCAACGCCTGCTACATGTTACCAGCCTTACCTGTAGTCTTAATGATATTTTTGTTTCACCTGCTAAGCTACAGTAGCTGGAGGAGTGTGTTTTTTTCAACCTTTTTAATTTAACTGTGGCAGCCTTCTCCTGTAAAGTGCCATCACTAATTGTTCGTTCCCATTACAGACTGCTGGATCCCACAGTAATTAGCCATGTCACACACATTGCAGCTGCTGTCATTCTCTATAGAGACATTCTGCTGCACTGAAACCCTACCACCTTCACGCACACACACACACACACGCACACACACACAGCTCATTCACCTTTGCAAATTGCTATTTGTCTTGAGGGTCCTAAAGGAGAGATGTTTCCTCTTGCGTGTGACAATAACAGGTGTACTGTCTCATGGGGAACAACTGTATCTTTAACAATCTTTTTATCAGCTAAGATGGGTTATCGTAATTTATTTTGCACACACACACATACACACACACAAATCTACACAGGTAATTAGTGAATGTTAGCAGCTGCATAATTTCTCCCCGACAAATCCATCTGTATGTCCTTCATTATTCTGCCGTCAGTGAACCCGTGACACCACTTGTCGTCATTGAAAAGCTTGTTGCTCAGAAAGCATTGTAAGATTGATGTATTCACAGACCTTTGCTGATGTCTCTCTCTGTGCGTACATGCCCTGTTAAGCTGTAGAACTCAGTCTGTGGGAGTTAGGAATGTTAAGAATCGTGCTGTCATCATCGGGTTGAGTCTGTGGGCCTAGTGTGTTCAGACTCTTGTGGGTCTCTGCGGTAATCGTCATGATGTTTGTCACTCTGAAGCTAAACCAGACAGCTGACATCATTGACCAGCTCCCCTTGTCTCTCTTCTGCCGTCGTGATGACACAGTCCTTCCTTTCACTTATCGCTAAGCTGAAGAGGAAGGTTAGCTGGTTTTGGCAGTGTTGGCTGTAGAGGTATTTACAATGCAAAATGTGTAGGTCCTTACAAAGATATGCTTATCCACTCCATTTATCATATCCCCTGGTGTGTAAACTACGGAGTGAAATGCTGCACCAGTTGCTCCACACATTTCAAATTGTGTTGCTTAGATGTTTTGCTGTGGAAGAGCAATCTGCTGAGAATTAATCAAAGCCGCTTGGCCAGGAAATCGCTATGGTAACTTCCCATGACCTCCCACTGCGTAGGATCACTGCTATCTCTAGATTAATTAAGATGACTCCTCCCCACTCCAATCACCCTCTATCAATTGGCCCCACTCTGCCATTGGTTACAATGACCCATTGATTTGATTGCCCCCCCTCGTCCATAGATGTAAGGAAATTTAAAAGTCAATTGTATACTGGAACAACACGCTAATGTGAATTAGTTGAATCAAACCACTTTTGTAAATTCATGGTACACACCCAAACTTGGGATCAACATCACTACCAAAGAGAGCTGCTGAGACAATACATCTTAAAAAGCTGTTTCTCCGAAATCCTAGTTAGTTTTCTCGTCATTTGTGTCAAATCTACATACATTATGTTACCGTTTGCATACATATCCTATATGGCTGTAGATTATTTAAATAAATACTTAGATAATAATTCATTCAAAAACTGAACATAATTACATTGATATACCCTTCATATCCAGACGGCTTCTCAATGTTATCTTGTTGTATTCAATTAGTTTTAATATCCACAAATTGAACAATGTTACAACTCAATTAATCCATCATGAATGATTTTCAAACCCATCATAAATCCATAATAGTGTGATGTGAATACAATGTAATAAAAGTTGACATGTCTTTCTTTGCGATATTTCAAACTGATCATCTGCTTGGAAAAGACGTAGAAACAACTCTAGATTCAGAAGTAAAATTTTGAGCTACCTAATGGTGGCTGTCAGGAATGATATGTCCAACTCCCTTACACAGCCGTTACTACTTCATAGTAAAAGCCTTCCACTGCTGTAATGATTGTTATGCTGTGCTTGGATTTAAGAGCTATCCCTGGTGGAATCGTGAAGTTCAAAATAGTTACACATGTTTGTGTGGATGACCATTGTTACTTCTGAATGCACAAGATTGCAAGTAACTGTGTACAAACATTCAGACAATAGATGAGGAGGTTGACTCTGGTAATTAAAAAACGGTTCTGGACATAAAACACACAATACCCCTTCTGTTTATCCACCAAGTCAAGTCATGTCATCAGTTTGTTTTGCCAGTTGGAGTGTCTGCCGTTTAACTTCAGTAAGTTTACATTTCCCTCTACGCACCATTGTAGCTAACCTGGACCACTGACCATCACTGGTAGCTGATCAAACAGGTTTATCGGCCTCATCAGGTGCCATTCTGTTTCACCGTGGTTGGGTTGGGGCGAGTGAGTGAGGGAGGTGGGGGGGTTGTTTTCTTTTTTCACTTCATGCTTTGGTAGCCACGGCTTTGTTGACCAGGGTTTGTCTGTGTGTGTGCTTTGGGTTTGACATGAGGACAGAGCTGGATCAGTGGGAGAATCAGTGGAACAGAACTTGACAAGAGAACATGACGGTTCCCTCTGGAGGAGATTGGACAGAAAAAGACTCTTTCTCTGTGCCGGTAACATTTCATTCCATGTTTGTTTGATTCACTGTTATGTTACGTCATGTTTTCCCGCTCGAGTCTTGATGCTTGATTGTAGATGGCCTCTCTAAAGTCACTGTGCTACAGTGAAGTGTATTCAATTTCTTAAAGTATCATCCCTCCCATTTACGCTATTTGGAGATTAAATGATTTGAGTCTATTGCTCATTATTATCATCATAAGAAAAGGCAGGTTTTTCAAGACAAAGAACACACACATTTGGTACAGTAGACTGAAAAAAATGGATGGTTAAATATAGTATTAAAAAAAATCTTAAAATACAAATAACCCAACAAAAAAGATAGCTGTATTAAACAAGCAGTGGTGGTATAATGGTTAATGAGAAGTGTACAATTGAGGTTTATTGGAAGTTGAACCCCATCACAGACTAAAAAAAACAGGTTATATCTGTCTCTAATGTTGGTCGTTGTGTTTTCAATATGTATCTTGTGAGTCAGCCAACAGTATTGATTTGGAAGAGATTGCAAAAAGAAACACTTAAAAAGCTTCGGCCAAATGATTTAATTGACTACCAATGCTTCCAATGGGTTTGTTAAAAGATAAACAACTGAGCAATTTAAATCCTTTATGCACAAGTTTAGCTGTGGTTAAATTTGTTTGGCCAGTGTTTTGAGATGGTGAGCAAAGGGTGATGCAACTAACAGCAGTATCTCAAGAACAAAAAATGAAACAGAAGCGTTGCGTCAATTGAGAAGAGAGCACAAAAGAACACAAACAACAAAACACTGCATTTGAAATCAGATCATAGGCAGACAAAGAGCAGAACTTTTGTTTTGCAATACTATAAACATCTTTGTTTTTTTGTTTTTCTTTTTCTGAAGGAGCTATATCTTTGTTAGCTTATCCACAAAATGCTTACTGTTGTGTTGAATTAAAACAAGCATTTGCAAATATAAAAGGAGTGGATAACCATCACCTTTTGATCATTCGATTGGATTGACCAAAATATATATATACTATATTTTACTTTATACTATAAATAGCAGCATGACAATCTCAGTCCTCAATAAGGGATTTCATAATAGGTCATTGTGTCTGCCATTGTCTAGTAAAACATGATCATTACTAGGTTCATATTCAAATGATGATTACCTTTTGAGAGTTTACTGACGTGCTCCGACTGCAGAAACATTGTGAACACTGACGTGTGTGTAAATATAATCTCCTCTGCACAAACCCAGATTTGTCACTTGGCTGCAGGATCCCCTTGCACGGCTGGCACTGTCACTGTGTGAGATGGCTGCTGTAGTGATGGGTAGTTGATTATGGCTCATCTGCCTGCCAGCACCCTCAATCAACATCCACAGCTAAAAGGGATGAAGAAGAGGGATGTTTATTTGGGCCCTGGATTCTGTAAATGCCAGTGTGGCTACATAAGCCACCGTGCCTTTCTCTGCTCTCTATCCCTCTCTTTATCTCCCTCTTTCTGACTAGGGCTGCACAATTATCGCTTACATGTGAATGAGAATTATTCTCCTCAATAAAATATATCACAATTCTCTCATTTTATTATTATTTTTTGTTACAAAAGCCTTTACTCAGACACTTAGACACCCTAAAACATATAATATAAAGTAACAGCCTTAGGAAAACATAATGTACATACAGTAAATAAAACCTAGCACCCAGTCTGTTAGGACAACCAACCTCTTCTTGGTTATAAACACAATTCTACAATATCAACATTTTGGAGCTTCAAGGAGGAATAATGTTAAGGTACAACATCAATTTAGTTGTTGGCTTGAATGATACATTAATAGCTTGTTTTGTTTTACACTGGGTAGCAAATGGTCATTTATATAGCAGCTGGAACTGTTGCCAAGCTAATAAGTGAACGTGACTTTAATTCATAAGTGAGAGAATCGTCATCATTGAGATGAGATTGCATAGATACATCAACATCACAAATTTTATACGATGAATTGTGCAGCCCTATCTCAGACTCCCTCTTTTTATGTTCTTTCACATTCTTTTGCCGTCAGCGTTCTACTCCACTTCCTTTTCCACTGCCCCTTTTCCCCCATCAGAGGGAAAATGTTTATGACCCGAGCACCACCCCTGTCCCACATCTCCGTCACCTGACGTATTTTTTTCTCCAACCTCCTGTCTATATGCTAGAGTAAAAATTGGCCAACCCTTAACATCTCCTACAGCCCCCACCAGTCAACCTCCTCCCTCTCCCCGTAGCCTGGCTCAACCCGGGCTGCCAGTCCGCTGTGCTGCTGTGCACTCTCTACACGCTCCAGTGCGCTGTCGGCTGGTGACAGGCTATTTGGGATTTACCCACTGCTGCTGTGCCTGTCTCTTCATCTGCAGCCTTTCATGGCAGTAAAAAAAGCAGCCTCTCCTCGCTCCTTATCCCTTTCCCTTCCTTTTCTGACCCCCCCCCCCCCCCACACACACACACACTCCCTCAACCTTCAGCTCAACTCATCCCACCACTGCCACCCCCACCTCACCGCCATCTTTGCTCCTAATCCCATCCTCCTAAAGACCGTAATTGAGCAGTGCGGGCGTGCTGGGATTAGCACTGTTATTGGGAGATATTCTCATTGCAGGAGAAATTTGGATGAACGTGTGGGGCGACTGTAATCTACTACTGACACTGGAATGGCGATGGCAGAAGTTCAGGGAATGTGAGTGTAGAGTAAGGGGGGAAGGGAGAAGGGTGAGTAGTATTCCGAGGCATGGTTTGAATGAGGGAGCTGCCCCCCGTTTTGACAAGGTCAATCTCCAGGTCATCGCTGATATCCAACAAACTGACAGGAAAATCCATAGAAACATAACGCTTAAACAATAAAACATCAGCTCCTACAGCCAAATTTGACATCAGATCACTGGACAATGATGGACATACAGTGTTCTCCATATAGTATCTAACATTTGGAATTACATTTCACCAGAACTATGGCGGCAGTTTGAAAGATGGATAGCTTTTAACAGCTATCAGTATGAATTCATAGCATGCCAGCTCATCTGTTATGTGCTATACGATAAACTTATGGCCTGGCATGACTGGGTCCGTGGTGGAGATTTAAAGGTTGGCGAGCAGCGGTGGCTGGTTGTTTAGATGTGTTTGGAAATTCGTATTGATCAGGTCTTGGGCCTTTAATCCTACATTTTGAAGCAGCCCTCTTTTTTTCTATCCTCCATCAGGAGTTGAGATAAAAGAGACTACACGGAAAGACTGGTGTAGAGTTGATTTTTCCCTTACCCTCTGAGTTAATTGAGGGGATTTGCCATGACCCTGATGAATGTGGTTTGCTAATGCAAACTTCAATTGGCAGGTAGATCTCGTAGGCCATCGAAGCAATCAATGAAAAAAAGAGTGTTGGTGCATGTGGCAAAGTCCAAATTAGTGAAACATCTTCAGTAACTTGCAAACTGTACATTTGCAATGAAGTGTGTGTTAGCCAAGTTGTCATGGGGCCAGCATGAGGTAGGATGTGTATTTAAACTCTTTAGGATTTATAAAAAGTCCTGCAAACTGCTGTGGAATCATCAAGTTTATTTCCCTGTACTTTGTAAGCTGCTTAAATCCTGTGCCAGCTTAGTATTGCCATATTAACATCACCCAGTGAGACAGCTCTGACAAGCTCCCTTCCTCCACAGTTGCCTCCTGCTCCCACTGCCTGACTGTCACTATTGAGAGAAAAAAAGTCTTATGAACTGACACACACAACCACATGAATACACATGAGCACACGCCTTTTGCCACACACATGCACACACTTAAATACACATTAAACAGACGTGGTTATACGTACTCCACATCCAAGCTTAGCATTTTAATATCAAACAACACTTGTTCATGCTCAAATGTTTGCCAAACTAGGTTTTTTTCTTACCCAAATGACTACAAAAATATAGCTGAGGTATGCAGATGCGCTGATTGACAAAGCTTAATGTCATGTTACCAGCTGATCAATGGCATTTCTCTATTTTAGTGTCCCTGGCTGTTTTCCATATTTCTTCACTGCACAGCTTGTTCTCCTGTGCCAATGTAAATGTAGGGATGTGGAGAGAGAGGATTATAAAGTCAGTGTTAAGCAAACACATGAGTACAACACAGTTTAATGCATTAGGCTATTAATTAATGACATGACATGTAAGTAGTTTGCATTTCATGATCTTATTAGATCAAACCAGCTGCCCTATGACTTTTTTAAGTATGCTTGTTTAGTTTGGTTCACTGTTTGACGGTCACTTTATTAGCTAATATCTTTGCCCGCATGTTGTTATGTGGCATGAGCCAGTTTTGGCCCGCTGTTATCATAGTTGTTGATACTAATGTGGTTTGGTTACAGGCTGGCAATGATGGTTAACTCTGACTTAATATGTAGTGGCGCTAAGTAATGTCTAGTGTCCATCAGATGAGTGAGTGAGTTACAGTCACACAGTCTTTGTCTGACACCAAAGCGTGTGGAGTTCAGCTTCCTCCTGATCCGTCTGTCAGTCTTAACAAAGTTAAACTGTCAAAATGGTTCATGTGTCTTTGGTAAGGTGTAACACACATAGGGTACGCATTTGTTCAAGCCAAATTAAACCGTGTTTCACTAAGTGCAATTATAGGACATGTCAAGCCTGTCAGGGTGTGGGGGTATACTTGATGCAAATTGGAATTACTTGTGGTTCACATTTTTTAAAAGCTATTGATTGCTGTCAGTTTCTGTTCTAGATCCTTATGTTGTTGTTTTTTCGACCCCATGGACATCCAAGTTTGACCAGTGAAAGAAAAATATTGCATTGTTGGCTTCATTTTATTTTCGAATCAAAGCACCATTTCTGTCCACACCCAAACGTGAGTAATTCCTCTCTTCTGAGAAATGATGTGAATATGGGATGAGCCTCAGCTTAAGACAGGTCGGGTCTTTTGTCTCCTCTCCTGTCAGTGACTAAATTTAACATGCATAAGCCACTTACTAGTATAGAGGCAAACACGACGGAATTTGTATTGGTTTTCCACAAACAAAGGTATCATTATTATTGCTTGAAGGAATGTCCGCACAGTTATGTTTGCCTGTCAAACTGATTTAAGAGGCAGTGCAAAGCAATACATTTGGAAAGTGAAAATGTAATTCTATTCATGTCATTCCACATTCCCTCAATATCGTAACATTTGTATAATGTGCCAGGCTGGTTTTCCTCTCGAGGTTCTCTCGTCTCGAAGCCTTCTGTTTTTGTAATAATGACCTTATAATGGTACAAAGAACTCTCTACATTTTCGTATTGCCTTCTTCAAAAACAAATTTCCCCTTTTAAGCTCAAAACCAAATATTTACTCCAGACCCCATCTTTTCTCAGCTAATGAGGGTAGGGAGAATGGAGCCCAGGGTTGCTGTGTAATTTATTATATGAAATGTATGATTTGTCTGGGTAATGAGAACAGAGCTCTTTTGGAAGCTATTTCAGCCACTGAATGCCCTGATTGATGAGTGCCTTGTGAAACAAACATGAAACTGCTTGCTTTAATGCTTTGGGCCAGAAACTGGAATATTAACCCAGATGTATTACAATAATTTATCTAGCTTATTGTGCCTTTATAAATCACAAAGTGGGCATGGATTACAGTGAACGTGGCACTAGTGTGATCAGGGTCAGACAATTGTCTCCTTCTCTGTTCCATCCTTTCTGTGGAGATGGTACCAGCATGTCAAAGACAGACCACAGGGTGGGGTAGGAGGACGCATAACCAACCATATGTCCTCTGTCTGCAAAACAGCAGCCATGTATGGGGAGGGGACACACACAGAACTCATTTTCTAACCATTGTTCTTAGAAAGCTGTATTTCATACTTTAAATCCGCTTATATTAGGAGATAGCAATACTACTAATTATGGGGTAATGTTTAGGGACTGTTCTTAATGGATAGAGGTTTAACTTTACAGTCATTTGTTTCATATTTTCCTAGAAGGGGAACATTAGATAGACAGACATAAGTAATGAGGTATATTACAAAACCCATAGGCATGCATTAGTACTTAATAGGTTTTGATAGCCATATGCATTCCTTTTGTTTGGGTGCTAC
Source organism: Hyperoplus lanceolatus (assembly GCA_026929865.2). Classification (NCBI taxonomy): domain Eukaryota; kingdom Metazoa; phylum Chordata; class Actinopteri; order Uranoscopiformes; family Ammodytidae; genus Hyperoplus; species Hyperoplus lanceolatus. Next base: position 11,281,779 of record CM049398.1, read on the forward strand.
GATGTGCCCTGAGGCTGTAATATAGGTGAGTGATGGGGGTGTAAATGTAAACACTGCATCGGTTTGGAAGGCCGTTTCATCATGGGCCCTGGCTGAGACCTTTACAATTCAACTAGAATTTCAGTTTGACATAAACTTTCATAACATTGACAAGAGAGACATACACAACACTTTTGTTTTTGCTCCCATTTTTCATGAGATGGACTTAAAGATCTAAAATTCATTCCAGATACACAATATTATCATTTCTCTCAAACATTGTTCACAAATATGTCTAAATGTGTGATAGTGAGCACTTCTGCTTTGCTGAGATAATCCATCCCACCTCACAGGTGTGCCACATCAAGATGCTGATCTGACATCATGATTAGTGCACAGGTGTGCCTTAGACTGTCCACAATAAAAGGCCACCCTGAAATGTGCAGTTTTGTCTCACAGCAAAATACCACAGATGCCACAAGCATTGAGGGAGCGTGCAATTGGCATGCTGACAGCAGGAATGTCAACCAGATCAGTTGCTCGTGCATTGAATGTTCATTTCTCCACCATAAGCCGTCTCCTAAGGCGTTCAGAGAATATGGCAGTACATCCAACCGGCTTCACAATCGCAGACCACGTGTAACCACACCAGCCCAGGACCTCCACATCCAGTAGGTTCACCTCCAAGATTGTCTGAGACCAGCCACTGAGACAGCTGCTGAAACAATTGGTTTGCATAACCAAACAATTTCTGCACAAACTGTCAGAAACCGTCTCAGGGAAGCTCAACTGCATGCTCATCGTCCTCATCGGGGTCTTGACCTGACTCCAGCTCGTCGCCGTAACAGACTTGAGTGGGAAAATGCTCACATTCGATGGCATCTGGCACGTTGGAGAGGTGTTCTCTTCATAGATGAATCTCGGTTTACATTGTTCAGGGCAGATGGCAGACAGCGTGTGTGGCGTCGTGTGGGTGAGCGCTTTGCTGATGTCAATGTTGTGGATCGAGTGGCCCATGGTGGTGGTGGGGTTATGGTATGGGCAGGCATCTGTTATGGACGAAGAACACAGGTGCATTTTATTGATGGCATTTTGAATGCACAGAGATACCGTGATGAGATCCTGAGGCCCATTGTTGTGCCATACATCCATGAACATCACCTCACGTTTCTGCAAGATAATGCACGGCCCCATGTTGCAAGGATCTGTACACAATTCTTGGAAGCTGAAAATGTCCCAGTTCTTGCATGGCCAGCATACTCACCGGACATGTCACCCATTGAGCATGTTTGGGATGTGCTTGACCGGCGTATACGACAGCGTGCACCACTTCCCACTAATATCCAGCAACTTCGCACAGCCATTGAAGAGCAGTGGACCAACATTCCACAGGCCACAATTGACAAGAAGATGTGTTGCACTGCATGAGGCAAATGGTGGTCACACCAGATACTGACTGGTTCTGAGTCCCCAGACCCCCAATAAAGCAAAAAAATGCACATTTCAGAGTGGCCTTTTATTGTGGACAGTCTAAGGTACACCTGTGCACTAATCATGATGTCAGATCAGCATCTTGATGTGGCACACCTGTGAGGTGGGATGGATTATCTCAGCAAAGCAGAAGTGCTCACTATCACACATGTAGACAGATTTGTGAACAATGTTTGAGAGAAATGGTAATATTGTGTATCTGGAATGAATTTTAGATCTTTAAGTCCATCTCATGAAAAATGGGAGCAAAAACGTTTATATTTTTGTTGAGTGTATAAACACAGCCATTTCCAATAAAAAAAAATAAAAGGGCTGAATAATGCCCAAACACACACACACACACACACACACACCAGACAGGAAGACAAACAGTTTCCCCGATCAGTGTGCCACATTAATGCAATTTAGAGATGAGTAACAGCGAGAAACAGACAGCATATTATCAACTAATGGCTTTGGTTTTGCAATCCGTCTAGCAGCAAATGTGCATGCTGATATGAATAACATTACTAACCACGCTTGAGAAAAAAAAATACACAGCAAAGAAATGGTTGTGAAATATGAAATGGGTCAAGTTCTGTATACAATATGGATAGCTTGCTTTTAAGATAAGACTTGCTTTTAAGAAGTAATGAGACATTGCATAGACAGACATCAAAACAATAACGTCATGATGGGGTTTGTTTGTATCTCTGTGTGTCTTGAAAGCAGTCCCATTTCATATATCAATCAACCACATAAATCCCTTTGTGTATTCCAGGGAGATGTGTTTTTTTGTTTCCTACAACTCTGGTATACTGTTGTCAAACATTCAGGTTTGATTCGATCAGCGATGTAAATGTGACTGATGAAGGCAATCATTATAAACTGCTATAATATTTTTGTTATTATTATAGCTCAGTAATCACGTTTAATTGCACTTCCTATGTCAGGAATCATCCTCTTTCATGTGGAAACGTGCTGCTTCACAAATAGTTTCAGTTTAAAAAAAATGTTTTTTATGTTGATGTAGCAGAATCTAATGCAGCTCGCTGCCTTTGTTTGAAATTGCAACTCCAGAATGAATTTTTTGAACGGCCTCAAGTTTCCAGAGGGTCATATTGTAGTATAAAAAGTGTTTTCCCTGTAGGCAATTTTCCCAGAATAATTTTTTTTTCTACCTGACTGGCAATATAAAATTCTGCAACACATGTCTTAGTTTCTTTCACTCAGGGATCCAGCAATCAGCAGTATTCGTTGTAGTGGGCTAGACTACCATTAAAAAGGGAAAGGGAAAAATGTAGAGTTGCACATTAGCAAGAAGGAATGAGATGCAAGTTTCGCAGCCTAACTTTAAGCCTGCAGCAGTATGAGCATTCCTGGAAATGAGTGTCTCTGGGTTATTATTGTGCCCATCCTCCCTGGATGGTAGCTGCTGGCATGAGTTTCTAAGGTATAGGAAAAGTAACAGGATTAACAACAGCATCCCGTACTCACCCACTTTGCGCTCACATTCCCATATAAGAGGCCATTTCTATGGTAATACGTTGTTTACATGAATGAGGGAAAAAATCGGTTATTTGCCATTTGAGCCATTTAAGAAAATGACAAATTGTGTGTTTTTTTCTATGTTACCAGATTCCTATCAGCTTTGTCCCTGATAAAAAAAGACCCACAGGATAGTAAATAACAGGTGTGGAATTTTTTTATCATCTCAGGAAGCTTTCCAATCAATAAGCTGGCTCGTTTAGAACATATTTCTGTTCGTTCATATTTGTAAAAAAAAAAACACTTTTTCTTCTATGTGCCTGTTCATCAATGAAAGTGGCTTGCAGTCCTATTTATGATGTTCATGAATAAAGCTAGAATAACAACCTTTTACATAATAACCCACTATCAACATGTGTAATATACATGTGGTAAAGTATACACTATCCAGTATACACAAATGACTTGCATGGGCCATTCCCCCAGTATTCGAGTAGCCAGGCATCCTACTGTTTTCAGCCTATAGTGCTCCATTTCATCAAAAAATCCACAACCATCTCCCTCATCTTCCTCCCACACCATGCATGGCACAAAACTGTGCATGTACATTGTCTCCTGTCAAGTGCTGACACACTCCACAACTGCTGAATATTCTGAATATCTCATTAAAATAGGCCTATGAAGAGAGTGCAGGGATTAAATGAGGGGCATGCAATGAAAAAATGTCTTAACAGTCTTTAGTCAATTTGGCCATGCTCTCTCTCTGTCTCTCTCTCTCTCTCTCTCTCTCTCTCTCTCTCTCTCTCTCTCTCTCTCTCTCACTCACTCACTCACTGTTAACATATAGTCTTCAGTCTGATTGGCCATGCTCTCTCTCTCTCTCTCACACACACACTTTCACTCACTATCACTCACTCAACACACACACACACACACACACACACACACACACACACACACACACACACACACAGTAGGGCTTTAGTGGATGATTTGGTTCAATAGGCCTATTAACTGATATAATATATGTTTTAAATATATTTTATTTAATTATAAATATAATCAGCCACATCCAATTACATTAAAATCAATGTCAGGCTGTAAAACAAACATAGTGGCCTTGTGATTCAGCTTGGGGCAGACATGAAAATGGAATGCGGCCATTCAGATGACGTCACAAGCTAAAAGAATGCGCCATCACCGGCGGACAGCTCGGAACTCTTTATATGTCCATGCCATGAACTCATAGGCATCGCTTCCAACCAAGCCCCAACCTCAGCGATTTTTACCGGCATCCAATAAGGAAGTGACCTACAACTGTAGTAACCAGAAAGTGCCACTGGGGGTGGCGCCAAGACGAGCAGTTTTTCTTTGACTCACTTGTTAGATAGGCCGTTTTCAAAGTCTTATTAAACCTATTTACAGCCTGGGCCACAAAACCATTTTAGTCTGTACGTTTAGGTCATATCTCCATGACAACACTGAGGGGGGTGATTTTTTTTGGCCCACGCTAGTTTTTATTCTTTTGGAGGTTAAAATGTATTGGCGTGATCTCTTGAGTGACAGCTCTCCGCCCGCTGTTCCTCACTTTGCCTCGGAGGTTTACGTCAGCTATTTCCCTCCCCCCGACGTGACGTCGATTCCCCTTTTCGGCAAGAGGAGTGAGGCGGAGTAAACCAGCACAAACCAGGATTATTGGATGCTGTGTGAATAACTGAGGTCAGCCCGGATGCTACATCAATATTATTTACTATCTATGCTTCCAACACTGTTGTGGGAGCTGCTCATGAAAAAAAAACGTTTATAACTGTCACGGGAGGTGTAAGCGGGCAACTCTGGAGACGTAATCCCTGCTCTAAAATAAACATGTTTTTTTAAAAAATGAGAGAACACAATTTAGCAGTTACATTAGGCTTTTACAGCAAAACATTAAAAAACGAAAGTCATCAAAACGCTTCCTGTTTCCGGTTTAATGCTTTTGATTTGATTTAATTTATTTGCACAATAAAAAAACAAAAAAGATATAGCCAACATAAAATAAGATACAACGTAAAAGGTAAAAGGTAACAAAGTGTGCAGGTGAGAAAAAAAGGTGTCAAGGATATCTCTCCTCTAAGGTAATTTAATGTAAAATAATGAATAACATAAAAACTAATTTAATCCACAAGATTATACAGAGGTTAAAAAGCAAGCAAAGTGATCTCTCCTGCTATTTTAACTGTAAAGTCCGCAATATCGAGTGATCAGCTCGCTCTAAATGGCTCCATGGACATATACAGAAAGCTAAATACATTACATATGGTGAAACCGGAAGTGCCAACCGATTTTACTTTGTAATTTATCGCTTCACTTCCTGTCTGACCGTGGAGGATGACTGAGCTCTGCTCACTTGATTGGCTTTCCTTGTGACAAAGAAAATATAAAACGTTCATAACTGTCATGGGAGCTGTAAGCAGGCAACTCTGTAGACGTCACCCCTCCTCTGAAATAAACATGTGTTTTTTTTTTTAAATAAGAGAACAACAAATTAAGCATTTACAGCAAAGAAATAATAATAACTCAAACTCTTCCTGTTTCCGGGTTTAAGGCAGCGTCATAGCAACAGCATAGCAACCAGTATATCAACCTGAAACAAATGTTGTATTTCCACATTTTCTTGGCGATGTCCAGAATAATATTCGTGATAACCATCAAACTACATTGTATACATTCACTGAGTGAAGATTGTGAGAGTAAGACACACATTGCTCACTAACAATGTTATCAAAAACCCATTTAATATCTTATACATCTTAAAAATCTGCAGAATAAAAGCTGGGGCAATGGCGGTCACAGCTTGGGTTTCGTTTCGGCCAGGAGGACTTGAAAGTCACGTGACATGTACGCTGTCCATTAGAAATGAACAAGGGGAACAAATGTAGGTAATTCACAATTTCAAGGCCTTTATTGTGAAATCTCTACATTTTGCACTGTGGACCAACGTAGCTATTTTACATTTCACTGTGAGATTGGGTTGGTGCATCCTATTGGACTTACACTCCTCATCGGGATCCCTGGCAAGAGCATCCGGAGGCTCCAGTACATTCAAAACAGTGCTGCCAGGATCCTGATGAGGGTGCACACGCACGACCACATCACCCCCATCCTGAAATCACTGCACTGGCTCCCTGTCTCACTCAGAATTGAGTATAAGGTCTCCCTCCTCACCCACTAGTGCCTTCACGGACATGCCCCCCTTTACCTTCAGGAACTCCTCACCCCCCCGACAACCTCACGAACACTCACGTTCAGGATCCACTCACACCCTCCAAACACGACATACAAAGCTGTGCACCATGGGTGATTGGGCCTTTTCTGTTGCTGCCCGTAGACTATGGAACGCCCTCCCTGACCACCTGAGGGCCTCACAGACTACAGCTCTTTTCAAACGGAACCTCAAAACACATCTCTTTAAAAGAGCATTTAGCTAAACTTTCTTTGAGGTTCCCCCTTTTAATAGTTTTTTTATTTTTTAATTTTTTCTCTCTGAAGCACTTTGAGATTCTTGAATATAAAGTGCATTATAACATTTATTATTATTATTATTATTATTATTATTATTATTATTATTATTATTATTATTATTATTATTATTATTATTATTATTATTATTATTACAAAATGTTCATTTGTCAGTAAGCCAAGTTTAAGTCTAGTGTTGTGTTGTTTCCACACAATGCTAACTTTGCCCCTAGAGTTATTTTCTACAAAGAGTGTGAGTACATAAAAACTCCCTTGGAAAAAATTGAAGAACAAAAGTCACCTAAATCTTGTATAGAGCTGAGTGTTATGATAGCCCGGGATGACCCAAAAGCAGACAGAAACCCAGGTAGTCAGTTTAGAACAATGTTTATTTTAGGCAGGCTGGCAGGACACTGGACGGCTGAATGGCGTGGCGAGCAGAGGCAAGTGGATATCTGGAACCAGCAGGCAGGCGAGCAGGAAAGGTGAACAGCGGAGGCAACTGGAACGGAAGAAAAAGAGGAGCAGAGTTAACACTAACTCCAAATGAGATTTAGAAGAAAACAACAAACATAGGTAATCCTGATCTCGGGTAATTTACCGCTCTGGTACGTAGTATACTCTGGCTCTGATAGGCCTTTCACACCAAAATGAACCAAGAGTCAGTTCCAGGCTGGTGTTGGGGTCAGTTCAAAACTGGTTACAGCCTTATCCCAGTTATGAACCGGTTGGTTTCACATCGACCTGAGACAGCCATGGAGCCGGCAAGAGAGCAACGTCATGACGTCACTGTAAACGTGTGTGTACGTCGCCCGACGCCGCTGCTCTTGTGGCTAACGCTCTTGTGGCTAACGCTAGTTTCGCTCTCGTGAAATTGTATACACGTTGCTTGGCAACGCCCTCGTCCCCCCGTAGCCTATATCACTCTCCCTTTTAGCTTTTCTTCATTGCATTTTCTTTTTTTTCTTTGATGGTTCAGCCCTGTTATCAGTCATTATGACGACAAATAACTGTCTCAAACAAGGCTCCCGCTCCCCTTCCCTCACCTGGAGGGATAGGCTCTCAAATCACGTTGCTGCCCCACACTGAAATCTGCGACCAATACGGATATGTGACCATAGAGCTTGCACGAGCGAACCGAAAATCGGACTGGGTGTGCGACCAGACCAAAAGCAGTAATAAAAACTATTTAAAAACGTCTTTCTTTGCACTGATGGTCTCGTTTGCTGTTAAAGGTAATTTATGATTATCAGAGGAAACATGAGGCTGTTTAAAAGATATTTAAATGTTACTCGTAGCCGCTTTAAGTACAGAGGTCTGATTAGCCAACGATCCACACCTGGAGCAGTCTTTCCCCCGGAGTGCCGCCACGCCCACATGCCAACAGGGAGGTAGACACATGGAACTGAAGAAGGAGAGACAGACAAGGGAAAACATATAGAGGAGAAGGAGAGACTGCCGAGTCGTGAGGATGTTTTGACACCTGCTATCTGATGATTTCAAGCCTGTATAAGCCTTGAATCTCTGTGGAATATTTTACCAGTCTTTTGCAATGGTTTTATTAATAAACTGCCAAACATATTTGACCTTGAGTAAATTTTGACGGGCATGGACATTTTGAAAGGGTTGTGAAGGGTTCTTTCGACTTAAGAGATATCTGAGTTTGTTAATTCGCTCAGTAAAACCACCTAAATGGTTCTTTGCCTTTGTTAATGCACTAAGAGATGGTCTCCGAAGGTGCAAAATATATATATATATATATATATATATATATATATATATATATATATATATATATATATATATATATATATATATATATATATATATATATATATAGGGGAAGGTGGGGTGATTTGTGCATTTTGGAAGTTGCAAAACCCCTTGTTTCTAGAAAACCGTGGAAGAAATTGGAAATGTGACCACATATTTAAGAAGAGCCATCCATTTGACTCATCCTGTAAAGAAGGGAGACACAAGGAATAAGATATAAGCACATTTAAGCTCAAAAAACTGTGTTTTGCCTTTCAAAGTAAAATTTCCATGATCAAGGTTTTTTGATTATTGTGTCTGAACAATTATAGACACGTTTGAAAACATTTGACACATGTTTTAGTGCTTTGGTATGCTACACTTTGAGTCTATATAGTTAGCACAATGTCAACCCTAAATTGCTGCATCATGCCTATTATCCAAAATTCTGGGGATGGGGTGATTTGTGCGCAAGGGCCTGGGTGAGTTATAAGTAAGTAAGTAAGTAAAATGTATTTATAAAAGCACATTTATGACAGTTTGCACTGTCCAAAGTGCTGTACATAGTGCATTCAGTAGGTAAACAATGAAGGTAAAATAACAATAACCAAAATAAAAGACGTAAAGCCCATACATCCACATAAACACAGATAGTAGTGCAGAGGTAAGTAAGTAGTGCAGAGGTTAATGGGGAGGAAACACCAGGGTGTACATATGGGTTTTGAGCCTTGATTTAAAGGCAGAAATGTAGGGGGAATCACATTTGTCAGGTGGCAGTTGGTTCCACAAGCACGGAGCAACTAGTGCAAAGTACATTTCTGAGAGTTGTGCCAGTGGCATGGCTGTATACGCTGGTCACCAAAAGAAAGTGATAGTCTACAGTAGCTCAGGAGAGAGTGACATCTCAATTCCACTTAACGACACCACTGATGAGAGTTCAGATGGCCAGAAAGATGATGATGGTGACTTTGTCATTGTGACACAATGACGCACAAATCACCCCACTACAACTTTTTTTCCGAAAGCTATATTTCTTAAACAGTTTATTCCAGATCCAAAGTTTTTATTGCCAGGGATGCACAACATCCTGAAATATATGTACATATTTGAGTTGGAGACATAACTGTCAAGGCCTCACTTTAAAATCACTTTGAGTAAAAAGTTGCACAAATCACCCCACCTTCCCCTATATATATGAAGGAAACAAATATTATTACAAATTACAAATGGTCCTGGAAAAAATATCTAGTACGAAGTATAGCTATAAATATATAACTTCTATATTTTTTTTCTTGCTTTTGATCTATATTAAGAAACATTAAACAGTACGTTGGATGAGTGCATTGCTGCTACTTTTTTGAGACAACACATGTTGGTTAAACAACACTGCGGTTTCAACTGGTTTGCCTTGTAACACATGGCAGAGGCGAGACTGGTGAGTTGGCTGCTGTCATGTCTGCTAATAAAGCAATCACATCCAATGGGTACACGAAAAATAATACCATTAACCCTACTTCACAAAGCAACCATTTTGATTGATGTGTGGGCAATTATGAATGTGTGTGTGCATATTTGCAGTGTGTGTGTGTGTGTGTGTGTTTGTGTGTTCAAACCCACAATGGTCTTTATTGCTGTGACCTTTCTAGTCCGTATGCAACTGGTCAGCATTCCAATTTAAAAGGTTGCAGGCGATGATAATGGCACTGAAGCTTGGATCATATTTGTATGATGCCTCCACAGATTTATAGAGGAATTGTACTGCATGCACATGGGCTACTCGTGATATATCACCAGGTGGCAGCATTTATGTACAGAATAAACAGGTGGTGCAGTGGAGCTGAATTCCTGCACTCAATCCTATAGACCCATATACCTTGGCAAATATACAGTATAGAATTTAGCACATTTAACATTATAGATAAAAAAAACTAATTTCTGAGAACGACATACCCCCAAGTCTCATAATTAAAAAATGGAAGACATTTAATGTGGATAAAACTTTAATGGCTCATTCATAATTTACAACAACAGATGGGCATTCTGACACTTGGGATTGGATGCATGTGAAATGATGTCACTATTTAGCGGATGTTGTGTGCTTTGTATGATTATAAAGTCATGGGGTAATTTTTTTTTACCCTGATTATGATCTATAGTCCTAACTATTTACTACTGTACAGTTGCTGAAGGTTAATGGCCACTTCAAAAATAATGAAGTAACACACACACACACACACACACACGCACAATGTTCACATTTACACAGCAGATAAATAAACAGTTTTCTTTTCTAGTAGTAGCAAATTGCTACAGTCACCAACTGAGTTAAGTTTTAGATATTAGTGAGTGTGTTGCTATAGATATTATTGTGTGAGTGTTACTTGTGTTGTCAAATCATGTTTAACTGCATTATAAATTCTAAACTGCAAGATGCACTCACACATTTTTTGTGTTTTTCAGCGATGGAAAGTGTCAGTTAAATGCACTTGTGTCCTTCCACAACTATGTATGTCATCATTTAAAACTGTCATTAAACAGTTTGCCAATTACATATCTCCTGCATTTCACCCCCATCAGCTCCTGCAGCCCCCCTTCAGATTGCCCTTCAAATGGTAAATGCTGTGTGACCCAGAAGCAGTGAACAGGGCTGAATGTGAGTGTGACTGTTTTAATAAAGGAAATTGCAGTCAGAACGCTCTGGACCCAAATCAGATTTGAGTGATGATGATTTGACTTACGTCAAGACATGCTGAGAAGTCTTTGTGTCCTGTGCTGCATGTGCGTGGGTTCGAGCTGGCACACACACACACACACACACACACACACACACACACACACACACACACACACGCACATATTGTGCGTGATTTGTAGGGCTGATTGCATTAGGTGCTAGGACTTAGTCCCTGTGGAGGAGCCACATGCTCGTTGTACCCCAGCTGTAGCTGAGATCTAATATTTCTCCACCAGCACGTTTATGTCCTTGATGGACCAAACTCAATCTTCTGCTTCTTTGTGTCTGCCTGGCAGGGTGGAGAACAGAGTGAAACATTGTTTGAGGAAGCACATACTATGCACTATTCATTTGATATAAAGTCAACCTACAATTATGGCTGTAAGCTAACTTCAGCCCCAGAATGATGTGTCTTATACTGGCATGGTGGTTTCTGAGATGCAATAAAGGTCAACACCTTTTGAAGAGTAACACTCTCAGGGATAACTGAACCAGAATGTTGTTATTAATCACATTTATAAAGTCTATCAGTGCACTTTTTTCAGATTCACCTTTTGTGTTGGGTTTTGTCTGTTCAAGTAGACAGCTAACCTCTCTACCACTACTTTGTTAATTTTCTCAGTTCAGAGGACAGGGGGCATCCATTTGTGTTTGCAGTTGATGTGTAGACTAGTTAATGTTTTGTCTGAGGCTTTTTGCCTGAGGCACGGTGCAATGTGTGTGGGTTAGACAGAGGGCACTATTGTCACCTATTTTAAAACAGCCACAGTGAAAGCCTCCATTACTCAGTATTCAAGTTCTGCTCAATATCTCCATCCAACCAAACGGCAGCCGTGAAAAACACAGAAGCATTGTCCTCACCCTGCGCACATCAGTTTGTCGGGCAATTCAGTCTTCATTTTAACATGATACACCGTGTCAGAGGGTCTAAGTGCAAGCTATAGTCCTATGTAGGATTCATTCTACAGCTGTTGCATTTGTTTAGTATATAATGAAGAAGCCTCTGTCTATTTTAGGAGACACGTTCCTTTCTGATCCCACGCTTAACAATTAACAGAAACAGCTGGTTTGAGAAAGAAATGGGGACTGTCACCCACAAGGGACAAAAAACAACCACTGTCAGTGCAAATGCTTTTTCATCTTTGAGCATTTGATGCAAGTTAATATTGCAGGTGAATACATGTATGCTATATATTTTATTAAAGAAGTGTATTCCAAACAATTGTACAAACAATTAGCATTTTTTGACATGTGTATCCCTGTATTCAACTTGCTGGAGTGGCTGGATTAGAATGGCTTGATGTACTTTTTTCCAAGATGAGGTTTATATTACTTATTTTGAAATGGATATTTATTTCCTAAAATGAGAGTCAGTTCTACTCTATCAGAAATGACAATTCATGTAGACAAAAAATTGGTTATTTGAAAATAAGTCCCCTCATGTTCACTTTGTTTCCGTGGTTACACCTCAGCTTGGCAGTGCAGCGAAGGCTACTGAAGATGAATTGCCCATTTCCCACATGTTGGCTCTTGCGCCATATGTGCTCATTTCTGACAGCAGATTTATGTGCTCATAAGAGCAGCAGTTAAGACACTATTTCTTAATACCATCATGCATATTATTGCACCGATGACCTGCTTGTTTACCAACATCTGCTTAATTAACCTCCTGCCTTGGCTGCAGTGAAGCTACCCCCACAGACTCTACCAAGTGCCATCCCCCATTACAGGACGGCTGCCAACTGGCCGGCAGGTGACCGCATAAACCTCTGGACCAGAGACAAGATTGATCACTCCAATAACACCTCAGGATTCAAATGTGCAAGATGATTGCTATAGTGATTGGATGCCCCTAATAAACAGCAGGCTATATTTGGGAGAGCATTTCCCACTGGGTCATTTAGAGTCCACTGGGTCCAAATATGGCAGCTCTATGGCCAGATGTTCGATAACAGACTCACGTCCACTGCCAAGTTTTCTGAACTTCATCAGCCTTCTAGTGATTGTTTAATAAACAGTCCACATTGTAATACATTGTTTGTATTTTTTCTCTTGGCTTTTTCGGACCGTCGTTGTATCTTATTACAATGTCCAGTGGTTTTGTATATATGGGTATGTGTTTAAGTAAACTTTTTTAAAGATTTTGACAACTTGTGTCAGTGTTTCCATTTTAGTCAGTTTTGAAATGTATGAGCTTTGTTATCCGTATATGTTGATCACTGATTTTGCCCAAGATTGTATTTGATTTTGATTTATTGATTCTTGGTTGGTTGGTTGTTCGATTAGATGATTGAATTGCCCCTTGGAATGGCCGCTGGGATCTGACTTTTGTCAAGTTCAGGGATGTGTCTACTATATTCTGCTGTCTGCTCATCACACTGCAGCAGACTAGATGAGTGTCACTATATTTAAATGTAAGACCATGGTTATGTAATAGAGCCATATCTTGTTTAGGTAGTGAGAAACTGATTCAATCCAACACATTGTTAATTTATTAGGTGGCCTCTTTTGATTTTTAATCCTAAAGAACCAACATTTTAAGACTTATTTAGTCTTTGACTCTACCAGTAGAGTTATCTTTTGTAAACAAATTAAATAAATTAAAGCTCTGATTTGAAGGACAATGTGTGTATTTGGATCACTGGAGAAAATGTCCATCTCAGAGTTGCTGGTTAGAATGCTAACATGGTGTGTAAGCCATTGACCTGATTTTGATTTGAATTCTATCCCACAAATATTCTCCATCATACAGATGCTTTATCCACTTTTTTCTCAAATCCCGATAGACTTCATGGCTAATGTCATAACTAGCCCAAGATACCAGACGTCTATATCCACGTAATAATAGGGCATTAGATGTTATGACAAATCTCTAATGGCTCCTAATCATGAAATATTAAAAACCACCTAGTGATATTGAGAAATTATACCATCCTCAATATTCACTTCATGTGCTGGAATTATATGAAAATCTTTTATTGATGTAATTTAAGCCCCCCTCAAATGTGTTGATCATGGCTTCAGGACATTGATACCGATTAGGAGAGAAAAGGCAATAAGAACAAAGAACTGGGGAGTAACCTTTGAAGATGATCTTCTTTGTCACCCCTCTGCCACTGGCAATGTTTCTAGGGGGGCAAAAGCTAATTTCATTAAGACATGGGGGATGGGTTGTGTTCGCCTCAGAGTTGAACTTACATTATATCATAACAGACTCCTTCAGTGTTTCAGAGAGACGAACAGGAGGATCAATACATACGTAGTTCTGCAGGCACTCGTTCCAAACTGGGTATAGCTTGTTGAGTGAAATCACATAATGTGTACGCGTTTCGACCACTGGAATTGCCGAGGTTGGGGCTTTACTAGTTCAAAGTGTAGGTGTGGGCAGCAATAGTAGAATGAGTGCCTCGTCTTTCTTTAATCTACTTTCTGCCTCTCCTGCTTCTATCATTGTCCTCGCAGCGCCCGGGTGAGCGGTGCAAGGTAGACTTGAAAGGTGAAGCACTCAGAACATGACTTTATCTCTTTTCACCAGCTGCTCTCTGCTCCCATCTATAGAGGGAGCAGGGGAGGAGATTGAAATGTGGCGCAACGGTGCTGTCGCTGGGCTTACTCTGAAAGAAAAAAGGCCTTAAAACGAGTCAGGGTGACAGTCACTCCCACAGCAATGGAAACGGGTAGGAACAAGCGGGTGTGTTCTACAAACCAATAATTAAAGCTTACGTTTGCTGTGCGCTTCAACATAGCTGAGTGTGCTGCAGTGTAACCTCTGTGTCACAGCCTCTCTGCACTACACAGCTTATATTGAATGTTTACCCAGGCACAGTAGCCCCTGCTGTACACACAAGTGATAATGATACTGATGACAGTTTATGTTCATTATCTGTAATGGAAGTGTGGAGCTGCCATAGAGAGTTAGAGTGTGATGTCTGCTTATGTCAATATGTGGAAAGGAACAAAACATGACCTCCTCTTAAACGCTGCTCAGGCTACTTTATAGTGAGCAGCATTTGTTATTTAAAGGTGGAGTCAGCGGTTCTAATGCTTGTTGTCAGAAACACTTTTTGTCAAAATCATTGACAATACAGTATCCTCAGGATCAACTACGAGGTCTGTACTGTGTGTACGCTGAAATAAAATCTGGTGTCAATACACAGCCTAGGCTCTGTAGCGCACACGGAGTAAGGACAGGTAGCGAATCGTGAGGAGATATTGACTGATTTTGACAAAACGTGATTTTGACACAACAATTATTCTCCAGAATCTCTGACTCCAACTTAACATATCGACCAGTTAATGTTTGATTTAAAATGTCTCCTTTTGTTAAAAAAAGCCTGAACTGGGGGAGGGGAGTAATGGTGCCCTCTGCTATTCCATGTCAACATGTTAATTAAAGAATTATTAGAACTGTTCTACATGAAGTCAGACGCCAGTGATTAAAATGAAAAACCATGTTCAGCCTTTTTTGTTCTAATCTATAAAGCTAAGCCTCTGATATGTAATCACAGTTATGGTGTCATTTAAAATTAGAATTCTTCTGACATTAAAAAATCTCATTTGAATACTGATACTGTCAGAGCCAAGCAAGGTTAATGCAAACTGCCTTTGTTTAAGCAGGCCTTTTTTATTGCTAGTTTAAAAGAATGTAGATACATAAACTCTGCACAGAAACACCTATTGGGACCTATTGATTATTTTTTTATAAAGATAAGTAGGCTGTGCCCTCGGAAAATGTCTTTCACTTTTTGAATTACTATTGGTCCCTATTCCAATTGAGATAAGATGTTAGCTTTATACATCCTGGTTCTGATACATTTTTTGTCTTTTGTTAAATGTATTTTTCGACGATGAAAATAAAACAAAATGTGTTGGGAATGCACAACCTTTATACTGTATACAGCTCAAGCCATAAACCACTTTTTCAGTATCAACACTGTAGGCAGACTTTTGAGTGAATGAACACAAACACATACTATGTGTTTTGATGTGGGTATTTGATAGTTTAAGTGTTCGAGGTGACTGGCTGGTGATGGTCAATATTTTAGGATCCTTTTTCCAACAGGGTTAAGGGATATAGACTCAGCAGAAGTGGGATCATTGAGCTTTATTGGTGCTTTAACATCACAGGATTTGCTACTGACAGTAAATGCTGGATTAGTGCAGGAAAATTGCCAGTAGCTTGCAGAAATCTCCAGGAATGTAAACAAAAGAAAAACCACTCTGTGTTTTTTGTTAATCTGTGTGTGACTGTAGATATGGAAGCAAGAGATTCTGTCTTATATATGTTTTGTTTGAATGTTTGTGTTGTGTGTGCATGTATGTGTTTATGGCCTTGTGTCTCTACTGTACCTGTGTGCAGACCGGGCAGCCTTACTGTCTTGTTTGTCTGACCATGAAAGAGCAACAGCCAATGCTTGGCTCACACACCAGCTGCTGTCATTCAGTTTATCCTCTCCACTGCCCGTACTTCTCCTCAGGCTTTTCACTTCTCACTCTCATGGGTTAACAAAGTGAATGAATGAAGATAATAGAAAAGCACAGTATTCCAGGATTTGATCTTTTTCACAATAGCCAGAAGTGATCTGAAGTACTAAAGGCAAATCACAATACAAATGTATGAAACAATGATTTAGCAGTATATAATCACGTGACATACACATAGCTCTATTGTGTGTTTCAGAATGAGATTAAAAACAGCACTGATTTTTTAAGACACAGACTAACCTTGTTGACCACATTATAATTAAGTTCTTATGCCCAACATGTTAAAAATTAATTGCAAATATATTTGCAAGTGCTTGGATTTGATTTGGAGTTGTGTTTGTGTGGGTCCAATATTCACTTCAAGCTCTGCTTTGTGTGTTGGTGTTACTCGCTACATTCTTGAATGTGTTGACCAGCTAGTCCCTAATGTTATGTTTGCTATCTGGCAGGTATCAAACGGTGGGTTTATCAGTGCTGATGCTGCTGGAAACAAGGCGGTTGAGAGCGGAGAAAACCAGAACAATGATCCAATGATCCAGAGTAGACTAATAGGCTCACGTCAGAACAAACGAACCCGCTAACATTACACATCCTCTATCTATTCATTAGTGTCACTGTTAATACAAAAAATATTGATTAGCAAGGCTCGTGCTGTAGACCTATGCCTGGCATCAATTTTTAAAAAAAAGATTAGGTCTTGTCAACTCTTTTACATACAGTAATAGTGTTATGGTATTTCTCAGTGGTATTTATTAGTATTAGGCATTAAAACAGTGTTACAAGGGTGAAAGTGAGTTTCAGGAAATCAAATTGATTTTAGCGTTTTTTTTTTACTCTCGAAAAGAGAGGGACATAAAAGAAAATCAAGATATATATTGCTTATTATTGTTGACGAAGCTGTGGGGATTTGGTGACAATAAGCAGGCTTTATTGGTATACCATGTCTTGAGCTGGAGTGCTTGAGGTTATTCAAACAAAACCCCCTTAAACCAAACACGGAGCTCTGTTTCTGTTTACCAGCTTTAATTCTCTGTTATTTAGTGGCACAGGCCCACAGGGAGCAGGCCGGGTTCGTCGGCAGGGTGAATATTCATTTGGGACTGACACCTGAGACTCACAGGGCGCATCCCCATTCTTCATTAGAGATGTGATAGCTGCACAGCAGTATTGATTGCATTGTTTCAGTGAAATATCCACCATAGTCAACACATTAATTATTCACCTCTGTGTACTCTATATTATTGTCTATATAGACATGTGCGTGATAATGAGGAAATGTAGGTAAAAGTGTCATGGCAGTGCAAGGCAAACTGCATCATATTCTGGTTGAATACTTAATTACAGCAATACGTTCGAAGGTCATGAGGACAAGATTAACAACATAAAGTAACAATACATTACAACAATGTGTATAATACACAATACACAACATCTGACATTATAATTTCCGTTCATGTTAGTGCAGCTTCCCCAGACTCTCCATTGTGTGGAATATAATGAAGGCATTGAGTGCTTCATGAAATCCATTCCCCTCTAGATCAATCTGGCCCTAATGTCAGCTGTCTCATTCACATCTAACTGCCTAGGACTGTATTAATAATTGCATCAGCTGTATTGATTTCTATTGACCGTCGGAGCTGCCCGCGTGAAACACTGTAGTCTTCAAGCGGCCTGACCCTAAATCAAGTGACATCTCATTAGAACAGACAGTAGCTCTTCAACAGATCTTTTCCGACTATAAAAATGGAAATGGGGAAATGGCCACTAACATAAAAGAGGATTGTTTCTTCATTCTTTGCTGATATGTCATTCGATGAATATGTCAATATGTCCCTCCGAGGTTGATAAAAGGGGTCTTGTTAATTTTGTGTTATCAATTTAACTGACAGCAGTTTTTCTTCTTCCTACTATACTCATAGGAACCTTTTAATAGGAATATCTGCCCTCTTTTCATTCAGAATATTGGGACTTTTTCGTGGATGGATTTTGGTTTGGTTTGGTTGTTTGAACCTTGATTATTTGACCATGCCCTCATTTTTTTTCACCTTTTATTTGTACAAGCAAGTCATTAATAAAAATGTATTTACACTTGCGGCCCGATAGGCGACAAACAACGCTTAAACAGATACCATTTTCATGCTATGTACCTCTACTTTTTCCTCATCCTAAACAATTCCTTTCAGGTTGGGCTTGTTCAAGCTATTGTTGCAATTTCAAAACACTTTAGCGCATACAAGTTATTTGTTCCCACAGATCAGCCTGAATTTTTTCTTTGTTGAATTCAATGCATTACTCTATGTAAACTACATATGATGAAGTGTGTAAAGGTCTTATAGGGTTGATGTCTGATGTACTGTACATCAAGGACAACATAACAAGCTAATTGTCTTTTAAGTAATTAGCGTGAGTTAAGGTGCACACAGTAGTTTGTTCACAAGTGTGAAGCTGTGGGTTGATACCATTTTAGTTGTTGTTTTGGACACATAGTGGTAGTTATCGTGTCTTTAACAATCCTATCACCTGCATAAATACTGCTCATTCAGTTGTTGTGCGTATAGCCATATATAATATGATATTCAAATTTATTTTTCTTTATTTCCTTTTTTGCTTCTGGATGACTCATTGGGGGGACTACAACTAGGTAAGTGCACAGATACATTTACTTCGTCATATTTCGTTGCTGGGACATATATGTGATATGTGTAATAAACCAATGGAAACATTGGGAGCGTGTCCTTGATTGATCAAATATCACAGTGGAAAGAGGGCATGACCTGTAGCTGTGAAATAAGAGAAAGAAAGCACTGCTTTTTCTCAGTCGAATATGAGTCGCTTCTGACTAGCCGCCACTGTAGGTTCATCTCCTCCTTTAGCCTTCTTTTCACAAGCACTGTAAAAAATCGAAATTTAAAATTGTAGATAATGTCGTTATAATGCTAAATTAATATAAATGAGGAATCAACAATCGTTTACATGTCCAGTCAAGGTTAAATGATTTTGAAGTAGTCTAATTTAACGATTTACATATTTTTTTTTATCGCATTTATTATTAATGAACTGAGATGAAACAAAACAAGACGTTTAGGACTTTCAAAGATTATCAGTTGGAACAATGACCCAACACCATTTTTTTTTACAGTGCAGCCCAAGCCAATATAAAGGGTAATATGTGGCTGGATCTGGTGCTAAATGAGTGCTTTATGATTCAGCGCTGCTCTCTCATGGCCGAGCCCGATTCAGTAATGAGTTAGTAATAAAATTTGGGTTGGTGGATGCCGGGTAATGTGGCTAAGCAATGCGCCGGGGGTCCATGGCGTATGCTCACTTGCTTGCTGGGCCCTGGGCTCTAATGAAACCCCCACAGGTTTTAATATTTGAGCAGAGGCCAGCATAGGGGAGTTGGGCTAACAGAGCCTTATTGCTTTCTGATAAAAAGAATATTGACAAAGGACAGACATTTTCCACATCTCACCTAGGTCGCACATATGTCATGATTATTGTGATAAATAACCTATCTAATGTCTCTCCAATAATTCTCCTCTAATTTAACAATATGGCCATGCGGTCGACCAGTTCGCTCCTCTATCATCCCCCCTTTGCATTTCAATCTCTCCATCAGACTGTTCTGCTGAAAGCAGCAAAATGGGAGAGCTCCTTTTCAAGTTTAATAGTCATTAGATTTGTAACAGAGTGACAGCTTCATGAATCCAGAAAGCCCTATATAGTGTTAGTATGCCCACCCTTGTAAATTCTTGTGACTCTTTGTGAATTTAAAGCATCCATTACACAGTGTGGTGAAGATCTGTGATAAATCTGTGTAGTGAAAGTGTTGCTGTGTGTTCAGACAGAGATTGCTGTTGTTCTAGCATATATCCTAAAGCAGTCATGCATTTGGGGAAAAGAAAACTCACTATGTTGTCAGTATGTAAATGTATTTGTATTCATCTGACTATTTTGCACGATTGATTGACTATAAAATAGAAATGCATACCCTAAGTCAGACCATCCTCAGCACAATTTAAACGTGACATGCAACTGCATCAAATCTGAAAAATTATTACATGTATACACTTTCAACCAAGAGAGTGTCAGCTCCCTTATGCCACATGAAATTACTATGCTTGTTGTTGTAGTTTTCATTTGTTTGCAGTACTGTGCTTGCTACCGCTTTCTTAGGATATAAGCTGGTTATGTCGAAGTCAAGCCCACAATCTTTCACTTAGATGAGAGCCACTCTCCTTCACTGTCTGAATAAAGCCCACCTAATCCACCGTGTACTGCCTTGCCTTCCCGGTTTGCCGCACTAGACATGTATACAGCCACGGGGCCACATACAGGCTACCCCCACCTAAGGGGAAGAGGAAACCCTGTAATGACTAGTTGAGAGAGCTGGATGAAAGGAGCACAGCAGAGAAAAGAGACCAGGGAGTGGAGCTGGGCTGACCCAAGGATCATGCTCTGGTTTGTCCCCTTGGGGTTTAGATCACAACCAATTGTAGCTGCCCGACTGCCTAGGCCTCGCACACATACATTGTGTTCTGAGCAGGGCTCTACAAACTCGCCATTACTGTTCCAAAGGAAAATCTACAGGGATTAGGTTATTACGGAATAATTAGATCCTAACTTTCCTTAGAATGCCCTAGGTGAAGTTGGTACTAAAATCTGCCCTTTGTATTTGTCACACCATTAGTGTCTACCTTATTTTTACTTTTCATCAAAGGGTAAATGCGTTTCTCTGTCTTTGTTAATATGCACTGCACTTTCAAAGCACAGGCAACTGGAGCCCCCAACAGTGTTCCGTGAACCTCATTTAAATGGAAATTGTACAATTATAACCCCGGTGAAACTCTTCCACACTGTGATGAGAGAACTGAGACTTTTTATGTAGAACATGCATTTTTGGTAATGCAATTACTGATGCTGAGTTTGTTCTCTCTTTTCTGTTGGGAGAAAGAACTCAAGGTGTGTTTTGCCTCTAAAAGCACTGTAGCAAAGATAATGGCGGCTATCAAGCTATCAAGCTTTTTTCTCTCCACAAGGCCCACACACAAAGTGCCCATGAGACAGAGTTTCAGTAGTAATCTTCTTTCCTGCATGACTCCCACCTTTAACTGTGCTAGGCAAGGCCTGCTGGCACAATAGCCTCACCACTTATCATAACCACCTGCCATTTACTTGCAAACACAATCCTATTCTCTGACTAGGTAATTACTGTGTTTGCTTCCACATTGTTGTGTCTCCACAATGCTGATAGTCATGTCTATAGATGACAGCTACTGCTGGGCCTCCCAAAGGTTTACAGCTATGTGCTATATTCGCTTCAGCATTTTATTTGAATCCAAAGCACCCTGTAGAGACAAACTTGTATGACAGCCTGTGTTTATGCTCATGTACAAACCGTACATCCCTTTTCTTATTTATGTTTTTTTCTGTTAAATTGAGTCAATAAAGTGGTTGAGGTTGTCAAACACTATTAGCGACCGTTCTTCCATTTGAAACACAGTGAGACACTTCAATCCTCAGGTAAATAAATTACAGTCAAAAGCCCTGGGACGGGCTGCCTAGTATTTTTTCCAGCGTGGCTACAGCTGTAATATATTTACTTCAGGCCTTTCCATAAATACAAGGCTTCTCAACTGACCGGGATTAGCACTGACTGTGGGGAAGGGAGGTTCTACGAAAGGGGATGGGAGTGGAATGCGGTTTTTGGGGGTAAAAAACAGCTGTTTTCAGACCGTAAAAAACGTCCATGATGTAGGTCCTGTGTACTTGATAATGATTACCCTGGATCCCATTACTCCAGAATCAGGGAGTTAACGTCCATGCCCTACAATTTAGGAGAAGGATTCCAGTTGGTAATGAGAGGCCCCTGGTCTGGCCTGCACGGGATAGCCATGTGATACAGGAAGTCACACAACAAATACACTGACCTCAGTAGGACAGCTACATACTGTCCACCACGTGTGTGGTTGTAGGGATCGACATAGGTTTATATAAAAAATAAAATATATAAATAAATACCTTGAATTGTGACCAAATATAATATTTAAGGTTGCCATGGCAAGTGGTCATATTTACAAATAATCTCACCCCCTGCAAAACTTACTTAGGTAAGCGATTGTGAGTTACCAAACCCTTGTTGTGTATAAAGTAAGGTAATATGGTTGCAAGATCATATATAACAGTGGCTTAGTTCGCACAGTAAATGGCCGTAATTATTCAGAATTCATCTGCTGTGTTTTATAGTGGATTATATTATGACTACAATTGTTATTATCAAAATACCCTTTCTAAAAATAAATCAAAGCACATTATGTTGTTCAAGAAGACAGCATGTATTACTCATCTCAGGGGTAACTGATAAAATAATTTCAAGGAAGGACAATTGGTCTCCACTGAATTTTAAAACTAATTCACTGTCTTTTGCCAATTTTTTGACAGATGGGAAAGTGGCAATTCGGTCCATATCCCAGAAGACCACACAAATGAAATGCAGTAGGGTCACCGGTGAGCTCTTGTGACTGAATTAACGCCACACGGTTGTAATTGCTCTAGATTTGAATGTGTGTTGTATGTACCCTGCCATTTTGTGCACACAGATTTAGCCAGATCCTGACCCCCTACAGCTGTAATTCACATCAGGATTAGATTTACCCTCATGCTTCTTCCATATATATATATTTATATTTTATATATAAAATATATATGAAACTCTGTGTAGGTGCAGGCGGCATCCTCTCTCAGTTGATAATGCAGTTTATTAAAACCCACTATTGTGGGTTTGGTGGAATAGAGGTCACATAGGAGACTCTAACCTGTGTCATCTATAATTCATTGTCAGAATATGCTCTTCTTGGTGGGATTAAAGTTTAATACCTTGACAGACTCTGTAAATACCCTTTTGTGCAGAGCTAGTGTCTTGGCTTGTGTAGGAACTGGTGCTGGGCTATAACTTGTGCTGAGTTAGGGGGCTGGGAGAGATGGTTAAGTATATGTTGGGGGAAGAGGACTTGCAGTAAACCCAGGTTAAGCCCTAGGAGCCCACCGTCAGCAGGCCAGTCTCCTGCATAAGGACAAGCCCACGCTGAAATGTGTTTCCCTGCAGATAAGGTCCAGTCCACCATAGGGCCACAGATGAGATGCGGCCCCTATCTGTTATGGTTCTTATTGTGTGGCCAAGCGATTAGGTTAGGGGAAATGTAATACCTACGTGAAGGAGTTTTGCCACATATGTTCCTGCTGTTGTAACTTGGGCTGAGGATAGACAGGATGGAGGACATGCTGTACAGATATATATATATATATATATATAGAGTTATACAATCTAATCATTAGAGCAGTATATTCAGCAAAGCTGCATATTGTGTGCAGCAACACTTTCTACGCAGCAACTGAGGATAGTAACATGCTTCTATATACTTTATGGTAGCTATGTTGGGCTTTACAGTCTCACAGGAGTCTGGCTTTGTAGCAGGATGCCTGACTTTCTTAGGACCGGGCCTGTCATCAGTATTCGGTCTGTCTTGTTTATGACTGCATTTAGTTATTGGACTAGGTGGGTCACAGAAAGGAAACAATCTCTAATTGGCCATCACTCAGTGCTTGTGACCAATATATCAGTAACAGCTTTCTGATGTGATTGAACATCATTGCACCACTTAAGTATAGTGACCTTTCTCCTGTATTCTTTTCCAGTAAAGAAGTGCATGTTTTGATCAGGCTTGTGGACATTTGCCAGGTTCTGATTGCCAAGCAGGATTGTTTTGGCATCCTTGGAAAGCACTTGAAGTATGTCTTATTGTCCAGGCTTATGTTCAGCTTTCGTTGGATCTGTTTGGCACAAGACCAACCAATTAACCTTCCTAAATGGCAGTCTGGATTGTTTGAAATCCTTTTCGTCACATTTAAACCCCCCGTGGTTTTTATCGAGGAACAACTGGCAAGGGGTGATGCAGTGTGTGTGTGTGTGTGTGTGTGTGTGTGTGTGTGTGTGTGTGTGTGTGTGTGTGTGTGTGCATGCGGGATATTACTGGACTTTAAGGTGTGGTGTACGAGCTATGGCCTAGTAATTTCATTTTCTCTTTAATATAGCTTGAACTCCCTTTACAGCTATGGACATGTAAATGTATTTCAGCCATTTTCCCCCTCAGTGGGCCATCGCTTTCAGGTTTATGGAGCACATTATGGTCTAATTGCTTTGATTTGGATCCCACTTGTAAAGCCAGAACTGTAGTGGAGCTCTTCAGACCATCTTCTCATTTCAAAGAAAACAACCTCTACTCCTCCCAACCCCCCTGCTTACTGTTGTGATAAGGCGAGCAGGAATAAGTGCTTCCCCTCAGACCCATCTCCACTGACATAGGCACTACATTGCAATTAATTATGATGGGTGGGTCTGAACAAGACTCTCCTTTTTCACAAAACTCAATCCACGTCCATGCTATTGTTGTGTGCTTCTAATGCAAGTTATGTGCATTAATGAGTGGTACTGAGTGTGTGTGTGTGTGTGTGTGTGTGTGTGTGTGTGTGTCTGAGTGCATGTCATGTGCTCTGGTGGTCTTTTGATTTCGACACATTAAACAACTTGTATTCCGACCCTCTTGGGGGCTGATCCTTTGACATAGAATAGATTACAACACTGGATTAAAACAGCTCTCTATGCTGCATTGGTCAAGTGGTACAATAGCCAGGTAAATCTACTGAAATGCATTCTCACCACAACTGTGTCGCAGCTCCGACACTGCGGCTCTGAATGAGCGTGTACATGTTTCATTGTAGTTCCCTGCAAGCCTTGTAGCTTGTGTCAACAGTTCAGTGCTGTGTATAGCATTGATAATTCACACAATATAAGCAGAGTACTCAAATAGAGCAGGAGAAATACTCCCCTTGTTCTTACCGCCTTGTTCACCCATCAAATATAAATTAATTGGTAAAAAGCCAATTGTACTGTCTCTTTTACTTCAGGTTTCTTTCACATCCGGGAACTTGCATGCTCTAACCATGCAAAATATATCAGAAACAGTCTGCGGAGACAAACTGATTGCTTGACCAACATAATGTATTTCAGTTTTCAAATGCATGGTTGTCATCGTCAATTCATGTGTTTATGGGCTGCCATAACTGTTCAGTTCTGATAGCTTGGAAAACATAAAACCAAGTCAGAATGTCAGGAAACTATGTTCAGCCATAATGGAAGTAATTGTAATGACTGCAGCTGCAATGAGTTATGCTTGGATAAAGTAAACATGCTCATTCTTCAACATGGTGCAATGCATTAGTCAAAACACCAATATCTCTCTTTGAGCTGTTATTCAAGGGTTTTTCGTTAACTAAGAAAGTATGGGGCTTTACCCAAATGGTGGTAAACAAAAAGAAAAATAAGTATGATACATTGATCAATGGGTAAAAATGTTTCATCATACTATAAAGGTAGACAACTGTCTGTCTGTCTGTCTGTCTGTCTGTCTGTCTGTCTGTCTGTCTGTCCGTCTGTCTTTCCAGTTTGTTTCCAACCGTTCATCTGATCTGCTTCACACTTGGCGGTGGTGTTGCTGAGGATGAAAGGGAGTGCAGTGCTGAGTGTGAAGTTGTTTTGATTAGCAGTTCTGAAGAAAACTGCACAGACACGCTGGTCAAGCGAGCCATACTGTAGAGTATGCCACTATCACACTCATAGTGCGAATAGACGTGCGTAGAAATCCGGTCCCAAACGGGCACTGCTTTGGTGGGCATTCAAATATATTGACACCCTATGGTGGAATATGATGTAAATACAATGCTTTCACTTAATTATGGATTTTATTTAATACATTGATAGAGATGTGACGTAATGTTGGTGCTCTTAGTGGTGCTACTCAGTATACCACACAATCAGTGTAACAATGACAATATGACAATTTCTGCCTCCTATAGTTTTGCCAAGTTGTATTTATTTTTCTTCTATTTATATAATCGTACACTAACAATTAAATCAAGTAATGTCTTAGTATGTGTTACAATGTGGTGTGCTCTGTGTAATGCTTTATAAACATTACTGTCCAAATCCAGTAGAGGGCACTTGTTGCTAGTTGCTTTTCACTTTCAAATCACTTTGTTTTACGTGGTACCATGCACGCTCTTCTCTCCTACTCTGCTGTGACTGAATATAAAGTATCAACAAAATATTGCACTCACAAAGCACACATGCTAAGGTTTATTCATTGTCAAACATGTATACCTGTAAGCATTTTCACTGCTGATTGATTTTTCAGACATTTAGTTTAGTTTTGTTTTGTCAGTTTTTCTTTGCCAGGTCAAACGTATGGTTGGATCTGGAGGAATGAGCCATATGGTATAGCTGTTAAGTGGGAAAAGAAAAAACAATCTAAACATCGGTTGCCCTTGCATGTTGACTTATACCATGTTTTTTAAATTACAGCTTTTCTTAAGACCTCATTTTAACTGTCAGACTGTAAATCATTTACATTGAAGCATTGAAGTTAACATCTGAAAAGTATAGCGACACCTTTAGCCACCTTTCTGTTGAACGTACACCCAATTTATTACCAACATCATTGGACTCCAGGGTGGAAGGCTCAGCATTGTGGCTACACAGCAGAGTGAAATGTATATCAATCATAGTCACAAGGGCCTAAAAGTTCAATACTTGAAACTCAGAAATCCTGAGTGCTGAACTTTAAAATCCTCAGGAAATATGTGTTTTTATCCTCTTGAATAAGCTGTGTGTCTGGTTTATTTTAGCATCGCTGAGTTGCTTTTCATGGAGGATAAATGTCACTCTGAGATCATGGCACTCAGAGTTTGTGGCACCTATTAGTGGAAATTCACTGCCCTCTAAATATATATTTGTGTGGGTTGCAGCTCTTCCTAGTATTGCGGCATCTTGCAAGGACATTATGTATTAAATTCCTTGCTGTACGCTTGGTTTGCAAATTGATTTATCACTCTTTTGGTACTCTTTCAGCAAATTAGAAATGTCAGACCACAGCTTGTGTTACACGGAACAGCGTAGTCTCCTCTGGAATGACTATTCTTTCTGCTTTTGTAAATTGTTATATTATTTTCATTTAGAAACGAGGGTCATAACTGTGGTCAAGTTAAGGTTGTTTGTGTACATGGTATTATATAACTAACTACTATCAATCCAATATGACTTCTATATTTTTTTGTAAATTACATGTTGAAAACAATCTTTGTCCTCCATAGGGTTGTGCTCATGGTCACTGCAGCTAAGCATCTTAACCAAAAACATTCTGCAAAGGTAGAATCATACTCTTACATGCAATAAGGGTTTATTGTACAACAGAGACCTCCAGTACCTCTGGAGCAGTCTTTTTTTCCATATAGCATTACCTGCTAAAGCTGCATTGTGGTAGATGATTATACATGCTTACCCTCAAGAAATTTGGTGGAAACCCATTGAATATAGTTGGATAAATATGTTTGAGTGTTTGTCGTAAGGAATAGTGGAGAGTTGTAAAGCCTATAGTACAAGTAAAACAAACAAATAAATAAATCCGAACTACTACAAGTTGAGGTGAACTCAACATTTGGAGTCTTGGAGGGAACATAATGTTGTATATTTATTATAACTATTAGACATGGACTGGAGTGTTTTAAAGTTGCATAAAAGTATGTAATTAGTTGTATTAGCATGAGGTCCTGTGTCCTACTTTTTGTTAGTAGTTTGTGGTCTTCCAAATACTTCAAACCTAAACACCAGTCTATACTGTGAAATCCTGGTATGATGAATAAGCTTAGCTCAGTTAGAACATCATTCTGAACAGTGATACAGCAGTTTTACTAGAAGAGTCATGTCATACAAAAAATAAATATATAGCCGTGCTCCATCCAAAGAGAAGTGATAATTCATCCAAGCCTCACATTTCCTCTCTGCCTTGTGTGCTCATTTCTAAGGTGTCAGCCTCTCGGGGATAAAAACAGCAGAATTTACTGCATCTCTTGCTGTAGTCTTACATGCCCTAAATTACTTTTTTTAACCGTTCTGTTCATCTCCTCATTCTCTTCATTTTCGCACACCCTTTCCATACAAGCATAAAGCAACAACATCACATATTTTTAATCAATTAATTTGGATACAAAGAGGTGTACTTTTTTTCCAGGGTTCAAGTCAGGTCCACAGAGCATAAACTGCTCTTTTCTACATCATGGTCTATAATCACCGTCGCAAATTAAACGTGTAACACATCATAATATTACACCCACCCTGCTTACATTGCATTGGTGATAATGCCACTTTAGTGCTTGATTATGTCCTCCGGATAGATAAGACAGTGACCACCCTTTTGCTGCAAACTAATCAGCTCCAAAAAATTACTTATTGATCCCGGGACAGACCAAGGAGGGGGATTTAGTGGTGGGTCAGTGGGAGGGCCCGTGTTGCCTGATTGCCAGGATCATGAAACACACACTGACACACACACACACACACACACACACACACACACACACACACACACACACACACAAAGACACACATACACATTCATGCATGTATTGCTTTTCATTTTCTTTCCCAAAAGGAATCAATTTCACAAACATGCACCTCTAACAACCTTTCCGTTCATGAAAAAAGTTATGATATGATGATGACTAGAACTCGTTTTATGCGGAGAACTGCCAGGCACAATATCTCTTCCCCTTAAAATACATAAATTGGAAATGGATTTCTTTCTATAGTAACTGTGCATGACATCTAACTTGGAAAAGTAATATGATGGCACTGGAATTGAAAATCTTCTCCAGTAGGACTACTGTATGATCCTATTGGGTGTGGTAATAGGCCACTGTGGGAGTTCATACATATATTGAAGTGCTGATGGGTTTTCGCATCGTCTTTGAACAACATTTATTTCTGTTATAGTTCATTGGTGTTACATAGTTAATATGTTACAGCTCATCTATATTTACAGTTGTGTTTTATCAATAATTTCTATTTCAGTCCATTTACTGCATAGCAAATACTGTTTTGACCAGACCATGGGTCTACTACATGTAGTATTCCCAAGGCTTGGCAGCTCTCATTCCAGACTGCATTGATCCGATCTTTTAGAGATGAATGGATTAATTACAGGCAGTGAAAGGAGACCAAATACAGTCTGGCGTCGGGACGAATGGAATTGAGGGCTGGGATTGAGAAAGCCATTAAGGCAAATTGAGGGCATTAATGATTGTAACACTGCCAGGGGGCTCCAGTGGCCCACCCTTTTTCCCTGGTACTGTGGTTGTGTAATGGCTTCCTCAGCTGCTATTTTCAGGCGTTTGGTTGAGCAGTGGCTCTGTGGCAGCATAGCTTACATCATGTTGTTCTCCGGCACATCTGAGAGTCTCAAAGAACAACCTGCACCACATCGTAAAGACATGATGGCCAAAACACACTGGAGTAACAGAGCAGGTTGTAAATACTCATTAGATATATTTGACCAGGGACACTGATTAATACTAACATGCTATACAATTACAGTATGGTTGATTATCTCATTTTGTAATTTTTTTATAGAGATAAGTAGGCAAATATTATTATCTTAAGACACACATAAAACACTACGAATCATTAAGCACACGGCTTGCAGTAATATTCTGACACACGGAAAACAAGATCAATAAAAAATGAAACGCAAATTAATTATGGGCCTTGTGTTTAACTAATTAAACAACATAAAACATGAATTACCATCGATTATGGTTTCCGTTCAGGCTTTAAACACAACCACTGTACCATGGACATGAGTGTTTAGTCATGTAGTTTAACATTATCCCACAGTAATATCAATTGTTTTTACTTTTTTTTTTTTAAGATTTTTTTTTGGCATTTCTATGCGTTATTGATAGTGTAGAGACAGAGTTGAAATGGGGCAGAGAGGGGAGTGACATGCAGAGAACGACCGCGGGCTGGAATCGAACCCGGTTCCGCTGCTTGCCGAGGCCCATGGGGGGGACGCCCTACCAACTGAGCTAAGGGCGCCCCCATCAATTAGTTTTTAACTACAAGTTGCTGCTTAATGTTCATTATGCCGCCTTTGGATGTTATGCACATGGGCTGTATTTATGTATCACTAACAATGCATCATAATTGTAAAAAAAACATAAAGCCTTTGCTTCCTTTTTGTTCTTTTCTTGTAACTTTGTTTCACCCCTTCTCAATGTCCAGGCTGCTTTAAATCCAATCTAGCTGAACACATTACTCTGCTCACAACACGGCCCCCAGCTGAATGTATCAACTCGTAAAAGCCCAATATTTCAGCCATATTGATTCCTCTGGTAAAATTGGTTTGAGCTACGAATGTGCTGCAGCACTGTACACTGAGATGTTTAGCAGCCCTGGGGGGAAATATGAACGAGGGTGACCTTGAATGTTTTTCCCCCTCTCTTACTTACAAATCAGTTTTTCTCATTCTGCCTTTGAGCTGACTGTTTATAGCTTTTTTTCTGATATCTTCATGTACGCTCTGATCCATGGCACAGTATTCACATTCTCTTGACCTGAAATACATTCTCTATTCATGCCTTCTCAAAAGGGAAACAATATTTGGATTTGTTCCTAACTCCGATCGAGGGAAGCCGGTCTTGTCTGATCTCCGGTCAGACAATTTTTGTGGGCTTCTCCACTTCCTTTCATCTCTCCAGCTCCTTCAGAAAGAGTTCAATCAGTTGGAAAGTATGTTACGTGCTTGTATGTCTGTGATCCATGACCAGGAATAGTGTGCTGCTGCATTTCTCTTTCAGTACACTGACTATAGACTACATTCTTGTCATATGGAATGTAGCATGCAGAGACAGCTGAACAGAAGTCTCTTAAAGAGGAATAATTCCTCCTGATGTTTTCACGTACCTGGGACACTTGTGATCATGTGTAATCAAATTTTTCCCATGCACAATAATAGCAACAGTTGTTTAGCTTCACTATGAACCTCTTAACTTCATTAGCACTGGCAATTGGAAGATAACTGCTCCAGCTGGCTGTTTATTTTTGAGATCATTTCCTTTTACAATGGACACAACTGTGATTTGCAGCTATTAGTACAAGGGATGGGATTTCTATTAATTTTCCTTTGTGCAAAGGGACCATTGCATATGGGAAATTGATGTTTACAAAGAGGGAGACGGAATAAATGGGGTAGTGCTCTTGCTGCAGTGATGGCCGAGCAGAAGAGCACCAGCCACTTTGCTCAGAAAATCCAAAACACAACAAACAAATGGCATATTTTCCCATTAGGTAATCAGTGTTAACCCACTTATATACCACAACTGTGGTAAATACTAGTCTAGCTGTTTTGTATCCTTGTTTAAAAAAAGGGATACTGAGAATGTAAACCAACTGACCCATCTGAATCTGGTACAAATGAAAGAGTGGTGTATATGCATGCATATGACCATGTCTGTGTGTATCGCAAGGTGATGTAACAGTGGCATATGCATTTATTCATCTTATCTTTGTCACATTGTTACCTCCTTGACAATGGTTGTTTTTTTCTCACTACAATGTATTTCAAGTCAACTCATTTCAGCTTTAGAGGGCCTATAGGTTTGACAGTCCACTGTGAGTGGAGGTTATAGCGATACAGTTTTCCTCCAACTTTTTGCTGGCCACAACACATGATTGTGTTGTGAAAACCTAGTGTAGTGTTGCGGTTGGGTCATAGTTATACGTTTAATGTTGAACAGTTATATAGCGAAGGGGTCAGAACCAAACTCAGTGGAGACTGATGGAAGGAAGTAGGAAAGTGTGTGCCGGGTTCATCAGCAGCAAACCCATTGTGGTGAAATTCTGCAGCAGCACAGAAAAAAGTTCCACCTGATGGAAATAAATTGGCTGGGGGAGTCAGAGCTGAGCCGGGGTCTCTGAAGACAGACCCGGCTTCTAAATGGCTCAATTTAGCTTTTGTTGGAGCTGGGAACCAGAGCAGGTCACTGGCCCACAACCCGCCACAGTGAAAATCAATAGGTATTTTTCAGAACAAGGGGCCTTATTAAAACTGGTCCTTTTTTCTGTGGCCTGCTTGGATGACACTGTCTCACAGAAATCATTAAGCTCAGCTCAAACTGCTCACTACGTTTAGATTGTTGCAATTCCTTTTGACCCACACATCCTCACTTGTTTTCTTTTATTCCCTTTTTCTGGTCCAGAAGACGAGCACCATTACAATTTGCTGTAATTGAAAGATACCAGAGACTGTATAGACAGGCTTTATCAATTCTATAGGCTCTTCTCAATACATATCAACAAAACAGGATTGATTTTTACAATTGTACAGATAATGCTGCACATGCATTGTAATGCCCTTTATCTTACAGCTTGTACATCTGTTTGTTTTTAAAGTTAGCTAATACAGTTGTTTTCTATGACCTTTTCTCTATCTCTCTTTCTATCGTTGTCTCTCTTTATGCTGTAAAGGTAACCTCACACTTTTAGAGCAGATATGACCTTTACCATTTTATGTGTTGCACCTTAATGGCACACAGTAAAGTCTCAGGGCCAGCAGCATTGCACAGCGGGGTCATTGTAGTAAAATCCAAATAGTGTTGTTGACTCAAGGCCACGTGCCCACACACTCATTCTGTTTACCTACCGGTGGGCTGTAACAATGTGCACAGCAAAAGCCGAAACACCCTGAACATGGCGAGTAATGAGTAAGGCAACATATGTCTTTCATGGTCATTTCAGGAAGTTAGAAGTTTATTGAGACACATGTCTTTCTGCATACCTTTTTCATTCCACATGTCTGCATTGTGATTTATTTATGTTTGGTTGGTTTCGGCTGCATTTTGAAATACTAATAAAAAGTGTGAATGGAGTAAACATAATGTCGAAAGAAAAGGAAAATTATTTAAAACCAGGTCTCATTATGTCATTGTTAATCCCAAAAATGTTTTCCATTTGCCTGTATCAGATCACATCGTATTGTATCATAAAATGTTGTATTGTCTTTGTTTATATGCCAACCTTGTGGTGATTACGTCCGCTTTCAGTTTAAAAGCAGTATGTACAAATTCAGTACTAGTGTGTGCCTATACTGAGCATTAATCTGTTGTCAAGATATATTTATGTGCATTTTATGAAAATAAAACTGCTTTAGCTTTAGAGCCTCTCTGGGGATAATCAACATGGGGTTGGAAGGGAGGAAACAGGGCGGTCATGGTGGTGAAAGAGAAGTGTCTTCAATGCAGATGCTAATCAGTAACTGGCCACCTGCCAAGCGTGCATTTGAAATCATTCAACTTTTATGATTGTCTTTATATCTAAACAAAAAAAATCAGTGGGCAGCTCTGTAATGCTTGGGTCTTAGCCGAGGAGATGAGGAGTCAACACTGTGGAGGGCGTGGGGAGTTTTTTATACACAGCGACATGTTGCCAGAAAGCCAATGGTGCTGAGTCTGATTTATGTTGCAACAACAGAGAGATATCCAGATGAATCAGCATCTTATTTTATACGTCCAGATGTGGCTGTCTCGTATTGCTGCGATAAAACCAGACGTCCCATTTCCTGTCATTCCCGTGCACTTCTGAGACAACTATACTGTATGAGCCATTGAGCCATTTCAATTATGACCCTCTGACCCATGTTTTATGAATGATTAGATAACATACAACATTTATCATTTATTAATTGCTTTATAAAATAATGACATTATGAACAAATTCAACCCCACAGCGTACACAGCACTATCTGAACTGAACACCGCCGCTTCAAACTGATGTGAGAAATCAACACGGTTACGACTGATGGAAATGTGAATACATATTAGTAGTAAAATGTGACTATAAGTAAGTACAGCTAATGTTTTGGGGAAAATATGTCATGTGCCTGGAGTAAAAGAGAGCGCGCACATCTACTGTCTGTTAGAACAGCTTAGAATTTAAGAAAGAGCTATTCTTGGAGGTAGAGACAGTATGATACAGTGTGGGTTGAAAGTAAACCAGATTAGACAGCAAAGGCAACAGACAACAGTAATTTAGTGCTGCATTAAAACAGATTATGGAATGTGCATAAATAGTCTTTGATGATTTTTGCAACTTTGATGTTTACCAGCTGACGTTAATGTACAATGTACGGTATCTGAAGAAAAATATCTTGTGATTGATGTTAGATTTAAGCAGAAACACAGTCTCACTAAACTTCTGATTGTTTGGCCTCATTCTATCAGCTTTTACTGTGCTCTGCCGCACAAATAAATTAGAGGAAAATGCAGCGCTGACTTTTCTTACTGCTATTTTAGGATGTAAATGAGTAGTTTTGCTAATATGCTTTGTTTCTCTTTCCAATTACGCATCTTGTGTGCTGCATAAAACACTCAAAGTTCTGCAATACCAGCCAGCATGCATTGTAAAACATGTTTAATGTTGTTCACAATATTTAAAATACAATAAAACATAAATAAATAAATACATACATAAAGGGGAATTATGATTAACGTGCCATGTTACCATAAAGCATTTTAAGTACCAGTGCAGCATTTTGGTTTTGATGACATTATGGATTTATAGGCTTCTATTTGAACAACCTTGTGTATTCATAGCTTCCAGGTCTGTTTGGCTTAATGTCCCAGTGCTGCCGGCAGTATTTGTGGCACGGTGCAACATCTGACTACTTCGGGCGCTCAGCCTGGGTCTGTAATGGCTCTGTTGGGACACTGTGAAAGTGCTTCTTCAGCGCTCATTAATGGAGCAAATTGAACAAGTCTCCTGGCCTACCTCTATAATGACGGGCCCCCCTCTTCTCTGTCCCCCCACTATCCTCTTGCAGTCTATTGTTTACCTACAGTTAGGGTCAGAACTGCAGAGCGGTAATTGTATCACTCTGACCCTCTTTTGGTTTTTATTTTGTCGCAGGGACCTGCTCTTTATTGGGTGCAGGGCATCCCTCAGGTTGTAAAAGCCACAGTGCCCCTCCTCCTATACCTAGGGACAGGGGTGCTGCCTGCCTGCCTGCCAGTGATCAATATGCCACTGTCGTTAAGTGGATTTGTTGCTGTGGTGCTTGCTTATTGAGGCTGCACTTAGAGTGTGAAGTGGCAAGGCCAGGGTAAGAGGGCTGTGGCCGAGCAGGGCTTGGCCCTCGGGGGATGGAAATGTCAGGGGCACAAGCCCAGTTTCATTAGGGCCTGAAGAGACTATGACGATCCATACTGTCTGTGTAATTCATTCGGCCGCGAGGGGTTAGAATTATTTGTGGGAGACAGTTACCAAACAAAGAAAGAGGTCACAGGTTAAGAGTGGCTGTGGAAACTTGTTCGCTGTGAAATCCACTTACACCCCGTGGAATCCACTTACATGCCTCCATTGTTTTATTACCAGATCAGTGGTTGGAACGCAGTTTAGCCTGAATGATACAGCAGAGTCCCAGTGTTGTCATGTTACAAATCAACTGTCATCTAAAAATTAAATCCATCTACGCTTCACTATTTACACTTCAAGGTACAGCATGTTCTGAATGTATTGCAGAGTAGCTTTGTGCCAGTGCTTCCTCAAACGTCAACACCTGCTGCTTGTAGGCATGTAGTGTGTTTCTCTTTGTGTGTGTGTGTGTGTGTGTGTGTGTGTGTGTTTCTCTGTGAGTTCATATCTAGAAATAATGAACGGCCAGCATGGTTGTGTCCAGCGTCATCTGTGCCAGACCATCACTCAGCACAGATTGGTGACATTGAGGCATTTATGGCGGTTGGGGAGCCCGAGGGGCCCACAGTGTATGGATATATTTTACCCCCAAAAGGGTCACGGTATCCCTGGTCGAACATGGGGCCGGGCTGCCCTAATGTGTCATTTGGGATCGACTGTGACCTAAGGCTCTAAATCACTTTCCATTTTGGGGGACAATTAAGTTTGAACCTCTGATGTGCAGTGCCTTTGATTGATTCTGTTGATAGCACTCAGCATACAGGGGCGGGGCTCTCTCTCTGGCAAACCTCTCCGTTTTAGTGTCAATGTGTTGTATTCTATGCACAGCCATAGGTAGTCCAACACTGTTTATAAATGACAGCAAAATGTAAACAAATCCTGATTTTGTCATTTCGAAACAATATGTAGTCCAGCTGCTTTGGTAAACCTGTAAAGAAGATTGCTCATTTTTATGTGATTTAAATGAGATAACCATTGCATTGTCTATTTGTTCTGCATTCCCAACCACACCTAGTCATCCTGGTTAATGCTCAGCAGTTTAAAGCGCTGCAACACATTGTAATAGGGGACATCAGATGTTGTAATCGTCGTAGGCCACAGGGTCACCAAATCTGAATATTGAGATTCATGTTTTCCCTTCTCCTCGCACCTGACTACAGGTGAGGAACAAAGCGGATAGGTGAGGGGGGTTAATACTGTTTTTCTAGTCATGATTACAGCCAGTTGTCAGTTTACAAAGGGGGGCAGAGAAATTGAAATGGTTTAAGTAGGGACAAGGGAGAATATATGGGGGGGCAGTTTTATTTCTGGGCTCTGTTCCAAAAGTGAGTGCATAGTTGAGAGTGAATTGTCTGTATTAAAGTCATTAATAGATACAAGCTAAGAGTTTTATTTGAAACTGGAAATCTGCTTTTGCTGCAATATGTACATTATACTGTTCTCAGTTAAAGTTTAGTCATACTGGGTTGAATATTGAAATATATTAAACATAACACTACAGTATATATACATATATAATATATAGTAAGCAAGATAGACACACAGTACATACACAGTGTTGCTTGTATTGCTTATTTTGCTCCAAAAGAATACTTGCAATTAGGATTCTGGAGTTGTCAGGAGCCTTGTAAAGTATATGTGCAGAATAATTACCATGTCTGACGTTTCCATGGCTGCGTCAGCGGCAGCTCTTGCAAACCATAGGCTGCTTTCTATTGCCAATGTATACAATAAAGACTGCCTTTAATATAAATGAACTGCTTTGGGAAGCTTTCTGTATTGTGTTATTTCAACTGTATATTGGCTACCTGCTGACACAGATAATAAATTGCATGACTTTCAACAATTGGATAGTGAAGAAAATCCTTAAATACTGTTTATTGATCACATGCTACCACTACAGAGGGAAGTCTAATTAAAGTCTTCATGCTCACACCCCTCTGCTGCCGCTCACACATAAGACATATTCACGGTAACTGATAAAAGGAGGTTTCTCAGTGATATTAAACAGGAATAGCTGGTACACGATAATTTAAAACTATTTTTTGGTAATAAAAGTATATCTTATAATAAATAAAAGCAGTAATGCAAAAGCAATTCAACACAGTATCAGCATTTATTTAGTTAAATTGTCAGCCAAAACATGAACGCAACAATTGGAAAATGCAGTGCATTTGCTGTCATGTGAGAAAGGTTAATAATGGTATGATTACACAATTAATCTCAGCCATTTAAATGGGTTGTGCCTCCTGTCTCAATTTTTCTCTCTTGTAAAAACATATTTGGGAGACTTGGCAATTATGTTAATGAGGGGAGAAAGGAAATGATTATGAATAAATGGTGTTGATAGCTTAAATAATCCCATTTGTTTGGGTTTCTTAGGTATTCATGAGACCTATTGGGCCATTTTCAGAATTTCCTGTGGGGGTAAATAAATAACTTCCCATTGTTACAGAGACTGTTGTGTAGAAGATTTGACAAAGTGGGTTTCCCCATTCCAAACATGAAGCCAGTTATATCCGTTTCTATAGTCAGGTCAGTTGTGCAGGATTTAAAGTGGCTACAAGGAACTTTGAGTTTGTGTTGCAAATTCCGGCTGCACCTTTGGACAAAAGCGTGCATATGTCTAGAAACTAGTGAAAGATACTGCAGGTTGCAACACAATAAGGCGATATACTGTATACTGTATGTGTGTGTGTGTGACTGTGTAAGATTAAAAATGGTAATATGACGATGGTGAAGCAAAGTAAACCTTACAGTACCTTACCCTACAGTCTGCCTGCCATAAATTATTGTGTCTAAGGTGCTGGGAGATCTGACCCATGCAAAGGCATTAATAATAACTACTATACGTATAAAAATACTGTTGTTTTCGCTGACGGTCTCAATTGCTGTTACAGGTCATTTTCGATCATCATCAGAGGAAAAATGAGACTGAGGTTTAAGGATTTACAAACCAGACTAAACAGAGCCTGCTCATGGCCCTGCTAATGATGTCTGTAGCTGTGAGTATTCGGAGCAGGAGGAGGACTGGAGAGGGGGAAGACAATGTCCTAACTGATAAGGATGTTGAAGAGCTCCTTGAGGGGCTCCTTGTCCTCCCTTCCTCTCATTCCCTCCCTGCCTACTCGTCACAGCTCAAGTATTCACTTCTCACTCATTAGCGGCTGTTGCCCGTCTCTCACTGGACCAATCTGTTTACCCTGCCCTGTCATGACAATGACTTGCACCCTGTTATCAAGGTCTGCCCTATGTGTGTGTGGTGGGGGGGTTGACAGTTGAGATGAGTTTGTCAGAAGCAGATATAGTGGGCTATGTTCAGGGGAAAAAACTAGGCCAGCTAATTAGCTACAGCTCTCCGGGCCCTGGGAGAGTGGGATGTTTTCCACCTAGACAGGGAAAATCCATAAATGACAGGAATGTGGTTGAAGAAGATGGGCTTGAGTATCTAATACGAGTGGGAGGTTGACGTAAAATAGAAAAATAATGGAGGAAGGAGAGAAATTATGCTGAAAAGTTTACTTTGGATTACCTGCAACCAAACTTATGTCAAAGCATAGCTATTATATGTGTTAGCCACCTGTGTAAAAGGGCTAAATGTAAAAGTTAATATTCTATGTGGGGCTGCACTGATGAATTGTTGCGCAGTATTTTTCTTTGCGGCAGCATTATCATATTTCTGTTTCTTCCACATTGTGTTGAAGCTTTGTTGGCCAAAGGGATCTTATGTGACCACTAAATGTTTCTGCCAACGTTGGTGATTTTACAATAGGAAATGGCTCAGTTAAGAAAACAAGGTTATGTTGTATATCCTCTTCTAACCATCGCAAGTTTCACAGAATTTAAAACTAAATGTGATGAGTCATGGAGTTGTTTGCCACACAAACACACACACACACACACACACACACACAGACACACACAGACACACACAGACACACACACACACACACACACACACACACACACACACACACACACACACACACACACACACACACACACACACACACACACACACATAGTCCTAATGACAGATTTGACAGACTAATATTTAATACAATATGTTAAATTATATGAACTTTGATTGCCATTTATTAAGGCATTACTTTTTAATAAA
Source organism: Hyperoplus lanceolatus (assembly GCA_026929865.2). Taxonomy (NCBI): domain Eukaryota; kingdom Metazoa; phylum Chordata; class Actinopteri; order Uranoscopiformes; family Ammodytidae; genus Hyperoplus; species Hyperoplus lanceolatus. The sequence continues at coordinate 11,321,442 of CM049398.1, forward strand.
GACATATTCAAGTTTTCAGGGGCTTTGAGGTGTTTCTCCAGAAATTACAAACCCAGAAAATAATGTTAGTAATTAGTAATCTTGGGTTGAATGAATGTTTAGTACTGTGTCCCATATGATTGCCTCATAGCTGCTGCATGATCGAATACATTTGCAAATAAAACCACAGTTAGCTAGTTATAAAAAAGTCCTTTGCTTGACCCAAACCTGAGAGAGGAGACAGAGGAATTGTGCAGCGGAATTTCTATGTGGAAAGCTAAAATTCCTCAGCAGTAATCCACAGTTTTGCAACATTTGATAGGGCACCCATATCTCCCTTCCTGTGCCTTTCAGACGGGCGATGCATTACATACACAGTTCATGTCCTGCTGATGGAAGCCTCTCTTTCCACATCAGGCTCAGGTGTCTTGTCCTCCATACTATACTCCATCTGCCCTACCTCCACCTTAAAGCGCTCTGAGGGAGTATCGGAGAATACAGACTATAACATGTGTCCCACTGACTTCTATCAAATGTTTTATTGCTGGGAATAATTCCAGAACTGCTGTGTTATGTCTCACGAAAACGTGGGTTCTCATAAATGTCTCCCTGTACCATGTATCATATTAAATCTACAAGCCAAATAGCATAAGCAGTCCTCGTCCCTGAGGCTCTGCCGACATTTAGGGTCGATATATGTTCAGCCCGCCACATTTCTGGACAGATACTTAACAGAGTCCTAGCTCGGTAGCCCTTATAACCTTTTTGTAGTTGCGTGGATCTCATCCACAGCGGAGGCGGAGTGATTTGCATTGTTGGACAATGCATCATAGTGAGAGGTCACTTTTTCAGCATAACGTGATATTGGGTTGTGTGTATTACAGAGCAGAAGGAGAGGATGGGGAAACTGAGACATCTGATAGATCTATGGACTCTTTGTCATGCTGGAACTAAGTCTGTAAAAGTTGCTAAATAAGAAAGTAATATTTCAGCGAATGTTGAACGTACATGTACAGTGATGTGCATATAAGTCATAAGTGTGCTGCACTGCACTGCACTGTGCTATGTGTGTGTGTCTGTGTGTCTGTCTGTCATCGTATTGTACAGAAATGACTGTGTCAGTGTGCGCGCCTATGTGGGTGTTATTGCCAAGGAAAGTGCGGTGCAGAGCACAGCTTAATATCTGTGTTTGACACAGAGGCCCATTAATAAGGGGCCTGATCCGAGCCCGGTGACAGGACTGCTGACAGAGGGGGATCATGGGGAAGAATCATGCCCTGCTGAGGGAGGCTGGGCTGCAGGTATCGGCCCATTCTGTCCTCCCCAGGTGTCATTACGGATGCTGGGGAGGGAGCTTGGGGGGGGGGGACGCTACTGACATCTACATTAATCACCCCTCCACACATTGCACCCCCCCCCCCCCACACACACAGACACACACACACACACACACACACACACACACACACACACACACACGCACAGACCGCCGTCCCCTCACCCACCTCCAGCTCCTAATCATCCCCACGCAGAGACCCCAACCCAGTAGTAAGGGGATACTCAGCCATGAAAGATATCCAGCTAAGAGCTCCCCGAATACCACTCTGTTCGGATCATGAGTGATGTTGCTACCTGAACCTCTGACCTGACTCACAATTAAAAACACTTTCCTCTTTCTCCCCCCAGACACTTGCGTACAGAAATATGCAGCGTTTGCCAAAACTTACTCATTCTGTCACTGTCTAGCCTTTGATTCATACTTTAGTAACATGCAATTATATTGCAGAAAATGTCTCTACTGGAATGTGTGTCTCACAAAACCCTCAGAGTGTATGCTGCTGCTGTTGTTCACTGATCATCTGTGAGATATCACTCAATCCACTTGTGTGCCCCTTATTGATCCTCAGCTGGGCTTTTATCTCCAAACAAAAAAGGAAAAAAGACCATCAACACTGCAGCACTTTTTGTACACATGTTATAGTATAAACTGCATCACTGATTAAAAGATCCTTAATCATTTACAGGAAGAAAAAATATATGATGCAAAGGGTATAGCCCTTCAGATTTTAAAGTGAACATATTATGCCCTCATAAACCCTTTAAATTTTCTCCATTTTATTGTAAGCTGCCGATGATTTAACTCCATTTTGACACAAAATTCAGTGAACTTGGAGAATCAACTTGATTGATTCAAGTCATGTCACATGAAATGAGGATGGATGTGGGTCACGCCCAACAACCTTCCTAATGAATGACTCCACCCTGGATCCATCAATGAGCAGATGTTCCAGGGACAATCATCAGACATTATCTGATTGATTATTAGTTTGGATTCAATTAAAAACAAATAATTGCACACAAACGTGACAGTAACAGTGGCATGATTAGTTTAGGTTAAAACAAATGATCCGTTTTGGCATCTGGTGGTACACTCAACTTGTCTTTGCAGGGATGGTAAACAAGTGGAGGAAACTGCATGCAATAGTCTTTTGCTCAATGTTTTTAATATTTTTGGTTTTGTCTGTGCCATTGCAGCCGTTCCAAACCACCACTCGTGCTTTTCTTCCCCCTCAGTGACGTCACATTTATGTGGGTGTGTGGTTACGCCTCATCTGCATGCTTTCAGTTTTTGAAATGAAAGAACTAATCATCCCACAAACCCTGTTTGTCCGTTAATATTATGAATATCACACTAATATAATATTTGAGATATTCTTCCAACAGTGGAATGCATAAAGATAAGCTCATATTATAGTGTCCATGAGTTATCAGTCCATGGCTTAGCCCCATCATCTATTTTTTTTATATAACATGCCATGCCCTGAGTAAACACAGCCACCAGTTTAATTAAAATAAATCCACTGTCAGCTGATATTTAGAAAACCGGAGAATATCGCCGCCTCTGCTACGGATACAGTGATTGAAAGTGGGGTGTAAAAGGCTGGGCTTGAGAGGGAGAATTACACTCTACTTACTTTTCCATCAATGAAGCCATACACTCTATTGTTTATGTTTGAAGTGGGCTTTTATTCTTAGCAAATTGCCTTTCTCCAATTCCCTTTTTCCCCCTCTTTTATTTGCCTTGAACCTTCAGCAACACTGATGACACAATAAATTTGTGTTTGGCTGTGTGTGTGTGTGTGCGCGCAAGTGTGTGTATGTGTGTGTGGTTGCACACATCTAGTAAAATCTAGGACACCGTGGAGGCACAGAGAAGACAGCATTTGCATGCAGCTCACAAACATATTAAAATATGAAGACAAATCACTGTGTCTGGCCAGCTGACAGCACTGCCTGCAGTGGGAGTGAGCTAGCAAACTTACAACATGTCGCTGTTCCCTTCCCAGTAAGGTCTTTATAGGGCAAGCTTAAACATGCAACTCAACAAACAAACGGAAGGAGAAAGAAAACAAAAAGCATGAGCACAGTCCAAGCTATCATTAAAGGCAATAGAAGTGGTTCCCTTTGGAAAAGCACCCGTCATGGTGTTTAGTCTTTTTATTTTTATTGGTAGAGTATGGTTTTCACAGACACCTTCGGGGTGTACACTGTGAGTTCTGATGGCTTTGTTCTATGGCTAGCTTTGATGCAAGTCACAAAATGGGAAACCCAAGCCTTTTAGGTTGTGCCGCTGTTAATGCTGCGTCCGTTTCCAAAAGGACCAACTTGTCAGATTGATCTGGCATCTCTTCAAATGTGTGTGGTTATGCTGTTCTGATGTTTCTCTTTAACTTAGAAAGATATATATTTTTAAAGTATACACCTACAGTATTGTCATTCAGTAAGTCAGGGCTTTTTTTCCTCAAACTGTTGTTCCACACTCCTTGAAGTGATGCTGTAAATTGGCCTTGTGTAGTTACAACATATACCAGTTCAATTTTGATATGCTGATATACTGCAGACATTAACACAAACATGCATTTGATTGCACAACTATGCTATATCAATAAAGTTGCTTTAGGAAATACTTCTGTTGTGGCTACATGTGGTTAAAGCACTTTAAAGGGCAGTATTAAAAAGCCTAGTAGTCACAATGATTGCTATACCTGGCACCAGTAGGGGGAGCCCACAGTTCATAGCTCACTCTATAGTAAACTGGTGAGGCAACATGAAGAAGGTTGCTGGGCCATAGTGCAGCCCAAATACACAACCGCCCTATATCTCTGAACCTCAGCATATCTAGGGTGCTGACTGCTGTGTCTGATCATATTACCTACATTTGTCCATAATTGAAAAATTGGATTGCAGTGATTTTCTTGGGTGCTTCTGTATTCTGTCATTATCTGCACATGTTTCCCTGGGAGAAAAAGGGGCATATGTAGGCAAATATTGGTATGCAGAGAGGCTGCTCCTCTCCTCATCTGGATGCAGGGGCTCGGACTATCAGTCATTGATTTCTGACAGAGATCATATTTACAATTCTGCTTCAATATCTCAATACATCAACATCCATCTTCCATTCAGCATCATCTTTCTCGCATCTTTAATATGTCTACACACAAGATTATTTCACCATATTGAATTACACGTTATTATTCATAGTGTCTGCATTATTCTTATTTTCCTTATTAAAAGCAAAATTGCCCTTTAGTAGGCAATAGTAACTAGAGTGGTCAAACCGTTTGGATATTTTCAGATGATATTTTTTCATTTTGGTGACAAACATTTTTTTTAAAGCTATAGCCTAAAGTGAACAAGTGGTAATATATGTGTGCAAACAGAGTTTATTATGGATGTAGCCTCTGCTCCAATATATTTCTGTTTTTACCTGTAGAAACATGGCGAATATAGCCTCCATTTCTTGAAAACTACAGGCAGATATTCGACTTTTCCTTGCCCTCCAGTGTATTTCTCTCTTCCCTTCTGGCTGCTGTCTTCCCTTCTGCCGATCCGTGTTTCAAGCAACCGTGTGGAGCTCCAGTGTGCTGGGCTGAGGGCTGTGCCTGGTGCTCATAGACCGTGCGCTCCTAGCGGCAGCGCTGATGTTCAAACCGAACAGCCGAGAAAGAGAGAGAGCGAGAGAGAAGGAGGATGTTGAACTGACTTGTAGTGTATGACTGTACATTCACAACGCTTTATCCCAGGCAAAGCACATGGGTCTTTTGGGAGCTGGTTCCTGTTGTAATAAAACAACTTGTGGGGGAATGGATGCATGAGAGTTGAAGGGGCTGGTTTTTCCAGTCGGCCGAGCCATGTGTTGAACTCGGGGGGAGACATCGTTAAGATTTGAGAGGTGCCGGAGACGCGTCCCAAGGAACCGAGGACCTGCGGAGAAGTGCACAGCAGACTACGCTATACGTTTGTTTTTCCAGTGTGGACTTAATGCTCTCATCTCACGGGCTCGCTAGGATCAGCTTGAGTAGCAGGTCATCTTTGAGAAAGAGCAGACATTGACGGGGCAAGCGGGGATAACATTCAAAACACCGAGAGTTTGGTTTGAAGGTTTGGTGGATATGAACACCCCGCGCTACTCCGGGTGACCTATACTGTGAAATGGATCCTCTCAATGTTTGGACATTGAAACTGACTTTTGTCAGTAATTAGGACCTCGTCATAAGTCCAAGAAACCCTTGAGCAGACTCTCCTGTCATTTTCTTTGGACATATTTATCTGCAGTGAATTCGAGGATTTGCGCGGCCGCCGTGGATGTTTAATATGCTAGTATGAGTCCGCTAGCGTTCATCCTTGTTGGTGGATTACTGTATTTTCAAGTTGATGGTAAGTTGCCTAACATGTTTGGTTGTGTAAATTTCTCCATAGCCAATGTATTAACAATATTTAGTTTGGATTAGAACATACTTTGCCAGACACTGCTCTTGGCTCAACACTCGTTTACTCATAGTTTTGATTTGTAAGCAATATTGTTTGTTGTGGGATTGTGGTTTGCTGTAAAAAAAAAGAAAACATACTTTCACTGAGTTTCTGATTGTTAAAGAGGTGTGAAGTCGGCATCTTACTTATACTGTCGATAGGTAGGCTAGTCTCATCATGGAGTTGTGCTTTAAATATATGTTTCACATAGCCTCATTGCAACATTTAATTTCCACTAAATATGTGGATTCTGTATTAAACTCAAAGTATTACATGAACCAGCAACTGAGTTCAACAGATGACTTCAATGAAGGTAATGGTTGCCTTTTGAGGAGGTTAACATTAGGGCAGAGATGATTGTTTTCCCCTCCAATGCAACAGATAGGAGAAGCAGTTTGTATTCAAGGAGTACCTATATTATTAATTCATATGTGCATATATTTTGACAAAGAGATCAGTTTGTGTTTTCTGTATGTTTTTCTCTCTCTGAGACTGGTCAGTGTAAAGCAAAGATGAATGATGCTCAGGTTCTTCTGTTACAGTGGCCACAGGTTATCTTTTTAAATAAGAGGTGGACGGTTATTTCATTCAATAATGGGTAAACAAATCCCTACTATCGTGTTTTGGTTCAGTTGGCACAACTGAAATAAAAACTAGTCTGGCACAAAAGAAAGTACTTCAAACCTGTGGGTTGGCGGTTCACTGGCTTGCAGGTGATTGGCACATGTATTGTTAACGCCCTGCATCTGCACTGTAGTAGAGATGGTCTACTGTTGTGGTCTCTTCACTTTAAAGGGTTTCAGTGCTGTGTGTTGAGGTGTAAGCCGGCTTAATTCCACACTGGGACAGTGCCCCAGTTTATTATTCCCATTTGTTTGATTAAACTTCAATAATAATATGCAAATGAGATTGGTCCTGTTTAAATGTCTGCAGCCAACAGCTTCAGCCCCTCTCTGTCCAATCTTCTGCTTAGTGCTAAGTCAGCATTTTTTTTTTTTTTTACATTTTTTTTAACAAGGCTTCCTCTGATTCACTCGCCTTCAAGAGAACTGTTTCAATGGAATAATTAAAAGAGCTTTAACAGCGCAGTTAATGTGATGACTCTCATCAATCATCAAAACACTATAGGGCACAGGTGACATGAATCGTTTACGGTCAAACCTGTTATTGGTGGAATGACGAGAGTGATTAAGATATTTCACCTCTTTGAAATGCGTAAACCTGAAGTCTGATTTATTTATTTTTTTGCTGCTTTTGGATGGGGCACACCTTCACACCATTTGTCTCTCTCCCACTCAAGGCTGCACATACAAAGTGGGACTCATAATCATAGAACTAGGGACACATACTGACCAGTCACATATACTGGGGCTATTATATCAGCACTATGTTGCGAGTGATGATTCACACATGTGTTTGCTTTGTATTGTTTGTACAGCTTAGCAGTAAGGCATGTTTTGTTGTCACTGAATGCAAGAGCCTGCAATTTTTCTCCTTTCTTTCACCTGTCAACCCCTGCTTTTTTTTCACAGCTTTGAGTTTTGGACCCACAGCGGTCTACATGCCTTTCTGTTGTGAGCAAATCAAGTCCCTTTTTCTGCTTGGGATTTGAATATTTTTATTTTTTTCTCTTTTTTTCTATTTCTTTTACCTTTTTTTTGGTGCCTTTTCATTCCATTCAAGCCAAACCCACCGGTTGCTAAGCAGTGGCTGATGGCATTGCTTGGCTGTCCACAGGGAGAGAGGGTGCACCTCTCTCCGGGAAGCAGTGGATCTTCCCAATCATTTGCCTGTCACCCTCCTTCCCCCCTCCCTTCTTCCTCCTTCCTCTCCAACTCCATCTCTTCTGAAACTCACCCATCACCCACCCCCTTCACACGGAGGTAATCAGAGGGTCCTTGGGAGAAAGGGAGGAGCTTCCTCTTAAGAGTCCACTTAGGCAGACAAAAAGGCTCTGGAGTTGTATTCTCTGGGCAGCGTACATAGCCAACAAAGCCAGGCCTTGTGAATGGTGTCAGTCACTGTTTAGTGTGCTGTGATTAATATTGCTAGTGTGTAGGAGAGGAGGGAAATGGTAGAGATGGTGGAGAGAGAGAATAGTGTGGGTAACAGTGTGTGTGTGTGTGTGTGTGTGTGTGTGTTGGGGCCTTTGGGTGTTTTATGACGGTAGAGAAGATTATGTGTCTGGATTCAGAGGGCTACCACCACCACCACCACACTTATTTAAGAATCAGATTGATTGCCGGAGAAGATATGTCCTGGAATACACCACTCAACAGCTGCCTGGTTATCTCTTAAACTCCACCCACTCTCTGCTGCTTTGCTTTTGAAGCTGGATTTGAACATGCTTTGCATAGTGGACATGCACTATGACCCGCTGCTATTCTGAGATCTCCTGCATTTACTCGTGTGTCTGATGTAGGAGCTGGTGACATCATGTACGTCCTGGGTGACACACTGCGAGGTGCTGATTTATTATGACCCAACTTCAAATCTGCCTCGAGAGTCCATGGAGACGGCCACTTGGGGTCCTTGGTGGCCTAGACAGTGTAGTGTATGTGCCTGTTGTGCATTGTGGTTACAGTAACGCTGAGTCAAGGGAAACTTAAAGCCGAAACAGTGGTTTTGTCAGGACGGGGCGAGGGAGAAACAGAATGAGTGTAATCAAATAGGAAAATTGAGAGAAGCGTTGTTTTACAAGTACAACACAATATTTTAAAGGGGGAAATGGCGAGGATGAGGCTTTTTTTTATATCACCAACGAACGCTTGCCCTGTAAGACTAACAGCTCTGTTGATGGTCGTGATTGAATGAGAGAGGTTGAAAGTACCGCCCTATAATGGAAAGTAAGCCCAGATTAAAATAGTCTAGGCGAATGACGATGAGGCGGGCTGAGGTCATTGTGTGTGAGCGAGAGAGCCATTGCCGATGCCTTGCCCCAAATGTGATTGTTCTGCTTGAGTTGGCAGCGTTTAGGGGCAGCGTTATTGTAATTGCGGTTCATTTGCTGGAATGGGGCTGCTGTAATGACGGAAGCTTCATCTGAGATCTGCATGAACTTCCTCTCTCTACTGTCTCGGCGCGGCCTCATCACTGTCAGGGAAGCCGCTTTCCCCTCTGCATCAAAGGGCCACCACTGTTTGTTCTCTGATTAACATCAAAAAATGAGTGGAGAAAAAAAGACAAAAGGTGGTGATCATAAGAGGAAGTGAATGAACAGGGGAACAAAGAATGAACTGATGACTTGTCCAATAAAATTCAGCTTCAAGGCCTTTGTGTGTGTGTGTGTGTGAGAGAGAGAGAGAGAGAGGAAAATTTAGAGAGAGCGATAGGCATCATTTAACCACTGACGTTGGCCCTGTAAACTCTATTTTAACGGCCAAGTCTGGCTAACTTTGCGGATCACATTTCAACAGACATAGCTCCACAAGCTCATGATAGAAGAGAATAGACTTTGAGCCCTGGGATACTTTATTTAAGACCCGAGTACTGATCTGTGATCACTCAAAATTGAAAGGACTCCCAGCTGTTTTCAAATTCTGGGGATCATGCTGGTTAAACTAACCTTTTTTACATTTTCATCTGGCAGAAGTGGGAGAGAGAATGTCAGCAATACACATGGCTGAGTTTTGCTGTAAGACCAGTATAATGCAGTGAGAGGTAATACCACTGTTCCCTGTGTTACCTCTTGCTTTATTAAGCCCCAGCCAAGCATTACCCCTGACATTTACAGAGCAGAAAAAAAGGCCTAATACACCGAAGCTTTAGCCCAGGGAAACAAAGAGGAAACTAGGATGAGAGATTCAAACTGGAAGAAATGGAGGTTTAATGCTCACATGTATAGGTGGCCGGATAACCATCTTTCTTCTATCTTTCGTCATGTTATTTACTTTTCCAAACTTCCAAAGACCCTGCTTCGCCACTATCTCTCTCTCTCTCTCTCTCTCTCTCTCTCTCTCTCTCTCTCTCTCTCTCTCTCCCTCCCTCACTCACACACACACACACACACACACACACACACACACACACACACACACACACACACACACACACACTCACTAAAGTACGCATCTATCTATCGTTGGCATTGTCCATGAGGGTGGAATTTAAACAGTGAGGCGGCCGTTGTACACCTGTGATGGCAGTATACAGGGAGTGCGTGTGGAGGATGTGATGGGGGGAGGAGTGATTGGATGAATTGAGCGTGCTGACTTTGAGGCACAGCTAGTGATCTGAGCCTTCACCTGTCTCACACACCTGTACTCACAGAGCACACACCTGTGCTTACCCCTCTGGGGCCCCAAGACACAGAAATAAACCCTGCTCTATTCTCCCACTACCTCAATTTTTTCAACAGTGAATTAAAAGTTATGAGCAGGAAACAGAAAGATAGCGTTGATCTAATTACTGTTATATAATCCCTGATGATTATATAGTAGTGAATGAACTAGAATATTGATCAATAGAAAATACCCAGTCAGCGGTTACAATTCAGACTGCTTCCGTGTGGGAACGATTTGGCAGCATGTATGCGACACCCATTCTTATCTCCACAAAATTAGATTTTCTTAAAAGCATGCAAATATGCAGAAAGAAAGTCAAGATTGAGTACAACACAAACCTGTGATGCCTGACGTTTATAGGAAGAGACAAGATGTTTGTCTTATCAGTGTGTTTGTTTGGCATGCTGCGCCCGGAACGTTTGCTGTCTTGAAGAAAAGAAGAGAATGGTTGTTAAGATTTAGTGACTCACAGAAGAACATACCATTATATAACTAGTGTGTATTGGTGCAAGCCCACGCTCACACTGTTGATGTGGAGTCATACCATTGCATACTGGCAGCCATACAGAGCTGAAGACACTGGTTGCACAAAACATGTATGTTGCAAGAGGAATAAGGACAGTTCACAAATGCACATACAAATAATATGGCACATACTATATTAATTCACATCCCTTTTTATTGAACCCACCTTTTAATGGTATACATACAGAGTCCTTATCACATTCCATCTTTTTTTCTTCTTCTTTGTGTCCCAGCCTATCAGCTGCATACCCTCTTGTTCTTCGTTGTGTTTGTGTGACACTTGTACCTGAGCTTGAGTGTTTGTGTGTGTGTGTGTGTGTGTGTGTGTGTGTGTGTGTGTGTGTGTCTCACCAGCAGCGCCTTGTACGATGAGGTCGGGCCTGGTGATAAAAATGCATGAGGCTGTCTCCTAGTGTGAGATGTGTGGAGATGGACAGCCAGAGCATGACACTCAAGCACACATCAGTCACACACAGCAGTAGTCCAGCGCAGTCGTAATGCACCTCCCAATGCTGGAGCCCAGTGAATGAGTGTCTCTCGTTTCACCGTCCCCCATCCCAAGCTCGGCCCGTGGATCACCCAGCCATGACAGCTTGGTACCTTTTTTTTTCTTCCCCCGTAACTAACTGGGGGAATATAAGCCTGTAGAAGTACATAGACTCCCAGGCAGCCATACACCACCGCTTATCAAACCAGTGTGGAAACTACGGTAACACAGAGGTCTTATTATAGGGGCCAGAGCTGTGAATTGCAAATACTGCATAGTGCTTTTATTTTGCTGGTACAAACACTGCATTTCTACCAGTGATGTGCTGAGTGATAAGACGCAGTGTTCCCTGGCAATGCATTTCATAATAAACCTTGTTGTATAATATGTATCCCTTATGTGCTGTAATATGGTGTGATGTGTTAAATAACAGTTCGGAAAAATGAATATAAGGCCAAGCTGTCTGACTTAATGGCATTTTCACTGACATTTCAAGGATCATCATCACATTTAAATATACATAATATTTGCTCAGAAATAAGGCTTGTACTGTGTGTGTGTGTGTCAGTGCTGTAGGAATCTGTTGTTGCGTCCCTGCTGCAAAAACATGGCAGCACCATACTGCTTTCTAAAAACCCAGGCAACAACACTGTGTCCATGGAAGAGTTGATTTACTGTATATAAAGGCTCATGGTGAGTCAGGCTTTGTGGCTGAAGTCCTAGAGTGGAACGTGGCAAGTGTCACAACCAGTGCAGCGGGGTAGGAAGAAAGCTTTAATCGCATCCTTGAACGTTTGAACCCCTCCAGTTTCACTTCCACCACGGTGATGATTTGTCTGGAGCACCGCTCGCAGGCATTCGTCATTTAGAGGCCCCCGCTAACACCCAGCCTCTGGTAGAATTATGAAATGTAGTGCGAGTATGTGTGTGTGTGAATGTGTTTGTGAGCACCATTCATAACCATCAAAGCCCATTGTTTTTTTTGTTTTTTTGTTAGCATGGATTTATGGGCCTGAGTAAATTGAAGGAGTCCTTCATCCAGTTACTGCTAGCACCCTTGACCCCTGTCGCCCTAAGCCAGACCAGATGAGGTGTCAAACGGAATAGAAATTTAATAAATCTGGTCTAGGCTTGGTGTGTTGTACCTTAAAAACACAAACAGAGAGCTCTAAGGGCCATTTGATTACCTCACTCTGCTCTCCGTAAGTCCATCACCTGGATGGTGTGTTGTAACCGCTCGTATTCATCACGTTCACATGTTGGGGCTAAAGTCATAACCTCCAGCCCATCCCACAGTGGTGGAGTGTGGCTGGCGTCTGTGACTGCCCTCATTGACATGCAGAGACACTGCAGCGTGTTGACTACAGGTCAGCACCCACGGCACACCTCCAATTATCCACTCATCTCTCAACACCGTATATCATGGGCACCTGGAGGCCTTCGCATCCACCTGTCCCTCCCCTTTGCTGTTTGTTTTTATCTAAAGCAATAAAGCACTTATTTATTTCAACCTATTCAATCTGCTGGGGGGGAAGCTCAGCAATGCAGGTAAAGAGATTACAATGCTTGAGGGAGAATCAATTGATGCCATTAATTTCATTGCACTGCTCTCAGTAGGAACTGTTTAGAGTAGCCCCACGCTTGACAGAAAGGGAATTATTGGTGATATGATATTTTGCGCCCAGCTCACACATGCGCATCACACACAGAGCTGCGTGTAATGAGAACCACAACATAAACACTGCTGCTTGCTTATCTGATTTTATATCATACATTTACAGATAGTAAAGTGAACAAAGATAACTGCTTTACTGTATTAGTTTTCTACAGATGACTGCTACACTGTAGCCAGTAGCAGTGTTAACTTAAGACAAGGGTTCCAATACAGCAGGTGACGGGGAAGGGAGGACTATAAAACACTCAATTCATCTCCAAACATTTTTAAATCTTTGATTTTCTACACAAACGAGCCACATAGGCAATGTCTATTTATATGGCACAATTCAGACACAAGGCAATTCAGAATGCTTTACAGGGGCATAACAAATACATTAAAAATAAGATATGGTGACATCATATAATCAATGCCAAGGCTACTGCTATAGTGCAAAGCCGAGTCAGGCAGGAAAATGGCCGTGCAAAGGCTGCTCAGAGGGATCTGCAGGGAAAAGAGAGAGCGCGCTGAAGAAGGTGGGGTTGCGCAGCGGGCTACACGCTTGAGTGGCCCTGGCATCGGAAATCATTTAATCTGCATCACACAGTTTAGTGTCCCTACCAGTGGCTTGACAGTCCCTGAGAGCTGGTGCTGTACTCCTTACATTAACCAGCCCCCATGTAGAGAGAGCAAGCAGCAGCACCCTTATCAACACATTGCACTTCCCCATAAAGAAAAAAACATAGTGTGATAGTAGAATAAAAGGTTGACAAAAAGGGTTTGAAACTGCTTGAAATGCAAGCTATATATTTGGATCAACCCTTTTGCAGAAAAATCAGATATTCGGTTTCCCACAGTAATCTATTTATATATTCCGACAGCATGGGGGAGCGAGGGCAAATACACAAGATGCAGAGTCAATATGACCCCACCACACCACTGCCCGAAATACACTCAGTGTGGAATTCTATCTGATATTTGTTAGAGGCAAGCAGGGGATGCAGCGAGATGTTGAAGAGCAGCTCCTAGAATTACCCTTGTGTTTGCTCTCAGAGTATGGATCTGAGAAGGAGACAGGGGTGTGTGTGTGTGTGTGTGTGTGTGTGTGTGTGGGGGGGGGGGGGCAGTATGCAGAGCACTGAGGTGGACCAGACCCCATCATGTGAGCTTGCTAGCCTAGCCAGTGCAGACTCCCTCCCTCCCTCACTTGCAAAAGACGATGAAGCGGAAGAAACTGATCTGCACCTGTGAAACACCCTTTATTTCACACTCTCTGTGTCTGCACTGGGAGGATTATTTGCTGTTATATTCCAGGCTGTCTCTCTCTAGTGGCTGGCTGTATGTAGTGTGCTGGGATGGGCTCCACTAGGTTGTCTTCAGTGACACTTTGCAGCGATGAGCTGCGTGCCTGGTATCGGGGGTATACCGTCCGGAGCTCATGTGGTGTGACGCCTGCTGACAGCCCGCCGTAAAGAAGATGAATCTCGGGTGAGAACGGGCTGCTTGCAACTGTCAGTGCAGGCCAGTGCTGGGGCGAGGACGGCCAGTAATATCATCCTATCGCCACCCCCACACTCCCCTAGTTTCCCCCCTGCCACTCTCACATTTCCCTTCTGATGACATGACGGATATGACTCTGTCACCCTCACCGCGCGGGTAGGATGCAATAGGACAGGGAGCAAGTGAAGGAGACAGGGAGATATGGGGAAGGGGAGGCAGAAGAAAAGAAAATATATACTGTAGGCCTATATATAGAGAGAGATAGAGATAGGGAGGGAGATAAAATGGGAGGTTGAGGAGAAGTGAAAGGCAGGGGTAGAATATTTTCAGAATGAACAACTTGGATCAAACGCTTAATATATTCCCTTTGGATTCTTTTTTAGATTTTTCTGAGTTTATTTTTAATTTATTTTGGCTCGGGACACTTTTATGTTCACTCAGCTCGCTGGGTATCAGCACTTTCTGCCCTTTCAGCATCCACATTAAAATGTTACACCGTCTTGGCTTCGAACTAACTTTCCACGTGTTTGATGCTTTATGGAGCCTACAGTGTGACTGGAACTTCTCTTTTTTATTTTGCCTTGGTCCGAGGTTGCCGTTGGTTACCTGTGATCAGCACACATGTCTGTTGCCAGAATAACTAATATCTCTTTGGGGAGCCCTTCCTTTTATGTTCTCTGGCTGAGGCGGGTGTCGGTATTGATTTGGTTGGTGGGCTACAATTTCTCCTGGGAGCTAATAAAAATAATTACAAAAAGATCATCAAAGGCCTGACCTTCTGTTGCACACATGAATAAATATGGGACAAAAGATAATAGAAAAGACCCCTTCTATGTGTGTGGTCACTGGACTGTGTGGTAGGATAAGCTGTGATGATAGTCAAAGTGGTGTTTTTATTCTGGATTTGCCAAACAAATCTAACTTGTTTTTATTGAAATATGTAAAACCTTGAAAAAAGGTTGAGATGTTATTTGGAAGATATAAGAAATAATACTGAGTGAGGAAGCAAGGTGTAAAACTGCACAACATTTCTTGGTTAGCAAAATTGGAAAATGGCGTCAGATTTCAGTGAAGCTGAAAGTAGAGTGAAGAGACTAAAGGAATCAGCTTCTGGTCCTGTTAATCCCTCTTATGGTTTCATTCTGTGTCTCTGTGTGCTTGTTTGTTCTCTGGTCCCTGCTTTCCTCCAGGACAGGGGGCGACTACACAGCAATGGTGAAAAGTAATGGTGGTGTTATTGCAGACAGGGGGGAAAACACAGCATTTTGATTGGAGCGTGTGTGCCCTGAGACCCAGTGAAGTGCACTCGCCTCAGCTCAGAGAGCACTTGATTGCACAGCACCAATGATCGCATTAAAAGGGCAACAGAAAAGCCCATTTTACCGTGTAGAGACTAAGGAAGGGGGCCCAGTTGGATGCTGCAGATTGACTTTCACTTCAGTTAGGAGTCTGGACTGATGGCCGGGCAGAGGGGGGGGGATAGATACATGAGCTTTTTTATTTGATGTTCCTGGACAGCAATCTCTAGGACATGAGAACCACATGAGGGCACAGTACAAAAACAAACACACAATACACACAAAGATACACACATTTTAGTTTGTGCTTTAGAAAGTGAAGCACGCTCAGCAACAGGCAACGGTTACATGTTGAGGTTACCCATTATACTAAGATGGATGTGCCACTTTTTAAAGATTTTTTTTTGGCATTTTCAAGCTTTATTAGATAGTACTGAGTTGAAATGGGGAGACAGCGAGAGAGGGGGGATGACCTGCAGTCATCCACGGGTCGGATTCAAACTCACAACCACTGCAACGAAGGCCGGAGCCAATATGGTACGCGCTCTATCCACTACGCCACCTGAGTGCCCCTGGATGTGCCACTTTTAAAACAAATGTCATGCCATACTGGATATCGATGTGAATTTGTCAGCTTTTCTACCTCTACACCTGAGTAGCTCCACTCAGGATAGACAGACCACTCATGTCTGACCCTCTGTGCACCTGCCTCTGGCTTCTCTGGCAGTGAAAGGACAATTGTAGGGGCATCTGCTGTGTTCATATTCACCAGAGAAAAAGGAGAGCAGATGGAGACTCAAGGTTTAAGTGATTAGAAGGCAGTAGATTGGAATACAAATTGGATTTAAAGAAATTAGACTGATATAAATCGAATGGAGTTGCCGCACTTTAGTGCTGTGCATTCGCATTGGCCTTAGTGGAAAAGCCACCGCGGGGCCTGAGGATTAGGAGGGAAGCAGATGCTCCATTGAGATAAGAATAAATGTGCGTTTGACTCTCCATCTGAGGGACATGTGGGTCTCCACATCCTTCCTTTATCTTGCCCTCTATTTATCAATGTCACAGTGTTAATTACTGCTTCATTTATTTAGTCACTTTCTGCCAGGATACAAAAGT
The DNA here is from genome assembly GCA_026929865.2 of Hyperoplus lanceolatus. Classification (NCBI taxonomy): domain Eukaryota; kingdom Metazoa; phylum Chordata; class Actinopteri; order Uranoscopiformes; family Ammodytidae; genus Hyperoplus; species Hyperoplus lanceolatus. Next base: position 11,338,095 of record CM049398.1, read on the forward strand.
ACCCCTCTGACCCTGTACTATCAGGGAAACTGACTGCTGGCTAGGTTACTCTTTCCCACCACTGGTGGAAGAGATTGGGTTAAAAACTGCCAGCAGCATGCTGTAGGTTGGCGTTCTATCACAAATAGTACATCTTAATTTTTTTCCATATCTCCATTTCCATTTCCAAATACCAATTGGATTTGATTATGTACTCTGTGGAAGGGATATCACTAAACCCTCTTCAAAGAAACATCCCACGCCCCACTTAAAGCAAGACACTAGGCCTGATCACAAATCAATGACAGGGAAATGGAGGGAATTAGCCCAAATTAGAAAGAAGAGAGAACAGACTAGCTCCTGTTCAGGGGTCAATATGCCACTGCCTTCTTCCTGATCCCTGTTAAGACAAATTGTTGACTAGTACACATTTACACTGTGTGTGTGTGTGTGTGTGTGTGTGTGTGTGTGTGTGTGTGTGTGCATTCACCACACTCAGAGAGTCTTTGAAGTGTATTTTGTGCTGATCAGTGGGTTTGTAACTGCTCCTGTCCTTTTGCCCGCAGACTCTTGGGGGGGACGGGGTAAAGCGTGTCCCCGCTTCATCCTGGGAGTGTCAAGTATAATGGAGTAGTGGAACATGTGCAAATCAAGGCAAACACTGGAACTTGTCCTTGTTTTGTTGCCTCCGTCCCATGTTGAAATTAGCCCTTAACTAAGCACTAAGGCCTATGTGGTACACTGCTCCTGTGTGCGGCAAGCAGCATACTATTACCCCACTGCACTGCCCCAGGGAAGGGCACAGCCATCAACTCGGCTCAATCACATGCACACCTGCAAATACTCGACAAAGAGCTCAGCACTCTCCTTCATACAACACTGGCTGGTTACCATTGGGCTGCCTACTGAATCAGAGAAGTTATTGAGTGGGGGGTATTGAATACGCTTCAAAAGAAAGAGCCTTCGGAAAAGTTTGCCTTATTCCCCATTCCCCTTACTGTGCCTTTGAGTGTTTGAAGCTGGATCAAACTTTTAGATTGTTGAATGCATGGTTCCCAGGGCCCTCTGTGATGTGAATGTGTTTGGTCTTGGCCCACATTGTGTGTGTGTGTGTGTGTGTGTGTGTGTGTGTGTGTGTGTGTGTGTGTGTGTGTGTGTGTGTGTGTGTGTGTGTGTCTGTGTGTGTGTCTGTGTCTGTGTGTGGCCTACATCATCTTATCTCTGTGTTCCGTGCTATGTGGTCACAGACACACATAGCCCTCTGACATTGGATGCATTATCTTAGCTGCCAGACTCCAAGGGCTCACCCACTGCAAGCCCTAATAAAAAGGAGTGGGCCAAGGAGAAAGATTATAATTTCCCATTAGCCTGGACCCCGCCATTCATATTCACATCACATGTACACTGCTACAACAGTGGACTCGACAGTTCAACTCGTTTGTACCCCACTGAAAGCAAAATATATCATCTGTATAGTTCAGATGTGTGCTCACTGCACACTTTCATTCACCATTCACCCATGGGTCCAATTACCCACAAACCATTGCAAGTAGGGTTAAAAGGAGCATATGGCAGTTTTTTACAACCCTGAAATGGGAATTAAAGGCCTCAAAATAAAGTATTTTTTACATGCTTTTAATACTGGTGGAGATCTGGTAACTATTAGATGGAGCCACTTAGTGAGTCCACTATATATCTGGCTGGCTAGCAAATATTTTTCCTCATACGTTTCATTGATATATTTAACATTATACCTTAGCCACAAAATGTAATTCCTTATGTGGTATCCTGATGCTTTCCCGCATATATTGGATACGTACTCTGTTTCTTTTAGTTGTGTTTATTGATTTAACCCTTACCATTTCCCTATCTTACACATAGTTTACTCTTCACTCTCACAATAATGAAAGAGGCTTTTGACTCGAGGCCTTCTTTTTTTTCAGACAAATTATCAAACCGAAACTTTGCGTAAAGTCTGTATGCTGTTCTTTTATGACTAATTCCATGTGTGCTTTCTCCTCTAGGATCCCGTCTGCGCCAGGAGGACTCCCCACCCCGGATTGTGGAACACCCCTCTGACCTGATTGTCTCCAAAGGGGAGCCCGCCACTCTCAACTGTAAAGCAGAGGGGCGGCCGACCCCGACAGTGGAGTGGTACAAGGATGGAGAGCGGGTGGAAACGGACAAAGACGACCCACGTTCTCACCGCATGCTGCTGCCCAGCGGCTCCCTCTTCTTTCTGCGCATCGTTCACGGACGACGGAGCAAGCCGGACGAAGGAGCCTACGTCTGCGTGGCCCGGAACTACCTGGGAGAAGCCGTCAGCCGCAACGCATCCTTGGAAGTAGCATGTGAGTTAGGACTCTTAAGTCTTCTTCTACATTTCTCCTCTCTGCCGTGCTGCTGAAATTATGTTTTCTCATTTAACCATAAGTAATTTGGCCGGATGAACAAAAGGGTTGATGTCGCTGCTTTCCGATGATGGGAAAGACTGGATTTACACAGGAACATTAAAAGGTTATTATTTCATAATTTCCTGTCAACATCCATGTCATTTATACATACTGGAAAATGACCATGTCTGTTGTGAATAACACCAAACAAATCAACCTTTCATTTGAGTAAACTGTAATGACACTCTACTCTATAAGAGTTGATTGAATCTTGCTTTCCATGTTCTCTATTTGCAAACATAATCATGTCCTGGTCTAAAAGTGATAGCTAAGCTCCAATGCGGTTTGGCTACGTGTGACATTGTTTGGTGGGATAATGAGTTGTGCGGAATGAGTTTTTCAACCAAGGACTTGAGATACATTTGTAATATTTTTTACCTCGAGGATTTTATCAAAGTGATCTGCAGATCTTCAAGGTGAATGTAAAGCTTCTGTGAAACTATATGAGTGGGACATGACGACATGGGCAAACATGGGTTTCTCACAGGTGGATGGGGGTTGAACATCAGGCACAGATCAAAGTCATGATGGACATTCGACCCAGACCACATAGACTGTGTTGGTGAAACACCAACAGGCAGAACCTGAGCTGTGGATCAAATTACCTTTGAAGATGAGCCCACCCCCCAGGGCAAGCTGAGCCTGGGCTTCTTTCTATGGAGCGGCCTCCAGGCAGGCACCTCGATAGCCCATAAGGTGGAGCAAAAAGTCTCATTGTCCTTATGTCGTTTTAACCGGTGGTACCTTCAGTACAATTACCCTGTGTTTGAAACAATAACTATGTTCATAAGACATAATTCCGATATAATATAAAAAACTGTTTTCAGTGATTATTTTGGATTGGTTTGGCATGTTTGTATAGGAGACCTCAAGATCTTATTTTTCGTAAAGAGTGACATATCTTTGTGTAGTTAGCTATAATATCTTCTATGCATTGAAAAGGACCTGGAACTGTATTTCCACAAGTATTACAGTAATCAGTGGTTGAAGGATGGGTAGTTGATTTGTGATCCATGAGAAATGTAACTCTGTGTTGGAGAGAAGGGGGTTGGTCTCCACCTCTGATCCAGTCCCCTGACTTCCCGAGGTGCTAACCGCGTGACAGCAGCTTGATCTATTGATTGCTGTAAGAGCTAGGGCTCTCCCAGTCTAAATGAAAATTCATGAAAAATTGATGAAGTCTCCAGATTATTTCATTTTTCCCCTCTCATACTGTTTCTAAGCCTGTATTTTTTTCTCTATCTCGTGTAATATGGTTGGAGCAGCAGAAGGGGTTGAGTGGAAGCATTGACTGCTTGAATGGCTTAAAGGTGAGGGGGGGGGAGAGAGGTCAGGAAGCCCGGGGACGAGGTGATAAGGGAGATTTAGCAAGGTGACCAAATAAGAACACACATATGATGAGTTCAAGCTACTGGATTTGAGAGAGAGAGAGAGAGAGAGAGAGAGAGAGCTGGTTCAGGTCAAAGCCTCAGACCTCACTCTGAGTAAACACAACAGAGCGTACATAACTGTACTTTGCACCCAACTGTACTGCACAATTGTGTATGTCATACTCAGGCAACACACGGGACAAATACATTTACCAAATGATCTCACCATGCAAAGATATCTTATATGTAATACACTGTTGCCATGGTTAATTTAGTGTTAACTTTGCATGCATGCACCATATGCAATCATTTCATAACTTAACAAACTATCATATACACGCATTAAAAATATCAAGGTGTTGACCTTTGTGAACTCACTGGTGGGTACAGCCACATTGAGGACATCATGCACAATGCACATAATCAGTGCAGCACTCATCTATCTATTTTCATTGTTTGAGTCCACCCTCTCTCTGTCTCTCTCTCACTCCATCTATTTTTAAAACACAGCAGTATTAGTCTGTCTTTTAAATGTATTTAACATATCGAAATAATCATTATGTTCTAAGTAAGTGTTTCTAAGTATACACTGACAGTAACAACGAGATGAGCATCAATTATGCATACATTTACCTCAGTGATACAAAGATATCTGCTGCACATTTTCTTTGTATATTTTTCCTTTCTCAGAAATAAGGCTTTCATAGATCCCAAAGTGGATGGAGGGCTATTTTGTGGAGAGCTCCATTTTTTTTGGGGGGGTGGCTCTGGGCTTTTTCTCTGCTTTCTCTTTCAGCCAAGTCTTCAGGGGGGCTGGGGAGGTAGCAGCAGAAGGGGGTGGGGGGTGCTAAATCCCTCAGCATTGGCTTACTGCAGTGATTAGCTTTATCAGGTCCTGACATCCGTCTAGTGATTGTAAAGCCGAAAGCTAATCGCACAAGAAAAAGCAGCATACAAATCTATATCCATGTTGAACTGGGTTTTCTGTTTATGATACGTCTAGTCCCCCCCCCCACGTCTTCTGCCTCCCCTCTGCTCCCTCCCTCATATCGAACACACCTTTGCCCCCATTCCGTTCACGAGTGGTTGAGCAGGACCCTGGTGAGATAATTGAATTGCAGCTCTACAACAGATTGAACCCAGTGTCCACGGAGCAGAGTGGTGCTGCTGCATGCCGGACATCAAGCTGGGCAGCACTCACCACTCTGAGGAGGAAAGGTGGAGTAGAAAAGGGAAGATGGGGATGAGCCCACTGAGATGTGCCTCTGCATTATTAATGTGGGCCAGATTGAGGGGGACTTGAGCCATTACTAGGCTTAGTCTCTCAATCGTGTCTACTTTAAGTGTTCTCCGTTGAACACACACACTGTTCACAAATGTGTGGAGGAGAGCATGGACGGCCTTATGTTATCTGGGTTCTTGCCATGGTGCATGTGCAGTTTGAGGATACATGCTTTGACATCATTTCTGCTGCATTTGGGAAGGAAAATTAATTATAGCTGTTGGTTCACTGTCCTGTCCTGTCCTGTCCTGTCTTGTCCCTCGAAAGATAGAGAACTTGTATATGTGTTGCTTAGAGGGTATCTGAGCAGTCTGCTTTTGTGATCTCATTCCTCCTCCGATGCTCTCCAAAAAGTGACTGCAGGCCAGCTCTGTGGGATGGCTACGCCGCATAGATACGAGGGGATGTGTCCCCTTTTTCTCTCTTTCAGAATGAACTAGGTCAATGAGCAGGTTCATAAATCATTGTGATGCCTGTGTCAGAAATGTTAGCCGCAGCCACCACTGCTGAATAAATTGCTGGCACTGCGGATATCTGTGTATATGTAAGTGTGACAAGGCACACCTGGGGAGATAGGATCCCAAGGAAAATGTTAATTTGTGCCATCTTTTCAGGTGGATAGGTAGCAGCTCATGTAAGTGGTGCTCCAGATACGAGCGAGTGAGGGTGAACAGTTGCACTTTTAATCGAGTGTCGGGGTTTGACTTAAGACCTCTGACGTGTGCAAACGTGGTTGTGTGTGCATTAGTTGTGTTTTGTCATCTTGGGTGAGAGAGGCACTGCAAAGGTGTGAAGACACCCACTCTTGAGGCTTAATTATCTGTATCCTTTGCTGCTTAGTTCAGTTTGTAACCTTTAAAAAATGCAAATGACACAGGAGCGAAACAGATGTCTTGGGTTGGTTCTAAATGCGGCTTGGAACGGGATTGGATGACTTTTTAAAAAAGGTCCTTTGATATCATCTAATGTACCACTTCTGCAATTAAGTGAATCGTTAGGTAGCATTTGGTGCTCGTACAACAAGGTAATTAGCAGGAAAATAGAGCTGGGAGGTGTGTGTGTGTGTGTGTGTGTGTGTGTGTGTGTGTGTGTGTGTGTGTGTGTGTGTGTGTGTGTGTGTGTGTGTGTGTGTGTGTGTGTGTGTGTGTGTGTGTGTGTGTGTGTGTGTGTGTGTGTGTGTGTGTGTGTGTGTGTGTGTGTGTGTGTGTGTGTGTGTGTGTGTGTGAGTGGTGAAGAGAGAGGAGGAGGTGGGTACACCAAGCTGTTCCTGTTGTGTCCAGCATGAGGGGAAGCTAATAAAGGGACAGGCCAGGAGGAGCAGGCCATTTGGGGAGTCGGGCTGAGCTCCTCTACACAGGCTCATCTGGACTCATTATTCCATTTTAGAAAATGAAGTGAGAGTGCACACAAACAAGAGACATGCACATGCAAAAACTGTACATAAACATAAATCAGATAAAATCCTCAGCTTATAGGCTGAGGATATTATCGGCACCGAAGTCCTTGAGAAATAATGAAGGGTAATGAAGGAAGCAGCAACAATGCAACATCACGGCACATTAATGATGCATGCTACAGTTAGGAAATAAAACATTGTCTCAAAAACATTACACCTCGGTTTGCCTGTTTATGTGGTGGAACATGTGGATGTAACGGCATCTCGGAATGGCTCTGGTTTGGCACACTTTATAGGGCCGCAAAGTTGCTCCTGAGAAATCACGTTTTGTCCATGATTTTGAGCATGTCCGATCAGTCTGAACACTACAATACCCACAAACTTTGGCCCCTGTTGCCATGGGGAAGAGGCCAATCAGAGGCGCGAATCAGAGTGTTAGTAGTGAATTGGAAACACTTTGTTGTTACTGATAAGAACAAAATACGGCGCCATAATTGCTGAATGTAATTTAACTTCTGCTCTATTTTGATTAAACCTCTCTACATTTTGATATAAAGAAAAAGTTAATCTGAAGCACTATTGTTTAGTTACCCTACCCAGCTGTGTTGAAATATTGTTATGAAGGTGGCCAAGTTCAGTGCAATATTAAGTAGTAATATGAGAAAGAAAATGAAAAGGGTACAGAGGCAGAAAATAAGTGAACATGTTGCCTGGCGATAGGAGCAATCTCGAGAGCGGGCAACAGTGTGAGAAATATCTTCCCCAGATAAACTGTGAGAGAGGAAAAATCCCTGATTAAATGTGTCAGCTCTGTATCTCTGCTTCTTGAGTTTGCTGACCTCTGAAAAGGTGTTCCGTTATCTATTGGGATTTACTTCTCAATGTTCACACACAGACACACACAGACTCAAACACACACATACACACACACACACACACACACACACACACACACACACACACACACACACACACACACACACACACACACACACACACAACCATATACATGCACGTGACACACACACACACACACACACACACACACACACACACACACACACACACACACACACACACACACACACACACACACAAAAACAATTATTATTATGTTATTTATCAGCCACATTTTTGGACACAGTAAAAAAGGAGTTTGCACCACATTCCATCTCCTGTGCAAAGCATGGGAAAAGACCGACCTGCAGAAATGAAACAGGATTTTGGAGAAAAAAAAACTCTCACATGGAGATAAATCATAGGAAGACACTGCAGTCACTGCCAGCACTCACACACTTTAGACTGCACTTTTTGCTATCCTCAGCGGGCCTTGTGTCCCATCTCTGACCTACCCAACTCCACCCAGGGAAATAGAAATGTCTGTGTTATCTTTTTTTGCCGTGGCACTCAATGAATTATGTCAGCGATGATGGAGTAGTGCGGCAAGAGTGGAGGGCAAAGATGGAAAAGTGTGGTGAGAAGGTTGGAAAAGAGACGGAGCACTTAATGAGATCCAAGTTTAGGATGACCTTTTTTTCCAGCCCTTTTTCTCTCGGTCTCTTTGTCTCCCTCCTTTCTCCCACTGTCCACCTCTGTACTTCCGCCATTGTGTCACCTTGGAGTGTGTGTATAAACTGGATTAAAACAAGTGTGTGGCGCTCCGTCATGGATGCCACTGCCCCCGTCAGCAGACGAGTGAGCCATCAAGCAGAAGAATGCTGAGCCAGCCGCTTCTCACGCCCATTAGTGGCCGGCAAGATGAAGCACCCGTCGCACCGGGTTTTGTTGCATTTCTTTTATACACACCCGACTCTCGCTCCTTCACTCGTTTTACCCTCTTTCTCCCTTTTTATGGTGACACTGTTATTGATGGCCTCTCCACTCTGACAATGCAGGGCAATTGCTTTGTCTCTCCTGCCTGCCTGTGTTTTGCCTTCCTCTCTCCTCATTCTCCTTGCATACTTTGCCCTGTGGGTGCTCGCTCTGTCTGCAGTGACTGAAAAATAAATCTTTGCATTAACATTGGGTCCCTTAATTAAACAAGCTTGGTGGAGTTGTTGTAAAAAAAACAAGTAAGCACATTCAAATATGCATGCTCTGTAGAACACTTGCCATCATGCCTTGTCGCTTTTTTTAACTCATCAGACAGTCTCGGATGTGGACTGAGCTGTAAATTATTGAAACCTGTCTGCAGGCTGCTTATTGATCACCTTTAAAACACAGACATGCTCAGAGGCTCCTGCTTTCATGGCTGGATTGCACTTTGATTTCTGCTTTAATATCGACTTAAGGTCGTAATTTATTCAAGTCCCTGTGCGGCTTGCATTTTTCAGTAAGCAGATTTATTTTAATGAACATCAAAATACCTTCCAGAAACTTAGTCTACTTTATCAATCTATTAATCCATACTTCAGGCTATGTGTAGATAACCCATGGGGTTTACACATCTCAAAGTCTATTTAAAAGTGTTGCAGAGGTTTGATACTTACCAGCATTTAGATGAATATGTCTGATACCACTCTTTTCGCTGTCAAGTGGGCGAAGGGACAAGTGAGTGATAATAATATTAATCGAAAAATGTGACCCTGGTTGAAATCCCTGTAGACCGCTGCATGCTGAAGGTGGCTTGCTATTGAGTCCAGTCAGGATTGGATCCTCTGACCCCTGGAGAACCCTTTGCCCTCGCCTATCCACCTCAGATCTCTGTCAAGGCATAATTCCTTAACCCAGCGCTCCACACCGATGAATGTGTCCCTGTTGTGACTGACCTCCCCCACCCACCTTCCCTCTCTCTCTCTCTCTCTCTCTCTCTGTGTCTCTCTCTATGTCTCTCTCTCTCTCTCTCTCTCACTGAGACCCTCCGAGACCGCCGGAGATGGTAATCCATCATATGGAGCTGGGGAGGAGGTGACAGAGTGGAGCGGCTGAAGTTCAGGCGCTAGCTGATATGGGCTTGAGTCAGATGTTGCTGAAATTGATCCACCCTGTGTGTGGAACTGTGTGTTATTTCGGCACTGATGTTCCTGGTTCAAATGCCTATTATTTATTTGGTTAAACTCAGGCACACACACACACACACACACACACACACACACACACACACACACACACACACACACACACACACACACACCCTTAAACGCATTCATTCTCATGACTACATGGTTTTGCGTAGGGTGCACAATGCTGCTGGGGAATTGATCTAGTGGAAGTGTCAGGACTCAGCCAATCCCATGATTCAGTGTGTGTATTTTGGGTCACGACTGTCACACTGCACACTGACACACTGATGGATATGTCTTATGTGCACACTTACACACAAGTGCACATACACACAATTACTCAAGTGCACAAGCAAATACAAAAAAATCCTATAGGGTATATGTCTTTTGTGGCTGTTTTTCTACAAACATTAGGGAAAGTCCCTTAGTAGCCCTTTTGGAACATAGGAAACACAGAATGTAAGCTTCAACTGAACTGTGTGGATGGAGAGGAAGTGATGTACTGGAGGAAGGGAATACTAAGGGCACAAATTCCAAACGGGCCATAGTAGGCTTTATAGTGTACATTTTTGCTAGCCTTGTGGTTTTGACAAAAACTAAATATAACCAGCACCTCCAATCTCCAACATAATAACTTAGTTTGTGTTGATTTATTAATTAATGCTTATTATTTATTCCATGACTGTGGTCCCTGTACCTGTTACCAGGCTTTACTTGGCATCGGGCCATGGCAGAGTTATTGTGGGTCCGGATGTGTTATGACTTGGTGATTTCTCGATGGCGTAGACAGATATTGTGTTTGGCATGGATTACATTTGCTGTAAGGGACACCTTTCAGCCACCAGAGCCCTCAACAGCTGCAGACCAGAATTGAAACCTGATCGTCCAGTCTCTATCTCTCCCCCTCTCTCCGTCTCTCTCCCTCTATCACTCTCTTCCCCCTTTTCCACTCCCTCCCTCTCTCATTTACTCTCCTGCTGTTTGAAAGTGATACTCAAAGCATTTTGATCACTTGCAAAAGTGAAGGGAGACAAGATCAAGTGTTTGAGAGTGTGGTTTCCTAGACAGCTGTGGATCCATTTTGCTCTACAGCCTGACCTTTAAATGACTGCACCTCTGCATCCAGTGGGCATAGCAGCAGAGGAGGAAGTTGGGTGGCTGTCTATTTGAAGGTGACCTTGTGCGTTGCAGGGTTAATGGCTTCCTATTCCGAAGTGGAATGCGTCCTAACTGCCTCTGCCTGTTAGACTGCTCTGGGATCAGTCCCAGGTATTGCACTGAGGTGAGGCAGTGGACACAGAGGTTTGATGTTGTTCATTCAGCAGCCACCAGTTCAGCGCAGGATCCACCACGACCACTACCCTGAGAAATTTACATTAAAAAATTGTCAGCTTCAGGACCAGCAAAGACAAAGGGATTTCACAGAGGGAAACGGTCTACCTCAGTTATGTGTAGCGCAGTATGACCAGGTGCACTGAGATGACATCACATGGTGAATGAGACTGGGAGCTGTGGTATGTATGGCCACCTGCTACTGCAGCTGGCAGGATTATTAGCAGCTAGCCAGGCTGATTTTGGACCAGCCAGACAATCATCCCGCCAAAAGGACACAGACAGACAGACAGACAGTGGCACTAAAAGACATCGCCAGATATGAGCTTTCACATTGGTTGGCAAAGTAGAGAGCAGACAGACTCGCCCAGACCACTTAAGCACTAGCATGGCCAAAGGCCAACTGAATAGAAATCATAGCATCCTATTCAAATGCTAAGCAGAGTCTTATCTGTGTGCCTCTTGCTGCTAGTCCTCATGCTCTACACTGTCCTGGGCAAAGCTATTAACGCACATGCAGGTGCTTCCCTTGTTTTCCTGAGATTCATTGTGTGTGCGTGTGTGTGTGTTTTGATAGATTTATGGTCAGTTATCTGTATGTTTCGCTTTGCTTTCTGTGTTGATGAGAAATTCATAGGGGATAGTTCTCGGATGATATTGCTTGAGAAAAATGTTTATAATTATGTCTTATTGCTAATGCATTTTCAATGTTAACTGTTGATGTATAGTCTAAACTCGACAATGCCATAGACAACACTATCCACCACCCGGTGAGACAGAAATGAAGGCAGTGAATCATGTTAAGCGTTGCTATAATTGCAGGGATTTGTCTTGAATCCACCGAGATGTTCTTCTTCCACAGGAAATGAAATCTAACGACACTGAGTGATCACCAGGGGGTGTGTGGCTAACTGATGAGCGTGCTCATTTGACTCCACCGATCTTTAAAAGCCATTAACACTCTCCTGTTTCATGCACAAATTAGGCCTCCACACACAAAGGCACACAGGCGCAGCAGCACATAAATGTTTGGAAGGTGTACACAAGACGGGCCCGTGTGCACATGCCAGTACCCTCTTACATACACATACTTTGTAACAGACTGCAAGATCTCCCTCTTTCTCCTCCAGCTTGCACAATCAACGTATGCCCATTTGGAGCCTAAATGGCACAGTAAGGGAAAAATGAAACCCAAGACACCACGCCATAATGGGGCTGAAAAGAACAGCTTAATTGGCCAACATGAGCCATGCCCGAGCATTAACGGTGAAATTTGCATGTTAGCTTTTTTCCAGTCTTTCTTTTAATAGCCCCTGTGGTGTTCACATGAAACAGACACATGAATTATAACTGTGACACTTCATGAATATCGATTTGGCTGCCGTTGCTGTGCAGGAGGTTGTGGGAAAATCATATTATTCAAAACATGTTGAGTGGGATACATCTGCAATTAGTCGGTTGTTAGTTTATGCTACTAATGTGTTATTAGCATAATTGCCTGTTTTTGGTAATTCACTTATCCTCTCTCTCACACACAACCTCCTTTTTATAAAAAAACACCCTGAACATTAAAAATGAACTGTAATTTAGAAATGCTGTGGACACATTGTTAATTGGTTTCATGATGCTTGGATAACTAACCTTATTTGAAAGTTAAATGTGATGATGTGGTACACGGATTCTCAGACTCCAAGCAGAAGGAAGTTGTCCACATGATTTATCTTCTTTCACAACAATACAGGGGCTAGATAGGCCAGTTATACCTTAGAGTCAAGATAAGTTGACCTTTGGCCAGCTCTGGATATGACCTCTGACTGACCATCGATTGACCATCATCTGACCCCGTGGCTTGAAAACAGAGCTGCATACGGGTCCATTTGGCAGTCTGAAGAGAATCTCTAGCATACACTGTTAATACAGTTACCTTAGTGCTAGGGAGATGTATGAAAGGAGAAATAGCCCAGGAAGGCAGGGTTATTCCCATGTCAGAGGAAGAAAAGCGCAGATAATTTGATTGCAGGACTAAGGGATATGAGCATCTGTCAGCTTATTCATTCTTGTAGTACTCAAGTTCTGTTGTTACTGCAGTAACCTCCACAAGTGGATTTCCGCCGGATTCGACTCACTACCCTTTTTCTGACAAATTGAGCCTGGATTGGTATCATGATATCTGTGAACCCTTACCCCCTTGTATTTTCCGTTTCATCATTTTACAGTAAGGCCCTTTCTGCCTTGTAAGATATTTTGTAAAACTAAACTTTGCAAAATCCCGGTACATTTGCTGGGCCAGATTCTGCTATCTCCCCTCAGCATCTTTCTACTCTTCCACCCCTATTCCTCCCCCATCTCTCTCTTATCCCCTAAATTGCTGCTCCCTAACTGGCTGTAGATGATAACAATTTCAGTCCAGCAGCAAAAAAAAAAGCCTCTGCCCATCCCCCATATCGCTGTGAAAAATCAAATAGCAATCTAGTGACAGACGGCTAATACAATTAGTGCAATTTCTCATAAACCTTAATAAGTAACATGACTAGATACAGAATGCTGATGAGGGCAGGAGACAGCAACGTGATTGGGCAGAAAAAATGAAATATATCCTTTATCTCTAAATCACTCAACTGTGCCAACTCGGGTGTTGATTGTCATAAATATTCTTGGACCTTCAATTTTCACCCCAACGCCCCACCCCCAGCTCAGCCCGCAAGACCATCTCACCTCTTCTGACTGCATCCATGTGCCAGCGAAACCACCCTCAGTCTTCTCTCTCTGTCTCTCTCTCTCTTTATCTGTCTGTCTGTCTCTCTCTCTCTCTCTCTCTGTATCTCTCTCTCTCTCTCTGTCTCTCTCTCTCTCTTTTCTCACAAACAGCAGGGGGATGGTTGGCCCAAGAACGTGGCATCATTAACTTTCTTGAGTGGCAGACGTTAGACGTGCGGAGGGCTGTCCTGTCCCCACCCCCTGCTGGGTGTCCCTCAACCCCCATCACTCCTTTCTGTCATCCTCATACACTTGATGCTCACTCAAGGGTGAATGAGAGGATGCATTAATGGACATATACACAATTTCAGCATCATCGGTGGTGTGCCCAACGTGTAATATATGTATGCATGTGTGTGCATTGTGTTGGGGTAACATGTGTATTCAATTATAAAACTGTCCAACTATTGCACTTGTGTGACTTTACCTGCTTTATAAGAGTGTGGTTAGTCCACTACCATACAGTAGTGTTTGTAGTTACCACCAGTGTGGCACGTGCTGCTTAGCTCCCTGTGGTGTGGTGCTCTGTCTCATTAGTCACAAGCCCTGTGCTGGAGCCCTGACAACCCACAACCTGGTGGCCTGGCACCTCCCCTCATGTATACTGGGGAGGCTCTGCACCATTATCTGCTCACAGGAAGAAGGCAACCCAGCAGTGACAGCTGCCAGTGGCCAATTGAACCAACCCCCCCCCCCTCCTTTTCAATTGAAACTCCTCACCTCACATATCTCTCCCCCACCAAGCTTCTTTGGCTCTTGCCTGTCTCGGGTTCACAAGTTTTGAATCGCCGGGGCAAAGGTCGGTGGATTTTGCCAGGTCGTCACGGCAACTCTAGACAACATCAGATGTCAAGAAACTTGGCCGAGCATGACCGAGGCAGGCGGAGATCTCTGCTTGACCGGCCGCTTCCTTCTGGAGAACAGGGGGAAGCAGGACAGAAGAGGGGCATAAGCTCTCCCTCTGCCTTGGCTTCAGGCTGTGTCTGGAGACGGTTGTGGTAGAGGGGTTATGAGGCGTTCATGGGGGGAGTGTGAAGGAGCATGTTTGGGGTCCAAGTCATGCTTGTACTGCGGGGTTGCTGGGGCTAAAAGTGATGCTGCCTTGGTCTAGTTGTGTCATGAGCATGTAGCTGAGCTGTCACTTGTCTCTAATTGGCTTAGATCAGCACCCGAGAGGCTCAAAGCTCACTGACCCACCCTCTCTCTCTCGCTTGTTCTCTCCCCCTATCTCTGTCTACCCTCTCATTAGCTTTTGTTCTTCTGCTAAGCTAAGACAATGGTCTCTCCACATGGCCTTTACCATTGGACCGTTTGATCCAACACTCTCTCTCTCTCATGGCTTGTCCCTTTCTCAGCCTGCATGTATGTCCTGTTTGTATGGGAGCTGAACTTGCAAGGAGCAGGCTACAAGAATAATGAGAGAGGATGCAGAGGGCAGCTTGATCTAATCCTGATTGGAGACCTGATTGATCTAGGGGCCCTGGGTCGTCACTGGGTCAATACTTGGACTGATGATAACACGGTTGATCTTGAGGGAATAAACGTATCGCTGCACTCTCACATGCCATTACACCTCGTATCAATCCGAAACAACAATTCATATCAGTCGTCCCCACCTTTGCAGTTGCATTCGAGAACCTTATAAAGCCTCTAGCAGCGCTGAAATCTGTCAGACATTGTGAGTCCTGCCAAAGTGGGTGTTCCTTCCTTGGGCAGCGTAGGATTTATGATATGCTACAAGGGTTCAGGGAATGACCCTCCAGTGTGCATCTCTGATGATGTTCTAATTGGATGGGGTGACCTTTCTTGACTGTAATTTTCAAGAGTTCTTGGTCCTTGGGGGTGGGAACAGATTAAAAAGCAGCAGGGGGGGGGGGGTGATTGATGCATGCTGCGGTTGGCGTGGCTGTGGATGGACAGTGACAGGTAGAAGGGACAGTAACATATGAGTCTACAGCTGTTGAATGGGAAGCATCAATGTACATAGATGATACATGAGAGGTGGCCACAGCCAGGCTGACTGATTGCTACCTTCTGGTACATCATCCCTTCTAATGGCTGCACAGACTATGCTATGATTGAGCGCTAGGTATGGGTTGATTGTTTGGTTTCTGTATAATCTTGTATTTTAAAAACAATTGTATCATCAAGATATTCAAAGATATTGTACAATTTTTGTCGTCAAGTATTTACACCATAATTATGTTTGGCAGTAAAGTATAGTTGAGTTCTACGCTGTGGTGAAGTAGTTTTCAAATAAAAATTAGCAAGTGTGGTTAAACACCTTAAACATCAGAGGAAAAGCACTACATCCCTCAACAAAGGCCTCAGATGGTGACATCTAATAACCACATTGATTGTGAGACATGAGAGGTGCCTCGGGATCTGTCTGATTGAGCTCAATGATAGATTGTGCACTATAGTGGTATGGATGCTGTAGATAAATATGTGTGGCATTAATACAATATGTGGCACAGTGTGTTTGTTCAATCTACTCTGTTTATCCCCTTTTATTTAGCTTAGCCTTGATGTATAGCACCAAACACTGTGCTCACAAAGCTCCTGACATACAGTTATTTATTTGTGTCAATACGAAAATGTGCTTTGCTTTTCATTGTAGCCTAGAATGAGTTGAAGTGTGGTGAATGGGTTGCTTTGGTGAGTTGCCTGGTCGATCCTATTTTGATGGCGTGTGAAGCCGGAACAAATTCCTGCTGATTTATTTGGCTTGGTCTGAGCAAGCTTATGCACCAGTCCTACTTAATATTCCAGAGCATGCTACCAGGAACAGCCTATTGGTCTATTGGTGATAGCAGAGCAGCTCAATGCAGCCTTCAGAAGATTGTGAGTGGGAAATTGTAGGCGCCTCAGAGTGTCAAAATATTATTTTCCCTTCACATGAGCATGGATGGATGTGTCCATTTAAGGTCCTAAGATTTGCCTCTCCATCTGTCTTTTGTTATATCATTTAATTTAGTCCCAAACTGACAGTACATCTTAACGACTGAAAGGAAATAATCCCCTGAATATTAGATACTTCTAGTGCCTCTTTACTGGATCACTAGCCTATGTTAAGCGGCGGTTTCACTATACATCAGTTGTTGGGTCTGAGTGTGTCAGTATACGCTGTACTGTATGTGTTTAACTTAATCTCTTTCCCTCAGCCATTGGGGTTGAGGCGCTTTTCTTTGAATCTCAAAAGATCAGCTTTAACAACCTCAGCAAATATCCATGAAAAAGGCCTGTGAAAGGAGGGCATTGAACCTTCTGTCGAACAGGTGTGTTTAATAGCACTGCATTTGTCCTTTGGTCTTTAATGCTCTACAGTCCCACATTGTGTGTGTGTGTGTCTGTGTGTGTGTCAGTGTGAGTGTGTGTACATCCACATATATTTGTGGCTGAGGCTGTCCACTGTAGCGGTGAGCCCGTCACAGCGGGAGGGCAGCAGTCAACCCTGTGCCATGTGAGAGCTGCAGGGAGCGGGCTAACGAGGTGTCCGGGCAACTGACGGCTTTGTCCTGCCGCCTGTGAGTGGCCATGGCACAAAGAGAGTCCTGCAGAGAGACCTATCTGTTTCTTTGTGTCTGCTTGCCTCTCTCTTCTGCCTTGGCACTTTGGGCTATACAAAAGGAAGTGGTGCGAGGCCGAATTGTGGCATCAGGTGGACGAGGCATTGTGCCTATCTCCCATTTCTCTCCTCTGTCCGTCTCAACTCTACACCACAAAAAAAGCATGTACTTGTATGTGGTCTTGGATAGCTCTGAATTTGTATCTCATATATTTGGTCGGCTTCTGTGCTATTTTGTTAAAAAAGATAACACCATTTTTTATTAGATTCCCCTATCATTGTTGAGTCTTGCCTTTTTACTCTGCCATGTGTTTGCTGCTTGTGTTTGCTCAGTCTCCCCATTCTTCCTCTCCTCTCTCTAATTTATGAACTGCCACACTTGAGTGGTCCTAGCTCCTATTAAAAAGCAACACAGCGCCTTGTGTTTGTGCTGGCCTTTCTCAGCTCCATGGGAAGCTCATCGGGAGCTTCCACTAGTTAATGCCACCGCAGGGGGGTGAGCCAGAAACATGGACACCTCTATGGCTCCTCGACGCACTCTAGGGAGAGATTTGACGCTTCTTTTTAAAAGGCCAAAGTCATTTGTCTTTTTTTTTCACGTCTCACAGGGATTGTTTAGGGGGAACAAGAAAGTGAGGGAGGTAAAGAGTGAAAAAGAGTAAGAGAGGGAAAGAAAACATGCCCCTCCCTCTCTCTCTCTCTCTTTCAGGAATCTCTTTGTACTGTATCTTGTGAATGTTTCCGATCTGCGCTATTGTAGTGAACGCTGTACTTTGCTGTTTCTACGTCTGGGGTGCTCTGATGAGATTCCTCTTCCCTCCGTGTATCTTAAACAACAGTTGTGCATTGTTTCATCCTCCAAGTTTACAGAATTAAATGCTAACTTTTACCAAATTTGGCATTGATGCATTTGATCATTTTCAATGGCTCACCTTTTAGCATTCTTTTGGTCAATACATCAAAACTTTGCCAACACCATATGTGTGTTAAGTCCTGTAAATCTCAATCGATATTTAATCATCTGGACAGCAGGTCAGAATAACGGCCTTAGGATTTATGATCCTTCAGAACAAAGACTCTGAGCTTTGATCCCCCAACCGGTGTTACAGTCTTCTCCAATGGCCAGGGAGGCTTGAGATTGCTCTGGTGGGTCGGCAAACGAGAGCCCTATATCCATATGGAAGCCAGACATGCTCCAGCCGTCCTATCTTAACCGAGAATCCTCACACACACATAGGCATCAAACAGCGTCATCACATTCACAGCATCACTGCAATATGTGAAATACCACTTGCTGAGCTCGACCGCAGTGTTTCCATATTGTTAAATTAATCGGATTTAAAATCAGAGGAACACGGGGGGAAGACAACCAAGAGAGAAGCACAGAAATCACAGAAAGGTTAAAATGGACTCCCAGAGGACTACAAATCCCTTCCCTGAAATCTCATTGTTTGGAAACCATGAAACCGGATTCCCTATAACAAGTCTCTGATCAGTGGAGCTGTGGCCCAAAGGACTCAATTAGACCAGAACGTCCTTTTTCCTGACCAGACCTTTATTTTTTGCCTCCTTCCTCCTCCCAGCATGCTGCTACCACTGCAGTGGAGCTGTCCTAATGCCCCAGACTGGGAGCCCGGCCATACACAGCACTCTGAGCAATCACATCACTCAGCCTGTGGTCCTCTCATTACACACCAACAGCATAAATCCACACCAAGATGTGTGTGTGTGTGTGTATGTGTGTGTGTGTATGTGTGTGCGTGTGTGTGTGTGTGTGTATGTGTGTGCCTGCATGCATGTGTGTGTGTTGCTTTCCAGTAAACCTGTGGCACTCCCCATTGACTTAGTGTTTTAATTGACGGCACAAGTACGGTAAACGTATATTTAAAGCACTGGCAGAAAAACAGCAGTTACTGAAGCATCCCTGCAGTCGGGAGGCAGTTATCCAGAATTTAATTTCAGTCATTTTGCCCTCCTTCACTTATGATTAGAGTGAATTATGATAATTTCTTGATTATTGTTTGGCCCCTGCCTGTGAGCCCTGAGGACACTCCTTGTCTGAAACTCAACAGAAGATGGCAACGGTTAGCATGTGCAGTCTACTGGATGCACAGTGTCACAGACTTCCTTTGAGATGTCATATAAACTGTACTGTGTGTGGCAGCAGATGCATTGTTTTTCATTCCGGTCAATGCTGGCAGATATTTTAAACTCTTCGTATGTTTAAACATCATATGTGCGTAGCTCGCCTATAAATGTGTCTACAAAGAGTGAAATGAAAGATCATAACTGAACCTTATGACCAACGAAGGCTGATTTACGGGTGAATTGATTAATGGCTTTATGATAATGAGAGTGTGTACGTGTGTGTGAGCGAGAAGCATGGGTGCAACTTGACCTGCATTGTCTGGAAACCCAATACCACATCCCCTGATTCACATTCAATCAGCGATTCAATCAGTGATTCAGATAATCATCCACATTGCTTTCTTCACACGAAAGTCAATTAGAGCTTCATTTGAAAATGCTAAATTAGTTATTATAGATTTAATAAGTGACCTGGGCTGTGGCAGGCTGGACCTAGCCTGGGACAAAGTGGTCGAAGGTCCGTGGGGAAATGTGTGCCTCCTCGCTAAAGCCCACTGGTAATGACTTCTGTTTAATCTTGATAATGTCTACTAATTTGTTAATCAAAGACAATGGCCTCCTACATACACCTCCCACCTTAGCAGCTTCTATCTGCTCCATTGAACAACGGCTCAGAGTATAAAGCCTCAAAATCCCCCATTCCCTCTCATCACTGGCGGACACACCTGGTTGAGTTTGCTGTATGCCTGCAGCAAGATGTACAACACATTCATTTGCTGAATTAATGTTAATGGATGTATAAACATAAAAATAATCACGCAATCATCTGTGTTATAGAACATGTAAGAGGATAATGAAATATTATAAAAGTAATGCACTTCCCGCCAATGTGATGTGTCCACGCTGGTCAGAAGGTCGATATAAAGACCCTCTTGGCTTCGGACAGGCTTGAAAAAACAGAGCATTGACAAAGTGTTTTACCACCCCTTGGAGCTGCCATCATTGGGTGAGTAATACTCTGTTTTCTCCATAATCAATTAGCAAGCCTTCATTAGTCAGGCCATTCGTTATGCTGCCGTGTCAGGGACGGCACATGGTGCAGTGGTCGCCCCCAGTATGGGGAACGTCCACTGGGTGCTGATACATGACGAGGCTCTTGCAATCACTCTCGCATCTAAAGAGGACGCGGCCATTTATTCTGTTGCAGAGCCAAGCAAGCATTTACTCTGCGTGGTCAAATCAACATTACTTTAGTTGTTACGCTGCCAGCCAAGTACAGATTATTCATTTTAGTTTTACAGCTAGGTAAATATTATTTACTGCTCTTATAACTAAATATGCATTACACTATAGTGTTAAAACCATTTGAGATCGTTTATTTTTTGGCTAGAAATAAACACTTCATCTCAACATTGCTTGTTATCCGAATGCCTAGAGAACTTTATTGGGGGCGTTCTGAAGATGAAACAAGTGCGAGCGAGTCACTGTTAGCTTGGAACAACTTAGTAAGACATCCTAAACATATCCCAATTACTCTGGTTCCTCACAGCCCTTGTGAATAGTACAGTAGCCTGTGAGCATGCACTAGGAATCATTAATGTAAAACAGATGTTAGAAGCGTTCCCCGGTGCACCAGCTCTCATTTCTGGAGTCTGTACCACTGCAACATCAACTGCACTGCTTGTTTGGATGCATATTTAATAGAACCACAATTGATTCGACAATATATGAATATATAGTAAGTATGTGTATGTTGGTTTGTTAGAGTTTATGTGTGGGCAGTGTTAAAGATGCCCACAGCAGTCTGAGCCATTTCCCCGTGTGTAATGGCCTGTGCTATAGAATTATGATGAGGGGCAGACAGAGATTAAAGGAGTTAGATATTGAATGGCCGTATGATGGATGAGAGCTGTTTGGGGATCAATTAAACAATAAGAGATTAATTCTGCCAGCGACATGCTCATTAGGGACTAGGTGAAAGCAAGGCAAGGGGGAGAAAGAAATGTGTCATGGCTTTTTTAAATTAATATTGTCTTTGCATTTATCTATTTATTTATTTTTTAAATTGCCTGACAAGGAGGTTATAGATGTAATTTGATAGCAGTGACATTTCTTTTATTATGGCACATATATGCTGTTTGCAATTTGTATGTTGTCCCTCTCCAAATCATGCCTTTATGTTCACCATACTGTTGTCCTTGGGTAAAGGCCACAGCTGAGAGCCCCACTGAAAAGACGCTGCCATCAACCTTGGACTCTACAGTGCGGTTGGTCTTTGTGTTGTCCACTACAACTAGATTTGGGCGAGCAGGGAAACAGAGGAAAGTCAACTAATTATGGGAGCAGCGCGTATCAAAGGGCCGCTGAGCGCTGCAGATACGGGAGCCAACAGATGTGACTAACAGCTGCCATGTTGAGTGTCAACCTTCTCGGTGCTGTCAGTCTCCATTTGCCCCAGTGCGCGAGTAAATAATGTGTTGTCTTAATTCATTTGCCTCCGCTTTCAACAGCCGGCGCGTAATGGATTCTAATATTAAACATGATTCCGTTCCAGTGTGCAATTAGTGTGTAGCTCCACCTATTAACACTTACATATTAATGGTGTCTCCCAGACTTTGCTGAATGGTGGTTGTGGACCTAGTCATTTGAGGAGTTGGGCACACACACGTTGGCAGGCACCAGTGCATGGGGGCCCATCAGTCCTCCTGCCAATGGAGGCACCATGGAACTTGTGGTGCCGTGGCAGCGCCAACACAACAGCCCCACGCCCCTCCACCCATGGGGGAGGTTATCCTGATGCGCTGGCTCAGGGGGTGAGCACACAGACGGACATGCGGGGCTAGTTGCCAAGCTAGGCCAGGCCCACGGAGTGCTCAGTCTGTCTGTGTGTGTGTGCAAATGTCTGCTTGGGGCAGGGTGGTCAATGTGTATGGACTGTTAAGTGGAAGTTGAGAGGTGTGTGGCTGCTAAAAGAGTGGTGGAGGTTGTAGTCTGTTTACAGATGGGGGGATGGACTGTGTGCTTGCTGAGCAGATGTTTTAGGAGTGTATGTTTGTCCAGAGGGGTGGGGGGTGTGACATGGTCAGGGAAGGGCAGTCAGGGGACTTCAGAGGACATTTGTTGCTGAGCCTAATGCCCTTGCAAGGTAACTGATCCACAAATGTTAAGTGCGGGGCTCTAGACTTTACATCCCGGAGTAAGTTCTGATCTCTATCAATGGTTAGGGTGAGGGTCTCAAAGCTAACTTGTCCCTTTTTAACACATATTCATTCCTTAATCAGATGACCTGAAACATTTGCCTCTAATGGAGTTGAAGACTATGTTAAAGCAACCATTTGGTCAACAGGCACCTCTATCTGTTTTACTTCTGCTTACTGGTGAGAAGCACATGTGTTATACATGAAAAAGAACAGATTGGAGTTTTCATTAAGGCAGAACAACTGTCAGATTGACAACAGCTTTTGATCCAGACAAACAAACGCCAAGCCTAGAAAAAACATCACAACTCTATCAATCCTTTTCCGTCATCCCCCTGCACTGTAGTTCAGTCAGAGGCTACATTTATTTTTTAGTATAGTCGAGGAGAGGCTTGTAGCTGTTTTTTCATATTTGGTGGATTTTTTTTCTTCTAATTGGGGGCTAGAGACGGGTCTTTGAGTATGGATCATGGCTCTGTAACGACTCTCTCCCTCTCTTCCTCTTTCTCTGTGTGTGTATGGGTTTGAGTGCAGGGTGTAGACCAGTGTTGAATGGGAATGAGATGAATGCTGGGTGGAAATGAATTTCTAAAGGCCATGGTGCTTTATCACGGGCCCAGCCCTGCCCGTCCCACTCCTGCCTGAATAACACCAGAATTATCACTCAGAGGGAGGAGAGAGAGCAATGAATCCCTCCAGCTACTACACCCTAGGGACTCTGGTACCCCCACCCCTCCCTGTCGCTCTCTCTTCTACACACACACACACACACACACAATAATGTACCGCACACACTCACACAGGTAGAAATTGGGAGCAGGGCAGCATAATGCACTAATGCTGCGCTCCATTAATCATACAATGATGAAGGCCATTTCCTTTATTTAATTGGCTGCCAGTATCTCAGTGTCTTTGTTGGATGTCATTTGAGTCTCTTGCCAGCAATATGCACTCCACTCTTTTAGCTCACAGAGTGCAGCACAAGGGTATGGCTAATACTTCTGTCATGGCAGTATCTCCACAAAATGTATAGGCATTCAGTATTATTCAGAGTATCAAACTATTTTATTCAGAATTAAATATAAGGAAGCCATTTTGGTTTGATGCAAGCAAAATAACCTTATTTAGAGTTGTTAAAATTATAAAGATTAAAACTCAACTAGCTAGAATAGAGCAGTAGGCACTGGGCAGTGTCATGTACAATAATGATGTGGGTTCAGTAGAGCATGTCATACATATGTTTCCTGACTTCAAAAGGCATACATATATTTATTTGCTACCTTCCCCCCTTCTCTCCATCCAGTCCTCCAATTGCATTTTCTTGACGTCCACTTTATTTCAGATGTGCTGCAGTTATCATCATTGTCATTATTAACAATAGGTATAGGTGGACACAGAATGGCAGTATGTTCATTTTGTGTCTACAGCTGGGAGGGTTTTTAAAACACTATAAATATTTAAGCACTATAAAGAAACATGTAGCAGTGAACGCTTAGCCGAGTCCACCAATGGACAGTGGGAGAGGGTACTGAGGGTTACAGTCTCTGCGCTGTTAACAACACACACACACACACACACACACACACACACACACACACACACACACACACACACACACACACACACACACACTCGCAAAAGGGCAAACTTACACCTGTAAAACCATGTGTGTCTTTTAAGATGTTAAGTGTGTGGATTTATGCTGTTTCCTCCAATACTTGTGTTACTTGTGGTAGGCTACACTATATGTGTATGTGTGGTAAATTGTGTGTTTGGAAATTGTTGTGTGCTGTGTGTCCACTGCACATCCAACACATCAACAAATCACATGTAACTATTGAGTCAAAAGTGTTTGGATGAACAGAAAGCTAAAGTTGATGTTTCTAATGTCAATTTCCAGAAAAAACATATTCTTTATCATGCAATATGTTGTGTTGCTTCTAATTAGACAGCTTTCACATTGCAACAATAAGGTTTGCAAAGAAAGAGGGTTTGCAATTATGTACTATTGTACTTCAGGTACTTACAAAGGTATTTTTGATTCACAAAAACACTTGGTACTACTTTAGCATCCTTACGCATTTCGATTATCATATTAAATATTGCCTGTTGACAGTGTGGAGAGTATAGTGCAAGAGAAGCAGTACTATATAGTCCAGTTGTTGGCTTGTTGTCTGCTCTTTGAAGGGTGAAGGAGGGCATTGCAATATTTACTGAGAGAGTGCCCCCCCTCGGTCCCACCCTGCTAGGCCTAGCGTTTGAGCTTCACAGCCGGGGGATGTGTTTTGCACCAGTACATCTCTTCTCCCTCCCCCCGTTCCCCCCGCCCCCTCTCTGCGAGCCCCCTCTACGGACACGCTGCACAGGGACACCCACTTCCTCATTAAAAAACCAACAGCCATTAATGTTAGATGAGGGCAAGAGGAGCTGGAGCAGGCAAGAGTGGGTAGAAAAGAGGGAGGTGTTTTCCCCTTGATCGACTCCTAAGGACGCATGATGAATCCTCACAGACACACAGGCCGACGCGCTGAGAAAGGGGAGGAGATGAACGGACATTTTTTTTTTCTCTCCCAAAGACAGAGAGGACTGACTGACTGACAGACATAATTGAGGTCTCTTAAAATGGCTGCAGCAGCATATCATAGAGACACGCAATCTATCTGACACACTGCTATACCAGATCAGGGAGACGGAAATTAAAACAAAGTAATTGGGAATTGTAAGATTTGAATGACCCGCCTGCAGGTAGCATAGTTAATGACATATGTTTTCCGAAACACGTGTCACACACACACACACACACACACACACACACACACACACACACACACACACACACACACACACACACACACACACACACACACACACACACACACACACACACACACACAAATAGCAATGAATATGAGAGCAGCTAATGCCCTGTGTAGATGGATTGTTACTACCCAAAATGCCCCCCACTGTGAGGTTTTAAATTTGAAGGCTCCCTGGGGTGGGACAAAGTGTCAGGGAGAGGCGGGGTAACACCGTCTTAGCCATAGGTCAGGGTGATAGGATGTGGCTTAAAACATGAACAAAAA
The DNA here is from genome assembly GCA_026929865.2 of Hyperoplus lanceolatus. Taxonomy (NCBI): domain Eukaryota; kingdom Metazoa; phylum Chordata; class Actinopteri; order Uranoscopiformes; family Ammodytidae; genus Hyperoplus; species Hyperoplus lanceolatus. The sequence continues at coordinate 11,363,602 of CM049398.1, forward strand.
CAAACATGCACAAACAAATTAAAAAAAAACATGAAAACAAGAGTGCTGAGGGTTGCTCACACTCGCAGCAATCCAAAACTGAAATATTCAATAATGCCTCTGGCCATCTTACAATGGGACCCTCCACTCATCTACATTCCCAATTGTGATAGACAGTTCGGTTCAGGGAATCAATCCTATCAATGTTGGGATTGACTCCCGCTGCACAGTCTGTGAAGACTTGAGCACAAACGCTCCGATTTTAAATGCTTGGGCTTAATTATATATTTACATACCAGTATTCCATGTATGTCATGGAGTTTTTGCCTTGCTGCGGTCATGAAGATCACCACAGTGCGCTTTGTGTGTGTTGATGTGTGTAGGAGGAAATTGGGATCATTGTTATTCCACAGTTTTTACAGGGAACCTCCAGAAAGAAGCAGAGATTACAGCCCACAGCAATGTGGGTGGATGTCTGTGTGTTTGTATAGTTGCTTTGTATTGGTGCGTCTGCTGTAAATTTGTGTGTAAGCACCCTTTTTTCTCTGCATATTCATCCAATAAGATTGGAGTTGCATAGAGAGTTCCAGAGCCCTGATGAGAAGGGGGGGTCTGTGGCTGCAGAGCTGCAGCCCTATAGCGGTGGCTTGTCTGTGGGGAGCTTACTGTGTGTGTGTGTCTGCAGGCCCTGGCTGTGTGCATAGAGTTGGGGGAGACAGAGACAGAGAGAGCGGGCAGCCCGAGCTAGCTGGCTGGGTAATGAATTTACTCCTGCGGCACTCTTTAAAGCATAATTACACTCATCAAAGCCAGGAAGGCCTGTCTCGCCCACTGACTCCTAGCTAAAACAAAAGCTGTACAAAAAAAACACAATGGCCTGATTCTCTTTCCATACGACCATACCACGGTTACCACTACACACCACAATATCATTTGTTTGTATTTTTCTGCCTTTAGCCAAAGCACAGACTATACATCAGATTTTTTTCTGTGTAGAAATGACTGACCTTAACAGTTTGTGGCTGAAGGCTTCAAATATTTTAACAATTCAGAGGCTTTCAATCCGTAAAACTGTTTCCATCCTGACAGTCCTTATCCATCAGTCCTCTAAGCATCACATACATTCTTTCTTTCACTTGATGAAAGTTAACACATTGGCTCTGTAGAAGACAGCTGCTTCCTGATGTCCCTGATTCTGTTATCAAATTCAGCCCCACGTTCCTCTTGCCACTGTTGTCCGCCCCCCTTGTCTCACCTTGATCCCCCCCTTCACCTCCAATTTCTGTGGGAAAAGGTCAAGGTTGTGTATGAGCACTTGGTTGTCCAGGTACATGTGGGGTGTGTGTGTGTGTGTGTGTGTGTGTGTGTGTGTGCGTGCTAAGCATACAGAGAGACACCTAGCTGTGCAAAATGGATTTGCACAGAAAGACACACTTTTATGAATGGATGTTCAGTCTTACACATGTTCAGATTTTCCTCTTCTTTTTTTGTTGCAATTTTGTGATTCACATACTGCTCATATTCTTTTATTGAAGGGATAATTATATTTAATGTATATGCAGGCTTCTGTTACCTTGTGGATAAGGTGGTGTCATGAGCATACAATATGCCATATAACAATTACAGTAAATATTTCCTGCACAGTCTGTGTTGTCTAAATGTAAGGTAGAGGGTAAAGGCAATGCATTAATTGTGTGTGCTTTTGTTCTGTGTGTTTGTGCAGCGAGTGTTTAGTCTAATTACTGCAGCCCTCTGCTTGGTGAGGTGATTTACACATTGTTTTTCTCCAGCGGGTTTTTTAGTAAATTTGAGATAAGCACTCCTCTCTCTCTCTCTCTCTCTCTCTCTCTCTCTCTCTCTCTCTCTCTCTCTCTCTCCTCGCTCAATCTCTTTCCTCGCTCAATCTTCCCTCCAACTCAACATAATGAACAGTTTCAGTGTTTTGTTTTCCTCCGTGTCTCTTGGGGATTTATCGTCTGCCTACAGTATTTTAGGAGTCTTAATCTCCTACCATTTGATTACTAGCAGCTAATTAAACATAGAGGATGCCAAGCAGGTGACAGAGGGATGGAATAGCGAGGTGGCGTCAGTCCCTGTCTGGAAGCCAGGGCTTCTTGCTTGTCCTCTGTGCTCTACTTGCCACAGACTGCACAAACAATAGTCATGTGTGCTTTATTTGTGTGTTATGACTGTACTCATGTGAATTTGAGTTGCAGTCATGTAGTTTATCAGCATATCTTCAAATCTGTCTGAGCCAGCTTGTTTTTCTTCTGGCTTAAATATACCTAGTTTTTATTTTGCTTCGCCCTCGCTTTACTGGACTGCCAAAGGCCAGTGAAAGGGAGGAGTGCTTGGTTTCAAGGCTCTACGGCTGGGAATAAGGAATTGCTGACATCAGCATCCAAAAGCCATATTAGTGAGGAGGAAAAATCGCAGCAAAAAAAAAAGAAAAAAGTGGATATAGGGCTGCAACCGTTTCCGTTTTTTAAGCGGCAGGTACAAATCTTTAACCGTGCATCCGTTTGGCGTGACACCTTGCCCCCCACCATGTTGCTTAAACAGAGGAGTGAGATGATGATGGAGGCACACGGATATACGGGCGACACAATGATAAATGTCACCGATGACAATGAGTTTGTCTCAGCAGAGAGGAGCCCTTTTCCCCCAGACCCCTTAGCTGAGAGATGCTCTCTTCACAGGTCTCACTCCCTTGTCAAGTGGTTCAACCTGCACATCCATATGCATGCTGCTACACACCAAACAGCATGCATCTGCTTGTCGTGCTCCGCGGCGGCTCTAGTAGACAGGCAGACAGGATGTCCTTAGCCCAAAGGCCAGTGAGAGACAAAATCTGCTGACCAGGAGAAAAGAGGGGGCCGCCAAGATCCTCAGGGCAGAGTGATGCACTGCTGGGAGTGTGGATGAGCCACCGTATCTTGTTGACAAAGTAGACTCTGTCAGCATATCAGCAGAGTGATATTCAAACCGACTTCCTTTGGCAATTCACCAATGTGCATTCTGAAGGGACTGTACATTCTTCGAAGGGGGGGTAAGGATCGCGGTAGTTCTTAAAGGCCACTAAGGCATTTCCTAATAATGGCAGAGAGCAAAAAGTTCTGCTTTAATTAGTTAGTCTTTAAAGAGGAATTCATAAGCACTGAAGAGTTATTAAACGGTATACTCTTAATGAGACATTTTAGGTTAAGGTTGAACAAGAAACTTTTCAGTGCCACAACCCCTATTCAATTTTACTTAAAATTAACATTAAAAACCTAATAGATTTATTTTGGCAATCATGTTGCTTTCTATTTTCAATTCCAAAGCAAATAAATGCCTACTTTTCAGCCATTAACCATTAGAGGAAGAGGGATATCTTTTGCATAGGTATACTATCTTTAAAAGGTTGATTTATTGACTTATGGTGTCATCTTTTTTTCATATACTCATGTTTTGTAAATACATTCTCTTTAAATGATGTTTCTGTGTGACTCTTTAATTCTGCGCTTCAGTGATAATAAAAAACCCAGTATCTCAAATATGAAGTGCCACCAGCAACACTTAATTAATCTTAATTGCTTCCGAAACGAGCCCGCCTGCAACATTGCCTCGTTTTTCTAAACGACTCTGCCCCTCAACAATATTGTATACAACCATTTTTCCGCCCTGTCTTTCCTGGCGTGATGAAATGCGCTTTTCATTGCTATCTATTCCTTATCCACTCTGTTCCGCCACACACTCCTCTCTCCGGCTGAGGAAAATCTTTCGGAGGCTGCCAGAGCACACCCGTCATCTGCTGGCAGTCTATTTGCTGTTGTTGGTGGGGGATGAGTAATGGCAGAACCACTGCCCTTATCAACAGTCCACACACCTGCACTCCTCCCTGCGCCACACACTTAATTGCCCCCCGAGATCCCCCCCACCCCTGCTTCAGGCCACGGTATCTGCTTATGCCCCACATTCCTGGATAGAGGCCTTATGTCCATTAGTGCCATGGCTGCATGGGATTTATAGCTTTTGCTATGGAAGTTAGGAATCAACATTACAGGCTTGGTGGGGCAGGGAGTTCTTATTTTTTGTCTTTTGAGCATGGAACATGGGGCCAGTCTTATTCTCATTTTGCAGTGAATGTACCAGAGAAAAGGAGCAGTGACATTTGCTTATGATTTTCAGGACTGACATATCCCTAGTGCTAAGGGTCAGAGTTGGCACGCCACCGAGGGAAGCAATGAGGCTGAGAAATCATGAAGCAAATAAAAACAGAAGGCATGGAGCAGAATTGAAGTGATGTCCACATAGAACCAGACAGGCAGGTCCCAGAGTGAGGGTCACACAAAGGTGGATGCAGATGGAACAATTGGCTCTAAAAGTGTGTGCATACCTGGCTTTATATTGACAGAAGATTGACATACTTTAATCATTTAAAATGTGCTGAATAAAGTATATGCTTTCAAAGCCACCTTCCTACTGAATAAAGCTCACTACACTTTTTTCCCTACTTTGGACTTTTCATTATAATCATTTTTGTATCTGTTTCCTTCAGTGGGAGATGCCAAACCAACAAGCATGAACTCCATGTAGGCTTTGGGTTCTTGAAAGGAAATGAAGAACCATTTGAAGTCCCTTGGTTTTAGATTCCTCAGGCCAACTCCTGGTTTGACAGGCCTGTAATAGCCTTGTCTCTCATTCATCAGGAGACCAGTAGACATGGCCCAATCCATCCTCAGGGTCGTGTGTAAGAATTCTCTCTGGAGACCATGGTTGTACCTTAACAGATTGTGTCTGTGTATGATCTCTTTCTTTAACTGAAGAACTAGGATGGGATTATTGGTTAGGAAGAGCATTTGTCTTTATGTGTCTGATACATGCACTTGAATGAATGTATTCCCCTTCAAATTGTCCAGTTATCATTTGGCATACATTAATATATGTGTCCTATCTCAGGACTTTTCTTCTTTCGGTCATCTAAGGCTGATTATGCAAACAACAGTGGAGCAACTAAGACATGCAAAGCATTCCTGTGTGCGGGATTGATTGCCGGCGCTTTCGTTCACGCAAGCTGCACTCTTAAATAGAAACAGTGGCAGAGGCGGCCGCAGCTCTGGCCTATAAAAAGAAGCAGCAACAGCTCTAGTATCCATTTAAGAGTATCCATCCTCTTCTGAGCAAATGCCCCAGAGAGCCCCTCCATTAGGGCTCCAGCTGGAGACAGTAGCGACCACAGTTGCACTCTTGTCCTGCCAACAGTCTCCCAGGTCAGGAGGGTGCTAAGAGGCTCCTATTGGCAACCTAAGCCTTCCCCAGTGATAAATATCCAGCAGCTCACCGGATGACACCAAATTTTTCATCATTAATCCGGGCCATTATGAGGCTGTTTCCCGGCATTGATCCACAGTGCAGTCCAGCTGACGCAGCCCCTCTAGGGTGGAGGCAGGGAGGGGGGCGGGGGTCACTGGGGGAACTGGGACCAAGCCAGGCTGCCCAGTCAAGTGCAGCGGGATGGGAAAGCTAGGATAAACACAGGTGTGAAGTGTTGCTTGTGCATAATAATATACCGTATACTTCATGTTTTAAACATACACACATATTAGCTAAGTTGGTTGCAACCACAAACAAATATAAACACAAAATGCTGTGTTGGATATGTTAGATATCAAGGTGTTGGCTGATGGTGAAACCTTAATTACATTCAGATGGGTTGCAGTTATAGGCAGTTGCTTTCCGTGCACTCAAAAAGCACACTTATTGTACATACACACACCAGTGAGCCCAGGGGGGAGGGGGGATGCACAGCTATTGTCTTAATTTCATTCCCCCCACTTTCCCTCGATTTGCTCTCCTTTACCTCTCCCGGCTGGCCCAATTGAGACTGGCCCTGCTGTTGTGCCCTCCTAGTACTCCAGAAAACGAGATGAACAACGCATTATATCCCACTGGGGAGACACGCAGAGCAGGTAGATTTACCTTCTATTTTACAAATGATATGATATCAGAGATAGGAAAGTCTGTCAACTGTGAAATTACTGATCGTCCGGGTCTTTCTTGTTTCTGCTCGCCAAGAGAGAGAGACATAGAGGCTGTTAAGAGAGGAGCAATAGAGGAGAATGGGATGGGAAGGTATTTGGCTCAGCATGTGTCCTCTGTCTTTCATTTTCCCCTTCCCTGTCATCAATTGTTGAGGACAATCTTGCCACAGGCTGACTGTGTCAACATCCTGTGATGACGGCAACACATAAGGTGTCATAAGGCCACATGGAGGCAGTGAACTCTACTTACAGGCTAACAGTGGGGACTGCTGACGGCCACTCGAATGTTAATGTCTTCTTGTGTCAACTAGAAGATGGCTTTATGATAGCCAACACAAATATTGTTTGTCAATCGCTACCTTTGTCTATGAGTCCTCCGGTAGAGTTGACGATATAAGGGTTGGTGGTTTAATAGAACTGTTGTCACATGTAACCATTTGGTCCACATAGCTCTCTCACTCTCTCAGTCCAGCCTTCATTGGTGTTGTGACAGCCAGCTCGGTCAGTGCTATATGGTGGTGGCAGAGTTGCGTCTAGAGGAAGGGGTTGGGGGGGTGGGGGGTCAGATGGACGAGGTAATTACCCGGTTCAGTGAGCATGAAGGTGGGGCCATGGACTGCTGTCATCACCGGGCTAACAGCTGGAGGCTAAAACCCCTTCAACAGCTGGGTGATTACCTACACACACACGCACGCACACACACATACACACACCCGTGCAGTCCACACAAATTATCGTCACCTGTACTGAAAAGATACAAGTGACCACTCCCTATATAGCCACCTACTTCATCCCATTCTTCACAATGCTCCAAACAAAACAATGAGCATACAAGATTCTTGCACTGTTTATAAATTAACGTTGTATGAGAATGTGAGTCTACGTGTGTGTGTGTGTGTGTGTGTGTGTGTGTGTGTGTGTGTGTGTGTGTGTGTTTGAGCTGTTGACTTCCCTGTCTCTGTCTTTTATCGCATGAGGAGAATAGAGACATTAATGGAGCTGGCAGTCCTACTGTGTGAGTTATTACTCTGCTCTTTCCCTAATGGAGAAAAATTTAATTATCAGCTAATTTGCTGTGTTGTCTCTGGTGACATCAAGTTCCCCATAGTGTCGGCTCCCATTAAATGCGCTGCGTTGACTCCTTTATTCAGACACAGGGAGTAAAGAACCCAGGTATAGGCGCAATGTTACTCTCAGCACATTTGTCCTTTTGTGGCACATATGGCACTCAGCACGTCATATGCTGGTATATTAGCAACTTTGCCTAGGTCTGCATCCCAGTACCACTCTCAATGTCAGATCACATTAAGATCGGGTCCGTGCCAACATGAAATTGGATAATGCACTTGAGTTTTGATATAATTTCTCCCTCATTTACATACTAGGGTTTTCAGATCCAAAAGTGTTTAACATGCCTTGCGGGTTTCTTGTTTTCCTCTCCCAGTAAATAGGTCTGACTTCAGGAGTACCAAGACAAGATAATGTAGGAACAGCACTAAATCTTCAAAATAAATAATTCAGTCCCCTATACGAACTCAACACAATAGACCTCTTGTTTAAAATGAGAGACCCGCATTAAACCCTCACATAGTATCTGTTATTGTTATCTGCTAAGCTTGTTCTATAGTCTTCCCCTATTTATCTGTCTGTCTCTGCTCGTAACCACTGGGTATAATAATAGTCAGTGCAGCCATCTTCCTTCCTCATATGATGTGGATGTCATCCAGTGGGACCATTAAAACAATGTGTTATGATTGGGCGACTTGAGCAGTGAAAGGGATTGATTTCCATTTACCCCCCCATTAAATGCTCAGACATCTGGCATGCCATTTCCATCACGTTTCCAACTCCTCCTTTTTGTTTTCTGTTGAAATATTAAGTAGTGTGGCTTCTACTGTGTTTTTACTACCTCCCTGTCAAAAAACACTCACCCTAATTTATTTATTTACTTTTGAGAACGTGTGTATGCACACTATGAACTAGGGCCCGACCAATATTGATTTTGGAGTGCCGATGCCGATTATTTTCAGAGAAAAATTACGATTACGATTAAATCGGCCGATTAAAAAAAATAGTAATCCCCAAAATATATATCGAAAAAAAATAATTGTTTCAACCCTTAAATATATATATATACCTTTTACTGTTGAAAATATGTACAGGAACTTTTTCTTTATTGCAATACGCATTTCTAAAAAATATGTAGTGTAACAAATATGTCTAAATTCAGACATTATGCATTTTATCTTACTGCACCCAACCCTCTGGAACTCCCTCCCCCCAAACATCAGCATCTCAGACTCAATAAATTAATTCAAAAGTCAACTCAGGGGCGCCCTTAGCTCAGTTGGTAGGGCGTCCCTGCATGGGCCTCAGCCAGCAAAGTGGCCGATATAGTGCGAAAATCGGCCGATATAATCGGTCGGCCGATAAATCGGTCGGGCCCTACTATGAACTCTGTCTTAATAATCCTTTGACTGCTGAATCTAAATCAAGTGATATTATGTGACGTGACTCCATGGGTGTAGTGCCTCCGAGTGTGTTTTTTGTGTGTGTGTGTCTGCATGCATGTAGTGTTTGTGAATGAGTGAGTTTGTGTGCAAGTGGTTGTGTGGGTATTGTGTGTCCATTTTATAGTGAGGCTCTGTGGAGTCTGCTGTTGTGTTGTATGTTGGACCTGCAGGCCAAGCGTGAAGACGGAGGGGCACATGAAAAATACATGATAATCATCCCGCCACAGTGCACACAAAAGCCTAATTGGTGCCAGGGACCCCTCCTTATTTGTGTACAGAAAGGAACAGACAGAAGTGGCATAGGCGGTTCATTAGGCCTTTGTTTTATCTTTACCCTAAGACAAGCTTCACTTGTTTATTTTCTTTTTGGCTACAGAGTGAAAAACAAAGACCCTGCATTCAACACAAATGCTCAACATTTAAATAGGATCATACGCTTTTGGATTTACCCCAAACCAATTGTATTTCTTTATTTTATGCTTCTAATTGGCTCCTTATCTTATTTTCTTTCTATCTTTCTTTTACCAATACATTTGTATTTCCAAAAATCATTCTACTAAGAACATTGCTCCAGTTTCACCGTCTTCAATCTGAATATTCTAGTGGCCCTTATTGAATTTGGCCAGAGGCTCTGTCAAAAGGGGTGTAAATATATGGGTCAGGAGCAAGACATGTTTGGCCTGCCCCCCCCTGTCTCGGCTCTCTCAGCCTTTAGAGCAAACACCACACAGCTGCTTATCCATGCATACCTCGCCTGCAACACAATAACTTATCAGCTGAGAATCCACACTAGCCAAATCAATTAGAGCCTGTAATAGATCTATAGATCTGCAGCGCCAACGCGTCAACATCCCTCCCAGCTCCCCCGCCAAATTAATAACTCAAAGTGGATAATGCCCTTGCTCCTATCAACATCAACATTGAATTCCTGCAAACAGCTGAAATATAGCCGGGGCATGTAATTCTGCAGTAGTCAGCATTATAGGCTTTTTGCTTTGATCGCTAGGTGTCCTACGGTCCTCGCTCGGCGCATTGCTATTCAAAATGCTAATTCTTAACAGTGTCTAATTGGCAGGGGGTGCTTAATAGAAAAGTGTTCCTGGAGCCATTTCTTTTTTTTTCCAGACACGCTCGCTGTTCACCATTGATTCTCCACTGAGGGGCTCTGTTGAACAAAGAGACTATGAGCAGCAAGGATCTGCGCCATACGCTGTCGAGCAGAAACAGAAGTCAGGTCCGTTGGCTAGCTGTGAAACTGAGGACTAGAGAGAGAGAGAGAGAGGGAGAGAGGAACCAGCAGTGTTTTTGAAATAAGTGGAAAGGACATAGTAAGTGCTTTTGCATAATACATAGTAACATGAGAGCCAGCGGAGCCCTCCAAACAATGTTTCAATGTCCACTGTAAATCCCATTGCCTTGGCTCATTGGTGCCGTTTTAACCACTGTGGGTCATCTTTAGTGCCAGGAAGCACCACAACACACTCATTCAGAGAGTCTTTGTGCTGGCACCACTTGGACTGTTCCAATTCACATGGGCTGCAATGGATACATTTTAAGAGCTAGGAGGATAAGGCCCTTTTTTCCCCCTCCGTATCGCCAATAGTATTCGAGGCAGCAGTACATGTTGTTTGTCCCAGGAGTTGGTTAAAGTTAATCTGGCTCTGATTAACTATTTTAATAAGATAGAGTGTGTTCTCTCTGGAGTGGTGCATTCTTCCCAGGGAACAGGCTTCTACTTTTCCAAGGGCTTTGTGTCATGTTTTACACCCTATCATAAATTCAACTCCCAACAATGACCCTGATTCACACACACAACAGCCTCCTCCTTATCCTGTTAGGTCTGTTTTGCCCGATGAAGTTTTGCCCATTCCAAGGTCATAGACTTCTTGATTACTTTTTTCCACCTCCTCTTTCTCATTTCTTCCTGCTCAATCCCCCCCTGTCTTTATCTCTCTCCATGTCCCCTTTGTCCTCCTTCATTCGTTTCATCGTTTCACTCTTCTCCATCATGAGTGGATGGATAGACAGACTAAGTAGTTCTTGTCTGTGTGCGTCTCCAGTGTGTCATCCACAATGACCCTTGAAACAGAGAAAAAACAAAAAAATAAAAATGTTTTTATTTATTTTTCAAATCTTAAAAGCTGCAGCACGGACAGCGAGGGCACTGCCGTCTCTCATTCAAAGTCAAAAGAGAAGTAGTGGCAAATGCATGGCATATAACACAAGTGTAGTACTCAAGTCAATTTTATTAATATAGCCAGATATCACTAAGGAGAATTTCCTTGCACAATTTGTGAAAAATAGATCCACCTTATAGTGGCACATAAGCTGCCTCAAAAAAATGTGTAACACACTGAATCAAAAGGATTTTTCCCCCAAAGGCATTTCAGTAATTTAAAACCCAATGTATGAATCCATTAGAGAACTGTTGAATAGAGTCTTACTCAATGAGGGAGGACTGTTATTAATATGATGATACAACTGGTGAAGATGTAAATGGATTTTTTTGTTTAAATCGATGATGATGTATTGAACCGTCACACCTCGAAAATCTTTGCCCAGTGGCCTTTTCAAATGTTTGAACCCAACACATACTCCAGTTAGACACATTTATTTGTTACTGATTTTCTTCGGCCACCCATTCAGCAGTGCTGTAAAGTGGTCAATGAGGCGGATGAGGGGTTAAGGAATGTGCTGTCAATCCTCCCCTTTGTCCTCGGCACACGGCCACGGTATAGGTGAAGTTATTGGAGTCCACCGTGATCTGATAGAAGAAGGGGGATGGGGTCAGGTAATCCACTGGCCTGCTTGCAAACACTCTTTCATGCTAGACTGCCTTTCAATAAATAAGAAATGTTGCCTCGCTCACCAATATAATATTAACCTGATCTCCCCTGTGGAGAGCATGGGGAGCACCTCCTGGGTTAGGGGGGCTGGTAGAAAGGCCTCCGGGCCAAACTGCTAATGGATACACACGTCCACAGTGTTTGAGGATTAGACCAAACCCCATCTAGAGGGAATATGACCCAGCATTGCAAAGGGAGGTTGTTTGAGAGTGAAGGCATCTCATTTCCACTCATTTCGACATCAGGCCACACTGCCACATCTTTACCTGGCGTGGTCATCGAGTTCACAGTGTACAATCGAGACTAATGTGATATGTATAAGAAATAAAGTCGAGGTCTTTTTGCCGTGAAAGGCTCAGAAAAGAAGGGGTGTCATTTTAAAATGAAATGTCTCCTGACCGAGTTCTAAATTGAACTGTGGAACAAGCCGGAGGTGTGGAGGGATTTTTGCTGCTCTCTGTAGCAGTGGATTCATGCTGTGTTTACCTTTTGAATCTCTTTCACTTTTTTGTTATCCTAAATTCGCTTTTTCTCCGGGAGACAATCTTATTGGTCACAGTCTGGGAGTAAAAAGCAGAATGGTTTAGGCCACAGTCGATGAGCTCCATCCCAAATGGTGACTATACCGGACACACTCTGATGCAAAGGCATTGCTAAATGCCCACACTCTCATATCGTTTTTACGGATTTCATTTGACAAGATAAAATATTATGCCTGAGACACAAAGATGAATTGCTGATGGTGGTTTTAGAATGGGCTCATTCTGGAAATGAGAATGATTGTGACAGAGAATATTTCAAGTCTTTATCTCCAGCTTTCCCTAATGCAAGTTTAATGGAAAGGATGCTGAGTGAGGAATGTTAATTATCGCCGTTCATTTTTCACCAAGACGAAAAGACGAATATGGTTCCACCGGAAACAAAGATGAGTCAGACTTCTTCTGTTCTCATAATAACCTATGTGTGTGTGCCAACAGAGCTGATCTTTATTGTTGCTTGTTAATATCGCCAACTATTGGATGCATTTAAGAATCCACATAAATACAACCAACTCTTAATTTTTACTGCATAATCACACACACACACACACACACACACACACACACACACGGTTAATGTCTTTATTCAAATAATAGCCATGTCGAATATTGATCTACTTTGTGAGCAAATATAGCACAACATCTCAACCCCTATATATTTTATGTGTAACTCCCCTGGGGTTCCGATATATATATAGGGAAAATGTAAAAGCTTGAGCTTGTGTCTCCTTTGGTCTGTAGAGGAATGCAGATGTGGCAGTGAATGCAGAGTGGATGCACCATTGTTCACTGTGTGGAACTCGTCTATAATTTACAGGGTCTCCACCCCTCTCTGTCACTAATGGATGGGGGTGTCTGCTCAGAGACTGAGCGGGGTGTTGAGATGGGGGATTGCCTCTTAGAGTTACCAAAGATACAGAGAGAAATCTTGAATACAGGGGTTTCGAGGTGGGACGTATCGAGTGAGGGGTAGATATCTGAGAGAGGGGTGAGGTGCACAATGCGGAGTATACACAGATCATTACTATCCCCTATAGCTCCAGGGCTCGTCAAGCTGAAGGTAGGCAGATTGAAAGGGCTAATGGGAACCAGGGTGATGCTGTGTGGAGTAATTTAGTGCAGGAGGCGTGGTGGAAGGGGGGTTGGGGTGTGGGGTGGGGGTGCTCTTAATCCTCATCATAAAAAAAGAGCTATACCGTTTCACCTTAGTGTGTGGGGGGAGCACCTGCGGTACATGGAGGACAGGTGCTCAGTTGAGAGAATGATGGAGGTCACCGTGGCCCCCCTAGGCTATATTGAAAATGACTGTATGCCGAAAGCTGCCTGCCTATCCCTCTCTCTATGTAGTGTCAGCTCACAAGAGAACAGCCTTTTCTTTTGTTGTTGGCCTGTTCGGAGCCTTAACACCAGATGTGAGAGTCAGCCACAGGATGGAGAACAGCTGCTTTGGGGTTTAGATGGTATGGCCCGGGTAAAAATACTCTGCATGTTTTGCCTGTGAAGTTCAGCGGCCATGAGGATAGCATGGAGGAGCTGGTATGTCTAGGCTGGTAGGGTTGGGACAGCTTTGAATTTTGGGCTGAGTTAGATTAGTGAGGGAGATGCATGTCCTCCACAAACAGCAGGCAAGCACCAGGTCCACGGAAGCCTTTTGAAACACTCATACATCGTACAGCAGCTTAGATGTTACAATACATTCAAGCGGACTGACACTCAGTTGTTCCCTTTTATTATTCATTTATTTGCTCTACTCGTCGATGGACCACGCTCCCTCTTCACTTATTTATACAGAGGGACGGAGACATGTCTCTACGTCTGGCAGAGGAAGAATCAAGTAACAGGGGTTCCATCCAGATAGCTTTAGGCAGAGCCGTGTGATGAGAGCCTGATGAAATCATTGTTTGAATCTGAAGGACACAGAGGAAGCTGTCTGAAACAGTTAGAATCAATTTAATTTGAGCTTTGGGATCAAAGGCAGGCCTCTGGGCTGCTCAGTATTTTTAGCGCTGCCTTTAGTCATCCTTTAGCCATCAGTCATTTTCAATCCTGATTAACTCATGGAAATCAGAAAGCTATTTTTGAGGTGTTAATTCTCATTAGATTACTGACGTCTAGACAATGACTGATGTGTACGCACGGTGATTTTGACTGAAATTCAATTGGATAGATTCTTTTTTTAAACTGTATACTGTTTTTTAACTAACTAGGTAAACTTTGCATATGGTTGGCCCATGTGGTTTATGTTTTGCGACGCTAGTGGCATCGGTGCCCGGAATGAAAGCAGCATCACAGTAGTTGCTCAGTGACTCATGAGTAGTAACATACTCCCTAATACATAACATTTTGTAAAAGCCTTTTTCTCTTATTTCATACACATGGTTGTGGGTATTGTGCTTCTGAAAGGTTAGATGTGTAGTCTGACCTATTAAAGAGGTGGCCTGAGGACAGATCACTCTAGCTTGGAAACCACTACACGCCTGTGTACAAAGCCATTGATAGAAACCACGCCCACTTTAAGAAAGACTAGAGGTGTCATTGAATGTGTACACAAACCCGCGAGACATATAGAACGTGTATTAGTATTTATAAAAGCAAGAGGAGAGTCAGCACACTCCATTGCACATCATATCCAACCCGGGCGTTTTCAGAGAAGGATTTGGACGGGGCCAACTTGTTGTGTAATTGGTGGAGAGAGGCCAGGACTCCCTATGATCCCATCACAGTCTTCACACCTCAATGATATCCCCCCAAGACCAGTGTCATACAGATAAGAGTGAGAGCTATGTGTGTGTGTGTGTGTGTGTGTGTGTGTGTGTGTGTGTGTGTGTGTGTGTGTGTGTGTGTGTGTGTGTGTGTGTGTGTGTGCGCGTGTGTGCGTGTGCGTGTGTGTGTGTGTGTGTGTGTGTGTGTGTGTGTGTGCGTGTGTGTGTGTTCGTCCTTGATTGAGTCTCAGAATTCACTTGTTTGTCTGGTGAAAGTGACAAAAAACAAAAACATTACGTAGATATGAAGAATTTTCTTGCTACCCAATAGTTACAATATTAAATGTTTCACTAAAAATCTCTGTCTGTGATGTTAGTGTATTAGGTGAATGGAAGCTGTCAGTGCTGGGAGTCTGTTGACCTGTGCGCCATGCCTGGGGTTCACGCCTGGATATGCAATATTTCCTCTGCTAGCCTCCATTGGCTTTTTTTTCTTTCCCCCCCTTTAGATCTCAGACGGATAAATTCTGCTTGGCTGCCCCTCAGTCGGAGGAAAAACCCACTGGTGGTGTCAGGCAAGGTCATGTTGAGAGAGGGACACAGGGAGGGTATAAGAGACACGGCTAGACTGGCAAGAAAAAAAAGAAAGAAAAGAAAAACATGTAGCGCAGACAATTCCACCTGCCATTTTATCATGTTGCATCAGTGCTATATAAAGGTTTCATCATATCATGCTGTTGACTTCATGTCGGTGTGTTTAGCCCATCCTGTTGTTTCAAAAACAAACTGAATAAAGCCCTCTTTACACAGGTGCATTCTGTTCTTTACACAACTCACATTTAAGAAAAGAGTTGAGACTTTACTCACAAACAATGTACTATTCTAAACTCCCGTTTAATACTAGTAGATCACAGAGATAAGCCAACATAATACTAGTAAGAGGCCATGGCAATATGCCTCCTGATACCATCTTCTTCAGCATCCTTATCTGGACCTTTTCCCTGCCCTAGCTGCCAGGCCACATTGCCTGTCCTTATGTATATTTGCTTAGTGGTTAAAAAGACACTGAGGCCACTGTCATGTTATCATCCAGCAGGGCTCTTTATTTATTTAGCCGTCTATCCTCTCTAAATTCTGCTCATGTCTTCCCTCTGTCCCTGATACTGTTTCCTTTGAAGTGGGTCATTGTATAGATGGGGAAAGGTCATTCCTTGGTCCCTTGTGCACTGTCCTGTTCTCTCCAATGACTCCACTGTCTATTTGTCTGTCTGTCAGCCTGTCTCCCTCTCTCGCTCTCATTCTCTCTTACTTTCTCTCTCTGTCCGTATGTCTGTGTCTGTCTGTCTATACTGCTCTAAAACAACTGGTTGGAGTAGCTGAAGGAGGGGGGACTGAGAAATAGTATTGGAAAGCAATGCTAATATGGCTAATATGCGGATAATGCTGTTAGCGCTGTGCAGTGTCACTCGTGGTGAATGAGTGGCTGTCAGGGTTACTCTGCTCTGACGGTCTTGTTGAAATACTCTGTCCACGTGTGTGTGTGTGTGTGTGTGTGTGTGTGTGTGTGTGTGTGTGTGTGTGTGTGTGTGTGTGTGTGTGTGTGTGTGTGTGTGTGTGTGTGTGTGTGTGTGTGTGTGTGTGTGTGTGTGTGTGTGTGTGTGTGTGTGTGTGTGTGTGAAGCCCAGCTTTGTCACTCTCTCAGCACCCAGCCTTATAGATCAGACCCAAGGCCACATGCTTGCAATTAGGAGCATACAGACTCTCAAAAAAGTATTTTCATCATCCCCACGTGGTTGCGCACAAACGCATGCATTATCCCAGGCACGCAGAGCATTTGTGTGACTACTACACAAACGCACACACATTGCCATACAGTATATTTTTGTTATTCTGTTGTTGCATTCTGCCGCAGTCCTTTGTGGTAACACAAGTTCAAATGAAGTGCTAAAGAGGTGGGGAATATGGATGCAGACACACAGATGCCCCCTCTTTGTCTAGCTGTTTACACTTGTGGTCTTTCAGCTCAGCTACAGGCACACAGGAAGGTGTGAAGTGTGAGGTTGGAGGTTTTGACCTAACCACTAGCAGTTCCTCCTCCACCCCCCCCCCCTGGAGTCCTCCTGCTTCCTGAATGACAGCCCTCTATGGGCCTGTACCCCCAGCAGCGATGGTCAATACATCCCTGCCTGATCCCAGCACTTCAAGAACAACCAGCCTGTAGTCTTTGCTCACGCCAACAGCATCATGAATAACAATTAACACCCTCCCCAAAAACAGCAGTAACCTCCGATAACTTGAGTCTATCTGGCTTCTGGGGTTGCATTTGCATTAATGATTTCTCTGCCTTCCTTATTCTCTCTCTCTCTCTCTCTCTCTCTCTCTCTCTCTCTCTCTCTCTCTCTCTCTCTCGCTTTGTCCCTCTGCTTCACTCTGGGTATCTCTTTTTTTCCACATGCACTCTATATTGTGGTGGCCAATCTTTTAAATTTGTATTTGACAATAACAACTTCAGATAGATGGCTGTAAATGCAGCTACAAAATGTGCTGTTGCAAGTACTTATTCGTTGTTATTTTTCATCGTCTCTATTTTGTTCCAGGAAAGGTTTGGTGGTAAACAATATGAGGTGTTTTACATTTTGTGTAAATTCAGTCTTTTTTCCGCTGAAGTGGATTAGAGACAGCGGCGTACATTTTAAAGTGAACACAAATGCTTACACATAACATTTTAGTTTTTTCGTATTTATGAGCTGCAGTATTCTGACTAATGTTTCTCTCCTTTTCTCTTCTCTCTCCATTCCTGCCCCTCTCGCTTGATGATGCTGTTGTTTCCCAAAATCTCCTCCTTCAGGTGAGTCATGTTGTACTTATTTTATATCATATCTTCTCTGTTGTAAGAAGAACAAGTTTAAAGTTTGCTCCTCATATAATTTCTCAAAAATGCGATGAGACACCGCTGAGTCAGGGAGTCTTTCTTCTGCACTCATTATAAATCGTACACACCAGTTGTAAATGTAGTGGCTCGGCTTTTACTGCACTTGTCTTGCAACACACTCAGAAACACACACACTCACACATACATGCATGTCAACACATACAGTACGAGAACATGCACGCCTCAGTCACACCCACACCCGTAACTGCATTCTGAATAAGCTGATGGATGGGTACTAGTATTTTTCCCATGGGATCGGGCTGAAATAACTGTGATATTCCTTTGAAGGCCAGTTTAAAGTGCAAAGTAATGAACACTGCCAGCATGAAGGGTGCATTTTGTTGCCGTGTGAGATTGCCATGCGGTGCAATCAACAAAATGGGATTCAGACTACTATAGCTCTTTGGGGGTACTCATCCCTCCACACTCTCGCCTGCCTTGCTTTCCTGTTTAACCAACTCTACACACCTACCTCAGGTTCCACCTAACCCTTACCTCCCCCTGCCTGTAGCATCCCCATTTCCCCTCCCGCTCCCCCTACTACATCTCCCTTGCTCTCTCTTCCTCCTCCCCCTCCTCCCCTCTATCGGTTCCTCCATATGCTGTGTCTGGGCTCCTTTACATGGCTGGAGGAAAGAAAAAGGGGAGAGAAGAGGGCTAGTCTGAATTATAAATGCAGCAGCAGCGGTGCAACCAATCCAGTTGGGACCCACCAGATGCTTGCCCTCCAGATTCACTGCCTTTTGTCTCTTTTTCTGCCTCCGTTAACATGCACTTGTTGGATCTGTGTATTTCCTATTGTCTGTGTGTGCTCCTATTTAATAATGTTTGAATGGTTACAGTATTTATAGTACAAGCCAGGGCCTCGGTTCTGAAAACAAACTGCACTTAATGTTTGAGCTTGTTGAGCTTGCATGTAATTGAACTTCCTGTGTTAATAATTTCCTCACCCATGTTTATCCTACGCTTGAATCACACCTTTCTACCAGGTCAGGGAGGTTAGTGGCTCCTGTTTCTCATGGAGACCATGATTAGAATCCCCCACAATCACTTCTGTGTGTCTGCAGCATATGTGTGTGTGTGTGTGTGCGTGTGTGTGTACCTGCATGTGTGACGGGGAGATTTACATGCTCTAATGATGAAGGATCAGGGTGAGGACAGGGCCTGTCAGCACTCCTAATAAGAGAGGGCTTGTAGCCCCGGGCCAGGGTAAAGAATCGGAGAGGAATATAGATGGGGGGGGAGGGGTCGCACCCACCAGTTGAGGGGGGTTCCATTGCGACATAGGCTGGCATCTGTCTTTGGTGACACTGCCCTCATGGCTAATGCACAGCACCCGTCCGAAATTCCTCTATATAGAGGATGATGTGCATACAAGAGAGATGTGGCTCTACTCTGTTGAAGAGGACTGCTGCTGCTGATTAGGGCTTCTCTGCGCGAAACCGAAGCCTTTTCACTCAGGCACACAATGTCATCCCGCTGTCTCAGCCCTGCTAAATTATGCTGCTTATTGATTCAGAATTCAGTGTTAACAACCCCATGCTGGATAACTGGATTCAGATAGAAAAAATATATATAAATAAATAAAATCTGAGTTTCTAGAGTGACTTCTGTTGTTTAGAATGTAATGCCCGTTACTAAAAGTTGCTTATTGATTTAAAACAGATGCAGACAATCAACAGTTTTGCGTGATGGTATTTTTTTTTCTTTTTTTATGTTTGCTGCGAACAAGGCAATAATCCCAGGGATTAGTTGAGTGTTATGCTAAGCCTCTAAAGATGCCTTGTAGACCTGAGTACTTTCTACGCACTCACTTCCACCTGAGGGACTTTCTTCTCAGCTCTGCATTATTACGAGGTGTCAGTGCAAACATCCCACCTACCTCTCTACCTCAGGCACTCAAGAGCAAAATGTGTTCATACCAAAAATGTGAAGACTGACCTCCCCGCTGGCTCCTGTACCCCTGATGGACTCAGTTGGACTCCACTACCCACAGACATATATATAGTGCACACAATGCTCGCTCTGCTCGCCTGCACACACAGTACACAACCATCACGACATAAACAGTATTATATCAGATCACTGCCATGTGGTCATTACCAGACTGATATACCCTAAAGTGTGTTACTTTTGTTATCAGGGATAAGCGCTGCGGGGTCATCCAAATCTCCCTTTTTTTTTCTTTTTTTTTACCACTTTGTTTATTGATTTTTCACAATATAGCAAAACATCATTTCACAAATGTAACAATTTTTTTTATCCCCAAAAACAAACAGACAAAAATAAATCAATAATCAATGATTATTATAATAACAATAAAACAAACAATGACAAAAAAAAGAAAAAAGAAAAAGTGTGTGTGCACAGTTTGGAGTTATTGGGATCCATAGCAAAATACAAGTGAAAAAAATAAAATTCAAAAATAAATGTGTACATCCTTATAGCTGGTCAAGCAGATATGTAATGAAAGGCTGCCAAACATTGCTAAAATTGTCCTTTGAACCCTTTAAAGCAAATCTTAACTTTTCAAGCTTCAGAAATTGTAGTGTGTCCCTAAGCCAGTGTTTAAAGGAGATCTCCCTAATACCTTTTAATGATATAGTTGAGAATACATAGTGCATCCGGCAGGCCATTGACTTGACCTTTGCTCTTGCTGTCGGGGGATCTCCCATGATACACTGAGGCCACTCTCTGTCCACACATGTTGCAGCGTGGCTTTGCTAGAAGCCATTGATAATTCAGCTAATGAGTGTGAGGGGATGACCAGGATTAACCCTCTTTAGCATCCCACTGTCTATCTGCCTGTCTGCCTTTACCTCACTGAGCCACTGCAAAAAGACAATCAATAGTCATGTCACTCAGAGCTACTGCTTTGATCTGCAGCTAGAGGCCTTTTGAGAAAAAGAGAAGCATGTGTTTGACTGGCAAAAATATTAACAATTGCATTTTTGGTGGGGCTGTGCTAAAATGGATACTGCAATATATTGTGATATGTATTTGTTGTGATATTGATCGTTTTCAATGTCCAAAATTACATTTTTAATGTTTTGGCAGAGTGAAAGCTGGACGCAATTTGGCATACACAGGTGACACAATAAGTGTGGCCCTTTATATACAATGCAGAATATTGCAATATATTGCAATATACATCGGATCGAAATGTATCTTGAAATCATATCATGACCTACTGTATCTATCGTTGTCCACACCATATACCTACAGTATGTCCTTGCCAAATCCTGACCTTGTTATATTGTGCATTGCCAGTTTCATGCAGTTTTAACAGTCTACTGTTAAGGGGAACCATGGTGGTCCCAGTTTGGTAAAAGACGGAGAGGATAAACTAGAGAGCCTTTCACATAGAGCAGCCCAGTGTTGCCACATGCAGCAGGCAGGGCCCTGGTTCGGGGGTGTGCTCTGGGCCTGGCTTCACCACATCAGTAGAACAGGCCTCCTCCAGCAGCAGCCCTGCCTCCTATAGCTCCTCTCCACCAGGCCCTGCCTCCGCCGCTCTAATTATAACAGGAGCTTCACAATCTGTAATTTATAAGTCTAAAACACTGTAATTAACTACAGCTTTTATAGGGAGTCATAAATAATGCCGGGCCCTTTTTATAAAGCTAACTTCCCCCCGCTCTGCCCTCTCCTTGCGTGCTCTGGATTTGTTTCGAGGTAACACGGGGAGACCCGGGCTTGTTATTCAAGCCACACACCTCACACAACCCCATAACACTCCAGTCATGCAGACAACCTCAAGGACTTTTTAAGCTTTTCTGACTGGTATGGGGTATTTCTTGGGGTTACCCCCACAGCATTACGTCAGAGCATCGTGTCAAGTCCTGCCAGTTTTGGTATGTTTTAACTCACGGGTGGGTGGGGGGGATTGAAGGACGTTGGCTTAATGTCTCTGGTGTTTCTGGAAATGTTTCTAAGTGCGGTTGGGGATCCCTCTGAGTGATCCTGATATACTTGTCTTTAGAATAGTGATGTAGTTAATGACTCTACCAGAGCAGGACAGAAACCCACAGAAGACCAGGAAAATGTTACCATATGGCTGAAGAAAAGACTGATTTCTCTATAATTCCTTGAGAAAAATATAGGACACAGTGATGAGACACACGCACACACACGCACGCACACACACACACACACACACACACACACACACACCCACACACACACTGTTTTCAAGTTAACAGTTACGATTAGGCTGTATTTTAAGTAGCGATAGTTATAGTCTGGTCTCTGTGTCGGTAAAATAAATCCCCTGCTTTATCTCCTAACCTTTTTATAGCCGCTTTGCTATGTGCAGTGGCAGATTCTTTTTCCAAAGTAGTTTAGATAGTCAGATATGCAAGAGAGACCATGGTGCATATGGATGATGGTTCCTGCTGTAATCAGCTGTATTGTCTGACGGCTGTTTCCCCCCCACTGCCTGTTTGGGTGGCCGGTGATTTATGTGGTGGTCTTTACATTCAGTCCTTAGGGAGACACAGCACCGAACAGGCTGGAACTGCTCGTATCAGCATTCTTCTCCTGTCACAACCAGCCTTCAGACTTGTTCCTCAGACAACACAACACATCCCCTACATCCCTCAAAAAAAAGAGCAAACAAACGAAAAAATTATCTTTTTTGTGTGAGAATGGGTTAACAAAGGTGATATACATAGTAGAGGCACAAAACAACGGCAAACAAAACAGGGTGTAACAAAGCCCCAAGGCTGTGAGGGCGAGGCGGAGAGGTGAAGTATGGGGATAAAGAATGGGCCACCCTGGGCACAAGGAAAAAACACTCAGCACCCACTCCCCAGAACTCAACAGACAATAGTCCATCTGCTGGAGATACACAGACGCTTTGAGTCTGCAGAAAAGCCCCCTCGTTTGGATTCAGCCTCCCAGTATCTCTCTCTCTCTCTCTCTCTCTCTCTCTCCTCCCATTCGACCACCCAGACACTGCTGCCGCCGCCCCATCTCCCCACTCCCGCACATCACACATATGCAGGAGATGATTATAGTCCTCCCTGTCTTACGGCCCTGCCTCCAGTTTTTTTTTTTTTTTAGTATCCACTGGAGACAGATCCGACTGATAGTTCAAGGCAGGCAGAGGCTCCGTTCTATTGCTGCTTAAACCCTTCTCTTTAGCAGACTGTTCGGCTTGGAATCAATTAATCTCGAGCCTGCCTGGTTTATAAAAAAAGAAAGACAATAGCCTGCAGGAGGGATTTTAGTTGAAATCCGCATTTTGGGATTTCATCCAAGTAAATTCACATCTGAGAACTTAGTTGTAGGTTTTACGAAGAGCTAAATACAATACTCAACCATCGCATGGTCTGTCTGAAGAGATACAAAAAGAAACCCTTAAAAAAAGATTTTTTGTTGTGTTGCCCCTTTACTTTTGAAGATGCTTATACTAATGAATGTGCACACATATGGTTGGCTGCTCAGCAATCTGTGTGTCTGCTTGTTTTGTTTGTGCCTTTGTGTGAGCAGTGAGTGCTGTGGCTGGGACTGAGTGTCATCCTCAGTGGAGCAGCGGGGCCTCCTGAGATGTGGCTCTGGGGTTTCCTTTGCTCCCTTGCTATGCCATGGTCTTTAATGACAATATGGTGGCCCAGGCAATGAGAGCTCCTCAGAGAGAGAGAGAGAGAGAGAGCGAGAGGGGTAGGGAAAGGGCTGATTAGTGAAGAAGCCTAAGATGTTTACCAGGCTTTGCTGCCCACTGTTTTTAACCCCCTGTCGGGCACTCCATGGAGATTAGGCTTTCATTTTGACTCCACCATGAATATATGCAGATTATCTTTCATCGCCTTCACTGATTCATGATCTGGTTTCAAATATGATACAACTTTTTGTGTAAGTTTGTTTTTTTCAGGTATAAAATGGACACCTATTACATGTAAATGCAGGTCTGAGGGTAACGGATGCCTGTAACCTCACCTGCTCTCTCGCTAATACCATCTGCCAGGCTCCTAAGGAGTCCCGGGATGTTGAGGCCTGGATTTTCAAATGTTTTCACTGGGTTTTGCAAAATGGGCTTTAGTCTTAATATGCTTGGCAGCTCGCCATCGCTGATTCTATCGAGGATAACTAAAAGTAAATTCATGTGTGTGTCTGTCAGTGCGCGTGTGTGTCCGTATGTTCTTGTGGATGTTACAGTGAGAAAGCTCTTGACGTGAAGTAGATGTTAATCCTCCCTCTAACTAAGCTGCCAGCTCTTGGGTATAATTTGAACCCCTCCAATCTAAATCTCAGCGTGCCTCTTCACTAAGTAGTGGGTTGCGGACTGCAGTTTCCGTCTGTGCACGGCAGCTTTTCGGTGATGACATAATGTGTTGACCCTCCTCCTTGTGTTTTATGCAGTGGGCTGCTGGTTGTCCAGTCGCTTAATCCAGTGAATGAGTAAGTGGCAGGGAGTGGGGATGTTCTCTTTACAGTTTAGCTATCTACCTAGCGGTGATAAAAGGGTTCAGTTTAGGGACGTGAGAAGCTCAGGTCATCCCTGTGGTCCTACTACTACTGCCACCTTCCAGGGACAGACATACTGTGTGCTGCCTGTTAACGAGGACAAGCCTTCTCCTGTCCCTGCACACCTGTGGGAGTATTAGCAACTGCCTGTGTGAATACAGTTCTTGTGTTTACCAGAAATCCCCACATGCTTTTTTTTATCTCTATACAGTGTGTTTGATTACTCAGAAATTACTACTCAGAAATAAATGCAAATATATTCTTCATAGAGGCTTATTTACTCAACACTCTTTTCAGTATTAAACACCAACCATCCACATACAGCTCAGAACCTTATACCGCCTACCTACCTTGGGATATTGGTGTGCCATGTTCCATCCATAATGACCATGATTAAATCAATACCAGTAAATATGTCTCTCGATGCTGAGCAGACTTGGTGTTAAAGACAGAAAGTGTTGAGATGTAGCAGTATGCTGAAGATAGGGACTACATGATTTATTTGCCGAGGAAAAACGCTGTCACAGCAGCCCCGCTCACAGCCCTTTACCAGGTGCCCAGTGGGCCAATTAGACCAGCCTTTAATCTGAGGTACAACACCTAACTATGCCACAAGAGAGTAGCTGCACACACAACAGACCGGCTGCTGTCATGCACATTTCACTCACCGAAACTGTCCTGCTTTTTTCCACTTTGCATTCTTATCAACCTCCACTCTGTCTGGGTTTCTCTCCCATGTGGTAGCTGCTCCACAGTCAGGCAGTATGGCTGCATGGCGGTTGCCATATAGTGGCTGCCATGCTCAGGTGATTAGGCGTCATTATAAAGACATTTGTGCTACACTAATTAACGAGCCTGTTGTGTTGCGTCTCAACCTCTTCTCTCCTTTCCTTCTCTCAAGTGCCGGCTTCAGTTCATGGCTGTGGGATCCC
The DNA here is from genome assembly GCA_026929865.2 of Hyperoplus lanceolatus. Taxonomy (NCBI): domain Eukaryota; kingdom Metazoa; phylum Chordata; class Actinopteri; order Uranoscopiformes; family Ammodytidae; genus Hyperoplus; species Hyperoplus lanceolatus. The sequence continues at coordinate 11,388,536 of CM049398.1, forward strand.
ACCTGCTCCACAGCCTGACGTTTGCCCTTGCACTGTAGCAGCTAGCAGACTGCAGACTTCACACCTGTGCTGAGTTGTGCTGACAGTTGATTTGCCTTCACCTTCATCGAGAGCCACAATAAATCAGAGATGGCCCGACACTATCAGTGGAGTCTGGCGGTGTGTCAGGCATGTCTGTGTGGACGGTTGACACTGTTTTGATCTGATATCCATCTGTATACTTTAATCCAAACACTATGGCTGCTTATATGGCTGCTTGACCAACCGTTGTACTTGCACGTTTCCGACTAGACACTTAAACGGACAGTTCCTCCAACAGTCACGTCTAGCAGCTGCACTGTTACATTGAGAAAGAGGCCACATCTTGTCCATTCAGACCATAAAGCATGTTTATCTAAAAGGCCCAATAGAAGGGTCCTCGTGTACCGCTGTTGCCACTGGCCTTGCCTTGCCTTGACAGCAGCACCATTAGCAACTGGTGTCAGGGCAAGGGCAAATCTGGGCGGGAATGGATTGTCTCCAGGGGGAAAGCAGGAGGCTATATGGTGGCTGACAACAGCGGGGGATGGGTGTCATATTGCAAATCATCAAACAAAGCAATGCGATTACCGCGGGTAACCGGTTTTAATATCAGAGCTCGGATATTGCCAGAATCTCCACAGCGCCAACTTAAAAATGTCAAACATGATTTAAAAGGTTATTACATTGCCTAGTGGGGAAGAAGAGACTTCTCTTATTTTCTCAGCTGTTTTTTTTAAATCTCTCTGTACTCTCCCTTCAGCTATACTATCTAGATTCTGACAAATGTACAGTTTAGTATCATTTCAAAGAGGAATTATCATTGTGAAAAACACCCAGAAGTCTAAACAAATTACTCCATTCATAAAAATCAATGTTTCAGCTGTTGCGCTCCAAAATGAGTCTTTCAATAGGAAATTTCAGGGAAAATACACTCAACAATATCCTGCAATTGATCTCTATATGGGGTCCGTGCAAGCCCCATTTTGGCTCTTGTTATGATAGGAGCCTATTGTGTTCCCTGTGTGATTGTGCTATGATCTAAACACACAGGGAGCCCCAAATCCTGTTGTCTCCCCCATGTTGTTGCCTTGGGGGGCCCTGTTGGAACAGGCCTTTCCGGGGGCAGGCCTTTGATACTTGCATGAACCATTAGACGTCTCGTTCAAGCACATTAGTTCCAGTGTTGACTGGGGACGACTGGGGTGGCCTGTACCTTGAAGGTTGGTCTCAGTACAACCTTGGCTAGGCTATAGATAGCAAGACAGTCTGGATTTGCATAGCCAAGACTTGGGTCAAATGCTGAAATCTTACTCACATCCTTTATATCCACTTTCTTCTTTCCCTCTTGTGCATTATTTTTACTCAAGCTGTAGAAGTCTGAGTTTATCATGCATATGCAATGACATCTGAATTCCTATGCACCTGCTCTCCCCTCCCTGCTGCTTCCACTATAGGCTCCCCTCAGGGGAAGAGCAGAGCTGATAAACTTGCCACCCCACTCCACCCTCACTCTCCCACCCATCACTACCACCCACTAGTCAATCCCCTGCTACTCACTCATTCCCCTCCTGCTGTAATGCCAGTGTGACATGATGTGTTTGACAAACTTTAAACAAAACAAAACAAAAAAAAAGATGGATGCTAATCCAACCAGCTGCACTGGGATGATGTATGCTTCTGAACACAAAACTTTCAATGAATCATCTTCATTGTATTAATTTATGTAATGTGCTTGTATGATTACCTTAACCACTTGAAATAATCCGTTATTTTAACAACTGCATTCAGTGATCGCTGTGTGTTGGCACTTGTGCCAGACTGGTGCGATAAAGTCTACCTCTCAAGATTGAATTAACATCATCCTGTTAATGGAGAAAAACATGGTCCATAGAAGCTTTGGACCCCGAGAGACAGTTTTTAAATGTGTGTATGTGTTGAGCCAGCAGGCTGTGCACCGCACGTTCTGCTCTTCTGTCTCTCATCAGCAAGTTTGTGCTGTGGCATGTTGAAGTGATGTGTGTTCATTTTTAAATTTGTTTGCTTCATAAATCATTTGCTTTTTGCGTAGCACACTGAGAGGGGAAACTGGCAGGGAGTGAGAAAGCACTCTTCAAGCACCCCTGCCTCTTAGCTGTCCTGCACTTCAGATTTTCCTTATACAGTAGTGAATACTTAGGCAGGGCAAATTGAACCAATCCATCAAGAAGGGTACAATTAGTTTAACCTTCGCCTGTCAGATATGTAATGGCTTTGTTATTACATGTAGGGAAATGCCACATACACTGTTCTATCTAGTTTAATAGTTATATATGTACAGGTAGGTAGATGCCTGTTGTGTGTATACTGATTGACTAATGGTGCATGGTTTGTTGTGAGAGGGGTTTTAAAGAGAATATAAGAGTGATGCAGAGACCACAGTAGCAAAGAGCGCTAGACAGGAATCAAAGAGAATGCGGGAGAAAGAGAGTATGCAGAGAAGTTGGGAGGAAAAAAATGCAGGAATAATAAAACAGTCTTTTTGGCAGGCTGCCAGACAGAGTGTGAGGGCAGGGTTCAGATAAAAAGAAGAGTAGGAGACTTGGAAGTCAGCCAGTCAGATTTCACAGTTTTTTGGTCTTTTTTTTAACTACCCCTTTTCCTCCCCCGTTTATTGTCAGTGCCTAGACATTTTGCCAGGAAGTAATGGAAACTCCCTTGTAGCTAGCGTTCCAATAGTGGAGTAGAAGAGTGGTCTGCTGAAAGGCCACTTTTGATTGCTGTTGACTTACAATGCGTATGGTTTGCACAGTCGATTCAATGCATTTGTGCTTTGTATCTGAGAAATCTTTAAAAAGACCGCTTTGTGTTAAATATGTCAGCTGTTCACCCAACCAACCCCATCTCAACCCAGTCTAGTCAGTGGAATTCCAGAGAGGGTTGCTATTTTTCCGTCTGACCAAAAACAGGAGTACAGAAGGGAAGTCAACTTGGGACTGGAAGTTCCCCAATTTGACTCCCGTGTGTTTCTGGAAATATGGTAGCAAAAAGTAAATGAGCAGTGTTCAGAATCAATCACTGAGATGGAGAATCTAACTCCGAGCTGTTTAATTTCTTGGTGACAAGCAGTAGTAGGACTGGGCAGCTTCCATGTTGGAATGTGACAGTGTGAATGCGAAGTAGAGAGGTGCTGAGAAAAGGGCACAGTTACTTAGTCGACCTTCCATGAATAAATGATTTGAAAATGTGCTCTCTGCTTACCAAACATTAGTCATGAAAAGCACAGGTGCATGGTGCAGAAATTGAAGCCTGCATGTGCAGTTGTCATAATGCCCCACAATGACACCTATTAAATTGTAACGAGGCCGCCCCTTGGCACATGATATTAACCTCTGCAACCCTCGCCTCCTTCCATTGGTCAGAGTTTTGTCAGAGCACCAAGAGGAAAACGCTGACAATGTGGGCTGTTGCTGTTCCTCGTTATTGCAGCCCACAGCTCAGAGCTGTCAGGAGCTAGCTGGTGGTGACATGGGGGAAATAAGACTGACTGGAGGGCACCACCCTCTGCATTGCCCTGGCCTAAAATATAAGAAGAAAAAGCCTGCTAGTCACTGGACCATCACCTGCTTTAGTGTTTGCAGAAACAATGGCAATTGTACCATAACTAGATGCAGCCGTATCCAGTGTTTGGATGTCAACATTTGTTTGAGAAATGAAGCACCCGTCTTAGATATATTCCTTGGCGTTCTCTCTTTCAGCTTAAGTGAAGGGGAGTCTCAAGAGAGAGAGGGATCTTAAGCAGAACTCACCAGTGGAAAGAATTTATCAGCGATTAGTGGAAGATTGGATAAACTAATCCTTGGGAGGTACTTCAAGGCTCCTCAGTCCCTTCTCCTGGGGGGCAAAAGGCCGGTGTGTGTGTGTGTGTGTGTGTCAGACTAATATCCAAGTATCCACACATGAACACTCTGACTTATAAAAACAAGTATAAACAGCAACCAAAAAAAATTTAAACAAGGCTTCACAATAATGCAAATGTATTCAAATAAACAAATGTTCACATGCACTGAAACGCGCACACTCATGCTCTGCCTACAAAATCCCTTCTCCACCACCTGCTAACCCACATCCATAATGTTTTCCTCTCCCCTGCAGCTCATCAGGGATTAGGGAAATTGCTTGGAATGAAAGAAGTATGTTCTTTGATGGCCCCCTTTCATGCATACAGTGGCACAAGACACAGCTGGGGGTTCTCTGTGGAGCCAAGGGGAAAAAAGGGTTCAGTTGTAGAAAAAATGACCGATGGGGCATTGTGTGTCCTGTTTTCCCACTGTTTCAGGATGCATCACTTCTTCTGAGTGTGCTCTTAGTTGTGCTCATTCCCATTCAATCCATCCACTATTTATGTTCCGTAAACTTGACAATGTCGTGGTTGTCTGACGGTGAAGTGGTCTATACGTACAGCTTCATTTTCCTTCGGCAGATGTTAAGTGAATTGGGACCTTCTGTTACCACAGTTTTTTGCCGTCCTCTAATCTAATTGGCTCTGCAGGCTGCGGAAATGCTGGAACATTTTCGCTATGGTGTTACACAAGGCCGCTCTTAGTTTTCACAAAGTGCACATGGCTTCCTCCCTCACTCGCACCACATGTAAGCACCACAGCAGCCCCAATGCTGCATGGCCAACTGGATGCCAGCAGCCTGATCCTGAGGGTAGAGGTATAATGATGCCCCGTGCATGCGTGGGTGGGTCTGAGGAGGCAGACGAGCTGGTAGTGGTCTATAATTGTACCCAGCGTGACTCAACGTTGAGGGTTTCAATCGGCCCATAACTACTTGATGGTCTGCAAAAAGCTGTACATCCTGTTGTGGGGCTGCTGGGGGAAGTAATTGATGGGTTTGATCAAGAACGGCCATTGTGCCACACAACATGTTTCAGGTCTATCACTACAGGAGAGAGCAATACAGAAGATCTTTTTTTTGTGTTGATATAATAGCGTGAGGAATGTCTGAGCAATCTCACGGCGTGCTGGGAAGAAGGATAATTAAACAAGATGATTTTTCCACATCACGAGCGTAATGTGAAATATACAGTGATTTGTGTTGAGATTACATCTTCCCTCTACGGCCAGGAGTGAAGATGAGAAGATCTAATCAGTTTTAATTGTCAATTCGAATCAGAATCGGAATACTTTATTTATCCCCCAGGGGGAAATTTGGTATGAGAGGAGGAGTGATGTATGCAGCTATGGGTCATTTTTATGCCTCTACTCTGTATATGTCTGCCTCTTATCCAATCAATGGTGCTCCTGGCATACATTGATCTATTAGCAATTATACATATTGACTAGATGTGCGGTAATGTATATTCCTGCAATTATTGGGGGCCCACTATCATCCTATGCATTTCCCCACCTTTGACCTTTATACAGCCGCAGGCATTTAGGCCATGTTGTTATATTACACATACAGTCTACTATTGTTAGAATAGATGGAGAACGGCATGCATAATTTCAAAACTGATTTATTAACTACAATATTATTTTGTATTAGTGACCTCAAATTATAAACGTTGATATATGCTTGGTTCTGTCTATTGACACTACTCAATGATTCATATTTTTTCTATTATCAATCAAACGTTATTTGAATTTTATTTTAAGCTGTTCTTCTTTGCTCACATAGTGTTTCTCTTCCTCTCTCTCTCTCTCTCTCTCTCTCTCTCTCTCTCTCTCTCTCTGTCTTTCACTTAAGGATAAACATACTGAATGTTTCCTCTACCACAGCAGAGAGGCTTTGTTCATTATGGATGGACTTTGCTTATTTTAGGACTTCTATTTTAAGTCTGTGCTAATGATCACCACAGAAGCAGATGTACAAAGCAGATACTGTATACAGTACAAGGAAGGCAAGAGAGAGTTGGACAAATACATGTATACAGTGTATGTAGGCATTTGTTTGCCTTTTGGAACACAAATGTATACATGGTGTATAAAATCTTCCTTCATTGTGAAAAGTATACTTTAAGTTTGGAGTACAATGTTGCTTAGAAGTTGGGCCGTTTTTTTGCCCCGGGTATATGACAAATGGAAAGAAGGCAAAAAAGGCGGGATTTGAAATAGCCTTGCATGGAACCCAGGGCTTGGTCCAAGAACCACAACCAGACCTGAGTTACTCCTCTGCGGTCGTCCCCAGCCTTGTAGCGTCCTGGCAAAGGCCAGTGGCACAGAAATAACAGCAAAGAAAAGGGGGGAAGTCATTATGGGGCTGGTTTAGCTCTCACATTGAATTATTATGATGGTGTCCAAAATAAACATGTACGACACAGTTCCTTGGTTCATGAGGTGGAAAATAATCAAGATAGAAAAACATAAATGTAATTATAAAAACTGGCGTGTACCCTCGTATTTTCTTTTGAAGTCTATATTTTTCTAATTTGGTTCTAATTCATGCTTGTTCAGCCCAGAGATTTGGCAGTGGGTCCTAAAAATACTTGATGGTGCTCGACTTGATGTTGGAGTGTTAAATTTAGGAAAGGAAACTGTTTAATAGATTGCTTTAAGAATTGACTTCAGAGGACGTCAGTGAAGAAACATATGTACTTATATAGAAACCAATATTGTCTAGTTGCACATAGTCAAGTTATATGACCTTAATATTCCAAAAAATTGTGACTCACACACTCACACACACCTACAGCTGTACATAGCACAGTTGTAACAGCAGAGACCACAGCATCCCCTACTGTTGCTAATGGGGGGTTCATATCGTCTTAGTCCCAAAGGAAAGTTGTGCTGTATACCTTCCCATTGTTAGGCTAATCTCTAGTTTATGGGCCGGATAATATCTCTCCAACCGCAACAACTAAAAAACAAAAAAAATAAAAAAAACTCTCCCACCAACCACACAGGGTCATATCTCAAGCAATTAACTGAGCTCCACGCAACACATAGGCTGCCTGCTTCCGGTGGCGATGGGGAGGCAGAGAAAGACAGACACTGTAGCATGGAGCCCTGGGATGGTGACTTCCCTTGGGGGCGACTGGAATTGATTGGATATCCTTACTTAGGAATGACCGAGCTTCTCTTAAGCGCTTAGCATGCTGACCTAAGATAGATGAGGCCACTGTCCTCTTAGCAATTTCCACACAAATCCACTTCCCCGTAAGCACTCAACTTTAGGGCCGCAGCTGCTGTTCACTTTGGTTCGTCTGTGTTTTCAAGAGAGAGCGAGGTAATGAATTAATTGAAATCGGGGTGGTGCCTGCCTCTCTACCACACTTCATCTTTCTTGGCCCTCTTTCTGTTGAAGAGCAGCATAATGCCCACCCCACGGTAACAGCATCAGGGCCCACAGTGGGAAGGTAAATAGCCACTGACGGTAATGAAGTAGATCAATAATAAATGTGGGAGTGTGCCATGTGGTGCCAGGGTTCTAGGGCAGCAGGGAAACAGTGGGGGGTGTACGAAGGCCTCTCCGAGTCCACACTTTGTTGGATGGGTGCCAACGCCAGCCAAGATCAGCAACAGATGAACAATAGAACTATCATGATGTTCCTTTTGATCTGGTCAGATCAAGCCTAAGCGGGGCGTCTGGGTCTTCTGCGTGAGGGAGTGCAGGATTGAGTGATGCTGAATGCATTGTTGTAGGGAGATTTAAGTGTAAAATATAAACGCAAATCCCAGCCAGGTTGATGTGATTAGTTGTGTTTTAGTGAAATGAGTGACTTGGCTTTTGTTAAACATTTACCTATCTTGTTGTAACTCCCTTTAAGCCTCAGAAAAAACTCAATTTGAAAAATGTAAAGTCTCACGATAAACAGTGTATTCTGTATTAAGGGAAAGTCTGATGAGAAATTGTTGAAATGTCACAACAACATTTTTCCTTATCACTGTGCCTCTATTTTAAATCTCACATTTTGTCACATTTTTTCAAATAAAGTTTGCCAAATGCCCTTGAAAGCATACTGCATTGTGGTGTGTAGTTGAATGTTAAAGCTATCTGTTCCTGACACAGTCCAGTGAGTTTGTCACTGTGATTTACTGCCTGTCCTTGCATTCATGTCTTTTGACACGGTGAAATACTTCAGCATGCGTTCTTACCGTTTTACCGGACCAGCTTTTATGTAGCAATCACCCTTGGGATAATGGATCAAGATTTCAATGCAAAGGGGGAAGAATAAAGGATGATAGGTTATCATTATCATCAGCTGTTGGGTTTGCCTTGAGGATGCAGGTGTACTGCTTTCACTTGGGAAACATCTCTTTAAACATGGTCTGTGACATCTGTAGGCCAATACAGCTGTCTGAATTTTACATTGAAAAAGCTTAACGTAATTCTCGCTTGCCCTTTCATTCTCTCTACATTTGGTATTTATAGTGTGAGTACAACTTTACACTCAAAAATAATATAAAATCCCAGAACCTCTAGTGTGAATGATTATGTAAATCCAGATGTTGATCCGTGAGTAAATGGAAAATTAAAGAAAAGAAATCAGTCATTTTATTCTCCCAAATTTTACACGCATTACACGCATCCAGCCTAGCATTATAGGCATCATCAGGTTGCATTATTCATATGTAGAAAAACTGCTGTATGAAGGCATTAAATGCAATGTAATTGCCACAAATGTATGTCGGAAGTGTGGAAGATGTCTTTAACAACCATATAATATGTAATGAATAGCTACTATCTGGCAGACCATAGGCCCTTATACATAGATTATTTTTGTGTTTGGTAAAAAACCACACCACACAGACACGGAGCACATTTTCGCCCCCCACATCCAGTTAGATACCTCCATTGCCTTTAGCCTGCAAGTGGATGTCAGTTCACGGGAATTTAAATTGTTTTCTTTTGGCCTCAGACAATGGAATGATAATGGATAATGGTTATCCGCCAGGCATTAAGGGGGGAACGAAAAAGAAAATGGTCAAGGTTGAGAGAGTAGATTTCCTGGGGTCAGAGGTCTAGGGATTAGCAGATGTCAGAATGAAAGCTGGGAGGACAGGGTGATGGAGGGGTGGAGGGGGGAGAGGTAGAGCACATTTAGAAGTGGGGTTGGGAATATAATTGTGGTCTCAGACTGGGTTCCAACAGTAACCCCAGGTCACAGTTGGTTCCTCTTAGACCTACATGAAACGCAAGGTTTACTTCGCATTCATTCTTACTGAAGATTGCTGCCGCCTTCTGTTTGCTTCAAAGTAACCAGTTGTTATCTTTTAATTTTTTTCATGTCCTGTCCCTGTCCTGGCAATCCTTGTGTCTCTGCTGCTGTATCCTTCTCAACAATGCTTCGCCTTCCAAAGGTAAGTGAAATATCAATAGAGAAATGTTTCAGCTGTGCAACACCAACATTGACGATAAAAAAGACATACTTGTTGATTGAGACACACATCACGACCGCAGAAAAGGAATCACTTGGTTAAGAACTAATGCCTATAACAGGATTTTCAACATATGTTCACATGCCCCCCAAATTACACACTTAAACAAGGATCCCTCCCCAATCATCCCAGGCCGAGCAGTTAATATTTGTTCTGAGGACCCGTCTGTGTGTGTTTAAGCCCAGCTGGGATCCTGGTGAGTGCATGGGGAGCGAAAGCTGTAGAGAAAATAAAAAAATCTAGAAAATCGGCTTAACCCATTGATGACGGCTGCTGCGTGATGCCACATTGGCTCTCCTGCCTGATGCTGCATCGCGCAGCATTATTACTTTATCTAATTTTCATGGCATTCCCAGCATAGAATGCACTGTCATTGGTTCAAATACACATGAGGTGGGTTTTGTTGATTTTTTTAAGACCACGTGACCACCCAAAAGTTGTGTGGTTTGCCGAAAATCACGTCAATCAAAAAAATAAAAAATAAAAAAATAAAACAAAATAATAAAAAAAAATACGCCGGCTATGTCGGCGACGGAACAGTTAGTGGCGTTTGGTGCGCAGAATCAAGGTCTACTATAGACTACTGACGAAAATCACACAACACATTGCATCTATTTATTAACAATATTTAATAATTTTCTAATTCATCTAATTTTGACGATTTTTAGAAATATTTGTTGGTTTGTAAGCGCTACGGGAGCATGTTTAAATAAAACCTGTGAACCTTAACTTTTAAATGTATTTTATTTCATGTTTCTATGTGCTACACAGGCTTAGATATTAAGGTTTTGGTAGACTTGACAATTCGTACTATTTTTTCAGAAAACCCTCAGGCATTAAGGACATGCATCCTAGATTGCCATAGTCATCAATGGGTTAATTGGCTTAAATTAAAACGGCAAAGGAGAAACTGGAGCGGATGTGTGGAGTAACGTTATCTGGATCGGTGCACTTGTACAAATATGTGTACGTTGTCTACGTATGTGTGGGAGTGGGGGCACTTCAGCTAGTTGCTAGTGTTGCCTTAGTTCCTTCCTCTGGGTTGCCTGGCCCCAGATGGGTCTCCCTGAGTTTGGAGCAGCTGAGGAGTTTGATGAGCCCCAGTGAGGCCCTCTGTACAGCCTTCCATACATGCACTCCATCAGGGGGGACACATGCTATACAGGCCTTGGGAGGACTGTTAAACTTCCATCTACAGACGTCCTCCCAACCTCTACAGCTGGTTCATCCCATATCCGTGGTCTCCAAGAGGCAGAGGGCAGGGTCAACAACCCCTACTATAGCCATAAAACATACAGTACTCCCACTGACGAGGACCTTTTTCTACTCCATTTTCTCGTCTACCATTATTCTGGATTCACAAGTTGAGCAGATTCTCCCTCTCCCTCTTTCACCAAAATTATTTTGAGTTTGGACCACTGCTTGGTGTTTTCCCTTCTTGTACTGATTATTTGGCTAACTTCCACCTACATTTAACAGATAGTGTGATTTCAGTCAGAGAGGCATATACAGATCACTGCAAAAGTCTGTCTGGTCCATATGTTCCGTATCACACTCCTCCCTGTCTTTTGTGTCTCAATTTTGTTCCAGCAAACAACATTCCTCCTATAGCGCTGTGTAAATCTCTTACTGTCAGTGGAAAGGGAGGTGATCCAGACAGACTCCATCTTGTTTGACCTCAGTCAGATAGCAGCTAGTCAGGGCTCTTTTGTTCCAATGACCTTCTGTAGAAGAGGTGGAGAGGCCCAGAGAGCAGAACAAAGTCTCTGACTAAAAAATACTAACACAGTATAGAAGACATGCCCAACCATATGGAGAGCTCTTTGTCTCTGTTGCAATGATTTACCTTGCCTGCTTGTTTTATTATTACTAGCAGGTCTATGGTACAAAATAGAGCAGATCCAGAGCAGGTGTTTCTTGTCAACATGCAGGCAGCAGCGCAGCATACAGAAAGTGTCTCAGTCCAGCACGGATTGTATGCAGGCAGTTTACTGATAAGAAGGCAGAATAAGGAGGTAATGGAGTTGATGAGTCAGCAAACACCGCTTCTTTAGCAAAGTTCAAGTTCAAACCACACAGACAGCCCAGCTTAGGTGTATTTGAAGAAGACACTGAATCACTTTCAGACTTGATAACGCTGGTTGACCTTAAACGTTGACTCTATGGTGGAAAGCATCCAAAAAGGCAATTACTCAGACCTGTACAAGAACAACAACAACGGGGGAAAAAAAAACATAAAATAAAATTCCAAATAGAAAGCACAAAGTCAAACACTTCTCTTTTCCTATAGTCTTGCACAGTGGAGAATGGGCTTGATGTAGTTTGGCCTTTTTTATTTTTTATTTTACCTGCACTTAATCTGGCATAACCAGATTAAGTGAAAGAGAGAAAGGAACTGAGCATCCATATACATGGCGTGTTTCATCTGTTCTGTCGTGATTATTGGAGAAGACATAGGAGGTTGTCTGTATGGCCATCATTTCTTTTTCTGTGACTTTCAGGACAGGCTGACTCTGTATCTCACGGAATATGTCAAAGCATGCCAGCAGGCATTCTCCCAGCAATAATATAATGACTGAATGATTGAGCTATGTTCCTGTGTGTGTGTGTGTGTGTGTGTGTGTGTGTGTGTGTGTGTGTGTGTGTGTGTGTGTGTGTGTGTTTGACTGTAAATGTGTGACATACAACCATTTACTTGTATGTCATCTCTGTCAATCCTCACCAGCTTTTATTGTTGAAATCAAGCCTGAAAACTTTCCAAAAGTAAATTAAAATTCCCTGGCCTTATATCACCTGTGTTTCCCCTGGCTGTGATTCATCATCCCTCTCTCTGACTCAATGGATGGAGAGGGCAAAAGAAGGGTAGGAGGATGGTTTAATATTTAGACATGTTTTTATCTCCCTAGCCAAGCTGCAGTGGAACTCTGAACCACTGTGCTTGCTAACACTGTCAAGGCCAAACAGAGGTACCTGAGGGTGACTTGTGTGTCGCTCAGGGCTTCTATCCTCTCCTTCCACCACTTGAAAGACACGGGCTTAGAGAGGAGGCAAGCTGAAACACACAATGCAGGGAGTAACATTCCTCACATTGTTTCCTGAGCCAGTCAGAGCTAATTGTTTATTTGAATATTCTGGTGCAAGACCGTTTCCCAATGCCATTTGCTCAGAAAAACAAATTAGGATGAGCAATGCCGTTGAGAGAAATTGGGTGATGAATGAAGCTGAAAGTCCCTGTGTTCAGCACTTGGCAAAAAATCTTGCGGTGCATAGTGCATACAGACCAAGTTTATTCTCTCTTTTTCTATGAGGAAATGCAATCATGCCTTCACCCCCAGGATTGAACCTGATCTTCTTACTCACCCTATACACACTTCCAAGTTTTGTTTACAGAGTTTAACCCGCGGGTTAAGGAGAACACACAAAGCGGATTTCAGCAGAGTAGTCTGATCAAACATGGCAGACCTTGAATTGCCATGTTTCTGTAATAGTTAACTACACTAGAAGTTCTCCCATGGTCCTTTTCTTTGCCCTGATGGTCATGTCCACATTGAACGTCAGTATATCTGGCAGTGCACACTTCAAAGACTGTTTACCCATCAAACAGAGTGGGAGATGTTTATTTGGCCCTGGGCTCTCATTCAGCTAATAGGCAGGGTTTCACTCTTGATGAATAGTCAAAAAGAAAGTGCCACATTCCTTCTCTGATGGCTCTCTGAGAGTGTTATTGCGTGTTATTGCCATCCTCCCTTAATGAGTGGAAGGCAGGCCAATTAACCAGCAGAGGCCATCAGGTTTCATCTCCGTAACACATTTCAACCAGCGAGTATTATTATTGTTCATTAGGTTAGGGCCAGACTCTGCGTAGCTAATGAGAAAGCTCAGCAGCCAAGAACCCTCACGTACGACGAGACCACAATTCAATTAATTATAACATATTGCCTAATAATGCCTGGAGAGACAAGGGCAATCATCGGTTTGAATTTTTTTCTTCTTCTTCTTCCTTAAAGGAAACATCACAGTAAGCCACATTGTGGGGAGTGTTTGTTTTACCAGCGACTCTCAGAAGGAGTTGAGTTGGGTGGAGAGACTGTTGAAAGAGAGCTCTGTGTGTGTGTTGGCAATGAGATGAGATTGGGACTGGGGGAGGCCTGCCAACACTGCTGTTTAACTACACACAGTGCTATTGGGTTGCTCCGGCAGGGGTGGGAGTAGACTCGGTGGGCCTGGATTAGCATGGGGGGCAGAGAGCAGACAGCTGGGTGTTTCTGGTGGCACAGGATGGGGCTAGAATGTGTGTGTGTGTGTGTGTGTGTGTGTGTGTGTGTGTGTGTGTGTGTGTGTGTGTGTGTGTGTGTGTGTCTGGGTGTGTGCCTGGGTGTCTGTGTGTGTGCATGTGCGTGCACGCGTGTGCCACAAGAGGGTTACATATAAAAGGAAAAAAAAATAAAGAAATACATTCACTTTAACAGCCGCAGCTCAACCATTTCTCGCCACATTTACTCCTTTTTCCGTTCGGGGGCCATTTCTAGTTTACAGTCTGCGTTGTAAACGGGGGCCTACGTTTCCTTAGTGCGAGAGGAGGGGGGCTCAGGTGAAAAAATAAAGGCTATCACCTCCATCTCCATCCCCTAGTGACTCACCTCATCTTCTTGTCTAATGGTCCCAAGCTTGCCCACGGTCTAATTAGCTCACCGGCACAGAACGCAGGGCAGAGTAATTGCGCTGAGTGTGAAAACTCAGCCCATAGCAACCTGGCTTGTGTACACACGGGGGCTGCTCAAATAATGCAGTGCTGTGGCAGGCAGCCACCACAATCTTCTCTCCTTTATTTATACACTTACTCAGTCACTTAGCCTCGGTTGTCATCCTTTTCTCTGACACTTAATCAGATTTGCCGCGCAGTTAGGACTGTTTCAGCTTTTATTTTGTGTCCCTTTGTGGCTTTACTGCCTCTTTATTTGGAACTGTCAATCTTTCTTTGCTTCTTTCTCTTTTTTTCATCTTTTTTGTGGTCGTGCATTTTCCTAAAAAAAAGTATCTTGCGCCTCTCTGACAATAGCGGTGTAATTTGGGTCATGTATCCAGTCGTCTTTGATCCATTTGATGCTTGAGGATATTTTTCAGCTCGCAACTGTATTATTTCTGGGAAGAGCAGAGGTTGACTCAGCTGTCATTTACCCTAGGGGCTGTCAGTCATCTCAGAAAAGACACACAAACTGATATCTTGTGCCTGACTTCAAGCATCACATATAAATTCACACATAAATAGCAGCATGCATTTATACAACTTTGCCAACATAATCGCATTAATACCAAACCCGGAAACATGTTCAGGCTCAAACACACGGAGAGCTTTCACGCGGAAAGAGCAAAACAAGGGAGGGTATGCCCTCCTGGAAATAGATGGAGGAACTATTCTCTCTCACTGAGACAGCAGCAGTATTTAGTAATGTCACCTGAGGCCAGCATGGTGGGGGTCAGAAGCCAGGGGGGGTGAAAATGGAGCCATCTAAGCTCTCACCATCTTTCATCCTGATGGCTGGCTTTTCGGGAGGTATAGGAGGAACAGCGGATTGGACAGTCGGACAGTCGGAGCATGGGGAAACTCAGCCCAGGATTCCCCGTATGATGGATAGAGGGTGTTTAAAGAGAAAAAGAGCAGTTGATGTGGCTGCAAAGCGTAGGGAATAAAAGAAGGAAGACTGAATATAATGATTCATCACTAGGGAAATGGTATTAGTCAGATTGAAGGGCCAGTAAAGAGAGTAAAAGAGAGGGAGGGGGAACATGGGGAGGGAGTGACATAATATCAGAGGTGGGAAGGTGAAGATTTGGTAAAAAAGAAGGGAATTAAAGCCGGCTGGCAGATGGAGCGTATTCCAGGGAATGTTAAACAAATCACGCTGTGTCTAAAGGGAACTGGGAGAAATGGGTATTGTTTTGTCTTATCCTCTGCCTTCAAAGTGCCATCTTCATCCTGCTGTCTGTCTAGTGGTGGGCCGTGGGTGTTAGGGGGGGATTATGAGTTTTGCCAGGCAGAGCAGGGTTAAGATGAATGGTTGTCCTTTTGGATCCAAGATGGTCATTATCATTCCCACATGGTGCCGCCAGATAAAGCCCCCAACCCCCCCCCCCCCCCCCCCAAAGCCTTTTTGATTCACATGGGTTTGTTGTCCGTCTCATTTTCCTTTTGTTTCTTTGTTTCCCCAGTAAACGCGGCACTACTTTATAGCTCCTCCTGGAGTATAGTGTGAAGGCCCTGTTTGTTACTTCTGCATACATCATGTTTAGGACCAATTCAGCTACAATAGAATGAAAAGCAATAGCAGTTTCCATTCCCAAGATATTGCACGGAAAACATTTTTGGGTGAAAACTGATCTGGAAATTATTAATCAATTAGTTGCTCAATGGAGAATGAATCAATCCTTATTTGGCCAATGGATTTTATTTCGAGGCATTCGGCATTTATCATATCACATGAAAATAACAATTGTTTTGAATGTTTTGAAAGCTAATATTTTGTCTCTTTCATATAATAAGAATTAATCGAACACTGTACTTAACTTCTGGTTGCACAGCGCTCTGATTTTAGAGAGTGAGGGATGACAAAAATACATGTCAATAGGTTCAAACTAAATGTATCCGGTTATTCATTGTGGCCCTATTTACTCTCGCAGTGGCTTTTCTAAAAGTACAGTTGTTTTAACAAAGGGAAGTATTCATCGGCTTTGTCATGTGTAACATACTAAGGTTTTTTGATTCTTTGACTCTTGACACAGACTGTCCTTTGCCAACCATTATATTTCTTCTATAGTGAAGACTGAACACAATGTGTTACCATCTGTTGCCTTGGTAGCAAATAACAGGGTATAAAAAGCAATTCTCACACGGATTCCCTTAATGGCTATCTCTGTCTCATTCTTGTCCAATCAGAGGCCAGTGTGATTAGCCATGTCATTCACTGGTGAAAGCCCCATCACACACAGTGCTGTTGCAGTTCTGTGTCTGAATAGACTTGGGGAGGAAGCTCACCAGTGGTCCTCTGGAAACTGGAGCCATTCATACATTCACATCCACATGCTCTTTTGTAGTGTCACTTCGATGTTGTGGTTTTGGGGGAAAACATGTTGACATTCCTCTCCACAGGATTAGTGTCAGTCTTAGTGCCATCCATTAAGTCCCAACTGCTCTTTATTCTCAGAAAAAATCATAATGCGCCAAGGCTCGCTACATAACTCTCAGATGGAAATGGGGCTTTAACTGACAATGAGATGAAATGTCAGACAGACAGTCTGGTCCGCTTACTGGGCAAATGTTTCTGGTTTGGACCATTTCTGTTCAGCCTGTGGCTTTATATATATGCACGCATGTGATGTTGAAAACAATAGTGGCGGTGGTAATGGTGATCAGAGCATGCATGCGTATGCTCATTCATGATGCATGGTGATGTGTGTGTCTTTGTATTTTTTTCAGGGTTGACAGTAAAAAAATGTGTCACCACTCTTAATGTACTTACCATACCCTCCTCCTTTGCACCGACCATGTTTGCTCAGCAGTGGACACAAGCCTCCACTAAGAGCAACTGGGTGCCTATGATTAAGTATTAATTCAGGCGTGTGATCGATTTCCCTCCAGCTGCCGCAAAAGAACTGAACACAGAGGGCAATGTTCAAGTCCCGACTCGGATTAGTGTTCAACAAGAGATTTTTTTTTATTATTTTTTTTGCTGTTTTTCTCTGGGCGCAATGTAAGATATTCACTGCTGCTGAACAGACCAGACAGACCACATGTAAACAAAGCCTTGTCCTCTCTTGCAGCAACATCCCCTACACTTTGTTTTCCTTCTGCAAACAAAAGAACCAAACACATAAAATGTTTGTTGCTACTCAATTATTGTTTTTATGTCTCCAATTTATCAAAGGAGCGCTGCAGTGTTACATTTTGACCACGGATGGTAAAATGAACGATTATTTTTCACTCTTTCTGGGATTAGCACGACATCGCTTTGTCTCAGACAAGCATCCCCGTCCCTTCCACTGTCCCCCTGCAGATCACTTGATCCTGTGACCCCTGCTCACCATAGATTGACACTCCTGCCACTCAGTCGGTGGAGAGGCCACACCACCCACCTCTAACCCGGCAGGTCACCAATTAGGCTGTGCGTCCGTCATCCCAGCAGCCAACCCAGACCCCCCTTTATCCTGTAGATGATACCCCACCACATAGAGGCCATATTGCTCATGTCCATTTGTCTTCATCAGGCTCTATCACAGTGGAGGCCTCCCTAGACCCCAGAGGGGCCCCCCCATCTCTGGTCATGTCTCACTCACTGCCTCTTACTTTCCCTGAGAGGTCCATGCATATTCCCATCAACCCTGTACTTAGAGAAGTACCTGATGGCAGGTACAATCGCAACCCATTATGTTGAAGCAAACTAGTTTTCAGAATGATAATGAAGAGGAGGAATGGGGGTCCGAGGACAGAGGACAGCCCCACTGTATGAGGATGGCTTCGTAGGGGCCGTGGTGCACTGGAGCGTACAGTGCAGGCCAGTGTATTTCCCTGGAATTGGACGGTGTGAAATAAGGCTGAAATGGCAGGCAGGGGGCCAGTTAATGGGCCTGTCAACAGAGCCAACCTTGCTGTGAGTTAACTGTTTTAGTATCATTTTCAGTGTGTGTGTGTGTGCTATGTATTTCTAGGCATGTGAGCATACATGTCTGTGGTGTGCATAGGTGTAGGTGAGGAGGGCCTGCTCCCTCATCACTCAAGTTGAATGGACATCAGCCAGCAGTGAAATTAGACTGTCTCTCCCTCTGTGGTGGACTGTCACTACTGAGATGGAAGGAGGGTGAGCATTCTGGTCCCAAGGCACTTTTAGGGGAGGCCCATTTTGAAGCGTTTAATGTTTGACACACACTGACACACTGTCAAAAGCACAATGACCTCCATCAGAAAGGTATGGCAAAGCCACAGCACTAGGCCACATACTCACTCACACACCCATTATATCAGGCAAGCCGTGGCTCTCTATTTTATCTAAACGCCTCTATTTGGCACCAACTCAAAAACTAGCTGCTCGGATTCCAGTAAGCCAATCCATTTGATTGCCTGACACAGTGGGGACAATACCCTTTGTTACCCACGTACAATGAGTTCTGGAGAGGGGGAGGTTTCCATCCACTCCTGAAGGATTGTACTTGAACATAGTAATACTTGCTTTTGGTTTGCAATATTTTTTGGGAAAGCTTTAGTAACAGTGCACATCTTTATCCGGCAACAATACTGCATGCAGTTATGTGAACATGTTGGCACAATAATCTCAAAGTTAATTTCAACACTGGCCTTTCTCTAATCAAGCTCTTTGTTGTAAGGTAATAATTACTGTATGGATAATCTTCACACTTTCTCTCACTTTTGGCATTCCCTATCTCTCTTTATGTTCTAGACCCCAACTACACAACATGTTTCTTTAACCCACCCACTAGGCATTCATTCACATAAACATTCTTTGAGAAAGTTTTTTATTTGTTTTTTAAATTGTATTTCATTGTGCAGATAAAAAGGCGTCAACAGCTGCACCCACACGGCATGTTGTGACTTTATGGTGATATTGCTCATGCACTCCCCAAAGCATCTCTTTGTCTGTCAGCTAAGTGGAGTGAGGTTACAATCTCTTATTTTATCAGGCTTTTTACTATTCCTTCGGTCTCCCCCTCCCCTCTCTCCCATTACAGGTCATCCCGCGGCTGTGCTTAAATGTTTAAAAGCCTTTTCCCCTTCGGCTTTACTGTTTGTTTACCTATTTATTATGTTACCGCGCGTTTAATTTATCGCCCTGTTGTAATACTATTATATCTCTCCTTTTCCCTTTGTATATCTGTCTTGTTTTTCTTTTTTACTGTGTCTGTGTGCTCTGATGAAAATGAGTGCCCAGGCAGCCAGGTGCTTTGCCTGACATTTATACAAGTCCACCATTGATCCTAACATTCACACTATGCCAAAAATGCCGGCTGATAAACTGGAGAAAGTTTTCCTTGTGCATTGTATCTTTTATTTCAGTTCATTTATACATTTATTGGATTCCTCAGGTCCCCATTCTTGGCCTTCCTTACGATCCTCTTGTACAAGGTCTGGATGTCCTTGCAGATTTAGCCACTTTAATTTGTGGTCGCCCATAAATGCTGTGTTGATTCACAGCCAGGAATTTAGCGCGTGGCCACGAGGGGAGTGGACAGGCCCCTGTTTTCTTGCTCATTAATAGTTGTGCTGCAACATAGAGAGAGAGAGAGAGAGAGAGAGAGAGAGAGAGAGTGAGTGGAAAGTCTCCCAGGCTCCATTGATTCAACGTCTCAATGTCGCATACTAATGTGAGCCACCCTGCCTAATGCCCTAGTAGTTCAACAACCTTAGCTAGGTATAGGGAGGGTATGGGGGAGAGACCAAAAAAAATGTCTTGGCCTGACACAGATTACTGTCTCTACTCAGTAGCCCCTCTGCTTCCCACTCCAGTTACAACAGCACTCTCCAGAGAGGTGACTGAGCACTATGCCAGGTCCATGTTTTGGGTCTCTTTAAGTTTTCACCAGCTGTCAGTGAGTCCTGGTAATCTCAGAGTTCTGTGTGTTTAGACATAAGGCTTGAGACCAGAGAGAGAGAGAGATGTGTTCAGCAGGTGTCTCTACGCCATGTCGTATTTTATACTTATGGTTTTGTAATGCGTCGGTGTTACATGTGTGTGTTGAGCGAGTCCTGACGAAGACGAATGGCTCATTAGCTTCCACTAAATCTCTATTGATGTTCAGAGAAAACAGTTGTGACCCCTACAGCCCTCCAGACACCCTGAGGGCTCAGGCAACTGAACTCTGAAGGGTTAAAAGGTCGCCTAAAAGAGTTAACAGCGCAAGAGTCACTCCTGACCCACCGAAACCTTAGAGGCCAAGACATGCCCCCCCCCCCAAACACACACTCATCTGTCACTTCAGACTGGAGGAGCTGTCACAATAGATAGGGAGAGAAGAAGAACTGTCATCCCACCGTCCTGCTTGGGCTGTGGAGGTTATCAGAATCCTTTAATGCTGTGGAAGCAACACCATCACACATATTATACACCATACTAAGAGAAATATATCCTTAAGGTCACCTATAATGAAAAATGAACTTTTCATGGTTTTTCAACATATGGTCCCCGGTGTGGCTAGAGACTCCCAACATATAGGCGGGAAAAAACTAAATTTTTCTTCACCTCCACTTTTTTCTGAAAAACTGTGTTTCAAAAACCCCAGTCAGATGTGCCCCCTTTATTACATCACAAGTGGAGTGAATACAATATTGGGGGATGATATTATTGTTTTGCCATTTTTAAAAAGCAGACACTTAAGCCGGTGAGAACACAGACAGACACTTCACCAGATTAATTGGGTCTGAAAAAACATGTGCATATGTTGGTTTTAGAGAGGCCCTTTTCTTCTCCCAACAAAGGGCCTGGGTTCTGCCAACCTTGATGCACCCCAGTGCTCCTGTGTGGTGGCTGGCTATGTGTGTCTGGTTCCTGGTCTATGTGTCAGGGCTGCTGAGGCCCTTCTTTCTCCTCTCCAGGGAGAGTCTCCCTACCACTTGCTCACTTCATCTTCCTGCTGTTGCTGCCCTGTGGGACTTGGTGGCACACACAGAGCCCCAGATTGAGCCACTCTTGCTTGGCCCTGCTCCATTCCTCCAGCAACGCTAATTACATCTCAAATGGTAATGGTAGAGGCCTCGTTAGCAGCTCTCACTCCCTTGAAAGATTCACAAACATACATCAGAGGGGCCACTGATCGGTCTGAGCTCCCTCCTTCAAAGGCTGGACTTCACAGGGAGCTGGGGGCCCGATGCGCTAATTACTCCTGCAGTTCCACACTGCCGCTCTGTGTGTGCACCGCCTCGACAACGCAGTCAGATTTTCTAGCATCATCACTACTGCAAACTGTCAGACAGGCCTAGCCCTCAAACCCAGACCGAAGTAGGCAGGAGTGTTAAATCTATAATTCAATGATCAAATCGGCTCTATGTCTTTTTGTGTCTCTCCATAAACCAGCAGCTTATGCAATGACAGTGCAAAAAAAAGTCAGCTCATAGTGAAGGAAAGTTTGACCCTTAATTTTGGAAACTCCTACACATTCAAGACATTCAAAGAAATAAGATTTTAGATTTTTGGGAAAAAAAGAAAACGGCTCAACATTAGGTATACCATCAGTTCTCCCACCCTAACTAAATTAGCCTAATTAAGGCTGGAGTTCATTATTGAATTATCTTAGCACAAAGCGTGTAATGTTCTGCGCTCAATATTAGAAATGTAATTTCACTCTGCAGAGGTCTGCTAAATGGGATGAAAATAGATCTGAAGTTCCTACTGTGTTCACTCAAGTGTGTCATCACTTTCTCTGATGTGGGTTGGTATGTGTGTGTGTGTGTGTGTGTGTGTGTGTGTGTGTGTGTGTGTGTGTGTGTGTGTGTGTGTGTGTGTGTGTGTGTGTGTGTGTGTGTGTGTGTGTTTTATCCTGGTTTTAATTTGTTTGTTCTTTTGTTTGTTACTTTTGCTCAATTTTCACCTTCACCTGTTGCAAGCTTCTGGGCCAAATGATGGATCACCATGCCGAGGAGCGGCCTTTCTGGCTTGTTACGTCCATGTGCATATACGATATTGACTGGTATATACCTCAGGATCTTTATTGGTTCAGAACTGTGACAGGGGGCTCTCTTCATTGTCAAGTGATTTAATTCCACAGAATCCCATTAGATTTCATTATCATCTGTGTTAAATACGCTGGCTGTTGTGAAGGAGATGGAGTCAACAAGAAGATTAGACGCTGTTCTAATTGCGGCGTGGTTTACAGTGGGCCTGTTTGCCTGCATCGATCCACTGCGAATAATAATAATAAAATGGAAGTAAAGCAATGCAGGGAAGGATGAGGCGGCCAGCAAAAGCAGGGCTTGTTACTGAAGGAATGATGTATTGATCGCGTCTGACAGGGTGCTGTGGACCGATCAATCCTGATGGGCAAAGGGAGCCTGTTAGGAGATTCTCCTGGGTCCTCAGGGTCACTCACACAACAGGCAATGGGAGAGAAATTAACTCATCACACAGAAGGGCTGGATGGATGGATGATGGATGCATAAATAATCGAGAGAGAAAATGTTAGGCTTTTGTAGAAAATAATTTAGTAAGGTATTATAAGGTTGGAAGGTCCTTCATTTGTGTATGGATGGAACGGTTGGGCTATGACTCCCATACAAATGAACCTCTACTCTACTCTACTTTTTCCATACTCGTACAAGGGGGGGGGGGATGGGAACACTCATTCAAATGAGAAGATCCATGCAGTGTGTGGACATTTTACCCTGCATAATGCTGCTGTACATGGTAAGCAGCTGCCTGCTTTTTCACTCTGTTTTAAGTGATGTAAAAGGAAGGCAGGCGCTGCAGTCTGAATGAAAGAGGAATATCTTGCATTAAAACCAAGGTCAATCACTAAAGTGTAAAGAACAATCCACTGTTGAACAGGTGAATGGTTTGAGGTAATGAGGGAAAACAAGAGGAAATTGATAAAAAAGCTGTAATGATGGTTGAGATATACATTATCATCAGGCTTGGCTGTCCAGAAAGTATCCAGGATGCCTTTCTCCTTTCCCCT
This sequence comes from Hyperoplus lanceolatus, assembly GCA_026929865.2. Lineage (NCBI taxonomy): Eukaryota > Metazoa > Chordata > Actinopteri > Uranoscopiformes > Ammodytidae > Hyperoplus > Hyperoplus lanceolatus. Next base: position 11,411,593 of record CM049398.1, read on the forward strand.
TGAGTACACTCTTTCTGGCCTTGCCCAAGCTAATTGCCTGTACATTAATTTAAGTCAGACATGAGTGGCTGCTATTAATGAAGGTGGAATGTGCTGGCCTGACAGTGAAGTGAGGGCTCGCGGGAGAGTGATCTACAGCTTGAGGCACAGTCTAGAGGCAGATGCCGGAGTGGAGCAGAGCAAAGCAGCCATTGCATTTTAAGAAGGCATTCCCTGTGAACTCAGAATGAATCAAATGTTTTCCCAGTTTAAGTTCTGCTTTTTAATTGGCACATGACACATGTTTTGAGCATGTGAGGAGAAACGTGAGCAAAGTTGTCCTCCTCAAATTGCTCGTACAAAACTCATAGCAGATACTGACGAGGTGAGGAGCAGGAGATGGGTACTATCGGGTTTGTGTTCGGGCTTCAACCACTCAGATCGATGGGTCCGTCCACCACTGACAGCCCATTTGCATTTAGCCCCCATAATTGCCGGCATTAATAGCGCACACATTTACATTGTATTGTCAGCCATGAAGTGATTATGGTAATCAGCCCAATGTATTCGAGAAAGCGATTTCAAACAGCAATTTTTTTCTTCTCTCTCTCTCAAATTAGTCGATCGATTATCTGTGTTAATAACAGGTTTTTAGCCAGGCAAGGGTGTTTGTACTTTGATGTCAGAAAGCAAATACACATGCGTTATATGTGTCCAGCTTGTGTGTGTGTGTCAGTGGCACGCTAGCTGCTTCGGGGTTATGTTGATGTAAAACATGCAACAATTACCTGCTGAGATCAGACTCCTGTGGAGAATGCTAAGTGCTGGTTGTCACTGTGGCACGCGGAGGTCATGGGTCCCCTTTCCCCGGCAGAGTGCTCACATGTCACCTCTCTGCTATTCAAACAGAGGCTCTTTGCCCCCTTCTCCTCTTATCTCCCTCCTTCTTTTTTCCCCACCCATTTCTACGCCTCTCCCCTCTCCTGCTCTCATATTTAATTCAGTAGCAGTCCACCACAGAGTACTAGCACTGTGTGTGTGGGTGGGTTTATACTCTGGGCTGGACTGCAGCAGCAGCGGCGGGCACTGACCATTTTATCACCTCTCTCTTAATAGTAGCTTTAATAACAATGCTTCCCCCTACTGACAATTGGCGTCGATGGCTCATTAATGTAAGACACGTCTTTAGAAAGTGGCCAACAGTTTAAGCATTGCTATTTATTTTTGAGTGTGTGGACGGGAGGGGCGGAGAGGGTGCAAGAGGTCCTGAAATGGCCGTAGCGGAGGAAGCAGCTATGCATGAGTGGCTTCTCCTAGCTCTTCATTTAAAGACCTCTTTTGGAGGAGGAGGAGGAGGAGGCTGCCTTCGTGTGGCTTGTTATGCTTCCCCCCACATTCAGACATGCTGTATGAAAATATAGCCCTCCATCCTCGCTGCTATCACGGATTTGAGTTATTCAGATATTCAAGGCTCGAGGCTGAATAATGAAAGATGGTAAAAAAACCACTTCACTCTGTTTCCCTCTCTCTTTCTCTTGACTGGATTGCTACTTAGTGCTTGACTCCTATCGAGCAGGGGCCATCTCCCAGCAATCGGCCCAAGTCAATAAGTATTGGGAGAAAAGTCACAAAAAATTACATTTGATATTCAATAATGCTAATGAGAATTGAAAATGATCGGCTAATCTATACTAATCAAATGTGTCAGTGGCACACAGCCACACAAATACCCACTCGACTTCAGGACACACACACACGCACACACCAAAGCTTTCTCTGTGTGCACTGCATTCCCACAGAATGTAGAATCCTAAGTGTGTTTTTCTGCCACAGTTTTCTCCCAGCCATATACAGTATGTTTGGTAAGAGCCCCGGCATCTTTGACAGTGATCTGTGCCATCAAAGAGCCCTGAGTGATGCTACAGATGAATACAGAAGTAGATCTTTTTTCACGGCAGCGCTGGAGCAGAGGCATTGCGATTGCCACCACTCTGTTCTGCCCTTTTATGTTGCTGTGGGAGATGGAGGTGTTTGAAGACAGGGAGAAGGTTGCTGTTGTGACGTTGTCAGCTACAGCTTCTATCTGAAGCTACAGTCATTTCAAGGCAAGAAATCTTGAGACATGCTGAACAGAAACTGGGGAAACACCAAATATATTTGTTTAATTACATGTACTACAGAGGGATATGACTCTCTTGCATCACCCTTAATTGTATGATTATGTATCTCGGAAGATACACCTACAGCAGTGTTGGGAGTAACGCGTTACAGGAAGTAATGCATTACTGTTATGCATTACGTTTTGCTGTAACGCGGTAATGTAAGGCATTACAGCAAAAAAAATGGTAATATGTAACGCGGTACATAGCTCAGAAACGTGCGTTACAATGCATTGTAAACCCGAAATTGACTTCTTTGTTGTTTTTATACAAATTGGCCAACACCGCGAGTTTCGCAGAGTAGAAAAAAACCCACGCTAATGTTACTGCTAGAGGAGAAGAAAACTCGATTTGCTGCTACAATTGATTCCAAAGATGCGCTAGCCTACTGGCTTCCGTTTCACTGCCCAAGTTATTGAAAACTTTTGTGGTGTTTGGAGACTCTGACGTGAAAGTACGTATCACTTAACGAGCAGCGGGTGCTGCCGCGAGCCCCTCCCCGTCTAAGAGCACTCGGAGGCGGACAGTCTCGGAGCAGCCCCTCGGAGCGAGTCCCTGCCTGCTGTCAGAGCAGAGAGGTGACAAACCTCCGCGTCCAGGCTGCAAATTAATCGCGCTGTTGTTAGGTGCGAAATCGGAGATAGTGTGCCACTAAGCTATTTATGCTGAAGCGGTATTGCTGGATTTAGGAGTTATTTAGAGATATGGCAAGCAAAAAGTTGACGAGTAGGGAGTTGGTGTTCACTCGTTCTACGGCCCCGGTCACGGTGCGTCCATGCGACGCAGCATTATATATATATTAATATTATCATATTATAATGATGATAATAGTAATAATGCAGAATAGAAGAAAAAAGGAAATAAAAATGGTAGTGGGTAGAAAAAAAATCATAAAAAACACCTACTGTTTACATGAGTTTTCTGGTGTAGTTCTAGTTCTAGTTTGCAACTGTTGGCTTACAACAAAGTGGACATCATTACAAATGGATGGAGGGGTGAATCTGATTAAATAACTTCAACTCTCTTTCAAAATATCAGGTATTTCATGGAAATTACATAATAGCCTACAACATGGCCGCCACCATATGACGTCATAATATGCTAATTAGATGGGGAAATTTACTCCCCAGATACACTTTAGGTCATTCTCAATATTTGTCTCATTTACACTTTGTCTCTATCTCAAACCACTTTCAATCCAGAGCCTTCTGAAATTTAAGTGTCAAAATCTAGTATTTTTAAAAATAAAACCCGGCGCCTAAAGGGTTTGCTTTGATGCAAATTATGAAATCTTAACATAACGGCAGCAATGATGGTGCGTAAAGGACAGCGCAGTTGGCAAGCTCTCCTCGGCACTACAAGTGCTGCAGCAAAAAAGTCACAATAAGAGTTGATCGCTTTGTCGATTCATGCCTCCGACACACACGTCGACTCCCAACATAATGAGTGGATGCTTTGAATTAGCAAAGGAGATATATTAAGGCTACTATTGTTATTATAAAATGTCACGCAAGAGAGACGATAAACAAACATAATGGGCTGTTATCATTTAGATTAGATGGCAAGATGATAAGGCAGATTCTTTGGAACAACTAAAAAAGGCAAAAGTTGATGATGATGTGAACAACTTGTTTGTGCTTTTAAGTCGCCAGAACGCAAGAAACAAATCTTTGAGGCTCAATTTACTTTTTCATTCTACAGTAGTAGGCTCTAGCTCTATTGATATTAATATAGGCTAAATAAATACCTAAAGATACAGTATTTCTATTATAAAATGTATTGCACCATGAGCCATAACTGTGACCATTATATTATATAGCATAGGCCTACTTGTGTTAGCCTTAAGCCTAGCTCAGTCATTATGCCATACCATGTCACCTCCTGCTGTGTAATGAGCTGCATTGAATACAAGAAGATCTATTGAGAACACCAAATCCATATTTCATGTTATTTTGGTGAAAGTAATGCAAAAGTAATGTAAAAGTAGTGTAATGCCTTACAATTCAAAGACAGTAATATTGTAATGTAACTAACTACTTTGAAATGCAAGTAATAAGTAATAAATACCGCATTACGCTTTTGAAGTAACTTGCCCAACACTGATGATAATAGTAATAATGCAGAATAGAAGAAAAAAGGAAATAAAAATGGTAGTGGGTAGAAAAAAAATCATAAAAAACACCTACTGTTTACATGAGTTTTGTGGTGTAGTTCTAGTTCTAGTTTGCAACTGTTGGCTTACAACAAAGTGGACATCATTACAAATGGATGGAGGGGTGAATCTGATTAAATAACTTCAACTCTCTTTCAAAATATCAGGTATTTCATGGAAATTACATAATAGCCTACAACATGGCCGCCACCATATGACGTCATAATATGCTAATTAGATGGGGAAATTTACTCCCCAGATACACTTTAGGTCATTCTCAATATTTGTCTCATTTACACTTTGTCTCTATCTCAAACCACTTTCAATCCAGAGCCTTCTGAAATTTAAGTGTCAAAATCTAGTATTTTTAAAAATAAAACCCGGCGCCTAAAGGGTTTGCTTTGATGCAAATTATGAAATCTTAACATAACGGCAGCAATGATGGTGCGTAAAGGACAGCGCAGTTGGCAAGCTCTCCTCGGCACTACAAGTGCTGCAGCAAAAAAGTCACAATAAGAGTTGATCGCTTTGTCGATTCATGCCTCCGACACACACGTCGACTCCCAACATAATGAGTGGATGCTTTGAATAAGCAAAGGAGATATATTAAGGCTACTATTGTTATTATAAAATGTCACGCAAGAGAGACGATAAACAAACATAATGGGCTGTTATCATTTAGATTAGATGGCAAGATGATAAGGCAGATTCTTTGGAACAACTAAAAAAGGCAAAAGTTGATGATGATGTGAACAACTTCTTTGTGCTTTTAAGTCGCCAGAACGCAAGAAACAAATCTTTGAGGCTCAATTTACTTTTTCATTCTACAGTAGTAGGCTCTAGCTCTATTGATATTAATATAGGCTAAATAAATACCTAAAGATACAGTATTTCTATTATAAAATGTATTGCACCATGAGCCATAACTGTGACCATTATATTATATAGCATAGGCCTACTTGTGTTAGCCTTAAGCCTAGCTCAGTCATTATGCCATACCATGTCACCTCCTGCTGTGTAATGAGCTGCGTTGAATACAAGAAGATCTATTGAGAACACCAAATCCATATTTCATGTTATTTTGGTGAAAGTAATGCAAAAGTAATGTAAAAGTAGTGTAATGCCTTACAATTCAAAGACAGTAATATTGTAATGTAACTAACTACTTTGAAATGCAAGTAATAAGTAATAAATACCGCATTACGCTTTTGAAGTAACTTGCCCAACACTGACCTACAGTATACAACATGTAGTTGTTGTTGTTGTGTGGCGGGGCGTCGTTTATCATGTATAGCTTCATGGATTGGCCTTTTGCCAAAACAGACAGGGTTATTTTATGCACCTTATTAAGCCTCCTATGGAGAACACATTAACCCAGAATAAATTATCACAGTAATGTATCACCCCTGTATTCCCCTAATTCTCCCCTACACAAGTACCTGCTTGGCTGTATGCGTCCAGCAGGGGGCAGGCTACCAGACAATACAAACACACAATCTTGTGAAGACTGTTATCTGTATGTGTAGCTCTAACTGAGAGAACTGATAACACCACACACACTAATTGGGTTTTACAGCAACCACAGTCACACAATGCGCTTCCATTACCCAGGGGACAGTGTGTCTGGTTGTTTCTGTGTTCACGGGGTTACAGCGCGCACGTGTGTGTGTGTGTGTGTGTGTGTGTGTGTGTATGTGTGTGTTAGCGTGGGTGCATGCAAGTGTGGGAGTTAGGGTATGTATGTCTGTGCCCGTATCATAGTTATGTGTGTCAATTACTCCCACTGATCTGGTAGTGTGCGCCTGTTTGCAATGAGGGATCCCAGCAGAGGCAAAAAAATAGCTCAAGTGTTGTCTGCAGCCTCACTAAATGTCCAACCCGTCCCTCCCTAATGGCTCCCCGACTTCCTGCTTTCTGGGGTTAGACATGAGGATTTCAAATGCCATTGTATCACAGTGACCTTTCAAGGACCTGGAATTAATCAAAGAAAAAAAATGGGACTTCAGCCTTAAATGGCAAGAACGGTCACCTTTGATCCAGGCGTTAGATGGAATTTATCGGATTTTAGGACAGGTTCAGAGGCTGCGTTCACTGCAAAAGGTCTCCGTCATGCAATCAGTAGCATTTGTGATTTGTATTATTACCCCTTAGATGTAGAAGGCAAAGTTGATGTTTGTTATAAGGTATAGTGTATTATAACATACATCAAGACATTTTGTTTACATTGTATCTTATCTTTCTGTAGGAAAAACAGGAATTTCTTCAATTTAACCCGCTTCATTCTTTTTTTCATTAATAATGTATTATTGTAAAATCAATTGTCCCTATATGTTTAAATGCACAATTGCCCATGTATTTTGTACATATTTGGTGAAATTATAGTGTTAATCTGACCAGTTTTCCACTGACTTAAAGACACCCACGTTATCATTGTAATCAATTGGAGTGAATTGAACACTGTCTCTATTTCCATTATAATTAGTACCAATTATTAGGACTTACTTAATGTTATTAAAAAGTAAAGTGTTGCCAATATGTCCTCAAGTATAGATTCCCAATGACCACTTCTTTATAGAGATATAAAGCCTTGTTGCCTATTATCATTACACCCTCAATGCCCTTAATGTCGTCTGTGGGTTGAAACACAGAAGAGAATAAAACTTGATTGTATCTCCTCGCTCTTGCTAGTCACATGCTTCAGTATCAAACAGTCATGATCATCTCTCACAGCAGACACAGCCAGAGGACCCTCTCCACCGCCTTCCTATCTTCTATCTTTAGCAGTTCTGGCTCAGTAGTTTCAAGCTCATTGAATTGTTAGCTAATTGCCAGGTGAAATCAATATTGATTGTGTGTTGCACAGCAGCTAGGAGTAATAGTAGTATATAGCTGGTCGCAAACTGGATTCGCCTACAGGGTGATATGAGAGCCGGGGACTGGAAAGATAAAGGACACTGCGTGGGTGGAAGTGGAAATTCTTGTCCATACACGCACACACACACACACACACACACACACACACACACACACACACACACATCTTACACACAGTCTTTTTATCGTTGTGTCTTCGCTGCAGAATGTGTGCCCCGGAGAGCTGTAGGATCACTGTGCGTTGCTGCTGTTGAGCCACTGTCTTGTCCTTGCTATGTAGATCATCGTTGCCCTCAGACGATATCTTATCCCATCTGCAGTGCAGTCAATACCGCTCACAAAACTCCAAATAGCCGTGGATTAGAAGTTGCCTCATTAACTTTGTTCCTTTGCCTAAATGATTAACTTCACATCTCCAGCCTCCACACACATGTATTGGACAAGTTTGGATAGTACCCGACACAGTGCCCGTTTGATGTGGTGCCTGGTAAGACAATGTAAGGGGTTTGGGATAAACCAGAAGGGAGAACATGGAGAGGTTTCAAAAAAAAAGAAGGGCTGAGGGGCAGAACAGGAATGGTTTAGACACAGCGCTCTGCACTGATCCTCAGCATGGCAGCCAGTGGTGTGTTTCAGATTCTTTTCCATTTGCATGATAATATGAGCATGGATTGAGCATCTCTCTCTCTCTCTCTCTCTCTCTCTCTCTCTCTCTCTCTCTCTCTCTCTCTCTCTCTCTCTCTCTCTCTCTCTCACACACACTCACAGACGCTGACACACACACTTGGGTTATTACATTCAGACTGACGGTTCCAGCGGGCCAGATTACCTGCATTGGTATCCTGGGTTTTTACCCCTCTGCTCTGAAATGAATGAAATTCCCCCCATTAGCGTGCAGGTTACATAAACCCTGTGTACAGGTAAATCCAGCTGCACCGAGGCAGTAAACAGATTACAGATGGATCTAACACAATTAGCCCCTCTTCTGTAATGCAATTAACACGAATTGGATTGTGAAATAAGCAGCCGGACTGTCACGCAAATTCTCTCAAGATGTAGAGCTGCTCCACAGAACGACGCCAGAAAAGCTGTAACTTCAATAAATCATGGGAATGCGCTGCTAAGCTTGTTAATGTCTGGCATTTCAGCACACATGCCCAAATCTTTCAGTTTTACAGTAAATCGTTTTTAGCATGTTTAGCTCCTAGTTTTTTTTTTTTTTTTATCTGAGCAATGGACTAATGGACTGTATGTGAGCGTAACTCGTGCTATTACAGGGCAGTACAGAATGATCAGTTTGTTATTAGTGCTGTTGGTGCATCGCTCCGCCGTTTCCCGGGCAAATGCTTTCTATACAAACTGACAGACTGCAGCACAGACACTTGAAATTGCAATTTGTATGTGTGTGTACGAGTGTGTACGAGTGTATGTGTATGAGTGTGTGGTACTTAGGTGAGCCTAATGTAGCGGTGATTTGCTGAGCAGGCAGCAGCACTGCTACAATGTATTCCAAGTATTTAGATGTTATATGCAGCATTCAATCACGCTTCAGCAGATGCACATAAAGTATATAGCAGCACATCTTCAGGATGATAGTTGTGCTGGTTGTACCTAGGGGATTTTTTTTTCTTCTAAATGCATATTCTAACTAAATGGTGAATTGCTTCTTTCCCGCTCAACTATAAACAGCTCACACGGACAGAGAGAGAAAAAAGAAGAAAAAAAAGGTCCAGTATCCACGGGCGAGGCTGTTGTAAAGGTCATCTCCGTATCCAGTTAAATTTTTTGCTCTTCCTCAAGAGTTAAGATCTATAAAGTGATCAATAAATCTCTTTAAATGTCTCTCTGCATCGGGGCTGCATGTGATTTAACACCCCGCCACATCTGCTGCCTGCTCTCTGTTCGCCACACTGACAGACCTCAACCTTCTCTCGAGTCACAAATCTAACCGTATCACCCCCCCACCCCGCCCAAGCCACCCACCTAGAAAACGGCCTAGACCTTCACATTTTGATGGATATCAGAATTGGTTTTAAAGTCCTCTGTATAAGGTTCTGATCCAGAACTATTCCTGGTATGGAAAGATGTGTCACCTGTAATCTACAGTGTGTGTGTGGGGTGGGGGAATAAAGTGTCAGTGTTAGGTGAGGGATTCTTGCTTTCAGGCATGTATTGATTGAAGGAAGATGATCTGAGGAGGCCATTAGGAGGATTGAGGAGAGGAGAACAGCCAAGGAAAGGACTGTGGTGTGATGTGATCTCTAATCATTATGCCACGTCTTTCTCCAGCGTCAGCCCCACATGCAGATTCACACACACACACACACACACACACACACACAAACAGGGGCGGGCAGAAGGCCGTTAAAGTAGGATTAGTTCAGAATTTACAGTAGAGATCAGTCTTTTTCTTGTGTGTTCATCTTAGATTATTGCTTGTTCCCCCCATTTCCTGCCGCCATGTTGTGGGGCTGCCTGGGCGCTGCATCTGCACCGATACACACATGACTGCACACCACTGATGGGTGGGGCTGTGTCACAATGAGCACAAGGAGAAGACACAGTAATGGCATGCAACACACAAACACCCACGAAAAAGGAATTTTTACTATGTCTCCTCCACAGTATCTTTCAGGTCCAGGCATGTATAAATTGGTGTCTTGAGAGGGGGATACTTTGTACATTAAACTGGGCTATCTACACTTCTTTTTCCTCCTCCTAACCTGTCCTGCAGTATACAGTAAGGTACACACTTGCACTGTGGGCTCATCAGAACAAGCTAGATAAAAGCTGCTCAACTCCAGCCGAGAGCTTAATTAAAACGTGCTGGCACCGCAGAGTGACACCTTTTACAAGCTCCTAACGGCTCTGTGCTCGCCGTTACTGCCAATCCAATTATGGACCAAAACAATAAAATAGATACGGAAAGGAGCTGCAGCAAATAGGCTGGCGTGAAGGAAGAAGGGGGGGAAGCTATTAAGATTATATGTGGATTCGCACAGTGGACCGCAGAACTGTGCTGCAGGGGGTTTCATTTTCACCAGAGATGCCCGTGCAAGTATGTCACACCGGATAAGAGACTCAGCTTCTCTCTGTGCGTGTGTGTGTGTGTGTGTGTGTGTGTGTGTGTGTGTGTGTGTGTTTGTTTGTGCAGTCTCTGAGGAAATCCAGCGCTGTTCTTTCAGCCTGGACACAGTTCAGCAGCATCCTGGGGATTATCTTTCCCTATGGAAGGTCACTACTTCAATGTCATTAGGCCAGAACTCACACAGATATGCTGAAGAAACACACATACACACACATACTTGTTTTTTTCTGTACTTGTGAGGACACTCACTGACATAGTTCATAGTAGATAGACCCTGTCTCCTTATCCTCATTCCAACCATCCCAAACTAAATGCCTAACCCTAGCCACCTTCCTCCCGCCCGGCCCACCTCAATTTAACTGTATACTAACCTTGACTTCAAAACAAAGTTTTAGAACTACAATAGTTCAAAAGTAAAATCAGTTTTCTCTCAACATACATATATTTAAACAAACACACACCATTTTGAATCCTAGTTTCTGTGAACTAGATTAATGAGATGGTAATACACGATGGCAGTGTAAATGTATCTCCAGTCCATATACATCAAGGGAAAAAAGAATACCACGATCAACCTGTTTCACAGAACTTTATTCTATTTAAGTCTCAATGCCTCCGGTCATAACAAGATGTAAGAGAGGGTATAGCTTAAAGAG